>CM055122.1:451204977-452404977 GCA_029206835.1 Rana muscosa
GGCCTGAAACGGCTCGCGGAAGCGGCAAAGACACGCCGGTCAGCTTGGATCAGCCGGTCAGCTTGGGCAAAGGCCTGAAACGGCTCGCGAAAGCGGCAAAGACACGCCGGTCAGCTTGGATCAGCCGGTCAGCTTGGGCAAAGGCCTGAAACGGCTCGCGAAAGCGGCAGACACGCCGGTCAGCTTGGATCCGCCGGCCAGCTTGGGCAAAGGCCTGAAACGGCTCGCGAAAGCGGCAAAGACACGCCGGTCAGCTTGGATCCGCCGGTCAGCTTGGGCAAAGGCCTGAAACGGCTCGCGAAAGCGGCAAAGACACGCCGGTCAGCTTGGATCAGCCAGTCAGCTTGGGCAAAGGCCTGAAACGGCTCGCGAAAGCGGCAAAGACACGCCGGTCAGCTTGGATCCGCCGGTCAGCTTGGGCAAAGGCCTAAAACGGCTCGCGAAAGCGGCAAAGACACGCCGGTCAGCTTGGATCCGCCGGTCAGCTTGGGCAAAGGCCTGAAACGGCTCGCGAAAGCGGCAAAGACACGCCGGTCAGCTTGGATCCGCCGGTCAGCTTGGGCAAAGGCCTGAAACGGCTCGCGAAAAAGCGGCAAAGACACGCCGGTCAGCTTGGATCAGCCGGTCAGCTTGGGCCGGCCTGTCAAACGCCCTGGGAGCCGGATAATTGCCAAAGACCTTCGCGGTCAGCTTGGGCTAGCTTGCGGTGGGTCACGGGTGCCGCCTGGAGCTCAATCTCGGCCAGGGACCTCCGCGGTCGGCCCGGTCTTGTGCGGGGAGGGTTCCTCATGCCGCCTGGAGCCCAATCGCGGACCCACTTTCGCGGTCAGCCCCGGTTGGTGCGGGAAGGGTCACTGATGCCGCCTGGAGCCTTATCTCGGCCAGGGACCCTCGCGGTCAGCCCCGGTTGGTGCGGGAAGGGTCACTGATGCCGCCTGGAGCTCAATCTCGGCCAGGGACCTCCGCGGTCGGCCCCGGTTAGTGCGGGAAGGGTTCCTCATGCCGCCTGGAGCCCAATCGCGGACCCACTTTCGCGGTCAGCCCCGGTTGGTGCGGGAAGGGTCGCTGATGCCGCCTGGAGCTCAATCTCGGCCAGGGACCTCCGCGGTCGGCCCCGGTTAGTGCGGGAAGGGTCACTGATGCCGCCTGGAGCTCAATCTCGGCCAGGGACCTCCGCGGTCGGCCCCGGTTAGTGCGGGAAGGGTTCCTCATGCCGCCTGGAGCCCAATCGCGGACCCACTTTCGCGGTCAGCCCCGGTTGGTGCGGGAAGGGTCACTGATGCCGCCTGGAGCTCAATCTCGGCCAGGGACCTCCGCGGTCGGCCCCGGTTAGTGCGGGAAGGGTTCCTCATGCCGCCTGGAGCCCAATCGCGGACCCACTTTCGCGGTCAGCCCCGGTTAATGCGGGAAGGGTCACTGATGCCGCCTGGAGCCTTATCTCGGCCAGGGACCCTCGCGGTCAGCCCCGGTTAGTGCGGGAAGGGTCACTGATGCCGCCTGGAGCCTTATCTCGGCCAGGGACCCTCGCGGTCAGCCCCGGTTAGTGCGGGAAGGGTCACTGATGCCGCCTGGAGCTCAATCTCGGCCAGGGACCTCCGCGGTCGGCCCGGTCTTGTGCGGGGAGGGTTCCTCATGCCGCCTGGAGCCTTATCTCGGCCAGGGACCCTCGCGGTCAGCCCCGGTTAGTGCGGGAAGGGTTCCTCATGCCGCCTGGAGCCCAATCGCGGACCCACTTTCGCGGTCAGCCCCGGTTGGTGCCGGAAGGGTCGCTGATGCCGCCTGGAGCTCAATCTCGGCCAGGGACCTCCGCGGTCGGCCCCGGTTAGTGCGGGAAGGGTTCCTCATGCCGCCTGGAGCCCAATCGCGGACCCACTTTCGCGGTCGGCCCCGGTTAGTGCGGGAAGGGTTCCTCATGCCGCCTGGAGCCCAATCGCGGACCCACTTTCGCGGTCAGCCCCGGTTGGTGCGGGAAGGGTCACTGATGCCGCCTGGAGCTCAATCTCGGCCAGGGACCTCCGCGGTCGGCCCCGGTTAGTGCGGGAAGGGTTCCTCATGCCGCATGGAGCCCAATCGCGGACCCACTTTCGCGGTCAGCCCCGGTTGGTGCGGGAAGGGTCACTGATGCCGCCTGGAGCTCAATCTCGGCCAGGGACCTCCGCGGTCGGCCCCGGTTAGTGCGGGAAGGGTCACTGATGCCGCCTGGAGCTCAATCTCGGCCAGGGACCTCCGCGGTCGGCCCCGGTTAGTGCGGGAAGGGTTCCTCATGCCGCCTGGAGCCCAATCGCGGACCCACTTTCGCGGTCAGCCCCGGTTGGTGCGGGAAGGGTCACTGATGCCGCCTGGAGCTCAATCTCGGCCAGGGACCTCCGCGGTCGGCCCCGGTTAGTGCGGGAAGGGTTCCTCATGCCGCCTGGAGCCCAATCGCGGACCCACTTTCGCGGTCAGCCCCGGTTAATGCGGGAAGGGTCACTGATGCCGCCTGGAGCCTTATCTCGGCCAGGGACCCTCGCGGTCAGCCCCGGTTAGTGCGGGAAGGGTCACTGATGCCGCCTGGAGCCTTATCTCGGCCAGGGACCCTCGCGGTCAGCCCCGGTTAGTGCGGGAAGGGTCACTGATGCCGCCTGGAGCTCAATCTCGGCCAGGGACCTCCGCGGTCAGCCCCGGTTAGTGCGGGAAGGGTTCCTCATGCCGCCTGGAGCCCAATCGCGGACCCACTTTCGCGGTCAGCCCCGGTTGGTGCCGGAAGGGTCGCTGATGCCGCCTGGAGCTCAATCTCGGCCAGGGACCTCCGCGGTCGGCCCCGGTTCACCTCTGTAAACTTCTAAACAATCTTTCCCCTTGTTATGGAGATAAGGAGAAGGGAGGAAGGTTCTGTAGTCATACCACACTTCCTGTCTTAGGGTGGCAATACTACTCCTTCCTAGATATAGTAAGATTAGGGTGCATTATCACCCTAAGACAGAATGTGTGTTACTGGCAAAATCAACAAGTGAAAATAAACTAAAAAAAGCCCATAAAATGAATGTAGACACCACATCTAAGAACATCTAAAAACTTGTAAGCTGCAGTATAATAAAGGTTTATTCCTGAGTATAGCTAGTGTGTTCTTTTTATCAAGATACATGTAGACTTAGCTAGCCAGCCTCGTAGCCTTGGCCAGTATGTTTGTTGTGCTGCAAGCCCCTTTCACACAGGCATTCCGTAAGTCAATTTTTCCAGTGTATTTCTATGGGCAAGCAGATGTTAGCAGATGATCATCCGTTGACATCCGCCCTTCGTTAACGTCAATTTTTTTTAAACAAAAGAAAGCCCTATGTAGCAGATTCCCCGCAATTTCTGTAGTCTGAGACACATTAACACAGATAAGCTGACAGAGAAAAGTTCAGTGTCTGCAGCTGTGAGGAGTTTCTTCCCCCTCCTCCCTTTTTCTCTTCACCGACTGGATGTACACAGGCTTTCCAGCCTGAAAGAGGGAGAGAGCTTCCTGTCATGTCTGCATGGGCTTTTTTACTCCCCTCCTTCTCCCTGTTTTACTGACTCACTGAGTTTAATGTAATGTGAGCTGACTCACACAGGCTATTCTGTTCCTCCCTGTGTTCCTATTGGCAGGAGGAAGAAAGTCAATTAAAGGAGCAGTTACAGGAACCAATCGATGGGGCTTTATCAAGCAGCTGATGCAAAGGATGCTGGAATGTGTAGTCCCTATCTAATATAGCCCCATAGCTTTCTATGGGGACAGAAATACAAGAGCCAGCATGCTCTAGGAGGCAGAAAACAAAAGACTCCATCATGCTTATCTGAGGAGATTCTCAGTCACCATGAGGTAGTGAAAGAGATTAGACCTGATAGAGAGATACTGTCTTTCAGATGATCTCCCTGAGCGTTTCAGCCTCCACCGCCAGTCAGGACATCCAGCCTGAGAGAGGGGGATTCCAGGTTCATATCGAGGCGCACTTGAACCGACGGTAAATCGTTCCAGTGTGAGGTGACTAGTCGGGTCATCCGTGTTGGTACTACAGAGTACCTACTCTCCTGTATCACCTAGAGCTCCATCCGCAGCAGTCAGCCATAGGGTCCACTACCTTGTGGTGCACTCCAGACCCCAACGGGGTGCATCTGTCACCTGGACTCAGGTGACCTGACACTAGGTTTGTCACCTGTACGGGATTCACCCGGACAGTTTGGGTTTTGAATTATGTGTTCGGGTTTCAGTCCGCCTGAAACCCGGACACAAAATTCAGACAGGAATGTGGTTCTGAACAGTGGCTGATAGAAGGGTGAGGGGGCACTATGCGTGCCACATTACTATTCTCTTTGGAGTGCCCTAAGATCTCCAAGGTCTGTTACAATCCTATAATGTATAGAATTTGTTTTTGCTGTGCGCCGCTAAAGTGTTAGGGTTTGGCTTGAAAAAAAAGTGGCAACCCTAGTATGAACACTGCATACAGACATCGTTGCTGGTAGTCATCTTGCTGCTCATAGTGCAACAGGGATAAGGGATAAGGCTATCCATTTCTGGGACACTGTATACAGACATCATTTTTCTCTCACCTTGCTGAGGAGGATCCTGCCTGGATCCTGCCTGCTGAGGCTGTTATTAGGGTTGAGAGGTAGAGTAACAGACTGAACTAATTTAAGCAGCTTCTTTGGGGGTATCGCTGCACCTATATTTCTTCTGTTTAAAAAATGAAAGCGGACCTAAACGGATGTCAATAGTCCATTTTTTGCATTGATTGTTAGGAGCCAGCACCCGCCGGCATCCTAACAACCAGTGACTTATATCTGCTGTAAGTGGGGAATTCCCTGCTGGCAGCAGATTGTAAACAGCAGAGGGGGCAGTGTGTACAGTGGGAAAGGGGCAGTGTTTACAGAGCGTGGGGAGTGTATAGACAGAGTATCTGACACTTGGTGGCAGGGGGAGGACGTAGACAGAGGATCTGTCACTTGCTGGCAGGGGGAGTGTGTAGACAGAGAATCTGTCACTTGCTGGCAGGGGGGAGTGTGTAGACAGAGGATCTGTCACTTGCTGGCAGGGGGGAGTGTGTAGACAGAGGATCTGTCACTTGCTGGCAGGGGGAGTGTGTAAACAGAGGATCTGTCACTTTCTGACATGGGGGAGTGTTTAGACAGATGATCTGTCACTTGCTGGCAACAAATTACATTGTCAGTTCTCCCAACCACTAAATTACAGTAAAGGGTGGGGTCATTCCATGGCATCACCTGAATCTGTAAGTTGCCGGGTGCAAATGAGTGCGGGGAGAAGCAGGGCTGTCAATTGGCACCGCTGCTAAAGTAGACAAAGGGGTCACCTAATGATATCACTGGGTGACCCCGCCCCTTTGTTTACACGTTCCTCCTGCTCTGTAAACATTACCCTGTCTCTTGCTGTACACACTGCCCACTCTGGTGTTTACACTCTCCTGTCAGCGGGGAATTTTCTGCTGACAAATGTAAAAACGGATGTAAAAATTGAAGTCTGGGTCAGTTTTTCTAAAAAGAAAAAAAAAACGTTACTGAATGGATGAAGAAAACAGAACGTCCACGTGAAAGGGGCCTTAGCCGACCTGATTCTTTCAGTCTATTTAATACATATTTTATAATGGTAGCAGCTGCGAATTTCAGAAACATATAATGTTCAAAATAAGAAAAGTGCTTGTCAATTGGATATTATCTTGCAACAAACTCCTGTTCTCCAGCAACTCCCTCTGAATACCTGAATACAATTTAGAAGATTTAATAACATTTTCCCGCTAGCGACACACAAAGGCATTTTGCTTACAGATGTTTTATGAATAGAAGCATTCATTCTATGCTATTGATAACATGTTGATTACTTTTCAAAGTGTAACAACTCACTGTGGCTAATGGCAATTACCTGCTCATTTACAAATCTTTGCCTTACAGAAAGCCTGGCAGAAAAGACACACTTCATTCATTATCTGAAGCTTCACAAGTGCCAAAAACAAGCCACAATATTAGCTCATCATTGCTTCAATTAATGCTTTATATTTATATAAAAATAAAAAAACATGTGGAAGAAAACTTTAAGTAATGCAAAGTCTTCCTGTCTGATAACCTCATCCTTAATGCAGAGACAGGTCCAGATGTTTCCATGGTGATGTGTCTTAGCAGACGACTCTAAGTAACTTCTGTTAATTTGGATGTTAACACCTTAGAGGCCAAATATAATACTCTGTTACCCTAAAGGGATTTAAGGATGCACAATAAAGCAACATATAAACAGAAAGCCAGCTATGTCCAAGGAAGGACTGGGGGATCTGGGAAACGCAAAATAAATTTTCATTTCAGAACATATAGGGCTACTATAGAGCATTTAGCAGAACGTATACGGTACTATGTTTTCATTGAGTACATATTTTATAGTGTAACATCTTTAAATTCTCATCTGGGTTATCAATGTACATCAAATTTTAACAAGTGTTGTTGCAGATTCTTACCTGTTTGTTAAGAAATTGCTTGTTTCACCTGCTCCTTTTCAGTCTGATTCCTCAGCTAGAGTATCTGCACTCATTACAAACCACCTGTGCACTTTCAGTGTTCTAATAAGGAATGTTGCAAGACCTGCATCCCTTTACTTTCAAAGTATTCTATTTTCAAGAAATAAAAAAAAAACCCATCATACATACATTAGGTAACGTACAAAAAATTAAAATACAAATCAGTATTGACCAATGTCTTCCCGGAGAAAAACTAGAGCAGGATAATAAGGATAATTAGCAAACCAATTACTGATATATTACAGAAGATGAAAGAAAAAGAAGTGATATGTATGTAATAATTTGATTAGTACATCTTAAAAAAGTGCTTAACCCAAAATCTACATCGAGAGCCCTCATTTGAAATGTCCCCTGGAGGGATGGAAGCCCCTGCCCCTCCGAGGCACCCCAAAAGGGATCATGCTGTGCCCGAAGGGAGGACTCCCAATCTCCCACAAGGACTCAAATAAAGACTATCATTGCCTCTTCTTGAGAAGAATGAATAAATAAATTAAAAGATAAAATAATGTATCTAATAGAACTAAATGATACATCTCCAAAGTTATTCTATATTGGTTTAACAATGAAAAGGTATTATCCCGTACAAAGGATCCAATAACACTTCTCCGGGAAGTCTCGATAAATAATAATAAAAAATAAATAAAGAAGGAAAAAAAGAAAAAGAGAAGGAAAAAGAGGTTAGAGAGAAGGAAGAGCAGGAAAGAGAGGAAGGAAAGTAGTAGAAAGTAAGTACATGCCTAGTTTGATAAGATTAGGGCTAAGTAAAATGGAAAAAGGACCTAATAAATTGGAACTCCAACATTGTTAGCCCATGGATCCCATATTTTATCATACTTCACGGTGGTGTTGTTAAGAATACTGGCCAGTTTTTCATGAGTCATTATCCAAGACACTTTTCGAATAACATCAGAAAGGAAAGGTCTAGGTTTTTTCCAAGCCTTGGCGACTGTAATTGACCTGCATCCCTTTAAGGCCCCTTTCACACTGGGGTGGGAGGTGCGGTGGCGGTAAAGTGCCGCTATTTTTAGCGGCGCTTTACCTTCGGATTTGCGGCAGTATTCGGCCGATAGCGGTGCGGTTTTACCCTCCGCTAGCGGCCAAAAAAGGATTAATACCGCTAGCAATGCGCCTCTGCCGGCGGTATAGCCGCAGTGTCCCATTGCTTTCAATGGGCAGGAGAGGTGGAGGAGCGGTAAACACACCGCTCCTTCACCGCTCCAAAGATGCGGCTAGCTGGACTTTTGGAGCGGTCCTGCTAGCGCACCGCTCCAGTGTGAAAGCCCTCGGGCTTTCACACTGGAGAAACAGCAGCTGCTGTTTCAGGTCGGTTTGCAGGCGCTATTTTTTAGCGCAATAGCGTCTGCAAACCGCTCCAGTGTGAAAGGGGTCTTAATGTAGCTAACAACATTTCTATTGCAGGTATGCTTAAAATGTCGCTTGTAGCTTAGTGCAGATATCTTAGAAAATCAGTGAGCCAATCACACAAGCAGGAAATTACATTTCTGGGGGCATTCCATACACTAGTGGTTTACAGAACACCTTCAGGTTGCATTTAATATGTTAATTTTTTTTGACAATTACAGTAACAAAATGGCTTGAGTAGTAATTGTATATATTTTTACAATTTTTTTGGAGTTCTCTTTAAGGGTCCTTTCACAAGGGCTTCTCCATGTACAGACTCTGTTTTGCTCATCGGGGGAATGATCCGCTGATCCCCTCTGAGCAGGCGGATGACAGATCCGTCTCCACTCACTGTGCGGAGATGGACCCGTCAAAGCCCCGCTGTCCTCTATGGAGAGCGGATGAAAACAGACCGGCTGTCGGTTTTTATCAGATCCGATTTTTCAGATGGATGGAAAATAGGGTTTCCATCCATCTGGATTTCACGGACAGGATCGGATATCGGCGGATGTCAGGGGACATGTCACTGCTGATATCTGCTGCTCCATAGGGCTAAATGGAGCATTCAATCAGGTCCGCCTGAAAAACTAACAGCCAGACCTGATCGGAAAGCCTGTGTGAAAGGGGCCTGAATTTTTATTGCAGTGTTTACCATTAAGTTATATCTCATATACATTTACCTCATGGCCACTGTACATAAATGGCCAGACAGGAGCTTCCTGGATTCGGAAGGGAGTGATAAAATCTAACCTAATCTAACCTTGTGCATGCCTTGCAATCGTTGTAGATCACAGATCGGGGTTCAGGGCCAATTAAATTGACCCTGTTTCATGTGATTACTGTGACCAATCACAGCAATTACAGTATTTGAACCATTTCCTCTCCCTCAATCGGCTGTGAGAGGAAACTAAGTGCTTTCTACAGTCATTGGGACAGTAGTAAGCACAGTGCTTTCTAAAAATTACCCCACCCACAAGCAGTACATTTGGTGACATTGTACTGCTCTGTCTATTGAGACATTGGCTGCGGCACTGATGACATTGTGCAGCAGCCAGTGTCTCTGACTAATAGGCACAGCAGTACAATGTTACCATAGTGAGTGTATGTAAACAAGAAAAAATATGTTTTACAGACTGTCACCAGAGCAAGGGCAGTGTCACTATGATAACATTGTACTGCTGTGACAGTGATCATGTAGAATAGACGGCTGCTTTAATATCACTGTATGTGAATGCAGCCAATCATTGTCTCTGATCACTGCCACAGCAGTACAATGTCATTGTCTCTGATCACTGCCACAGCAGTACAATGTCACCAGACCAGTGCAGCCAGTTACAGTGTCACCATAAGGTCTCGTTCACTTGTGCAGTACTCTCTGAAAAGCGATCCATGTTTGAGTCACTCTTCAGAGAGCATTTGACAGGCAGTGAGGAGGCATTGTATTGTCTCCTTAATGCCTGCTTTAACCTCTTGGACCCTGCACTAGCAACCCAATTCACCCAATGCTACAAGCAGCCAAAGCAACAGGGGGTAGAATTTCTGCCAAGTCTGCCATAGCTAAAAAGCAAAGCATCACAGCTGTGCCATGTGTACACCTCAGCCATTGCCTATGGAGTGGTTGGGACAGTAAGCCCCAGTTCACACTATTGCAATGAGGGAACCAGAGCGATTCCAGTGCCAAACCGCTGGGAGTGTCAATACAAAGTAAATGACACCCCCAGATCTGTTCGCAGCTCGCAGTGGGAACTGTAAATTTGGAAAGGTATCGGATCGCATGGGTGTTCACACCCATGCAATTTGATTCCAGTGTGTGAAAAAAAAAAGGTTTGTAACAACTACTACAACTACTGGTATGTAACAATGCCTCAATGTTAGTGCAGTTTGGACACACCTACAATTTGATACAGAGGTGATAATGTGCAGTAACCTCTAGGAGCCTATCGGTAAAGAGTAATGATCTGCTATAATCTCTAGCAACCAATCAGTGAGCAATAATGATTTGTAGCAACCTCTAGAAACCAATCAGTTAACAGTAATGATGTACAGTAACCTCTAGCAACCAATTAGTGAGCAGTAATGATGTGCAGTAACCTCTGGAACCCAATCAGTGAGCGGTAATGATATGGTGTAATCTCTGGCAACCAAACGCAACCAAACGCAATTGCTGCCTAAACTGCTGCAGTAAATTGATTTTGAGTCTAGCTGCTATTTATTGTATGTCCCAGACCCCCAATCAATATTAAAGACGGCCCTGACCGGAATATCTGACTTCAATCTGGTTTTCACTTTTCACTTGCCGTACAATTGTTTCAGGTTAAGAATTCAAGTACTGAAGCCATGTAACTAATATATTGAGAAGATAAATAATGGCAACTTACATATGGGATTGATTTACTAAAAGCAAATAGACTGTACACTTTTCAAAGTGCAATTGCACTTTGCAAGAGCAGTTGCTCCAGAGCTTAGTAAATGAGGTAAAACTTCACTTTGCAAAGAATACCCAATCCCGTGCAAGGAAAATTAAAAAAAAAACAGCGCTTTTTCTTGCAAATCGTTGGATAATGGAAGTCTGCAGAGCTTCTGCTCATTTACTAATTTCTGGAGCAACTGCTTTTGCAGAGTCTACTTGTCTTTAGTAAATCAAACCCACGTGTCTCTTAGTAGTACATATGTACTTTAAAAAGGCATGAAAAAATTCCACTTGCTTGTTATTTCACTCAAAAGGCACCCCTATATTACTTCTCTCAATGAAACATGTGCTTTGATTGCAGGAAAGATAATTATGTAACAGTCAAAGTCTAAAAAAACTTTTCTGATGTTTATGAACAAGATAAAAAAAAAAGTGCATGCAGTAACTGTTACATTTTGTTCTTAGGCTTTATTACAATTTATTTTTTATCTTGCTCTCTGTCTTCACTTCTTGGCTGTTTCCTTGTTGCTAAAGTTCAGAATTAGGCTATTTTTACACTGAGGTGTTTTTCATGTGCTTTAGCGCTAAAAATAGCGCCTGTAAAGCGCCTGAAAACTGCTTCACCTGCAGCCCCAGTGTGAGAGCCCGAGTGGTTTCACACTGAAGTGGTGCGCTTGCAGGACAAGAAAAAAAGTCCTGCAAGCAGCATCTTTGGGGCAGTGTGGGAGCGGTGTATGCACCGCTCCTAAACCACCCTGCCCATTGAAATCAATGGGCAGCGCTGCCGAAGCACCTGAAAAGCGCTTCGGCAGTGGTACGGGGGGGGGGGGGGTTAAAAGCACACTGCTAGCGGACGAAAAGCGCTGCTTAAACAGCAGTAAAGTGCTGGTAAAACTAGCGATGCTTTACTGCTACCGCCCCCACCGCCTCAGTGTGAAAGTGTCCTTGAAGTTGAAATGGAAACAGCAGCTTTTCAATTGCTACTTATTTTTTTTTAGTTTTTACCAATGCAACTAAAGTCAACAACTTACTTATTTTTTAAGGAAAAATTCTGGTTTCACCAGAAGTGTAATTTTTTCTTTCTAAACAATTAGAACTTTAACTTTGTATTGCATAGTTATTACTGTTTGCTACTTTCTCCCAAGCTTCAGTGTCTCTCATTTTCTTTGCTCACATTCACCTCTGATTCTGCTGTGTGTTTTCTATCTTTTCCTTGCTATCTGTCCCATATGTATTAATTTATGCAAAAGCTCAAACATTTTTTACTTGCTTCTCAGCATTACTAATGGCACGCTCTTGCTTATCAGCAAATCTGCCAATTTTTCACAGCTCCAGCACCGTCTATGATCTTATAGCTTTTTTTACAAGCAGTGACTGGTAATGGGAAAATGTTACATTTACTAAAATCCAATTAGTGAAAATGATGTTTAAAATCTGCCTTTGAGGCACAAACTTTAAGGATCCCACTGTAAAATGTATTATGGGGTTTAAAGTGTTTTAGGGTAAAAACAAAACAAAACAAAAAAAAACTCAAAAAGTTCTCTCTAAGGACTTGATCCTATTATTATGCAGCCCTTTGGGGGTTGTAAGTATCTTTGACAAGAGGGCAGATGAAATGTGTATTTTGGTCCATTTAGCTCTCTAGAAGCCTTCTGTTTTTTATACCCCATTTTCAAAAACAATGCAACAGGTAATGTAAAATTTCAAGAATGCAGTTGATAAATAAGTTGGAGCTGGAACCTACCATTTCACTTCAGGTGTAGAAAACCAATTCATGGTTAATTCAATATGCACATAGTTTTTTTTCTGTGACATTTACAAGAATATTCAATTATGTTATTTTAACCATCATTGCACAATACCATTGTCAGTTGTTTTTTACTTTAAAACTGGCCCTTACAAACTGCTTGTACAGAGAAATTCATCCTGGCACATATTTATAAAACAGTGAATCTGGCATTAACCAAACAGCCATCGCTAGTAAATCTTCCAGGTTCATGTGTTCATGTGTTTTTAAATGACAGTTAGGGATGAGCTTCGAGTTCGAGTCGAACTCATGTTCGACTCGAACATTGCCTGTTCGCCCGTTGGCCGAACAGCGAACCATTTGGGGTGTTCGTGGCAAATTCGAAAAGCCGCGGAACACCCTGTAAAAGTCTATGGGAGAAATCTAAAGTGCTAATTTTAAAGGCTTATATGCAAATTATTGTCATAAAAAGTGTTTGGGGACCCGGGTCCTTCCCCAGGGGACATGTATTATTGCAATTTTTTTTTTTTGCCCGTTTTTTCGGGAGCAGTGATTTTAATAATGCTTAAAGTGAAGCAATAAAAGTGAAATATTCCTTTACATTTTGTACCTGGGGGGTGTCTAACGTATGCCTGTAAAGCAGCACTTGTTTCCCGTGCCTAGAACTGTCCCTGCACAAAGTGTCATTTCTGAAGGAAAAAAAGTAATTTAAAACCACTCGTGGCTATAATGAATTGTCGGCTCCTGGCAATACAGAGAAAAGCCATTGATAAAAAAAAATGCGTGGGGGTCCCCCCAAATTCAATTATCAGGCCCTTCAGGTCTGGTATGGATATTAAGGGGAACCCTGCGTCAAAAAAAAAAAAAATGATGTGGGGTTCCCCCCAAATATCCATACCAGACCCTTCATGCCTGGTATGGATTTTAAGGAGGACTCCACCCCAAATTTAAAAAAAAATGTCGTGGAGTTCCCCCAAAAATCGATACCAGACCCTTTATCCAAGCACGCAACCTGGCAGTCCGCAGGAAAAGAGGGGGGACGAGAGAGCGCCCCACCTCCTGAACCGTACCAGGCCACATGCCCTCAACATGGGGAGGAAGCTTTGGGGGTCTGTGACCCCTCAAAGCACCATGTCCCCATGTTGATGGGGACAAGGGTTTCATCCCCACAACCCTTGCCCGGTGGTTGTAGGGGTCTGCGGGCGGGGGGCTTATCGGAATCTGGAAGACCCCGTCCCCCTCTGACGCAAGGGGAAACCCGGGCTTTCCCAGTGACGTGCGGGTGTCTCCGCCCCCTCTTATGTAACGCAGGTTTCCGTTGCATCAGAGGGGGGCGGGGTCACCCGCAAGTCACTGGGGAAGTCCGGGTTTTCCCTTGCATCAGAGGGGGGCGGGGTCACGTGACGGGAGGCCCCGCCCTCAGCTATTTAAGAGCTGTCACTGGCTGAAGCCACGTCATTCCCGGGGTGTCTTCGCTCCGGTGAAAAGTGCTGTTCCTCGCTGCGCTGGACATCATCGTTGGAGCCTGGACCCCGGAGAGGAGAGATCACCCATCGCTGGACCCCGGAGAGTTGATCACCCATCGCAGGATACCGAGAGTGGATTTCCGCCGCTGGACTTTTCCCAACGGTGTCTATGTGTTTTTTTTACATTTTTTTACACTTTCTTTGTGAAATGGTAGGGGTACAATGTACCCCTTACCAATTCACATAGGGGGGGCGGGATCTGGGGGTCCCCTTTGTTAAAGGGGTCTTCCAGATTCTGATAAGCCCCCCACCCGCAGATCCCCACAACCACCGGGCAAGGGTTGTGGGGATGAGGCCCTTGTCCCCATCAACATGGGGACATGGTGCTTTGAGGGGTCACACCTCAAAGCATCCTCCCCATGTTGAGGGCATGTGGCCTGGTACGGTTCAGGAGGGGGGGCGCTCTCTCATCCCACCTATTTTCCTGCGGCCTGCCAGGTTGCGTGTTCAGATAAAGGGTCTGGTATGGATTTTTGGGGGGAACTCCACGCCATTTTTTTTTATTTGGTGTGGAGTTCCCCTTAAAATCCATACCAGACCTGAAGGGTCTAGTATGGATATTTGGGGGGAACCCCACGTAATTTTTTAAAAAAATTTGATGCAGGGTTCCCCTTAATATCCATACCAGACTTGAAGCCTGAAGGACCTGGTAATTGAATTTGGGGGGACCCCCACGCATTTTTTTTATCAATGATTTTTCTCTGTATTGCCGGGAGCCGACAATTCATTATAGCCGCGAGTGCTTTTAAATTCCTTTTTTTCCTTCAGAAACGACACTTTGTGCAGGGACAGTTCCTAAGCACGGGAAACAAGCGCTGATTTACAGGCATACTCTAGATACCCCCCAGGTACGAAATGTAAAGGATAATTTCTATTTTATTGTTTCACTTTAAGCATTATTAAAATCACTGCTCCCGAAAAAACTGACGTTTTTAAAACTTTTTTTTGCATTGATACATGTCCCCTAGGGCAGGACCCGGGTCCCCGAACCCTTTTTAGGACAATAACTTGCATATTAGCCTTGATAATTAGCACTTTTGATTTCGAACGTTCGAGTCCATTGTATTTAATAGGGTTCTAAAGTTCGGGCGAACTTTAGGTCCGTTCGCAGGTTCTGGTGCAAACCGAACCGGGGGGTGTTCGGCTCATCCCTAATGACAGTGATGAATTCACTATAAGTAAATGTTTGTTGAATTTCCCATTTACTGCTTAGAAATATGCCACCTAGTGTTATTTAGATTTACACTATTTGGAAGGTAGACTAATACTGCTACATTTAACAGTTATACAATAATTTTAAAATTTTAGAGACACACACCACTTTGACAGATAGTACTAATAGAGTTTCCCCCCTTAAGATGGGGAATAGGTCAACCATATTTGCCCATGGCGCACAGGTAAATCAGGCTGGTTGTTAGTAACTAGTGATGGACGAACATCTAACGGGACGGTTCGCGAACGCGATCAAGCGAACGCGCACAAATGTTCGCGAACCGCAGATTTGCGGCGGGTCCCATTCATTTTAATGGCAGGCGAACATTAAAAACCTCCAGGTCATATTTGCAACCACAAAATACTTACTAGCTGTGCACACATAGTCCCACAACATGGACACTGACATACCAGAAGTATTAAGCGAATCTGTGATCGACAACGACAAGCATTCTTTTTTTATCTGTGAAATGTTATCAATTCAGGAGCGCATGAAGGCCATGGAGGAGAGGCAAGGCCAGGCTATGAAGGGGGTGCAGGAGATGATCCTGCTATTGGAAAAGTTGCCATAATTTTTAATTTTTTTTATAAGTTATTGTAGCGGGTATCCCAAATTTAGGGGTGACCTGAGCAATAGTTTGCTCGGGTCTTCTAATTGTTTGGACTCTGCTTTGCTGCTGTTTCACCTGGCGTGCAGTTCCTCTTAGGTGTATAGGTGCTGCTGACACTTGTACCCGGGGTTGAACCACAGGTGATGGAGTGGCTATTGGGTGTCCTCTCTCGGCAGCCATGCAGTGGGCGTGGTCTACCCACTGTGCACGCCGGAACAGGGTACAAAAGGGGCAGACACCATTGTTCTGGGCGCAAATACTCTGGGACCTGTACCCGGAGGAGTGTATCAAGCGGAGGATATGTGGTGGTGGTGTTGGTGGTAGTGTCTTTGGGGGTGCACACAGCAGAGAGTGAAGAGGGTGCAGATAGAGAGGATGAGGAGGGTGCAGAAGAGTAAGGCTGAGTGAGCCAGTCTGGTGCATCCTTTGATGTAATCGAACGCAACTTCTGCAACTTCCCACTTTGGCTCAAGCCTGGTGCTTTTGCTCTACCCCTACCACCCCTGCGGAAGGGCCTGCCTCTTCCTCAGCCTGTCATTTTTTTTAATGACCCTGTGACAAAAGTCTCTAGAGAAGTGCAGTATATGTGGAAGAAGGTATATAACACCCCGCTTCAATCTGTCGTTTTGGGGGGCCACTGGTCTATCACACCAGCTATAATACTTTTTTCTAATTGCGTTTGTCACTCTTTGTAGTTGTAGTATCACTGCAGAACCGCTCAGCAGTCACAATGCTGCACAATAGAAATGCACTATAATATGCTTTCTATATTTGAAAGTATTTTATACGTGTATTACACCCCTATATAATGCACACCTAATAGTACACCTATACCAGTCCTTAAAAGGACTTTTGTGGACCTATATTCGTTAGCGATTTGTGTCGCTACAGTCTGTCCCTGCGACACACAGCAACCTCTCCCTACACTTACAAAAGACAGCTGCGGAACCGCTCAGCAGTCACAATGTGCACAGTAGAAATGCACTATACTATGCTTTCTATATTTGAAAGTATTTTATACGTGTATTACACCCCTATATACTGCACACCAAATAGTGCACCTATACCAGTCCTTAAAATTACTTTTGTGGACCTAATAGCTAGTGATTACAGCCTGTCTCTGCTCCACACAGCAACCTCTCCCTACACTGACAAAAGACAGCTGTAGAATCGCTCAGCACTGCAGTCACAATGCTGCACAATAGAAATGCACTATAATATGCTTTCTATATTTGAAAGTATATTATAAGTGTATTACACCCCTATATACTGCACACCAAACAATAGTACACCTATACCAGTCCTTAAAAGGACTTTTGTGGACCTAATAGCTAGTGATTACAGTCTGTCCTTGCTCCACACAGCAACCTCTCCCTACACTGACAAAAGACAGAATGTAAAATGGCAGCCAGTTCAGGTCTATTTATAAGGTAGGGGGTATGTCCATGTGCTGAAATGTCTCAATTGGCTGTCCTGTACCACATGATGGATGTGTCATGGGTCAAAGTTCTTCACAATGTAAAAGAATATGGCGGCCGCGAACAGCGCCATATGTCCGCCGGTTTGGCGAATAGCGAAAGCGCAAAGTTCACTGAGAACCGACCGCGGGGTGAACCGCAAGGCCATCTCTATTAGTAACCTCTCTTTGTTCCCATGAGTGCTAATATGGTCCTTCCCACCCGATGTTACTGTCAAGGAAGGAAATCCACTTATAAGTGTTCCTGCTGCTCAGATACGTTAGCGGTACCGAATGAGTGCCTTGTGGGTCTTAGTGCCAAAGTTGGAGGCCGTTATTGTATATTTTTAATGCCAAACAGTCAAACTGCATAGAAAGCACTGCAGAAACATTTGGATGACATGTCAGTGTTTTCAGAATGAGAGGCAGACCTCATGCACACAGGTTGTCTAATGTGCATATGCACATTATGTTATCTACAGGTGTAGTTTAGAACAGCATTCGGGGCATAAGAATGCCCCAAACTTATGTTCAGAGAGGAGATGTCCTGCATAATTTAGGTCCATAATGTGTAAATGCGTCTGAATGTGCATAAATGTGTCTAAATGAGCGCTTATGTACATAAATGTATTCTAGTGGCTAGAAAACAGAAAATTGTATACTCACCTTTTCCTTTCCTGTCGCATCTTCATGGCAGCATACACCTTTGGGTTGTGGCTCCGCCTCCACAACCTGATAGGACCGTTTAGCTATTAAGCCCAGAGAGGGCCCCCGCCCAGGTATTCTCAGTATATATATGCCTCACCTCAGACGGTGGGCATCTGTATGCTGCCATGAAAATGCGACAGGAAAGGAAAATTACAGAAAGGTGAGTATACAATTTTCTGTTTTCCTGTCACATCATGGCAGCATACACCTTTTGGCTGAATAACTCGCAAACTGGGTGGGTGTGAGCATAAAGACAATTTTTTATTTACATGGAATAGAGGTGTTGGACTGAGTCCACCTTGTAATGGCATATAAAGGTGTTTTTGGAAGACCAAGTCGCTGCTCGGCAAATAGTTTTTGAGGATACCCTGCAGTAGGCCGCCCAGGAGGTCGCCATTGCCCTTGTGGAATGTGCCCTTAAGCCCTCAGGTATTTGTGTTTGACTCTTTTAATGGTCTTCACCAGCCATGCTGCGATGGTGCGAGAGATTGCTGCTTGCCCTCTCCTAAAGCCGTGTGGGATGACCAGGAGGTTTTCCGACTTCCTAAGGTCATTGGTTGTTGAAAGGTAGGCTAGGATGTTGGTTCTTACATCCAGCAGATGTGGATCCCCTTGTTCTGTGGAGAGAGCCAGAAGGTTTATCTCCTGATTGAAGTGGAAGGAGGATGATACCATCGGGATAGATCGATCAGAAGGTCTTAAGACTACTTTGTCTGGGTAGACGATTAGGTATGGCTCTTTCGCCAATAGAGCCTGCATCTCTGAGACTCTCTTGGCCAATGTTATTGAAATTAAGAAGGTGACCTTGAGTGTTAAGTCCCACAAGGAGATGTTTTCCAACGGAAAGAATGGTTCATGTGATAGAACTTCTAGTACAACTGAAAGATCCCAGGTCGGGAAGGAAGGCTTTCTGGGGGGCCTTATCTTTAGGCAGGCCCTCTGGAACTGAATGACTAGAGGCTCTTGCGCCCATTTGACTCCTGTCATGGCCGATAAGGCTGATACGTAGACTTTCAAGGCCTTTCTCTAAGCCTAACTGGAGAAACTCAAGGATTTGAGCAACTGTTGGAGATGATGGGTTCAAGGCTTGTTGCTGTGCAACTGAGAGAAACTTCTCCCAGATCCTCTTGTAGGTACTGTTGGTGGTGCACCTTCTGGCTTGAAGAAGAGTCTCAACCACTTTTTGAGAGCAACCTTGGTCTAAAAACCTAGCCCTTTCAATTTCCAGGCTGTCAGGTGCATCCTTTCCAGGGATGGATGAAGAAGTTGCCCCTGAGAGAGTAGATCCGCTGCTGGTGGAAGCGGTAATGGTCTCGCTGTATTCAGCTGAAGGAGAGTGGTGAACCATGGTCGCCTTGGCCAAAAAGGAAGGACTGCTATTATTGTAGATGCTGACCTCTTGAGCCTGAGAAGAAATCTCGGTATGAGAGGTGTCTAAGGAAAGATGTAACCCAGACCAAAGTTCCAGTCGTGCTGTAGGCAGTCCGTCCCCTCTGCTAGTGGGCAGGGGGTTCTTGTCAGATATCTCTGGCACTTCGCATTGTCTGGTGTCGCTGCTAAGTCTATATCCGGCATGCCCCACGTTTGGGTAATGAGGGAGAAAGCTTGGTGGCTCAGAGCCCATTCGTTGTTGGAAATGAAGGTCCTGCTTAGCGTGTCGGCCAGCTGGTTCTGGGCTCCTGGAACATACCGTAACCCCGACAGATTCACCTGCGCCCATTCGAGAATTGGGCGGACTTCCTGCATCATGGAGCGACTTCTGGTGCCTCCTTGCCTGTTGATATAGGCAACTGCCACCCTGTTGTCCATCTTCAACAGGACTTCTTTCCCCTTCAGGAGAGGACTGAAGGCCAGGAGAGCTTGGAACGCAGCTATCATTTCTAGGATGTTCGATACTACATCCTGTGTCTCAAAAGACGAACGGCCTTGGACTGCAAGTTGCTGGTAGTGTGCTCCCCAGCCCTCCCTGCTGGCGTCCAAAATTATCACCTCTTGGGGAGGGGTAACTATGCGCTTGTACCTCTTTAGGTTGTGCAATTGTTTGGAGAGGTCTTGTGTTCCATTGGGCCCATTGGACCATCGGAATGGTTGCTGACAGCGACCCTAGGATGCTGAGACACTCTCTGGCTGGGAGTGTTGTGGATAAGAGTAACCTGTTTGCCTTTTGGATTATGATGGGAATTTTCTCCTGAGGAAGCTCTATGGTGTTGAGTCAGGTACCCAGTTCTGCCCCCAGGAAGATCATTCTCTGAGTGGGTTGGAGATTGCTTTTCTTCCAGTTTATCAGCCACCCAAATTTTTGCAGGGTGGACGTTAGAGTATTTAGATGGAGTAAAAGGGACTCTTGGTTGTCCACGAGCAGTAGAATGTTATCGTCCAGATAATGGTGGACTCTCAACCCTTGCTCCCTTAGTAGGGCTATCACTGGCAGCAGGACCTTGGTGAATGTTCTGGGAGCGGTAGAAATTCCAAACGGAAGGCTTTGAAATTGAAAGTGTTGATGATTTACCGAGAAATGGAGAAACTTCTGGAATGCAGTGTGAATAGGAACATGCAGGTAAGCGTCCTTTAAATCCATAAAGAACATCCAGTCGCCGATATTTATGGCATAGAGGATTGATTGTAAACTTTCCATCTTGAATGTCTCCACTAGGATTGATCGATTGAGATTTTTTAGATCTAGGATAGGGCCCAGATCCCCGGTCTTTTTCTTCACCAAGAACAGAGGAGAGTAGAAACCTTTCCCCCTTTGTGGTGGTGGGACTTCCATTATGGCCTGCTTTTGGATTAGATCTTGGACATATTCTGTCAGTACAAGCTTCTTTTCCCAAGATGTTGGAAGTCTGGTTGTGACAAACTGGTCTCTGGGAGGTCGATTCTTGAACTTCCATCTGTGTCCGTCCTGGACAGTAGCTACTGTCCATGGGTCTTTTATTATCTCCGCCCAGACCTGCTTGAAGTCCTTCAGTCTGGCTCCTACTACAGCTGGTTGGGCGGACGCACCTTCAAAAAGACTTCTGGTCCCCCGTGGCAGGGGTCTTGGATTTTTGGAGTTTCATAAAGGATGATTGTGGATTCTTCCAAATGTTTCTGTACTCCCTGCCGGGCTTGTAGGATTTAGCCTCCCTACATCTGTCTGGGAGGTTTTGTCTGAAGGTAGGTGGCCTTTGTTGCCTAGGCCTTCTGTCTGAAGGAATGAGTCCTGATCTTCCGCCGGTGACCTTTGAAATGGCCGAGTCCAGCTTTTCTCCAAAGAGGTTTGTGCCGTCAAATGGAATCTTACACCAATTATACTTTGAGGAGGGGTCTGCTGACCCCGGTTTTAGCCAGAGTGCCCTCCTGGCCATCACTGAGCTTAGCATTGCTCTTGATGTTGATTTTATCATGTTTACAGAGGCCTCTGCGACAAAATCGCCTGCAAGGCTAAGTTCTTGGAGAGCTGCGATTACTCTCTCTTGTTCCACGCCTTCTGCTACCAATTTCTCGGCTTTGGAGGACCAGCTTGAGATAGCTCTTCCCACTGCTGCTAGCGATATTGCTGGCCTGCAGGCACCGCCTGCAGATAGGTAGGCTCTCTTAAGATCCAGATCGATCTTTCTGTCTAGTACATCTTTAAAAGTAACCGCATCTTCTATTGGAAGTGTTACATGCCTGGCAAGGCGCATCAGGGAAGAGTCTACCACTGGTGGCGTTACCAGTGGGTTGAAACTAGACTCCTTTAGCGGATACAGTTTGGCAAGTCTATTGCTGAGACTCGTCTTCTTCTCAGGTTTCTGCCATTCATCTTTGATTAGGTCTTCCAGCTCATCGATAAATGGGAAGGGAGGTTTCTGGCTTTTTTTTAAGGTTCGGAAAATATTTCTTCACTTTTTGCAGAGTTTCCTCCTCCCATTCTATAGCTTCCTTCACTGACTTTATGAATGGTTCTATTAGTGCGAAGTCAAATCCGGTGGATACCTCCAAGTCCTCTTTGTCAGATAGGGGGTCTGACTTTCTAGATGTGGAGGGAGCCGCAGGTGAAGTGCCTTGTACTGATCTGCTCATTTCAGACTCTGCGATTTGCAGGGATGTGTCTCTAGCCGGCTCTCTGCTTAGCTTTCTTTCTCTGGTTGCTTCATCTAAGCACGTGCGACAGGCCAGCTTGTCCGGAAGTGCTATGGCACCGCAGACCCAGCATGAATTCCCTGATGGGCAGGGACGCTGAGAGGGAGGAGAGCATCTGGGTGTAGGAGACCTCCTGTAGTAGGAGTGGCTGTGCCGTGAATGAGATTTCGAACGACTCCTCCTGCGACTTGAGCGACTTCTCCTGCTGTGTGAACGACTTCTGCCGTGGTCTGAGCGGCTTTGTCTATAGCTTGAGCGGCTTCTTCTAGATGGCTCTTTTCGTCTTGAATCTGAAGATCTGGCCGACCTGATAGGGCTGTCCAATTTAGACAGCATTAGTGACAGGCTCTCTTTTTCAATCTTCACTACTTACCAGTCTTCCCCCCCTTACCTATTAGGCTGGTGATGGTCTACTGGGGCAGCGACCTACATGAGGAGTGATGGTGTCCCACCTACAACAGACAGTAGGAATAAACATGCAGGCAGCCAGTAAGGTGAAACCAAGAAAGGAAGAGAGACCCGATAAGCTCACCTGAAAGGAGGAGGGAGAGGAATCAGTAGTGCAATCTATCCCACTGGAAAAACGCTGGTGACAGGTGCAGTGTTCCGGCAGAAAAGGGAAGAAAAGTTTAGCTTTTTAAAACTGCCACCGCCGTCGCTCGGTGATGACGTCATGACTGCACATGCGCCGTATCGTCGCAAACGAGCCAGCGCCATCTTGGAATCTGGCAAAGGGGAATCCCAGCATGAACCCGCCTGTCTGCGCATGCGCGGAAGTGACCGGGCGCTTTGCGTCATTGTGCTGAGCCTGCCGTGGAACTACAGGGCGCAGAAAGCCAGTTTTTGTGTAAAAAGGCATAGGAGAGCTGGAGGCCGCTATGGAGACCTATTTAAGGTCTGTGAGGAAGCTGGCAATATCCCTGGGACCGGATTGTGGAGGGACAACAATGCTCAGGAAGCGCAATGCTGGAAGAAGTGCACAGAAGAGCTGGAGTCCGCTGCAAGGATAAACCTGTTTAAGGTTTGTGTAAATGCTGGCATTATACCCCTGAGACCATCAGAGTGGGGTCCCTTCCATAGGGGTTGTTTAGAGGCTGTACAGGAGAGGACTTCCACCCAGGAGAAGCTAGAACCTGGCTGGGGCGAAAGCGGTAAGAGGGTGCTTCATCTTGATGTCCTTGTCAGGTGAGGAAAAAAAGGAGAATACCTGGGCGGGGGCCCTCTCTGGGCTTAATAGCTAAACGGTCCTATCAGGTTGTGGAGGCGGAGCCACAACCCAAATGTGTATGCTGCCATGAAGATGCGACAGGAAAAAATAATATAGAGTTTATGCACATACACATGTAAACACGATAAGCGTGTAAACATGTGTGTACGCATACACATGCAGGTGTATGCAAGCATAAAAACACAGCATTAGAGGCATATTTTCTACCAACTTCTGGCAGCATATTTGGAGTATTTTTTCAGAAGCCTATGTGCATGAACCCTTCATTTTAAAATGGCAGCTGCTGAAACCAATAATATAACCAAAGTTTATCAGCTTTCCATGAGATCTTGTGTCTGACAATTTGGAGGATGTTAAGTTCGTTGTCATCCCTCCATACATCATGCTGATTGTCATAGCTTATGTATAACAGAATAAGGCAAGCTCTTGTTGCATCAGTGGAACAGATTTCTCATATTGAGAAGGAGGAGTCTATTCTATTTTGGTGTCTAAGTAAAACATATGGTGTCCCCCTCAAAGTAAACCTGTGCTGTGCAAAAAAAGGTGGGGGAAGAAGGAACCATAAAGTACCAAATATACCTCCAGAAGTGCAGTCTGTCAAAGTGTGTTGCTTTCCATGACACAAGTCTCTTAAAACCTCACCAGCATGGGGTATAGGGAGAATCTTCTCTATAGTGGGGGAGGTGTATGCACTTGTCTGTGTAAAAACTGACCACCAGAAATGTTCTGATTTCATCGAAACTTTACTACAGTAAATGTATGATTTTGCAACTCATATGCCTACTATCCACTGTCTTTAATCATTTTATTTCTATTGATTTAAAGGCCATTTCTGGGCAAAATGTGCAGCCTCCCCTTCCCTCTCATCCACTATTCACAAATATATAAAATCATTTTTGATTTTAAAATGTATTTAACGCAGAGAATATGTTGACTAGTTTTATGATTGGATATTTAGGGAGGTATATTAAATGGATCACTGACTGGATTGGTTCAATCCCATAATGGTAAATGGGTGTGAGTTTTAAATTGTATATTTATATATATATATATATTGTATTTTTATAACACATCATTTTTTTCTTGTTAGATTAAGGTGTATAGATTTATTGTTATTTCTTCTATACTGAGATGATCTAATAATGTATGTCTGGTAATGGCTGATTCGTTTTTGGGGGGCCTATTGCGTATTGTGTTATGGTGACAGTGTTATATTAATGTATGTTTATTGGAGGGAGCCGTTCAGTAACCACTAACCAGGTTCTGTAATGTGGAGAAGTCATGGTTAACTCCTCTGGTGAGGGAGGGGTTATAAGGTCTGCTGATTACCGTGTGGCTAACCCTTGGACAAAGTTGATAGATGAAACGCGTTAGTGCGCACCACACAGTAACCGGGAGTGGCTTCTAACCCCTACTGTAAGTGACGCAATGAAGGGCCAGGTGAGATGGCAATTTCTCGGCCACAAGCCAGAGGATGGTGATGCTCACAGTGGTAGTTGGTTTTCTTTCATGCCTGCATACATTTATGTTTGAAAGTAGGTATTAAAAGAAGTGTGAATAAATATCTAAACTTTTTAATGGAATTGCATCTGGAGTACAGCTGTCACTGGTGAGAAGCTAGATCCTGGCTGCTAGTGAAATGTCTGATTTATTGCATAAGCTTGTTTGCCGATCAGTGATTTGAGAGGCAAAGTCTTCTTGTGAGTGAGACTAAGTGCTGGGAATGGTGTGCCTGGCACAGAGGGTGATACACCATATTTTTCATTCTGAAGCACATTGGAACAAGACATTTTGGACATTGGGATTAACTTTCACGGGTGTAATTTATTATACTTTATTAATCGTTTATGATGGACACCCTATGTATATAATATCACAGCATTGGCTCATATTCTATTGTTTGGTGAATATGGTATTTGAAGTTTTAACTTTCAAAGATGCCTCTTCTGGGAATGACCCAATTCTGCATTCTGTACCTGCTGCCAATTTGTCTTGTTGCTGACCTTTATCTTAATTTCACCACACTGCCACTGAACCCAGCTGATGGATCCAATAGAAAGGGTTTTTGTCACCAGGCACCAAAAGAAGGACCGTCCCACACTCTAGTCTAGAAGAGAGAAGACTTGGGACCTGGCATGTCATGTGACTGTGATTTTAGGTGACGATTTGGGATATTTGGATTAGGGTTTTTTTATTTACTGGGGCAATTGACTAGAGGAGGTAAAAGTATTGTTTTGTGGGTTAGTTGTTTGCTTTTGTGCAACATAGGTTTTAATTTGAATGGTATATTTTCAGGGAAAGAATAGTTAATTTTCTTAAAACTGAATTGGAATTACCGTATATACTCGAGTATAAGCTGACCCAAATATAAGCCGAGGCACCTAATTTTACCACAAAGAAATGGTAAAACGTATTGACTCGAGTATAAGTCTAGGGTGTCCATCTGCATGCCTCACTGTGCCTCACTTTGCTTCACTGTGTCCATGTGCATGCCTCACTGTGTCCATGCCTCAATGCGCCCATGCCTCACTGCGCCCATGCCTCACTGTGTCCATGCCTCACTGTGCCCATGCCTCACTGTGCCCATGCCTCACTGTGTCCATGCCTCACTGTGTCCATGACTAGACTGACGTTTAATATGGAAGTCTATGGAAGGGGTGTCCGGCTTTGAAAAGTCGGTGCTGTAGAGAAAGAGTGGGGCTACATGTGTGCCAAGTTTGGGGTCCAGGGGACCTATGACCGGCAAGTACCGGGTCCCCAAAATCACCAGAGAAATAACAGTTTAACATGGGAGTCTATGGAAGGAGTGCCCGGCTTTGAAAAATCGGTGCTCCCCAGCCGTAGGTCCCCTGGACAACAAACTTTGCACACTTGTAGATGAAGAGTGGGGCTACATGTGTGCCAAGTTTGGGGTCCAGAGGACCTTGGGCTGGCTGGTACCGGGTCCCCAAATTCTAGGAGATCAGGCACAAAAAGGTGACTCGAGTGTAAGCCGAGGGGGGCATTTTCAGCACAAAAAAATGTGCTGAAAAACTCGGCTTATACTCCAGTATATACGGTATGCAGTTTGGCCTGTTCGATATAATGAGTACTGATTGCTTAAAATTTTGTGTGTTTGATCTAAACTGTGCTGTGCCTGTAGAGTAAAAAATCAAATGATAATCAAAGTAAACAAAAAACCTAATTGCTAAAAGTTTGCATAATGTTTAACATGTTTATGTAATTTCCATTTTCCTAAATCTAAAGGTTTCATTAAAATATGACCTTATATTCCTGACTCCTATTTGATCTCCCGTGCTTCCCTTCATTGTACAGACATGTGTAGTGCTAACCCCAAGAGGAGATGATGGAAATCAGATTGGGTCCCCCTTACCTGTTCAGAGGCTTACTACCCTGTGTTCAATTAAGCTTTGACAAAGAAAAAAAAAAAAACTGGAAGCTTATTGGTTTCTATGCAGAACTGCAAGGGAGTTTGCACTTTCCAGTTTTAGTAAATCAACCTTTCTGTGAGCAGTCACAATCTTTAAGCAGAAACTTCTGGCATCTCTTTCTCAGTGAGCAGTTCTGTACTTGGATCTTCAGCTGAAAGGCACCCACCTTTGCAACCAAGCTTCCATAGGCAGGCTTTCTTTAGTAAATTTCCTTAAGTCCAGCTTTCTTCAGACCCTCAGCCATAACACCTGTTGAGGCCTAGTAACAGTAAAGCCCTGTACACACGGTCGGACTTCCATCTGATTTTTCCATGTTTTTTTGTCCGAAGGGAGTTGGTCGGGAACACCCTTAAGCCCCGTACACACGCTCTGACTTTTCTGCAAACTTTCTCAAAACTTTTTGCAACATCACGTGGTTTTTCTGCTCTTTACCGCCACCCTTTGGTCAACTTCTGCTATTGTTGGTTGATTTTAACATTAGTTGTTTTATCCATCGGACAAAAGTCCGATGGTTTTCTGTACACACGGTGGGACTTTGCTCCATCGGACTTTTGTTGGGCAAAAGTTTGTCCGTTTGCGGACCCAACTTTTGTCCGATGAAAACAAGAAAAAAGCAAAAAAGTTTGTCCGATGGAGCGTACACACGGTCGGATTGTTGGTCCAACTTGCTCAAAATGAAGTTTGTTGGCCAAAAGTCCGACCGTGTGTACGGGGCTTTACTCTTATTTAAAATATTAGCGCACTAGAGATATACACCCCTCAATTTAGTAGCAGTCCCAGCAGAGAAAAACATCAATTATAAGGTCAGCACTAGCAATCAATGTCTCTCACACCATAGTCCACAAAATGTCCTTTCAGGGATCTTCAAAGCCTTGTTATCCAATAAAGAGCATGTATTCTACACCGTCCTCTCTATTCGTAGGTCTTTAATGATACTCCACACAGCAAGATGATCAGTCTCCGAAAGAAAAAATAGACTATATATAGTGTAGTATGTCTGACTCCACATGTGCAAAAACGATGTTCTTATAAAGTGCTCAAATCAAAATAAAGTGTCAAAACTTTTTAAAAGTCTATAAACCTCACTTAAGACGGCCCTGCAATACTTCCGGCGTGCGCAACGACGTCACTTCCGACAAAGTGTCGAGTGATGTCAGACTGTAGGATCTTTTTAAAAAAAAATCTTTGTTTTTGGGATTTGATGAATCCTAGTGTTACCAAGTAAGAGAAAAACTACAAAAATGAGACGGGGGGACGGGGGGGTCCCACTGTGCAATCATTGCCCACATTAATCATGACCGTGCTGCAGTCCTTTAAACTGCACCTGCACCGATTATGTGTGGCTACAGTCCCGACATTCCTCATGCGCTCAGGATGACATCCAAAATAGTATTTCTTTATTAACCGCTTCAGCCCCGGAAGATTTGACCCCCTTCCTGACCAGAGCACTTTTTACAATTTGGCACTGCTTTAACTGACAATTGCCTGATTGTTCGCCGCTGTACCCAAACGAAATTTGCGTCCTTTTTTTCCCACAAATAGAGCTTTCTTTTGGTGGTATTTAGTCACCTCTGCGGTTTTTAATTTTTTGCGGTATAAACAAAAAAAGAGCGACAATTTTGAAAAAAAAACTATATTTTTTACTTTTTGCTATAATAAATATACCCCTATTTTTTTTTTTATTTCTTCATCAGTTTAGGCCAATATATATTCTTCTACATATTTTTGGTAAAAAATTCGCAATAAGCGTATATTGATTGGTTTGCGCAAAAGTTATCGCGTCTACAAACTATGGGAAATATTAATGGCATTTTTAAGGCATTTTTTAATGATTTTTTTTATACTAGTAATGGCGGAGATGTGCAATTTTTAGCGGTATGGCAACATTGCGGCGGACACATCGGACAATTTTGACACATTTTTGGGACCATTGACATTTATACAGCGATCAGTGCTATAAAAATGCACTGTTTACTGTGTAAATGACAATGGTAGGGAAGAGGTTAACACTAGGGGCGATCAAGGGGTTAATTGTGTGTTCCCTTAAGCCCCGTACACATGATCGGATAACCTATGGATTTTCGTCCGATGGATTTGTCCATCGGAAATCCCATGAAACTGTTTTTCATCAGTCTTGGCCACACACCATCAGTCAAAAAACCGACCGTTCCAAACGCGGTGACGTAAAACACTCCGATGAGCCGAGAAAAATTAAGTTTAATGCTTCTGAGCATGCGTCGACATGATTCTAAGCATGCGTGGGTTTTTTAACCGATGGACTTGCCCATAGATGATCGGAAATTCCCATCGGTTTTTTATCCATCGGAAAATTTTAAAACAAGTTCTATTTTTTACAACCGATGGAAAAAAGACCGATGGGTACCATACACGATCGGTTGGTCTGATGAAAACCATCCATCGGACGGTTTTCATCAGTCAAACCGATCGTGTGTACGGGGCTTTACTGTGTTCTAACTGTATGGGGATAGGATTGAGCAGGAGAGGGGACATTTCGCTGTTCCTACATAGTAGGAACTAACGACATGTCTCCTCTCCTCTGACAGCAGAGGGATTTGTGTGTTTACACACACAAATCCCCGTGCTGGCACTCGTGCACACGATCGCGCGTGTTTAGATTCAGCATTCTTTATTTCGGATTATTTGTAGTGTTTGCTGCAGGGCATACTATTTTTTGTGTCTCCCAGTTTGTGGCCTATGCCTCTGTTAATGCAATCAAGAAACATTACTTGTAGCTATTGTCTCTGAAATAGTGAACAATTTTTTCTTGATTAAAACTCACCTGTTCACACCCCATTAACCCACGACCTAGTATGTAATGTGCATGGAGTCAGTACAATATTTTGTTACTCCCATCACTCAATTCCAGCCTACTACTGCTAGATCAAAAATCAGGTGTCACAGCCAAACCAAACTTTTTGTTAAAGCTGCAAGGAATCATGTGGGGGTCCTGCTGCTCTATTTAAACTAAGAAATATTGTAAAAACAATGTTGATGCTAAAATACAGTGTAACGGTATCCCCGTAAGGTCTGCTAATAGACTCTGTATCCCATTGGTTACCTCGACTCTGCAAATTCTCTCTTACCTCTGACACCCTGGTTTCCATCATGTCACGCAGCTGTGGTAGTAAATAGAGACTCACACAATACTAAGACTGCATTCACACCTGAGCGTATCGCTTCGAGCGTTTTTACCAACGTTTTTACCGGAGTTTTGTCGCGCAAATTTGCGCCCGTCGAAACGCTCGTTGTCGCGCTAAACGCTTGAATCGAGCGTTTCCATTACATTCTATGACTCCTAAAACGCCCAAATCTGTCCGATTCGCGCGACAAAAAAGGGTCCGGAACTTGTTTGAGCTGCAGACGTTCGGCTTCAGGCGTTTTGGAGTGGAGATGTGAACCATCTCCATAGAGAATAATGTTTTTTTCCCCCTCTAGCCTTTTGTAGCTTCAGGCTTCAGGCTACAAAACGCTCAGGTGTGAATGCAGCCTAAAGAAACAGTTCAAATATGTTTACTGTATTATCAAAACACAAGATACATCAACTTTGACCAGTAATGAAAACACTCATACCACCCTTGATCTAAAAGTTGTTTTGTAAATTAAATATTGTGTGAGGCCACCTGCATCAGGAATGAACACACGTGCCTACCCAATACAAAGACCTATGTGAACAGGTTAACAGAAAGTAAATACCTGGCACTATGTCATATGTGTCAGGTCTTCCCCTTCTGCCTCCTCAGCGCACAGGCCAACAATCATGTACAATGTATTGAAAACAGTATAAAAAATATCATATTTAGTAGGATGGCTCTCTGTAGCAGTTCAATGCAATTTGAGCAGAAGGAAGAAAAAGTCATAAAAAGGTTAAGGAATGGGTGTTCCTTAACCACTTGACCACTGGGCACTTAAACCCCCTTAATAACCAGACCAATTTTCAGCTTTCGGTGCTCTCACATTTTGAATGACAATTACTCAGTCATACAACACTGTACTCAGGCGGTCACGGAGACTCCCGTGTGCGCACCCCAGGGGGCGCACGGGAGCGCGATTCTGGGAGGACGTTATATAACGTCCTCCCAGAGTTAAGGAACCACCCTGCCGCCATTATTTAGCGATAGGCGGTTGTTAAGTGGTTAAAATCTAGATGTCTTTGGCTAGCCTCTTTCTTTAGTTGTAAATAAAGTGAGCCAAAAGAGCAAGATGTGCCAAAAATTTGGAAATATGTGATTTATCCTGATAATGGTATAGCTTCCTTCTTTCTTATAATCCTAAAGATGTCATCTGATGTGGCTACTGGAACAGTAATGTGTACTGAGCATAGGCATCTACTGGCTGTGGCCTGTTTAACAGAGAGTTTAACTTCCGCGGGACTACAAGTACCACCAGCCAATCTGTATGGGTGTTGTGCAACAGTAATGTCCTTTAAAATGACAAGTACTACGCCCGCTCACCACTCAAAATATCAGATGGATAGATCACGGTGTAGATGATGAGAAGACTCCAGCCGGAACTCTCTCTGTGTCTTTGCTTTGTAAGATGGCCGGACGCCGCGCCACCCTGCACTCACTGGAATCTGGATTGCAGGCGCCTTTGGATGATCCGGAACACCCGTCGTTCCGCTTGACTGAAGAAGCGATGCTGTCCGCAGAGATCCCTCTGGGAGTGGCCATCCGGCTTCACCGCTGTGTAGGCCGCAAATCATCAGCAACTTCCTGTCACACAGACTTCCTGTTGGCAGAGTCAAAACGGTGTCCAAAGAGAGCGATCTAGGCCGCACCTGCCATTTTTATATTCTCTCCCAGCAGTCTGTTCTGTGCACTCAGCATTCTGTTCCTTGTAGTTCAGATCAGTCTTGCTGGCAGTGTCAATTCCGCATCCTGAACTACACATTCCATGATGCTTTGCTCTGTATCCTCACACAGGAAGAAAGAAACACACACGTAGAGTCCAGCATACACTAGAGGGAGCCATCCCCATGATAAACAACAGAGAACTTGTCTCTAACTTATGAACACAGTAGCTGACCTTGGCTACAACAGTGTCACTGATGCCATCCATGAGAATTGCACTGTTCAGTAGCACCTCATACAGCTCGCACAACATAAAGGCTCGCACAACATTAGAAAGGAGTGTTGTTTTACAACATTGCCGTCAAAGTCACATAAAAATGAGAACCCTCCTTGCTAAATGGCATTTATTAACATTTTTCTTTTTATTCATACATGTGCCCCATAACAGCGCACAGCTACCCATGACCTTTGTTTGACAATCCCTTGTTTTAAAGATGGCCACAATTTTCAAAAGCCCCCTTTCCCATTGACTTCAATGGGATTTGGATTAAAGTTCACAATTTCTGTCTCTTACAATGAGTTTGATCAATGGCCCATAACTCAAACCCAGGTGCATGTGCTGATCAAAAATAATACATTAAAGAAGAGCTCCAGGCTCCTTCAGAAATGTTTTTAAGTCAGCAACTACAAAGATTGTAGCTGCTGACTTTCATTATCACCCGAGCTGATTTTTCAATCGGTGCAGGCACCGGCATCTGTAGTAAGGAAAACAGGAAGTGAAGCCTTGCGGCTTCACAACCTGTTTCCTACTGTGCACGCGTGAGTTGCGTTGCGCCTTGTGAATGGTCCTGTAGTCTTCTGGGACCTGTGATGTGTCCCAGAAGACTGCAGGGGAAGAAGGGTGAAGCGAACTCCGAGCTCAGTTTGCCACAACGATCTGGGACGGTAGTGGGAGCAAGTACTTGTCAAAGGGAGTGTGCAAACAAGCAAAGCTTCCCCTTTTGGGTAGAGCTCCACTTTAAGGTTAGTGCTCAACAGCAATGGAATCTTAAAGTCTATGTCTGCCAAAGTTCTAAATATATATATTATTCAACATAATATAGTAGAGAAAAAACTTTCACTTCCTTGTAGCTCCCTTCAGACCGGGGAATCTTGGCATAGTGTAAAATCCTCCAAAATCTTTAATACTGTAGGTTAAAATAAATATATTGTACCTACAAAAGTGATATAAAGACACACTTCTCACAAAATTTCCATTATTAACATCCTATCAACCAACAAAGGCACTCATTTGTCCATTAGTGCTTCATTCGAAGTCCAACCTCTTATATACTGTGCAAAATAGATGGAAGCCCCCCTCAGCCTACCAATGCTATGAGAGCTGGAATTGTATGCTGCTTCCTGCTATGCATAATGGAGGGAGTCAGAATTTAGATGACTCACATTAGATGTGAGTCAACAATCATATGAATATCACATTTATTGACAAACAGTTTGCACTGGCCTCATGAAGCTTGTTAGATCTATTTATTAGTAGTGTTGAGCGAACCCGAACTGTAAAGTTCGGGTCCGTACCGAACTTTAGCTTTTTCCCGAACCCGAACCCGGACTTTGCCCAAAAGTCCGGGTTCGGGTTCGGCAATCTAATAACGCATTTAGAAATGCTTCAGGGGCCAGCCAATCACCTTTTGATTAGCTGGTGTGCCCTTAGAAGCCATCATAGCCATGCCTACTAATGGCATGGCTGTGATTGGTCAGTGCAACATGTGACCCAGCTTCTATATAAGCTAGAGGCACACAGCACACATGACACTCTGCTTCAGAATAGATAGGGAGAGGATCTAGTCTGCTGCTGCTGCTTTTAGGGAGAGATAGAAAGATAGAAGAGGTAGTCCTGATTCTACAATCTGAGGGAAAAGATAGAGAGATAGTGTAGTGTAGGGCCAGGTTCCTGTGTTGGTGCTTTCAGAGAGAGAGAATATTATATAGGAGTCCAGATTCAGAGATTAAAATCAGCGATCTGCATAGGTCTACCTATTTGTGTTGCAGTGCAGTCTTTTTACACTGCCATGAGCCCAGTGTCAGAGAAAATCTAACTTTTAGGGGGAAAAAAAAGGCACTTTATTGTTCTCTTTTCCAAAAGACCCATAGGGCAAAAAAAAAAAAAAAAAAGCATTTTATTTTGCTCGTGCAAAAAAGACCCGTTTAGGGCAAAAAAAAAAAAAAATTGCACTTTAATGTACGCTTGCAAAAAACGCCGTTTACGGGCACAAAAAAAAGTTTGCAGTGTGTTATACATATTTTGAGGTGTGTGAAATAAACAATTTCTATATAGTTTTCTCCTACTGTGCTATACTAAAAAAACAACATTTTTTTTGAATAGCATTTTCTGCAGTTCTGTAGCTGTGCGATTCAGCGGTTACGTACTGTGGGTGTGTTCTGCTCTTCCAAAAAACGCCGTTTAGTGGCACCAAAAAAAGTTTGCAGTGTGTTATACATATTTTGAGGTGTGTGAAATAAACAATTTCTATATAGTTTTCTCCTACTGTGCTATACTAAAAAAACAACATTTTTTTTGAATAGCATTTTCTGCAGTTCTGTAGCTGTGCGATTCAGCGGTTACGTACTGTGGGTGTGTTCTGCTCTTCCAAAAAACGCCATTTAGTGGCACCAAAAAAAGGTTGCAGTGTGTTATACATATTTTGAGGTGTGTGAAATAAACAATTTCTATATAGTTTTCTCCTACTGTGCTATACTAAAAAAACAACATTTTTTTTGAATAGCATTTTCTGCAGTTCTGTAGCTGTGCGATTCAGCGGTTACGTACTGTGGGTGTGTTCTGCTCTTCCAAAAACCGCCGTTTAGTGGCATCAAAAAAAGGTTGCAGTGTGTTATACATATTTTGAGGTGTGTGAAATAAACAATTTCTCTATAGTTTTCTCCTACTGTGCTATACTAAAAAAACAACATTTTTTTTGAATAGCATTTTCTGCAGTTCTGTAGCTGTGCGATTCAGCGGTTACGTACTGTGGGTGTGTTCTGCTCTTCCAAAAAACGCAGTTTAGTGGCACCAAAAAAAGGTTGCAGTGTGTTATACATATTTTGAGGTGTGTGAAATAAACAATTTCTATATAGTTTTCTCCTACTGTGCTATACTAAAAAAACAACATTTTTTTTTTAATAGCATTTTCTGCAGTTCTGTAGCTGTGCGATTCAGCGGTTACGTACTGTGGGTGTGTTCTGCTCTTAGAAAAAACGCAGTTTAGTGGCACCAAAAAAAGGTTGCAGTGTGTTATACATATTTTGAGGTGTGTGAAATAAACAATTTCTCTATAGTTTTCTCCTACTGTGCTATACTAAAAAAACAACATTTTTTTTGAATAGCATTTTCTGCAGTTCTGTAGCTGTGCGAGTCAGCGGTTACGTACTGTGGGTGTGTTCTGCGCTTCCAAAAACACCCATTTAGGGCAAGATCCTAAATTTTGAAAATATGAGGAGAAGGTCAAAGGGACGTGGTGGCCCCGGTCGTGGTGCTGCTGGTGGAGCTCCTGTTGCAGGGAGAGGACGTGTTGGATCTGTGCCAGATACACGCACAAGTGAAACACCTTCCTCAGGTGCGAGTAGGCGACCGAGCCTGCGGCGGTATTTTGTCGCGCCTACGGAGGCTGTACGAATGTTTAGGCCAGGACAAGTACAGGCGATAGTAGATTGGGTTGCTGACAGTGCCTCGGGTTCCTTCACCTTGTCTCCCACCCACTCTTCTGATGAAAGAACAGAGTTGGCACCTGAAACCCATGTCCATCAGTCTTTCACCTCACCCCCTTGCAAATCAGCCAAGCAGTCTGAGCCCCAAATCATGCAGCAGTCTCTTCTGCTTTTCGATGACTCTGTTAGCAGGGTTTCCCAGGGCCATCCACCTAGCCCTGCCCCAGAAGTGGAAGAGATTGAGTGCACCGATGCCCAACCACTTATGTTTCATGATGAGTACATGGGAGGACCATCGCAGTACGTCTCGGATGATGACGAAACACATGTGCCAACTGCTGCTGCTTTCGCAATTGTGCAGACAGACAAGGAGGGCAGGGGTGAAGACTGGGTGGAAGATGATGTGGAGGACGATGAGGTCCTCGACCCCACATGGAATCAACGTTATGCAGGTGACCAGTGTAGTTTGGAGGAAGAGGCGGTGGTCGCACAGAGCCACCAGCACAGCAGAAGAGGGAGCAGGGTGCAAAAGCGGAGCGTCTGTCAGCTAGACAGTATGTCTGCTACTGCCCAACGCAGCAAGGGACCGAGCACACCAAAGCCAGGTCCAAGGAGTTCCCCAGCGTGGCAGTTCTTCACACAATGTGCTGATGACAAGACACGAGTGGTTTGCACGCTGTGCAATCAGAGCCTGAAGCGAGGCATAAACGTTCTCAACCTGAGCACAACCTGCATGACCAGGCATCTAAGTTCAAAGCACGAGCTGCAGTGGAGTAGACACCTCAAAAACCAAGAAAGGTCTCTGGCTCCTCCTGCTTCCTCTTCTGCTGCAGTCTCGGCCTCTTCATCCACCTCTGTAGTGACAGTGGCACCTGCCACCCCGCAAACAGAGCATCTGCCAGCAACACTACCACCTGGGTCACCAACCATCTCCACAATGTCCCATGGAAGCGTTCAGCTCTCTATCTCCCAAACATTGGAGCGGAAGAGGAAGTACCCCCCTAGCCACCCGCGATCCCTGGCCCTGAATGCCAGCATTTCAAAACTCCTGGCCTTTGAAATGCTGTCATTCCGTCTGGTGGAGACGCAGAGTTTTAAAAGCCTGATGGCATTGGCTGTCCCACAGTACGTCGTGCCCAGCCGCCACTATTTTTCCAGGCGAGCCATCCCTTCCCTGCACAACCAAGTGGGGGACAAAATCAGGTGTGCACTGCGCAACGCCATCTGTGGCAAGGTCCACCTAACTGCGGATGCGTGGACCAGTAAGCACGGTCAGGGACGTTATATCTCCCTAACAGCACACTGGGTAAATGCAGTGGCGGCTGGGCCTGAGGCAGATAGCAGTTTGGCGCATGTCCTTCCACCACCGAGGATTGCAGGGCGCTTCAGTTTGCCTCCTGTTGCTAACTCCTCCTACTCCGCTTCCTCATCCTCTACCGCCTCCTCATCCGGTCAGCGTAACACCTTCACCACCAACTTCAGCACAGCCAGGGGTAAACGACAGCAGGCAGTTTTAAAACTTTCCTGTTTGGGGGAAAAACCCCACACCGCGCAGGAGTTGTGGAGGGACATGGAACAACAGACCAATGAGTGGTTGCTGTCAGTGAGCCTCAAGCCCGGCCTGGTGGTGTGCGATAATGGGCAAAATCTCGTAGCAGCTCTGGGCCTAGCCGGTTTGACGCACATCCCTTGCCTGGCGCATGTGCTGAACTTGGTGGTCCAGAGGTTCCTTAAAAATTACCCCAATATGCCAGAGCTGCTGCAGAAAGTGCGGGCTGTGTGTGCGCACTTTCGGCGTTCTCACCCTGCTGCTGCTCGCCTGTCAGCGCTGCAGCGTAACTTCGGCCTTCCCGCTCACCGCCTCATATGTGACGTGCCCACAAGGTGGAACTCCACCTTGCACATGCTGGCCAGACTGTGCGAGCAGCAGCAGGCGATAGTGGAGTTTCAGCTGCAGCAATCACGCGTGAGTCGCTCTGCGGAACAGCACCACTTCACCACCAATAACTGGGCCTCCATGCGAGACCTGTGTGCCTTGTTGCGCTGTTTCGAGTACTCCACCAACATGTCCAGTGCCAATGACGCCGTTCTTAGCGTTACTATCCCAGTTCTATGCCTCCTTGAAAAAACGCTTCGGGCGATGATGGAAGAGGATGTGGCACAGGAGGATGAGGAGGAGGAGGAGGAAGCGGGATCATTTCAAAGGCTTTCAGGGCAGTCTTTCACAAGTGGCTACGAGGGTGGGTTCCTGCACCAACAAACGCCAGGTACACAATTGTCCGGCGGAAAGGGAACAGTTCTGGAGGATGACGAGGTGGAGGAGGAGATGGAGGAGGAGGAGGAGGAGGAGGAGGCATTTTCACAGCAGGGTGGCACACAGACCAGCTCGTGGCCATCACTGGTGCGTGGCTGGGGGGATACAGAGGACACAGACGATACACCTCCCACAGAGGACAGCTTTTCTTTGCCTCTGGGCAGCCTGGCACACATGAGCGATTACATACTGCAGTGTTTCCGCAATGACCGCCGAGTTGCCCACATTTTAACTGGTGCTGATTACTGGGTGGCCACCCTGCTGGATCTCCGTTACAAGGACAACGTACCGTCCTTAATTCCCTCACTGGAGCGGGATCCTAAGATGCGCGAGTACAAGCGCACGCTGGTAGACGCGCTGCTGGTGGCATTCCCACCTGACAGCGGGCGTACGGTGGAAGCACAAGGCGAAGGCAGAGGAGGAGGAAGAGGTCGCCAACGCAGCCGGGGCACCAGCAGCACCTCAGAAGGCAGGGTTAGCATGGCTGAAATGTGGAAAAGCTTTGTCAGCACGCCACAACAACCAGCACCACCAGCTGAGATGGAACGTCTTAGCAGGAGGCAGCATTTCACCAACATGGTTGAGCAGTATGTGTCCACAGGCCTACACGTACTGGATGACGGGTCTGCCCCCTTTAACTTCTGGGTCTCAAAATTGGGCACATGGCCTGAGCTTGCCCTTTATGCCTTGGAGGTGCTGGCCTGCCCTGCAGCCAGTGTATTATCTGAACGTGTATTTAGCACGGCAGGGGGCGTTATCACAGACAAGCGCAGCCGCCTGTCCAGAGCCAATGTGGACAAGCTCACGTTCATTAAAATGAACCAGGCATGGATCCCACAGGACTTGTCCGTACCTTGTGCAGAATAGACATGTATACCGGTGTTGTGCCAAAAACTGTCCGGCCATCGGATTGTGTCCGGCCCATACTGCGAAGGCGCAGCGCTTGCGCAGTACAGAGGACAAGGAGATTCACAAAATCTCCGAAGATGAACGGCGCCTGCGCTGTGAGTGCAGGTTCAAGCCCCACCATCCAAGTGGACATACGGTAGCACATAGTAACAGGGCCCCTCACGGGCTCGGTTCGATCGCCACGCTTCGGGCACGGCCTCACTTGGCTCGTCTTGAACCACGGATGGTGTGGCCTTCACCTGAACTCACCACGCAGGCGCCGTTCGTCTTGGGAGATTTTAGAAATCCCCTTGTCCTACATACTGAGCAAGCGCAGTACAGGGTGGACACTATTTGACGGGGGACAGAATTCGACACATCACCGGCATTACACAGCCATTGTTGTATTTTTGAATCAGTGTTGGCTACCTCGTCCTCCTCCACCGCCGCTTCCACCTACACAGCCACATCCACCGCCACTTCAACCTCCTACTCCATATGGACCTCGTCCTCCTAGGTCAAGATTATTATTTTTTATTTTTATTTTTTTGATGTTATTTTAAGTTATTTCCCTATCCACATTTGTTTGCAGAGCACTTGCCATGCTCTTAACAACATTTTGCTGCCATTTGCAGCCCTCTAGCCCTTTCCATTACCTTTTTAGAGCCCTTTTAGTCCTTAGAAGTCCGGGTCCCCATTGACTTCAATGGGGTTCGGGTTCGGGTTAAAGTTCGGTCCCGAACCCGAACTTTTTTCCGAAGTTCGGCCGAACCCGTCGAACCCGAACATCCAGGTGTCCGCTCAACTCTATTTATTAGTCAAAATCAAAGATGTACAGTATATTCACAAACACATGAAGAAAACCAGCATACAGTAAAAAACATTCCCGCTTACTGGCAAAAAAAAAAGAGAACTTAGTAATCATAAAATTTACCACACACCACTAGCACCCACAAGCAGGCGAAACACAGCTCATATCTGTTAAAATTCTGACTCCCTCCATTATGCATAGCTGGAAGCAGCATACAATCCCAGCTCTCATGGCATTGGTAGGCTGAGGGGGGCTTCCATCTATATTGCACTGTGCTCAGCCACATCCCAGGTAGTAAATGAAGGTTAAAAGCCCTAGAGTTGGCACCTCCAAAAACAAGTCAGTAAAGCCAGCAGCCATTTTTCTTGGCTATGGTTAGACAAGAGGTAGGAATGCTGCTAGGACTTTGGGCACAACAGATAGAGTAAAGTATATATGGGAAAAGGTATACAAATTTGATCTAAAGCTTGATGTAATATATCTAAAAAACACGTATCTGTGCAGTTCTAATGTAAATTCAAAACACATCACTATTCTTAAACAATAATCTTTAATCATTATGCAGTAATTTGTGGTTGACTTTGAAGTACAGTAAGACTAAATACATGAAAGCACTGCGGAGAAACCCAAACTGATTTGATCTTCACGCAACTTCCAGATAATAAATATACAAAGCTATAAGCCTTTGCAGAATTACTGTAGCAATGTATGTTCTGCCCCAGGATACAGCCTTAGCATATCCTCAGCCAAAAAGAACACAGAGTGCCGCAGGCTGGATTGTAATATATGCTCTGCTTATTACCATAAATGTACTTCTCAGACTAGTCACAGCTGTAAACAAACAGATGAAGACAGAAGGCAGACACAAGAAATCTTTATCTTGTTGATTAAAGGAACTTTGAATAAAGCTGACAGTAAAATCAAGTGTCTCGGTATTACTTATTTTAGGCATTTACTGTATATTGATAACAAGAAAAGCAGTACAATAGATCACCTTCTGCAACAATAGTTCCCCCATGCAAAAAAAAAAAAAAAAAAAATCCACACTGTGCCACTTTTTATCTTTAAACTACATTTAGAAATCCATTTGCTATGGGTAGCTGCTCCAGTTTTGCTCTGTTTTGTGCAACATATCCCATGTGAGTTGGATACAGCTTTATACATATTTGAACATCTGGTACTAAAAAAACGAATACATTCAAATTAGTAAATTAGCTTTAAAAAACATATACTATTAGGAAATCTAAATTTTAAAATGTCCTTCTAGATTGCAGCCGAGTATAAAATTAATGTCACTTGTTTCATACTTACTCCCAAGACAGCAATTAAAAGAAATGTTATTGTACATTCTCGCATACCAGTCATTTTGCTACTTCTCATAGTTACATAGTTACATAGTAGATGAGGTTGAAAAAAGACACAAGTCCATCAAGTCCAACCTATGTGTGTGATTATATGTCATCCGTTGCAAGTATGTTTTGTAAATACGAAAGAGAGCACCGTCAAGGTCTGTTGGGTCCAATTTAGTGGCATTTTGAATTTGCATTCTTTTACATTACAGTGTAATGTAGCACTCCAGCCTAATGGGTTGTCCTATAAAATGTGGAAAGTATCTCAGATTCAAACTATTAATTTTAGTGGTGCACTGATAGAATACACATATAAATAAGAGGAGTGGAACAAGAAGATGCATAAACACTACTGGGTGGGTTAATAAGCTATGTTAAGCTTCCTACCAAATTGGCTTTAGGATTTTTTTGGTATACTGAAGACATTCAATTGCACGCTCTACTGGAGAGGACACTGATGTGACAGGTAAAAGGTGCTTTGGTAAACCAATATATGATATGTTGGTGATTTGTGTAAGATGCAAAGTAAACTGTACTGATCCACTGAAAGCTCTAGTGTCAAAAATATGAATTTCTTTAGTTAATAAGAGTAGGAAAACGTGGACAAGTATGCTCATAAAAATGTTGAAAATGAGTTCAAGGTAAACATATAGCAACCTAACCACTTCAGCTCTGGAAGATTTTACCGGGAACAGAAAGTGTAGCGCTAATCAAAATAAATGAATACCAGAAACCATAAATTAATATAGTGCTCAAATCTCAAATGTGACAAAGAAAAAATGATGAATGAATGAATGTCCACATAAATGCAAATTAAATGTCCATATGTAGAAGATTTAAAAAGTGCAAAAATTACACAAATGTCTATCATTAGAGTGATCAAACTTGAGTATTGACACAATCCAAAACTTAATGAAAAATTCAAGATTGAAGTGCTGAAAGTGAACAATTATTGAAGTGATTTGAAGTGAAAAAAAACACCACCGATAGGTAAGGGGCTTACCAGAATGTTTGAACCCAGGAAAGCATACGCTCAAATGGGTCAAACAGGCTTAATGTGGTGGAACCATGATGGAACCAGAACAATCCTGTGTGTTTCTCCAATTGCTGTATCGAGAGTGACCAAACGTCCATCCTTCTGGCGTTTGGTCACTCTCGATACAGCAATTGGAGAAACACACAGGATTGTTCTGGTTCCATCATGGTTCCACCACATAAAGCCTGTTTGACCCATTTGAGCGTATGCTTTCCTGGGTTCAAACATTCTGGTAAGCCCCTTACCTATCGGTGGTGTTTTTTTTTCAATTCAAGTCACTTCAATAATTGTTCACTTTCAGCACTTCAATCTTGAATTTATCGTTAAGTTTTGGATTGTGTCAATACTCAAGTTTGATCACTCTAATGATAGACATTTGTGTAATTTTTGCACTTTTTGAATCTTCTACATATGGACATTTAATTTGCATTTATGTGGACATTCATTCATTCATAATTTTTCCTTTGTCACATTTGAGATTTGAGCACTATATTAATTTATGGTTTCTGGGATTCATCTATTTTGATTAGCGCTACACTTTCTGTTCCCATTTTTTCTGCTATTTGTCTTATTGTTGTGTTAGCAGGCTTATCTATAAGGGCAGCGCGGAATTATTCTGTACACCATTCTGGAAGATTTTAACCCCTTCATGACCAGGTCTTTTTTTGCTAAGCAGTACTGCGCTTTTTTAATATCAATTAATATCAATTTAATCTAAATTCTTAAATTCTCAGTCATGCAATGCTGTACCCAAACGAAATGTATATATATTTTTTCACATAAATACGGCTTTCTTTTGGTGGTATTTGATCACCTCTGGCTTTTTAAATTTTTACTATATAAACAAAAAAAAAGGCAATTAAAAAAATAAATAAACAATATTGTTTACTTTCTGCTATATAAACATATCCCATGAAAAAAATTAAAAACATGTAATAAATTTTGGCCAAAATGTATTAAGATTACATGTCTTTGTTAAAAAAAAAAAAAAAAAACAATAAGTGTATATATTTTTCTTTAAATGTAATTACTTTTTATTGCCGTTTCAAACACAAATCCAAAAAGAACAATATATATATATATATATATATATATATATATATATATATATATAATCGGGCATTTTAGCTCTTACAAAAAAGAAAAAGAAACAACTCAAACTAACAGCAAATATATTAATTAAATACCTTTTTTTTTTGTACTTCATATCTTTATTAATCCATTTTCCATTATGCATCAAAAACATTCAATCCCCCTTCCCACCCTCCTTTGGAACGTTCAGATACAGTAATCATAATATATCTTTAAAAACACAGATAGATCCCCATTCCTTATAATTGAGCTGTTTATTCCAGCAAACTTCCCTCCACAAACACATTTATCCCACACTCTCATCCATCTACTTTCATTCTTCTACCATTCCCTTTTTGTCCTTTAGGCCCATTTCACACTAAGGCGTTGAAAAAACGCTCAAAAATTATGAGATTTTGTACCGCGATTTTACCGCGTTTTTACCGCGTTCACGGTAAAAATAACGCTAACGCCTATGCGTTTTTACCGCGTTTTACCGCGGTTCCCATTCATTCCAATGGGGATAGGCGTTTTTACAGCGCTATTTTATGCGCCCTAAAGTTGCTCTAAAAAAGCTGTTTGCAGGATTTTTTTCAACGCCCAGCCAGCACAACGCCTCAATGTGAAAGCCCTCAGAGATTTCACATTGAGAATGCTGGGGCAGGATTATTTCAGGCGTTATTACAGCGCTATTTTTACAGCAAAAACGCTGTAAAAACGCCTCAGTGTGAAAGGGGCCTTACTTCCTTAAATCATCACTTCCCTTCTTCACCAATTTTTCATTATATTTAAATACTACTTTTCTCCCACCACTGTTTCCAAATTTTATCATACTTTTTAAGAGAACCTTGTCTAATATACGTTACTGTTTCATTCAGTATCGTTATATTCATACTTTGTTCCCATTCTTTACTGGTCGGTGGAAGAGCTGTTTGCCATCTCTGTGCAATCAGCTTCCTTGCCTGGAATAGGTATTTCAGAGTTGCAAGCTGGTTGTTACCAATTTTCCCTTCTCCATCTGTCCAGCCCAGTACACATTGTATTGGATCCAGTTCTATATGAGTTTCAAAAGTCTGCTCAATCATTCCCACTACCTCCCTCCAATACTGAAATAGTTTCGGGCATCTCCAAAACATATGGATCATATCCTCCTCTGTTCTCCTGCATATGGGGCAGCTGGCATCTGATCTGCGACCAAACCGGAAGAGCTTATATGGGGTATAATAAGCTCTATTTAATAAAAACAGGCGAGACATCCTCTGGGAGGGAGATAGCGAAACCAATGAGGCGAGTTCCAGGATTCTTTCCCACTGTATCTCCGATATATTACCAACATCTCTTTCCCACTTCTTTTTATATGTCGGGCCTTGTGTTCCTCTCAGGCTTCTCCTATATATACTAGGATAAACTTTTGATATTAGGCCCTTTGATGTTCTTGTATTGATAATTTCCTGGAGCAGTGGGATCTTACCCATTCCATCACCATTCCTTTATACTGAGCTGCAAGAGCATGCCTAATCTGTAAATATCTATAGAAAGTTTTATTTGATATTGCATATTGTTCTCTTAATGCCTGAAATGTTTTTAATATACCGTCTTGATACAGCTGGATAATGTACTTTATTCCTTGTCTCTCCCATTCCCTAATTGTCCCCATCTTCTGTAATTCTCCTACGTTATTATTTTTCCACAAGGGTGTGCATTCTGTTAGTCCGTTATATCCCAGTGTTGCCTTCGCTGCCTTCCATATTCTCAACATAAGGTCTAATTTAGGTAGTTTCCGAGGGAAGGATCCTGCCTCCATAGTTTCTACTAAGGAACTATGAGTAGTATTCTGAGGAGTAGCCTCCTCTCTATTTCTCCTCCTCCCGTATTACATCCCTTCATATGTTGGAGCTGTGCAGCAAGAAAATAACTAAACGGGTGTGGAAGTGCCAAACCTCCTTCCTGCTTTGATCTTTGTAAAGTGTTTAACTGAATTCTTGCCACCCCTCTTTTCCAGATGAATTCCCTAAAGATTGTATCTATCTTTTGGAACCACTTTTTGTATATACAAACTGGGGAGTTTTGTAAAATATAAAGAAGTTGCAGCATCCACACCATTTTTTATTAGATTACATTATCCATTATCCAATAATGGGGCCATATTGTCAGTAATATATTGATTAGGGTCTCTGGAGATATTTATCCCTAGATATTTTATTTGGCTTGCTATTTGGATTTGTTCCGCCTCTTGCGGCAGGGGTTTTTCTAAAGGATCCACTGGTAGCAGCATTGATTTTCCCCAGTTTATGGTGAGTTCAGAGAATAGGCCAAAGTTTTTAATTTCTTCCATAGCTTTCCTAAGTGAGTTCTGCGTATCTCCTAAAAGCAGGAGAAGGTCATCCGCATACAGTACCACTTTCTCTTCTAACTCACCTCGTTTAAACCCTCTTATTTCAGGAGCTGCTCTACGGGCTATTGCTAAAGGTGAGATTGCGAGGGCAAAGAGAAGGGGGGACAGCGGGCACCCCTGTCTTATTCCCCTCTGCAATCGGAACCTGTCAGATTGAGCATTGTTTACTTTTACTTTCGCTACTGGTGTTTTATATAGCATCTTGACCCAGTTCGTGAAAACCGGACCAATTTGGAATTCTCTCTCCACAAATATTGCCATTCAAGGCTGTCAAAAGCCTTGGCAGCGTCCAATGACACAATTGCTCTCCTTCCTTCCTCATCTGTTGGAATCTGTAGATTTAAATATACTTGTCTTATGTTTATACTAGTGGCCTTGCCGGGTATAAATCCCGATTGGTCAGGGTGGACCAATTTCTCTATTATTTTATTTAATCTGGCTGCCAGGACTTTCGCCAGTATTTTTATATCCGAATTTAGTAAGGATATGGGTCTGTATGAGGAGGTGTTAAGTGGGTCTTGTCCCTCTTTACGGATTACTATTATGGTAGATTCCATCATAGATGAGGGGAGTTCTCCCTCCATCACTGACCAATTTAAAACTCTCATAAGTTCCGGGAGCAGCACCTTTCCAAAGTACCGGTAGGTCTCGGCCGGAAGGCCATCTGGCCCTGGGGATTTCTGCCCTGCCATCTCTTGTACTATTCGTTGTATTTCTTCCAATGCAATAGGCTTATCTACTTCCTTTCTGTCTATCTCGGATAGTGAGGGAATAGTCAACTTTCCAAAAAAGTTGTCCATTTCTTCCCTTATTTCCTCTTGTCGGGAACTGTATAAGTCTGCATAATAGTCTCGGAATTTATCCACTATCTATGGTGTATGGGAGGATACTCTATCCTCACCAACACTTACCGCTGAAACCATCAATGTGGGTGAGTTTGTCTTAACCAAGTGGGCTACCATTCGGCCTACACTTTTGCCCTCCGCGAACGCTAATTGCCTTTGAAAAAAAATGTATTCTCTATTTTCTTATGTATTGTAAGGCGGTAGTTCTGCTGTGCTTCTGTCCATGCTCTAAGGCTATTAGGTGTTGGATCATTAATATATTGTTCCTCCGTTTTTTTTACTTCTTCACTGGCCAGTGTCTCCCCCTCCCTAGATTTTTTTTGAATTTTTGATATTTGTTGTATCATTAAACCTCTGAAAAAGGCCTTCAGTGTATCACATACCACCCCTTCTGATGCGGTACCTTGATTTATTTCAACAAATTCCCTAATAGCCCCTAGTACCTCCTGCGGTTCTTCCATTAGTTCCATCCAATGGGGATTTATTCTCCCTTCTCTCATATGATTACCTTCCCCCGTCTCTAAAATAACTGTCATCGGGGAATGGTCTGATAGTCCCCTTTTCATGTAGCTCACGTTTCTTACTGTGGGTATCGCCTCCTCATTACCTAACACTAGATCAATTCTGGACAGAGTAGAGTATGTTCTGGAAAAGCACGAGTAGCACCTGGCCTCCTGGTTCCGTATTCTCCATATATCCCTCAGACCTAACTCTCCCAGAAACTGGGATAATCTATCGTCCCTTGCTTTATCTAATTGTGTTGTAAGGGGGAATCTATCCAATTCATGGTCAAGAACCATGTTGAAGTCTGCCATAATGATCATCGGGACACCCGGCTTGTCCAGAGCAAACTCCACAAGACTACACAAAACCATGGTGTTAAAGGGGGGAGGGATATATACATTAGCCAGTATATAGGTTCTATTCTCTAGTTTACAATATAAAAAAACATAGCGTCCTAATTCATCAATCTTGCTCTGTATACAATTAAACATTATTCCTGTCTTAAGTAAAATGCACACCCCCCTAGAATAAAACATATGAACAGAATGATACTGTGTACGAAAATCTCCCCACCCCAATTGGGGTATGGAGATATTCGTAAGGTGTGTCTCCTGGAGACATAGGATTGCAGATCCGTATATTCTTGCCATTGATAAGACTGCTACTTTTTTACCTGGGTCTCCCAGACCCCTAACATTTCAGGAGCAATACTGTTAGCTTTTTTGTCTGTGCCCTTCTAGTCATTAATTTTCACTTCTAATTAACATAAACGTAAACATATACATTTTGTGGTGTATCCTTAATTAGTACATCGTGTCTATACTTATTAACATATCATTCCTGTAGTGTCTTTGTGTCAACGTGATTAACCACTTGATAAATGGACACTTAAACCCCCTTAACCACTTAAGCCCCGGACCATTTTGTAGCTAAAGGACCAGAGCTGTTTTCAGAATTTTGCACTGCGCTGCTTTAACTGTAAATTGTGCAGACGTGCAATGTTGTACCGAAACGAAATTTGCGTCCTTTTCTTCCCACAAATAGAGCTTTCTTTTAATGGTATTTGATTGCTACTGCGATTTTTTTTTTTTTGCGATATAAACGGAAAAAGACCGAAAATTTTGAAAAAAAATGATATTTTCTACTTTTTGTTATAAGAAAAATCAAATAAACTCAATTTTAGTCATACATTTAGGCCAAAATGTATTCAGCCACTTGTTTTTAGTAAAAAAATGTCAATAAGCGTATATTTATTGGTTTGCGCAAAAGTTATAGCGTCTACAAACTAGGGTACATTTTCTGGAATTGACACAGCTTTTAATTTATGACTGCCTATCTCATTTCTTGAGGTGCTAAAATGGCAGGGCAGTACAAACCCCCCCCAAATGACCCCATTTTGGAAAGAAGACACCCCAAGGAAATTGCTGAGAGGCATATTGAGCCCATTGAATATTTTTTTTTTGTCTCAAGTGATTGAATAATGACTAAAAAAAAAAAAAAAAATTACAAAAAGTTGTCACTAAATGATATATTGCTCACACATGCCATGGTTATATGTGGAATTGCACCCCAAAATACATTTTGCTGCTTCTCCTGAGTACGGGGATACCACATGCGTGGGACTTTTTGGGAGCCTAGCCGCGTACGGGCCCCCGAAAACCAAGCACCGCCTTCAGGATTTCTAAGGGCGCAAATTTTTGATTTCACTCCTCACTACCTATCACAGTTTCGAAGCACAAAACCCCCCCAAATGACCCCATTTTGGAAAGTAGACACCCCAAGCTATTTGCTGAGAGGCATGGTGAGTATTTTACAGCTCTCATTTGTTTTTGAAAATGTAGAAAGAACATTTTTTTTTTTTCTTCAATTTTCAAAACTTTGTGACAAAAAGCGAGATCTGCAAAATACTCACCATACCTCTCAGCAAATAGCTTGGGGTGTCTACTTTCCAAAATGGGGTCATTTGGGGGGGGTTGTGCCATCTGGGCATTCCATGGCCTCCGAAACTGTGATAGGCAGTGAGAAGTGAAATCAAAAATTTACACCCTTAGAAAGCCTGAAGGCGGTGCTTGGTTTTGGGGTCCCGTACGCGGCTAGGCTCCCAAAAAGTCTCACACATGTGGTATCCCCGTACTCAGGAGAAGCAACAGAATGTATTTTGGGGTGTAATTCCACATATGCCCATGACATGTTTGAGCAATATATCATTTAGTGACAACTTTGTGCAAAAAAAAATAAATAAATAAATAATTGTCTTATTCCCGCAACTTGTGTCAACATATAAAATATTCCATGGACTCGACATGCCTCTCAGTATATAGCTTGGGGTGTCTACTTTCCAAAATGGGGTCATTTGGGGGGGGGTTTTGAATTGTTCTGGCATTTTATACACAACATTAGGAAGCTTACATCCACTCTTCTAGCCACTTGAAGACAAAGCCCTTTTTGACACTTTTTGTTTACATGAAAACATTTTTTTTTTTTGCAAGAAAATTATGTTGAACCCCCAAACATTATATATATTTTTAAAGCAAAGGCCCTACAGATTAAAATGGTGGGTGTTGCATTTTTTTTTTCTACACAGTATTTGCGCAGCGATTTTTCAAACGCATTTTTTGGGGAAAAAATTCACTTTTTTTAATTTTAATGCACTAAAACACACTATATTGCCCAAATGTTTGATTAAATAAAAAAGATGATCTTAGGCCGAGTACATAGATACCAAACACGACAAGCTTTAAAATTTCGCACAAACGCGCATTGGCGACAAACTACATACATCTTTAAAAGCCTTTACAGGTTACCACGTTAGATTTACAGAGGAGATCTACTGCTAAAATTACTGCCCTCGATCAGACCTTCACGGTGATACCTCACATGCATGGTGCAATTGCTGTTTACATAAGACGCCAGACCGACGCTTGCGTTCGCTATTGGGCAAGAGCAGGGCAGGACAGGGGTGCTTTTTTTTTTTTTATTATTAATTTAGCGTTTTTATTTTATTTTTAAACTGTTGCTTCCATTTTTTTTTTTTTTATCATTTTTATTGTTATCTCAGGGAATGCAAATATCCCCTATGATAGCAATAGGTAGTGACATGTACTCTTTTTTTGAAAAAACTGGGGTCTATTGGACCCTAGATCTTTCCTCTGCCCTCAAAGCATCTGACCACACCAAGATCGGTGTGATAAAATGCTTTCCCAATTTCCCAATGGCGCTTTTTATATCCGGGGGGGACATTCCCTCCCACTGCTTGTAAAAGCAGTCCAGAGGCTAATTAGCCACTAGGATTGCTTTTACATGAAAGCCGGCCGCTGGCTGAAAAGAATGATACCAAGATGATACCTAAACCCACAGGCATCATTCTGGTATAAACATTCAAAGTCCAGCAACATACCAGTACGTTGCTGGTCCTTGTTGGACATGTATTGTAATCTTTTTTTTTCATGCAGCCTGTTGGCTGAACGAAAAAAAAAGATTGATCGGTGGGTATGCCCACCATTAGAATACCGCCCTTCATCCACCCACTTCTAATGATGGGCATACATGCACCATTTATATATGCCGAAGCATGGGGGCATTCTCCCGCAAAAGTTATGCCGCGTACACATGGTCAGACTTTTCCACGGGCAAGCCTCTGTCGGAATTTCGACCGTATGTACGCGGCATTAGGAGCAAAATTGCTCCTCCGCCCCTGCTGCCCCAATGCTTCGGCATATATGCTTTTTTTTTTAACTGTAGTGGTGAAATCACCTCCTACAGCACTGGAGTCGCAGGGATCAGGCCTGTCTCTGCGAACGCTGCAGTTATGTGTGTTGTGTTTTGCAAGTGACAGTGATCGATCGATACTGCACTTGGGTGGCCTGAGCTGGACGGAGGGGCAAAACACAGGTGCTAGCAGGTATCTGGGCTGATCCCGCTAACACTGCATTTTTGGGAACCCTAAACTGCTGGGGACGCTAGTATAGATCTGATCAGATCAGATATTGATCTGTTCAGATACTATACCACTAAGGGAGGTGTATGCTTCACGCGTGGGTGTTAGCGTTACTGGCACTAACCTGACGCTGCCTGGGGTGTGACGTAGACCCTCTCTGATGCTAAAACCTAATTAATATCACCCGCCGGGCGATTAGGGGGTTAAACCTTTATTGTGTTATATATGGGGGTACCTGACGCTATATAAAAACCTGATGGCGAACCTAAAAAAAATTACTGGCTACCTATCGGCATCACCGACACTAAGACAGCGATCAGAAAAACGATCGCTTAGCAACAGTGGTGATAGGGGCTGAAAGGGTTACCTGGGGGGCGATCAAGGGGGTTAAACCTTTATTAGATAATATATGGGGGTACCTGACGCTATAAAAACCTGCGGCGAACCTAAAAAAAATTACTGGCTACCGATCGGCATCACCAACACTAAGACAGCTATCAGAAAAACGATTGCTTAGTGACAGTGGTGATAGGGGGTGAAAGGGTTACCTGGGGGGCAATCAAGGGGGTTAAACCTTTATTAGATAACATATGGGGGTACCTGACGCTATAAAAACCTGCAGCGAACCTAAAAAAAATTACTGGCTACCGATCTGCATCACCGACACTAAGACAACGATCAGAAAAACTATCGCTTAGCGACAGTGGTGATAGGGGGTGAAAGGGTTACCTGGGGGGTGATCAAGGGGGTTAAACCTTTATTAGGTAATATATGGGGGTACCCGACGCTATAAAAACCTGTGGCGAACCTAAAAACACACTTGACCTAAAACTAACTTTAGTGACACTTTTACAGTCACAAATGTCACTGATTGCAGTGATCAGTAAATAAATGGTCACTGCAATCAGTGACACAGTGACTGGGGGCTGGGGGGTGATCTGGGTTGTCTGGGGGGGCCTGGGGGGGCGATTTATGTGCCTATGTGTCCTGGTGTCAGTGTAGTGTTTTGTGCACTAACCTGCATCTTCTCCTGTACGGCGCTCGGTATATGTGAGCGCCGCAGGAGAGATGACATCACTTCCTCTGCCTGTGTTTACATTACACAGGCAGGGGAATGATTCGATTCGCTGGGAGCGATCGAGAGGGGGTGGCCTGAATCGAACGGCTGTCCCCTCATCCCTGATCGCTCCCAAAGGAATAACGGCCGCTCACTGTAAAGAAGTGGGGTCCGATCGGACAAAGGCAGTCAAAGGCAGTCACGTACATATACGTGATTCTGCCTGTCGGTGCCATTCTGCCGACGTATATTTACAGTGGGCGGTCGTTAAGTGGTTAATAACCAGACCAATTTTCAGCTTTCGGTGCTCTCACATTTTGAATGACAATTACTCAGTCATACAACACTGTACCCATATCAATTTTTTGTCCTTTTTTCACACAAATAGAGCTTTCTTTTGGTGGTATTTAATCACCATTGGGTTTTTTATTTTTTGCGCTATAAAGGAAAAAAGACTGAAAATTCAGTAAAAAAAAATTTTTTTCGTTGTTTCTGTTATAACATTTAGCAAATTAGTAATTTTTCTTCATACATTTTGGGCAAAATTTATACTGCTACAAATCTTTGGTAAAAATAAGTACAAATTGGTGTATATTATTTGGTCTTTGTGAAAGTTATAGAGTCCACAAGCTATGGTGCCAATATCTGAAAATTGATCACACCTGAAGTACTGACGGTCAATAAGACCCCACATCTCACCTCTAGGCTGGGAAGCCTGAAATAATAATAAAAAAAAACGATCCTGGCTTCGATCTTATCGGTGGGTCGGTAGAAGCACCGGAGGGCGGCGGGAGGGGGGGACGTCCCCTCTCGCCTCCCGTAAGAACGATCAAGCGGTGGAACAGCCGCTATGATCATTCTTATGGTGTAGGGAATCGCCAGCTGAAAAATATGATATCTGAATGATGCCTGTAGCTGCAACCATCATTCAGCTATCCCCGCACAAAGTCAAGGACGTCATATGACGGCCGGCGGGCGGGAAGTGGTTAAAACGCATTTTTTTTTAACACAAAGTTGTCCATTTATACAATATTTCTAACACACAGCATGTACATACCAAAAATGACACCCCAAAATAGATTCTCCTACTCCTCCAGAGTACGGTGATACCAAATGTGTGCCACATACAGAGGCCGAGTACAACTGAGTATGGCTGAGCATGGCAGAGTATGGCTGAGCATGGCAGAGTATGTAGATAAAAAACACAAAATATCCAAGCTCAACTTACCAACCAATCAGCAACCAAACAAATTCACCTGTCTAACAGTGCGTTTAAAAACAGGGGTTTAGTTGCACGCATTTGCAAATACATGTGTAAGCTGCAGGCCCCGTCAAGGCTCCCTGTGTACTGCAGTCCTAACTCTAAAATTTAAGGTCTCCTCAGTGGAAGCACATGTATGCTGATGGATAGATGAAGGGCAGATGACTGGAGGGAGCCCCACCCTCCTTAAAGGGGCAGGAGCACACTAGACACCCAGCACATAGAAGCAAAGGTGCTAGTGCGTTGCCTGACCACAATGACATCAATACACAAAATACTGTCACTGCCCCCACCTATGACAGGTCTTCACAGCAAGGAGCACTGGATGGGCGGATGCATGTAGACAAAAAACACAAACTATACAAGCTTGGATATTTTGTGTTTTTTGTCTACATGCATCCGCCCATCCAGTGCTCCTTGCTGTGAAGACCTGTCATAGGTGGGGGCAGTGACAGTATTTTGTGTACAGAGTATGACTGAGCATGGCAGAGTATGGCTGAGCATGGCTGAGTATCGCAGAGTATGGCTGGGTATCGCAGAGTATGGCAGAGTATTGCAGGGTATTGCAGAGTATTGCAGGGTATTGCAGGGTATTGCAGAGTATTGCAGAGTATTGCAGGGTATTGCAGGGTATTGCAGAGTATTGCAGGGTATTGCAGAGTATTGCAGAGTGTTGCAGAGTATTGCAGGGTATTGCATAGTTTTGCAGGGTATTGCAGAATATTTCAGGGTATTGCAGAGTATTGCAGGGTATTGCAGGGTATTTCAGAGTGTTGCAGGGTTTTGCAGAGTATTGCAGGGTATTGCAGAGTATTGCATAATGTTGCAGGGTATTGCAGGGTATTGCAGAGTATTTCAGGGTATTGCAGGGTATGGCAGGGATGGCTGAGCAGGGATGGATGGATCTCTCCCCCTCTCACACTGTACCGATCTGTACAGAGAGGCGAGAGAGGAACCGGCGTCATGACATAACGCCGGTTTGTTTACAAGTGATCGCTCCGTCATTTGACGGAGCTATCACGTGGTACACGGCCGTTATCAGCGGCTATTTACCGCGATCTGTGATGCGCTTGGACCTCTGGACCCGGCGGTCACGGACACTCCCGTGAGCGCGCCCCAGGGGGACGTCCTTTCAGAGTTAAGAAACCGCCCTGTAGCCGTCTTTCGGCTATGGGCCAGTTATTAAGTGGTTAAGGAAGATATAGTTGTATTTTAAACCTGAAGTTCTAAGCTTTCCATTCCATACACACCATTCACTCCCTTCATACCCACTACCTATCTCACGTGTCCCTTTCACCGCCTCTCTAGGCTTGAATTGGGGCTTTCTATTGTGACCTTCCCTTACAACCTTCTTGATAATTTTTGCACTCTTTATTTTTCCTCCTCTCTCCTCTCTCTCCCCCACCCTCCCATCCTCCCCCCTAAAAGGAAAAAAAAAACCCACATGCAAACAAATATTACAATTAAACAATAACACAAACAATAAAATAAAATAAAAAAAACAGAAAAATAACCCTTGCACATAGGGGGTTCCTCACAGTTCCCCCCTGTAAGAGGAGATATTATACACCTCACTCCTCTCATTCCAAAACTCTACCCCTCTCCCTTCCCCTCCCATATTTTCCAGGTGTCTCCCTGTTGTCACAGAACAAAAAAAAAAGATTTTTTTTTTCTATGTGATTAAGTACTGCTGAAAAAAATAAAAAAACAGAAAAGCAAAAAAGTCACACAAAAAAAAAAACAGCAAAAGAAGAAAAAAAAGAAATTTGTGCTGCATGCTACCTGAGTGCTTAATTGTGCCTGCTCATAACGCATCCTGGATTTCCGAATAGGTCAGTCCATGTCCATACTTTCTATGGGTTCCCTTTGCAAGTCAATAGCCATTCCGGTACCCCCTCAGGTGTATCAAAGTACCTCGTCCCCTCCAATGCATTTACCCGCAATCTTGCCGAATATAACAATGCATATGTTATTTTCATCTGCTGTAGTTTACGTTGTATTTCTCCAAACTTGGCTCTCTGCCTTTGTAAATCGGGTGAGAAATCTGGGTATATAGATACCCTAGTACCATTATAGAGAATGTTACCCATGTCTCTGGCTTTCTGTATTATTGTCATTCTGTCTTTATAGTAAAGCATCTTAACTAGGAGGGGACGGGGACGGGGGCCAGATTGGTGGGGTTTAGAGGGGACCCTATGCGCTCTCTCAATTGCTAAGAACGGTGAGAAGGAAGCCTGACCAAATGTCTCTCTAAGCCATTTCTCCATAAAGGCTACTGGGTCTGGACCCTCACTGTGCTCAGGTAGTCCCACAATCCTAACGTTCTTCCTCCTCATTCTATTTTCCATATCGTCCATTTTTAATTCCTGTGTAACCATTTATTCTCTCACTATTCTAATTTCTCTCTTAAGGGGAGCCAGATCATCCTCCACAAGGCTAACTCTCTCCTCCAGGGCTGTAATTCTTTCGCTTACTTTTTGTAGATCATGTCTAACAAAAGATATTTCTTCTTGTATTATTTTAAGCTGAGTGGTGACTTCATTTAGGGAAGATTTAAAAAAATTGATTGCTATCAAAACTTCCTTTAAGGACGGTTCTTTTTCCACTGGCCCTCTCCCCTCAGCTAATAGTCCCAGTGCCTCTCTTGTCTCTCCGGCCCCTGGGGGCTTCCCCTCTATATCGCTTGTTTCTGTAATCAGAGATATAGTTAACGGTGTTTGGGAGAGTCCTTGACTTCTTTTTACCCCTGAAGCACCAGCCTGTGATTTAGAATATGCCTGATGGCTCTGTTGCGTGTTTTTTGGCGGGGTCTGGGTTACAGTCTGATCTGGCGTATGTGAAAATTTTCAAAGTTTCGCAGCAGCTTGACTTGCTGCTAAGCTTGCTTTTGTAGTACATTGTGATGACATTGTAAGGCAAATTATTATTATTATTTTTTTTAGGCTGAAAAATGCATTTATGTGCTTGTATATACTGCCCTCTTGACCACCCCTCTTGAACATTTAGTCTTATTAGAAGTGGTTTAGGTAGCTCTGATTAACTCTGATTAGCTCTAAAGATGGTTATGTCTGTTTGTCCAAGTCACAAATCAGAGTCCCATGTTCATAAAATCATAGGGGTCTGAGGGGGGGCAGTACCCCACAGAAATATTTGATAGAGGCAAATAAAGGAAAAAGTGGTAAGGGGGGAGCTTCCAGTAAAAAGGAAAAAAGGAGGAATAATTGACAATTTTAAAGTCTCACTCCTTTTCTTCCCCTCTAGGTATAGTCTGTATTTTATTTTCCTCCCCCTCTCAGAGGCAAAACAGGACCAGAAAGAAAAAGATATAAAAAAGACGCATAGGGGCAGACAAGTAGCAGGTACAGTGGATGTCTCTCACACATCCAATGGTCTTCTGTCCAGTCTGCAAACGAGGTAGAGAAGGGGAAGCAAAAATTGCAGTGTCACTCTGTCCAGGAAGGTTGTGAAGTTCCTCTTCAACCTCCGGGGGAAAGATGGGCAATCACTGCGGGGGGGCCTCTCACGCCCTCGCCGTTTCCGATGCTGCGGCTGCGACCTTTGACTGCTAGTGGGTGGATGCCCTCTCGCCGCTGGGTTCTAGGAGGGGAGGTCGGAGATCTCTTCACCCCCTGACCGCTGAGGGAGCCTCGCACTCTACCCCCGGTGGAATTCCACGCTGTTTCACAGTGATGGGGGAGGGGGTATGTCGGCTGCCGTCTCTCACACCGGCGGTACTGGCCCTCACTCAGTTTGTTCTCTCCTTACTGTTGGAGCAGTGCGACCCGCGTGCTCTACACCTTCCAGCACCGCTGCACGCTAACTGTACATCACTCGCATCCGAGTCTCGCTGGGCGTCCGGCACGTCTCTCCTGGCTCAGTCCCCGGTTTGGATTGGCTCAACTCAGCCCAGCACGCTGCAGGATAGTAGGAAAGGTATCAGAGGGAGGGGAAGCGTCCCACGCTCACTCTCACATCCTGGTCACGCCCCCAATGCTGCAGATAAATATTAATATATCTGCTTATAGAGAATTTTTTTATTTTTAACAAAACAAAAGCAAAATCAAAAAGAAGGGGGAGGAATAGGGAAGGAGGGAGAGAGGATAACAGAAAAAAAAGAGAGGGATAAATGCCAATGCGCTGCATTCTATTCCAGACCTGGGATTATAAATAACCAGAGTATTAAACTTCTATTACACAATATCTATCCAAGTATTATATATTATATCATCTGACAACTTTAGATATAAGGAATGAACCACATTGAAAAGAAACTATGAAAAGTTTCTCCTCAGGTGTTGCCACCGTCCCAAATTAGTAGGAATAAACCCAAAATAGGGCATAAGTACCCCCCCGGTACAGCAGGACTTTACGGGCAAACAAAAAATTGTGTAAAAAAAAAAATATATTATTTATTAGAAAAATAGATTTTTAAGAAAGATTTTGATCATATGCAAAATATCAAAAGGGTGTATTAACACATTAACAATTTGCACATTATACAAGAAGTACAATCAACATTGGAATATTGAAACATTTGTATAGATTTCCAGTAAGAAAAACATTCAACTCCTTTATAAAGAAAAGGCAGGTGACCCATTGAGACCCATAGATGCCATAACCATGCCTCCATCCCTGGTACATTAAAAATGAAGAAAGAAAGTGGGCTGTGGGACTTTAAATGAGGCATGGATGGGCGTAGGAAAAAAGTCTAGGATATCAAAAATGAGTAAACATCACTGTCCCGTTGGGGAATGGTCTGTAGCCATATATACATGCTGCATAGTCAGTCTGAAGAATGGAAATCAAGGCATGGATATGAATATAAAAATGTATTGTATCATAGTAAAAGTACACATAGATCATGCAAACAAAGGCATAATGTAAATAGAGGTTATCACATAGACATAATCAAAATTCATTGTTGAGACATGGCTGAAGCAAGAAATGACCGTAAAATGGACATACAGAAACAGTGAAATTGATTATCCAATTGAAAAGTCAAGAATACACTTTATAGATTCATAGTTGGGCAGGCTTTACTTGGCATCCCTGAGCATGGACTTGACGCGTTTCTTGGCGTTTGAAGCCAGTCATCAGGAGTGGGGTACATGTCATTTGACAATGGCAAAGCCCGGAATGGGGTTGTCCCAAGCATTTGAAATATGGAGTAGAGTGGTGGTCCTGGATGCACTGTCTCACCCGGGGCTGAAGCGGGGAAGGCCCCCCAATAAACACTTCAACGGCCCCTCAATCAAGAGGAGAGCCAAGGAGAAGATGGCATGGGACATCCATCAAGAAGGAACCCGGACAGCCACGACACAGCGCCAAACTGAGGGAGAGGCACAGACAGGGTACAAGGGCAGAATGCTTGAAGTGTGGGGAAAGAGAGAAACAGGAACCTCTCGTTAGATGGATGTCTGTGTCATACTTATAACTTATAGTTATACTTTAACTAACCTTTGGTAGACATAGCGCCTATTGCCTCCTAGGCAGAGAGGAGAACTTTTAGGCAAAACTGACTTTGTCCAACACACAGAGCACACTAGCAGCCTTAGTTTAACCACTTACAGACCGCATGATTTTCCCCCTTAATGACCAGGCCTTTTTTTGCGATACAGCACTGTGTCGCTTTAACTGACAATTGCTCGGTCGGGCGACGATGTACCCAAACAAAATTAATGTTCTTTTTTCCCCACAAATAGATCTTTCTTTTGGTGGTACTTAATCACATCTGAAATTTAATTTTTTTGCGCTATAAACAAAAAAAGAGCGACAATTTTGAATTTCTTTTAAAAAAAAAATTACCTTTTGCTATAATAAACCCCCCCCCCCCCCCCACAAAAAAAATAAAATAAATTTCTTCATCAGTTTAGGCCAATGTGTAATCTTATACATATTTTTGGTAAAAAAAATGCAATAAGCGTATAATGATTGGTTTGCGCAAAAGTTATAGCGTCTACAAAATAGGGGATATATTTACGGCATTTTTTATATATTTTTTTTTTACTAGTAATCGTGGTGATCTGCAAATTTTAGCAAGACTGCAACATTGCGGCGGACAGATCAGACACGTTTGACACTTTTTTGGGACCACTGACACTTATACAGCGATCAGAGCTAAAAATAGCCACTGATTACTGTATAAATGTCACTGGCAGGGAAGGGGTTAACACTAGGGGGTGATCAAGTGATTAAGTGTGTTCCCTGAGAGTGTTTCTAACTTTTTGAAGGTTGGGCTGACTAGAGGAGGAGAGAGATCGCTGTTCCTAAACACTAGGAACAGCAGTTCTCTCTCTAACTCCCCTTGTCAGAACGAGGATCTGTCCGTTTACATTGACATTCTGTCTCTCGTTGCCGCGATCGCAGCTACCAGCCACACACATCAGGTCCCCCGCCATACAGCAGGCGAATGCGCGCCTGCTACGGCTCCTTGAAGGAGCCGACGTACATATACGGCCCTGGTCAGCAAGTGGTTAAAAGAAATCATGAATAGTTAAGTTCAGCACTTTGTTTATTAGCAGGCACAGGGTTAGTTAGTGCTGAGGCAAGTGAAACTTGCTAACTACTGTGCCTAGTTACTAACAGCTTAAAATCTGTCAATTTATACTGGGCATACCAGCCTCATTATAAGTGGCATATTGCCATGCAATGTTGTGTAGCACCCTTCTAGCTAGGTGCTAGGATTCGTTAGATTTAATAAGGGCTCACTATGTTTAGTAGAACTGTGTGTGTTTTGGTTAAATAAATTTAGCTTGCCTCACTGCTTAGTGTTCTCCACTGCTGCTAGTCTGTTTACTCCCTCTGCTTTCCAGAAAAGCTGTGAGAACTTTCTGGATCATAGGTGTGGAGCTATGCAGATGTCAGCATGAATATTTACACAGCTCTGGCCAATACCAGGCAGCAGGGCCCTGAAGGCTGAAGGGAGACTGTATATATTCCCTGAGCACACTAGGGTCTGGGTCTCTTTCTGGGGAGGACCAGTCCAGCCGGGAGGGCTTACTGCCCTACAGAGCAGTACTACCATTTGCTATCTGTTTGTGAAGCATCAGGTGGAGGACCTGAGGGCCTGGATGCTGAAGCTACTGAGAGCTGACTAAGGGGCTGTCTGCTAAAGATCTAATCTGATATCACTGGAGGAAAGTGTCACTTAGAAGTTGCAAGGAGGCAACCAGCTTTCCCTGGATATTTTGCGAGTGCAGACTGCTGATAGATCTTAGAGACTTATGGGCTCATGCCACCCTTCTTGTGTTTGTCTAAAGGGAACATCGGCTGGTGTTCTGAAGAGCTTAGTCTATCTAGTTCTCTGTGAAGGGACTCTGCTCTTGCTGTTCTAAAGGAAGAAGCTTGTGTGCTGTTAACTGCTTCTATTACAAAGCCAAGTCCACAGTTTGCTATATGCAAGGACTTTTGCTTTTGAGCTGTATAGAAATGAGATTACTGTCTTCAACCTGTACATTGTTTCTGTTTTTGGAGTATCCAACTCAATTCCCTTAACCCTATCCAAGTTCTCCAAAAATAAAAACAACAAAAAATAATCCCCCTAGACTGGTTATTGTGGAAAAGTGTGGCTGAGATTGTGTGCCTGGCTGCGGTGCAATCCTCTGGGGAAAAACCTGGGCACATTTCCTGTGGCTCCTATCGGAGTAAACACTACAGTTGGTATTCAAAAAGAATGTTGCAAAACCTTTTTTTAGTACTAGTACTCAAAAGCCAGAGGCCTCCAAGTCTGATTGTGTGCTTTTTTTTTTTTAAAGATGTAGAGTTGTAGCTACTGTGTATTGCAAAACTTAGTTAAAGCTGAACTTCAGGCAAGCAGATACAAATAAGGCTACTTTTTACAATCTAAAAAAATTCTAAATGTATTAAACCAGCTTCATGATCCAGACACCCCTGCCAGACAGCACTAGGTCTAGGTTTGACTTTTGCTGACGCTGAAGTATTACATGGTCAAGAAATTACCCTGGCCTACTGATTGGACAATAGAGATGCAGAAGCACATTAATAAATCTCCTGCTTTGCTTTCTCCTCCTTTCAGTAGTACAGTGCCTTGAAAAAGTATTCGTACCCCCTCGGAATTTTCCACATTTTGTCATGTTACAACCAAAAACGTAAATGTATTGTATTGAGATTTTATGTGATCGACCAACACAAAGTTGCACATGATTGGATAGTGGAAGGAAAATGATAAATGGTTTTGAACATTTTTTACAAATAAATATCTGAAAAGTGTAGCGTGCATTTGTGTTCAGCCCCCCTGAGTCAAAACTTTGTAGAACCACCTTTCTCTGCAATTACAGCTGCAAGTCTTTTGGGGGATGTCTCTACCAGCTTTGCACATCTAGAGAGTGACATTTTTGCCCATTCTTCTTCGCAAAATAGCTCAAGCTCTGTCAGATTGGATGGAGAGCGTCTGTGTACAGCAATTTTCAAGTCTTACCACAGATTCTCAAATGGATTTAGGTCTGGGCTTTGACTGGGCCATTCTAACACATGAATATGCTTTGATCTAAACCATTCCATTGTAGCTCTGGCTGTATGTTTAGGGTCGTTGTCCTGCTGGAAGGCGAACATCTGCCCCAGTCTCAAGTCTTTTGCAGACTCTAATGCCCTGTACACACGATCGGATTTCCGATGTAATAAAATCCGATGGAATTTTCCGTCGGAATTCCGATGAAGCTGACTTTCATCAGTCTTGCCTACACACCATCACACAAAATTCCGACCGTCCAAAACGTGGTGACATAAAACACTCAGACGAGCCGGGAAAAATTAAGTTCAATGCTTCTGAGCATGTGTCGACTTGATTCTGAGCATGCGTGGGTTCTTTCTCCGTTGGAGTTTCACACAGACGATCGGATTTTCCTATCGTTTTTTTGTGTACAGGGCATTACAGGTTATCTTCTAAGATTGCCCTGTATTTGGCTCTATCATCTTCTTATCAACTCTCACCAGCTTCCCTGTCCCTGCTGAAAAAAGCAACCCCACAACATGATGCTGTCACCACCATGTTTCACAGTGGGGATGCTGTGTTCAGGGTGATGTGCAGTGTTAGTTTTCTGCCACACATAGCATTTTGCTTTAAGGCCAAAAAGTTCAATTTTGGGCTCATCTGCCAGAGCACCTTTCTCCACATGTTTGCTGTGTCCCCTACATGGCCTTTTCCAAACTGCAAATGGGACTTCTTATGGCTTTCTTTCAACAATGGCTTTCTTCTTGTCACTCTTCCATAAAGGCCAGATTTGTGGAGTGCACGACTAAAAGTTGTCTTGTGGACAGATTCTCCCACCTAAACTGTGGAACTCTGCAGCTCCTCCAGAGCTACCATAGGCCTCTTGGCTGCTTCTCTGATGAATGCTCTCCTTGCCCGCCCTGTCTGTTTAGGTGGACGGCCATGTCTTGGTAGGTTTGCAGTTGTGCAATACTCTTTCCATTTTTGGATGATGGATTGAACAGTGCTCCATGAGATATTCAAAGCTTGGGATATTTTTTTATAACCTAACCCTGCTTTAAACTTCTCCACAACTTTATCCCCGACCTGTCTGCTGTGATCCTTGGCCTTCATGATGCTATTTGTTCAATAAGGTTCTCTAACAAACCTGAGGGCTTCACAGAACAGCTGTATTTACACTGAGATTAAATGACACATAGGTGGACTCTATTTACTAATTAGGTGACTTCTGAAGGCAATTGGTTCCACAAGATTTTAGTTAGGGGTATTAGAGTAAAGAGAGCTGAATACAAATGCACGCCACACTTTTCACATATTTATTTGTAAAACAAATGAAAAACATTTATAATTTTCCTTCCACTTTACAATTATGTGCCACTTTGTGTTTGTCTATTACATAAAATCTTTCAAGGCACTGTATGTACACTTCAGAGGAGCCTAATTGGTTCATAGTACAGGCCTCCCCTGTCCCTGTTAAAATGCTGTTGTTCACATTGCTGTTGTTCACAGGATTACATGGATTACAAGCACTCACTGTGATGATGACGCCCTCAGCCTCACTCTCCAGCTCACAGGACAACAATCTAAATGCCACGAGAATAAAAGTGATCGTCACTTGAATTGTTAACCTTTTACCTATACAAACAACAACTGCCACCACCGCATATTTTATTGGAAAAGCACTAACACAGTATCTGCTGTAACAATTCTGATTTTTAGGAAATGTCTGTGATGCTCACTGCCATGCAGACAGGAAGGTAACAGAGTTTAAAATATAGTAGAGCACCTCAAAGAAACAAGGATTCGTATGTTCCATTTTTAGAGCACTTAGAAAATCATATTTTAAATATTTGAGTCCTAATGCAAGAAATAAAAAATATTTACAAAAAAGATATAACACAGGCAATAGCAACATTAAAATAAACAGGTTAAAGGTGAGGAACTACTTAACAAAGTCAAAGTTTACCTGATCTTTGGATCTGGCAGAGTCTAATTCGCTACAGCTTAACTCCAAGCTTGGCCCCCAGAGATAACTCTTATGCCCCGTACACACGATCGTTTTTAATGTCATTTTTTAAACCGACGTTTTTCTCCTCGTTTTTTTTCATGTTTCCTCTCAAGCCTGCCTTGCGTACACACCATCATTAAAAAAAACGATCAAGCAAAGCGCAGTGACGTTCAATACGTACGACGGCACTATAAAGGGGAAGTTCCGTTCGAATGACGCCACCCTTTGGGACGCTTTTGCTAATTCCGTGTTTCCGCGTGTTAGTAAAAGTTTGGTGAGAGACGATTCGCGCTTTTCAGTCTTCGTGCTTTGAAGATCGTTTTCGGGAGTTCAGATTGCGCCTGTGGGTTCGTATCTGTTTAGCACTGCTTGTAGTCAGTTCGTATCTGTTTATTCAGTGCGGCCTGCTCTGCACGTTCGTGTTTTTCAGCTTGTTCTTCATAGGCCTTGCTGTTCTTCCGTGCGTTCTTCTAGTACGTTCTGTTCAGCCGACCGTTATCTAGCCATGTTGCGGCTACGTACTCGTCGTAGAGTTCGTGCTGTAGTTGGTGCAGGGGTTCATGCTGTATCCCGACTCCATGCCATGAGCAGGGTCAGGAGGAGTTCATGGACCAAGAATTGGTTGCTCCAGCGGCACCAATTCTGTCACATGCCTTTGTTGCGGGAGATCAGGGAGAATAATCCTGATGATTTGAGGAATTTTCTCAGGATGTCTGACCCCGTATTTCAGCAGCTGTTGGCTTTGGTGTCCCCCTATATTACCAGGCAGGACACCGTTATGCGGGAAGCCATCAGTGCTGAGCAGAGGCTCATTGCCACGTTGCGATACCTGGCTACTGGGAGAAGCCTGCAGGACCTTAAGTTCTCCACAGGCATATCCCCCCAGGCTCTGGGGATCATTATACCAGAGACTTGTTCTGCCATCCTTCAAGTTTTGCAGGAGGACTATATTAAGGTAAGTGTTCTTCTTCAAAAATTCACATTGTATGGTTTTTATTTTGGGATATTTTTAATTTGCTTTATTTGCAGTCCCTAATTCACATGATTCTTAGCTGCAGGGAATGTCCCCTTTCTCCCCATGTTTTATTATTTAAAGTTTGGGGTTTGAGGCCTACCTGTAAATTTGGCTTACCTAACCTCTCCAGCATGCTATCCTGGGGCCATACCTACCTTGCCTAGTCATTTCCATGTTTTTTATTATATGTTCCATCGTAGTGCTTTACCCAAAACGCACTCTAAATTTTGCCTAGGAATGTTTCATTTTTGTTAACTTCAATACAGAGTGCTACAGCCTTCATGTGTGATATTCCCAACTCATCTTCAACCCTCCCCCCCCCCCCATAATTATTATAATTTTTTATTTTTTTTCTTGCTTCCAATTTTTTATGTTTTTAACAGTTTCTACCAATGTTGGCCATGAATGTGTGTATGAAATCAGCTTGCAATGTTTCTGGCTCCAAGTATTAATTTGTTATTTCTTTAATTCCACAGTTCCCTTCTTCGCCACATGAATGGCAGAATGTGGCTTCCGAGTTTGCCCAGCGATGGAACTTTCCGAACTGTGGAGGAGCCATCGACGGCAAACATGTTCGGGTCGTCCCACCACCCCATTCGGGATCCTTTTATTATAATTATAAGGGGTTCCACAGCGTCGTGATGATGGCAGTGGTGTCGGCCACCTACGAGTTCCTCTATGTGGACGTTGGCAAGAATGGCAGGATGTCTGATGGAGGAGTTTTTGCCCAGACGGAGTTTGGAAAATGGCTCCTTTTGGATCTGCTGGCCTTGCCACCCGCGGAGCAGAATGTGGAGGGACTACCTTTTGTGTTTGTGGCGGATGAGGCGTTTGGCCTGGGACCCCATTTGATGAGGCCATTCCCGCAACGCACCCTCACCCCTGAGAGGAGGGTTTTCAATTATCGGCTGGCCAGAGCCAGAAGGGTGGTGGAAAATGCGTTTGGGATCATGGCCAGCCGATTTCGCCTCTTCCTTACCTCCATCCACCTTGCCCCATACAAATGGAACCATGTGGTTATGACGTGCTGTGTGCTGCATAATTTCCTAAGGGTGCATTCAACGAGTTATATATCTTTGAGTGGGCCTGAGGCCTCTTTAATCAATGCAGAAACTTTGGTGGCCCTGGAACCTGGCCGTCCTGGCTTGGCCCCCCCAACCGGACGTGAGGTCCGTAACCAATATGTGGACTATTTTATGGGTAGGGGGGCCATTGAAATGCCAGACAATCTCTAATAATTTTAGACCAAAAAAATAAAACTTTTTAAAAAAGTAAAGATTGGTTTGTCATTTTTATTGTATAATGTTTGATGTTTCTGGTAGGTTTACCTAGTGCATTTGTTTTGCCATGTGGATTAAAAAATCTTTTAATTAGCCTTCATTGTCAGTGTAAACACCAAACATTGATTAGTTCACTCAGCACCACATTTACATAATGAAGCCACAATGATTTGTTATGTAAAAATACCTTTATTTTTTTTTGTTTAGGTGGGCAACTTCCATAGAAATGTGGATGTTCCCTTAATTTCAGGTGTATTAAAACGCATGACCAGCCATGCATAAACAAACTATAGTTCTTCAAATTTTGAAAAAACTAAACATGAGCTAGTCATTAAAGGGTAAAATAACCAAAAAAAATAGAAAACTCTGCAAGTAAAACGTTATTTGGTGTAAAAACATTAGACACGCCCAAGCACAGCCATGATATTTTGGAGCCTTTCCTCCACCCGCTTTGTATTTGCCCTGATCTCTCGCAAATCTCCCTTAATTTTTTCGAGGTCACGACAGCAGACCATCAGGTATTGGATCAGGATCTGGGCACTGTGATGTGACAACTTATTGGGGTCTTCGGCCAGAACTGCACCTAAATGTAAAAAGAAATATGTAGGATAGAATATGTAGGCCTACATCTATTTAACATGCATGTGTCTGGTTTCTCTCTGACCTGTGGTGGTGCCACTTTCAACTTCCACAACATCACATTCCTCTCCATCCTGGGGTTCTGGGGGTATTGTTGTAGGTATTGCAATTCTCGTCTCATCTGAGGTAGCTTTTCGAATCCCTAGGGAGATTGAAATAAAAGGAATAGTTTCATTAGTAGCGACTCAATTTTGCTAAAATAAGAAACATGGAAAAAAACTTTTTAATCATTCTTTTGAAGCATGCTCCATTTTAATTTTTAACCCCTGTGCCAACCGGGACAAATGATTGGATACATAGGCCAAAACAGAGCATATACATTTTGTGAACAAATTTGAAACATTGTAACACCCCAAAGTATCTACACTGGATCACCTGTGTGTGACTCCATCAAGCTTTTTGGCTTTAGGCCCACACTTGTACTACTGCGTTCAGATGTTTCATCAGCTGCTGAGCATTCACTCCCTTTAACATTACCATGCATATCGTTTTTCAAAATAAACAAATCTCCTTTGGATTAGCACACCAAAAATAAGTGTGGCCCAAATGTACTCCCCCAAATAAACAAAAAAACATGGGTGTTCACACTGGATGATCCTAAAACATCGTTTGAGGAACTGTACGGAGAAAGAGGTAAAATACGTCCGTTTACTATGCGGACGAACCTAAAAAAGATGGTATCTTTCAGTGTACTATATGAAAGTTAAAAATACACGACAGAATACAAGAAAATAATATGTACCATGGAAACTCAAAAAAAACAACTTACTTTTTAATATAACTTTCTTGATTCTTTTATATTGGTCGGCCTCCCGCAACTTCAGATCTGACCATCGTTTTCTGAGCTGTTCCTTCGTTCTGCACACCCCGAATTTTTGGTGGAGACTTTTGACCACTTTGCCCATAATTCTGGACTTGACCAGATTAGGCCTTTTATACGGACCATGCTTGGCATCATAATCCTCCTTCTTTAAAATGGCGACCATCTTCACCATTTCCTCGAATGACATGTTGGATGCCTTATATCTCCTGGGTCTTGATTTGGGCTCCTCTGTAATTTCATCCTCTGTAGAGGTAATCTCAGCCACCTGTGTCTCCGCCATGTTTTGTTCAGCACTACGAGCGAGAAGGGGCGGGGAAAGTACAATATCGAACGTCAGGGGTGGGGAAAGCGTGCGGAGTTTCACGCATGCGCTGTGTATATAAAGTGAAGATCCATGTCTGGGAAATACGTTCATTTTTCGGGAGAGAGAGTTAGCAACGAACGTCGTGACCAAGGTACCTAACAATTTTACTTTTTGAGGTTCATCAGACGAGGAGATTTGTGTGCTCAAAATATGTAGACAATGCACAGTTGAGGAATGTTGCCTGAAATATATTTTTATTTTGGTTTCTCGCTTTTACAGATATCATGAATACTTTTAAAAACCCAGACTTCATGGGGGAGTTCATCGACAAATGGCAAGAGCTCCCTATATTATGGCAAACCAAAAGTGGCGGAAATAAAAATAAAGACGCCAGGAAAGCAGCACTGGAGAGCCTGCTTGCATTTGTGCAAACAAAGATACCCACAACAACTCTCCAAGATGTCAAAAACAAAATTGGGACCATCAGAGGGACATACAGGACCCAGAGGACTATGGTCCTGAGGTCCCAGAGGTCAGGTGCACCAGCAGATAAGGTTTATAAACCCAGTCTGTGGTACTACAGTAAGCTTGCTTTTCTGGATGACCAGCTGGAAGTGCGGGAATCTCTCTCCACCCTTCCCCCCAGAGGTCAATCCAGCCTTCCTTGTACCCAACCCTCCAGCCTTCCCTGCAGCCAGTCCTCCAGCCTTCCTGTCAACCCTGCTCTGGCTTCCTCTGAGGATCAAGATCAGGGCCTTGAGGAGGCAGATTTGGAGATATGGAGCCAGGTAAAGTTTTGCTATCTATATTTCTATCGTACAAAATTGTAGATTTTAAATAGATGTTAGTATTGTTAAAGGTATGTACACTTCTACCAATAAAGTTTGTGAAGAGCAAGATACAGTAGTGGCCTAATTTTATGTGTCCAAGACAACAAAACCAGGATGCGTAATCAATGAAAAGGACATAACTTTTGGCATTGATTTCAACAATGTCTAGAGGTGAACAATGTCTGTGAATGATGATGTGGCAAAATAAATAATGTCCCTTTCTTTTTTTACAGCCAGAGCAGAGCCAGGAAGAGGGTGATGTTGGGGATCAGGAGGAGGCTGGGCCCAGTGGCACCCAGGAGGAGGCAGGGCCCAGGGGCACCCAGGAGGAGGCTGGGCCCAGTGGCACCCAGGAGGAGGCTGGGCCCAGCACAAGAGCCCAGATGCCTCCCCTGGTAGTTAAACCACGAGGGCCAAGGAGAGGTAGGCAGGTGGAGGAGGAAACCAGGGCCTTCCTCAGAGAGGCAACAGCAGCCCTCAGAGAGGCACCCTCTGTTGAAGAGGGATTTGCCGCAGTCCTCGCCCACAAACTAGGGCAAATGGAGTTGCAGCAAAAAATTTACAGTGAGACCCTGCTATTGAAAGACATCAATAAGGGCGTGCTGGGTGAACTCACTAGGTACACGGACATAACGGAGGTTGTCCCTACTCCTCCACCTCCTCCTCCTCCTCCTACTACTCCTCCTGCCACAACCTCTCCTCCTGATCCCCAGCCTCCAAGGAAGAAACCAACCAAGGCTGCAGAGAAGGCTGGAGAGAAGGCTACAAGGAAGAGAAGAAAATAATGCCTGCTGTAGTACCACAGACTGGGGACATATAGGACTTATCTGCTGTGGCTCCTGACCTCTGGGAGCTCAAGACAAGATTGGGCTCATTTTTTGGGGGGATCTAATCTCTATTTTGGTTTGGACATCTTGTATGGTTGTTGTGGGGTCAAAGGGATGCACAAATGCAAGCAGGCTCTCCAGTGCTGCCTTCCACTTTAATTTGTTGATGTTCTGAAATAAAAAAAAATTGAGTGCCCTTTAAATACTTGACTATGTGATTTGTATTTCAAAAGAGAGCTTGCTAGGAATCAGGCAGGGACATCTCAAATTATATTATTGTTATTATCAGGGGACACAAACCTCCCTGAGGCCAAATGAGACACATTTGGAAGGTTGTTGTGGTAACTTTACACAAGAATAATTTAAGCCAAAATACTTAAAAAAAGGCCAAAAAAAAAATAACCAAAAATAATATAAAATTTAAAGAAAAAAGGAGAATTAACTTATTTTATTATTATTAGTATTATTTAGGAGGGAGGTGCGGCTTATAAATAATATTTTAAAATCATTAGAGCAATTTGGAATTACTTTAGAAACAAGTTTGGCATAAAACTCTCAATGTCAAAAGAAGAACGGAATGCGCTGCATTAAAACGATGCTATTAATTCCACCGTGACGAATGTGCCATCTCCATTTCCAACATTAGCTTTACCAAAACGAGCGCTCCCGTCTCATAGTTGCTTCTGAGCATGTGCGTTTTTTTTCACGTCGTGAAAGCATACACACTATCGTTTTTCACGTCGTTAAAAAAAACGACATGAAAAACGACGTGAAAAAAGAGAGCATGTCCGGAATTTTTAATGGCCGTTTTTCACGTCGTTAAAAATGCTCTGGAGCCTACACACGATCATTTTTAATGGCCATTTTTAAAAATGGCATTTTTAACGGCATGAAAAACGATCGTGTGTACGGGGCATTAGCATTTGTAAATATTTTCAATAAGTAATTGATAGCTGCATGAGCTGCAGACAAAGTCAGCTTTTCTAGTGCGAAAGGACATAACCAATGAAAGGATCTGAAGGGTTGTGTTGTCGGGGTGTTTATGATTGTTCAGTAGACTGGACACTCCCTCCTTGCCAATTTGTTAACTGTATCAATGTAGCGCCCCTTTACTTTTCAGGGGTGCTATGTGCTTAAATTTAGGGGTTGGTCTGAGCTAGTAGCCAGGGTCAGACCACTTTGATTTGTTAGTACTCGCTTCTGCCTATGTGATGTAACCTGATGTGCAGTTCCCTGTGGCCTGTAGGTGGCACTGCCATATCAGGTCAGGGTTGAACCTTAGGGTGTCCTCTCTCGGCAGCGGTATGGTAGGCGTGGTTGGCCTGCTGTGCATGCTGGGAGAGGATACATAAGGGGCAGATGTCATTCTTTTGGGTGGAAGTCAGGAGTCTGGAGTGTAAGCTCCAGGCCAGGGGTGCGCGCATGCATCGGTCTCAGGCACCTTTAGCTGGGGCCTACCTCCAAAAGAAGAATCCCAGGGTGCCCTGGAAAGGGTGGACCCGCTCTAAGAAGAGGAGAGCGGGGGAGGACCTTTCTGATGGACCGGTGAGAGTTCACGGTGAAAGAGAGGCCTGGTTACCTTCTGGAGGGATTCAAATATCCATCACAGGCCTTGCAACGTGCTATCACTGGCACCTGTCCTTGTGTTGCAACAGCTGAGAAGTTTGGGACTTAAAGATTCTGTAGCAGAGGATCTCCCGATCGTATCTCTAGGAAACCTAAAGTGAACGTTCAAGCATCACTCCGGCTGCTAGGATCCGCTCTTACAGGGGACTATCCGGGTGAGCTAAACCCACGCGGGATCGAGTGGCGACTATCGTACCAGTTTGTGCCTGGACCTATCTTCCAAACCTTACTGTCCTTTCTCTCATCCACCTTTCCTGTCTGCTGAACTTGAACTTGATTATAAAATAAACTCAGCGTTGGAGTTAAAGTGGTGTGGACATTGGCCTTCCTGGGGGAAAAATAGAGACTTGTCCCTATACTCTAGGAGACGAGAACCAGTCTGCTGGGAAACCTTGCTGCAGGACCCAAATTTGTTAACAACGCGCAACCTCCTCAAACAGGAGGGTACGGGCATATAGCGCGATGTGCCTTCACCTGCAAGTGAGCCAAAGGCAGGAAAAGGTCTGTGTGCTACATAAATATTTTCAGATGACCGTAACTTACAGTGTTACAAATAACATATTAAACAGAGATCTCGATTTGATGGACATCTCACACAATGTGGATTGTTTGTAGGGTTTCTTTAGAAAGAGTAATGTGTCCCATCAGCTTTTTGCACCTCATAAATAATAATATAGGAATGTTTGCTATGTAAGTGATCAGTATTTCCTTATACATTCAGATAGATACTTGGTATGAATGTAGCAATATCATATCAGGATTTATGAACTGTGTAGACCTTGTACAATCCTACTTATTTACACAAAATGAATAATAATCTCTACCACAAATACAATCTATAGTGAAAAAAACGTATTAAAAAGCAATAAATTATTAAAGTGCTGTTTGTATATCGTGCCAGCGGATTAAATAAATGAGTTCTTAAGGGCGCCGTGCCAATCTCAGTTGTCTTGTGCCAGTAGTGATCATGAAGTGCTGTGCTCCCCTCCTCATGTGCCCTCACTCACCAACTCTCAAGCCTCGTACACACGGGCGAGAATCCCGTCTATTAGAGAACCGTCGGTTTTCCTGACGGGATTCCTGGCAAGCTTGCCTTGCCAAGCCCTGTTTACACACGGCCATTCAAAAGAACCGCCGTTCTTTTGAATGGCAAGAACACGGTGACGTCATCGACCATGACGAGCCTGCGCTCTTCACATTCTATGCCGTCGCCGCCATCTTGCTACACCCTACACTACCCTTGTATGCTACCGTGCATGCGTCAAAGTCTCATCGAGCATGCGCGGACTTACCTGGGACAGGTAAGCATACACATTCACGGTTTTCTCGGCAGGAAAACTCTGCCGAGAATCCCGACAAGAAAAATAGAGAGCAGGTTCTCTATTTTTCTCATCGAGATTCCCGGCAGTTTTCCCGACGAGAAAGCATACACACGGCCGGTTTTCTCTGCAAAAAGCTCTCCCAGCAGCTTTCTTGCTGAGAAAACCGGCCGTGTGTACAAGGCTTCAGTGAATATATCACTTGTGAGGGAACTGACAGTCCTCAGGTTTTGTGAGATGAATAATTCACTCCTCTTTCCCGTGCTTCACCCAGATAAACAGGTTTAATGGAAGGGAAAACCAGGATAAATCCATAGTTTGATTTTATTCTATTAAAAAAATTGTTTTAAAAACAAATTGAACACTTACAAAGTCGATTCTTGGATAAAAGCATGTAAAACGCCATCATGGAACACAGTATCAACGGTTTGCCTTCCAAATGCCGGACGTGACGTAACTGGAAGTTCCCACCTGTCTTTTGCATTTTGTTCCTTCCAGGAAGAGTCATCAGAGGCTTCCTTCAACTGCTTTGCTACAGGTATTAAGACATTAGGGTTCTGCTAGAGGTTTTCTGGCATAGAAATTTTAGCACGCTTGCATTTTACTGAAACATCTGCTTCAAAGTGAGTTCTAGGTCAGTATCTCAGAAAGTACTAATTATAGAGACAGGCAACTAGCACTCTAAAGAATAGGTCACTAATAGCAGACTATTTTGTTTCTGTACAGGTTTCCTTCAAATTCATTATCATCCTGGTATAAAAGAAATGTACGGTATGTATGTGTTGGAGGACAAGCTGCCTATGATAAAATAAACAAGCATTACAGAATTGCATGCGCTATTATTGTGCACCACATCCCTTAAACTATTAGTGAAATATAGGTGAATACAAAAAAATTAGATTTTTCAGGTGCTACTTAAAATTAACACACATCATATCTAATTAGTAAACATATATTTATTCCTGTTATTTCTCAAATATTAAAATCACCATAAAATGAAAAATAAATAAAAAAGATGGTATTTAGTTTACATATAAAGACAAAATAAATGTAAAAATGTTAAAAACTGTGGATACCTTGATGAGACATTAAGAACCCCTATATTCGTGAGTTGTATATCAGAGTTTATAGCCATTCAATGGGCGTCTAGAGAAATGACAAAGTCCAAAATTAAACCCCAATAAATCCTATCTCTGTGTTTTATAAATTCAAAAAAGCCATGCATTTATATATTTAATTTAAATAAATACCTCTTATCTTGTGATAGGGAGGTTTTTTTTTTCCATAGGTCAAAACGTTCTCAAAATGGCCACCCAGTAGACATGATTCAAAGAACCGCATTTGGTAATATTAATATTAAAAAACAATATGAATAAAGATATGCTTGTTAATTCAATATGATGTCTGTTTACTCTAAGTAGCATGTGAAAACTCAAATTTTCTCGGAATTTTAGCTTGGTAGAGCTCACTAGAAAAAGAAAAAGATCTTTATCTGCTGGCAGAAGCAGACAGAGTAAACTGTTGTTCTGGCACCCCTGTACTCAGGAGGCAGTATTGAAGGTTAGCCAGGCTCTGAACTAGTGTTTCATTGATAAGATGTGCCAAGTCTAGGAATCGCAACATAAAATGAATTTCCTTAAAGTAAACAAGCATCTTTAGAGCCAGTTCACCCAGGGGCGACTCGGGATCCGTCTTCAAGTCGCCCCAAGTCGCCCCATGTCGCGCTGTTTTTAAAACTAATGGACGTGAATGGAGCCGTCTTAATGTACATGACTGCAGTCGCTCCGACTTCTAAAAAGGTTCCTGTACGACTTCAATCTGACTTCTAGGCGACTTGTACCCATTGATTTCAATGGAAGTTGCCTCAGAAATCGGATCACTGTCTTTACTGCAGCGACTTTTCAGGAAGTGAAAATAGTTTTTAGGGCAAACCCCTCCCTCCCACAGAGCTGATTCAAGGTTGATTGGCCACTGGAATGCCTCCTGTCCTGGAGGCGACTGGTAAGTCGCCCCATGTCGCGCTGTGGTGCAGGCTCAGGTCGCTTCCAGGTCGCCTCCAAAGAGTCGTGTTGCCCCTGTGTGAACCGGCTCTTAGAAGTTTTTCAGCTCCTAGAACTTTTTCATATGTTTTTTCATTAAACTGGATCTCCAGCTAAACAATTTTTCTCTAGTTTTGGATGACATTACAATCTCTACCAGGCTGTCACTGTTGTCAGTGTTCCTGTTATGGAGATTATTCCACACTTCCTGTGCTGGTGACATTTGTCTCCTGGGCAGGAAATTATGTAAATTAGGACACACTGTACGTAGTCACGATAAAAGGGCTGGCTGGTGTACTGTGAAGGCAAACAAAATGTAATTACAGAAAGTGATAATTAAACACAATTGAAACGTTTACATGCAATATTATAAGCTATAAAAAAAAAAAAACTAATTTAAATGTAAAAAGCTAAACTTCACCCCTTTTTTTTAGTTTTTGAAGTTTGAGGAAAAAGAATTTGTGTCTGTCTCAATGTTTAGATATTATAAAACACATTAGTAGGGAATTTGAGTTTTTCAGTCACCACTGGACAAATAAAGTTTGTTTGGGTTCCAGAGGATCGGCAGTGTGCTGCATCTCATCTTTTTGCACTTGGAAGTAAAAGGAACGGGTAGGTGGCGGAGCCCAAATATTTTGTGATTTTTTTTTCTGGGTAGATCTACCCTATTTTCCCTTCAGGACAGGAAGTGATGGAAACTTTCTCCACAAAATGACTGTTGGTGTCTCCCTGTTCCAGTGATAACCACTACCCTCTTTCTTGTCCTGCTGTTACAGAAACAAGAAGTGGGATAACATCTCCCCAGTTGGGTCGTAAACAGCAATACAACTTGACAGGGGTTTTTAAAAAGTCTATCCAACTGTAAAATAAAATAAAAAGTTTGAGCTGGGCATTTATTTTAATAATCATTTGCAGAAAACAATCATATATAGGTTTTGTGTTAATGGACTTTATACAGTTTCTTTAAGGTAGTTTTCCCTTGCATTCGACATCGGTTTGCGATGCTGCTGGGATCATTCAGAATGCCTTCACAGGTGCATTTGACCTGTAGCTGTCCTCCTTCTGACCTACATCTAATGCCGTGTACACACGATCGGTTTTACCGATGAAAACAGTCCGATGGACTTTTCTCATCGGACAAACCGATCGTGTATGGGCCCCATCGGTCTTTTTTCCATCGGTGAGAAAAAATAGAACATGTTTTAAATTTATCCGATGGGAAAAAAAACGATAGCAAATTCCAATCGTCTGTGTGGAACTCCATCAGACAAAAAACCCACGCATGCTCAGAATCAAGTGGACGCATGGTCAGAAGCAATGAACTTAATTTTTCTCGGCTTGTCTGAGTGTTTTACGTCACAGCGTTTGGGACGGTCGGGCTTTTGACTGATGGTGTGTAGGCAAGACTGATGGAAGTCAACTTCATCGGATTTCCGATGGAAAAATCCATCAGATTAGAATCCATAGGAAATCCGATCGTGTGTACAGGGCTTTAGGCTACATTCACATGGACATTTGTATCTGACAGTAGCTCAGCGCCAGTAATCTGCACATGAAAAAAGTTGAAATATTTGCTGCAAATAGTTGTGGTTTGTAAATGTGTTTAGCTGTGTTTAGCTGAAGATAGCTGCGTTTAGGTGTATCAGCATTTTCAGATGTTTTTTTTCTCAGTACCCTATTCTTGGGGGGATGTTACTGTATATTACTCCGGGCCACTACTCTTCCACTTTGTAGGTAGTTTTCTGAGCAAGGAGATAGAGCTGTGCAATTGAAATGAAGTGCAGAGCAAAGCTAGTGCTTGCCACTGTATGCCCAATTCAGAGGAGAAGATTGAGGGTTAGTTCACATGCACGGCACTACTTTTAAAAACGCGCTGCACCAAACTGCATGGTACTGGTACACACTGGTGTTGTTATTTGCTTTTGGGATGCCTTTAACAATTAATTGGCATTGCTTAGTTTGCTAGGGCAGTGCAGTCATCTGCAATACAAGAAACGCACATCAAACATGCCTTTCCCACATTGCGTTCTGGTGTGAACCAGCCCTGAGGCAGAGAGAGAGGCAAATGAATTGAAGATAGGTACATCCAGTAACATCTCAGCAAATAACTAGGGGATATTTTGTCCTGATGTATGAGGAAATCAGAACCTATCCTGATAAATTTTACAAGTTTATCAGAATGTCAATGTCCACCTTTGACAGCTTACTAACTTAATGTCAGGTCACGCCTACAAAGTATGAATACCAACATGAGGATGCAGAACTTTTATTATTTTCCTAAATGCAGCAGTCTGCAACTAAACAATGCTATATATGTATAATTAGCATGGTTACTTTGCATTGAGTCAAGCTGCCTTTAGAAAAGTCTTCCAACACAGCTAAACTTTGAAATTTAGACAGCTGTTTCAAGCTGCTTTTGAATTCCCTTTGACTTAAATCGAAAGAGAAGTAGTTCTGATGCTAACAGAAGTCCATTGACTCTGGGTTTTTTTTTTCTCTACTTGCTAAAGAGAAATGCTGGCCTTTGAACTGAGAAAAAAAATGTATTAAAAAAATTATGTTTCACTTAAGCAAATAAAAAGACAAAATATGCACGCACACACATACATACAAAAAGTGTTAGATTTCTAGGTCACTGAATTATGTGTACTTTGTACCTATCTCATAAAGACATTTAGAAGATCGTGCTTGTTCCTAAATTAACCACTTGCTTACTAGGCACATAACCCCCTTCCTGCCCAGGCGAAATTTCAGCTTTCAGCACTGTCACGCTTTGATTGACAATTGCGCGGTCGTGTGACGTGGCACCCAAACAAAATTGAAGTCTTTTTTTTCCCACAAATAGAGCTTTCTTTTGGTGGTATTTGATCATTTCTGCGGTTTTTATTTTACAAAAAAAGAGCGACAATTTTGAAAAAATCACAATATTTTTAACTTTTTGCTATAATAAATATCCCAATTTTTATTTAAAAAACGTTTGTTTTTTCTCAGTTTAGGCCGATACGTATTCTTCCACATATTTTAGGTAAAAAAAAATAATAAGCGTATAGTGATTGGTTTGCGCAAAAGTTATAGCGCCTACAAAATAGGAGATAGAATTATGACATTTTTTTTATTATTTTTTTTATTAGTAATGGCGGGGATCTGCGGTTTTTATTGTGACTGCGACATTATGGCGGACACATCGGACACTTTTGACACATTTATACAGCGAACAGTGCTATAAATATTCACTTATTACTGTATAAATGTGACTGGCCGGGAAGGAGTTAACACTAGGGGGCGATCAAGGGGTTAACTGTATTCCCTGTTAGGTGATTGTTACTGTGGGGGGAGGGGACTGACTGGGGGAGCTGACCGATGGTTGTCCCTATGTACAAGGGACACACCATCTGTCTCCTCTCCCTGACAGGATGTGGATCTCTGTGTTTACACACAGAGATCCACGTCCCTGGCTCTGTGACAGCCGATCGCGGGTACCTGGCGGACATCGCGGCCGCTAGGCACGCGCATCGGCACCCGCGTGACACTGCGGGCACAGCTTTTCCCTAATGCGTGCCCGCGGTGGCGCGCATCACGGAAGTAAACAGGAGGACGTCCATGGAAGCAATTGAGCGCCGCAACGCAGACATCTTTTGAGCATTGCCTGGGCGCAAAGTGGTTAAAGCGGAGTTCCATCCAAAATTGGAACTTCCGCTTAAACCACTCCTCGCCCCCTTACATGTCACATTTGGCATGTCATTTTTTTGGGGGGGGAGTGGGGGCTTCAGTAGGAGTGGGACTTCCTGTCCCACTTCCTCCTTCCGCCCAGGGACCGCTTAGGCGACACGTCATATCGCCTAAGGCGGGCTCCTCCCTGTAGGCGATCACCTGGGACACGTGACTCAGATTGCGCAGCGCCGCTCGTGCATGCGCAGTGAGTGCCCGGCCGTGAAGCTGAAAGCTCTCACGGCCGGGTGCCCACAGTAGGAATGGAGGCGCCGGCAGAGTAGGGGGGGAGGAGCGAAGCTCTGTTCGGCCGCGTCGCTGGACAGTGGAGCAGGTAAATGTCTGTTTATTAAAAGCCAGCAGCTACACTTTTTGTAGCTGCTGACTTTTAATAAACATAAAAAAGGCTGGAACTCCCCTTTAAGCCTCCAGTTTGTTGCTGGCTGACACACAGATTATTGTGTGAGGAGGTCACTGTATGTGTAGAAAATAAATATGCATATCACTGAATGCAGTTGCTACCATCCAAAAATGTTTGTGCCCATCAGTCCCTAACAAGCTATTGTTTTCAGTTTTTAAAATGTTTGTCTCAAGAGCATGTAACTGTAACAAATGTTTTTTTTTTTTTCTTTGTGTACAAGCAAAGCAAATGGCATCTCTAAGGGACCATAAAAAATATAACAACTTAACATATGCTTGCCTCTGTTGTTTTGATAATGCATGGCATTTGATAAAGCATCACACTTCAAGACCTGTTTCAGTTAATGAGCACCCTTGGATATTCATCCTTTTAGTTTGTGTGTGCTTATTAAAATGCTGCCTTTATTTAAAAAGAACATTGCCATTGACCTGTAAGATGAGACACATTTGAAAAAGGTCAACTTGAATTACACAAACAGGATTATCTACTTATTAGCTGAGACCAACAATAGGAATAATAATAAAGTAGAAATGGCTATTACATGCCTTTCTTCAGTTTACTGACATCACTGACATTTACATGGATGAAATATTATAAAACAGCAGGAATTTTCCAACTAGGATGATTGACACATTTTCAACGTGATCTCTCATAATCAATCAAAATAACAACTTAAGCCCATCACCCTAACTAGTTTAAATGAAAAATTGAAATGCATCTTGTATCCAAAAATTCCTTTTCATATGTGTGTGGTGAGCATAATAATGCAGTTGTTCAATATCATTTATGTTCTAAAGAAAAACAAATTTTTTACTTTAGAATCTCAAGTCAGTTAAAACAACTGCTTCCAATCAAGAAGGAGCAATCAGTCTTGGTGGAAACACCACTTGAATTATACCAAATTAATCTGCGTTGTGTTGAACAATAATTTTTAAACATAAGAACATTTAAAATATTTAAATCTATAATAAATTGATTATTTGCTTTTACATGTAAGACCAGCATTAAAGTTAACCACTTCGCATCCCGGCTATTGTAAAATGACGGCCACAAGGTGGCTCTACAATGCCAGGATGCCGTCTTATGACGTCCTCGGGCCGCCTGGCCGCTAGGGGATGCGTGCGCGTGCCAGCCACGTCACTCAGGTGCCGATGCACGTGCCTGCCAGCCGCGATGTCTACCAGGTACCCGCGATCGGCAGTTACAGAGCCAGGGACGTGGATCTCTGTGTGTAAACTCAGAGATCCACATCCTGTCAGGGAGAGGAGACCGATGGTGTGTCCCTTGTACATAGGGACAGCGAACGGTCACCTCCCCCAGTCAGTCCCTTCCCCCCACAGTAAGAATCACCTAGCAGGGCACACATGTAACCCCTTGATCACCCCCTAGTGTTAACCCCTTCCCTGCCAGTCACATTTAAACAGTAATCAGTGCATATTTATAGCACTGTTTGTTGTATAAATGTGAATGGTCCCAAAAATGTGTCAAAAGTGTCCGATGTGTCCGCCGTAATATCGCAGTCCTGACAAAAATCGCAGATAACCGCCATTACTAGTAAAAAAAATACTAAAAAAAAAAATCATAATTCTATCCCCTATTTTGTAGGCGCTATAACGTTTGTGCAAACTAATCACTATACGCTTATTGCGATTAATTTTTTACCAAAAATATGTAGAAGAATACATATCGGCCTTAACTGAGAAAAAAAAATTGGGATATTTATTATAGCTAAAAGTAAAAAATATTGTGTTTTTTTCAAAATTGGCAGTCTTTTTTTGTTTATAGCGCAAAAAATAAAAACCGCAGAGATGATCAAATACCACCAAAAGAAAGCTCTATTTGTGGGAAAAAAAGGACGTCAAATTTGTTTGGGAGCCACGTCGCACGACCGCGCAATTGTCATTCAAAGCATGACAGTGCTGAAAGCTGAAATTTCGCCTGGGCAGGAAGGGGGTATATGTGCCCAGTAAGCAAGTGGTTAAATTCCAGAAACAAAAACCTTGACCTTTATTATATACCTTAATAGCCACAATGGATATAAATCCAATTTCTGTGTACAAAATGCCTTTGAAAACCAAGATATTACCATGGAAGACAGAGAACAGAGCTGTGGGAGGGACCCAACAGATCCTCCCACTACATGCTGCCCACAGAAAACTACAGAGGGGAGGACCAGGCACCCTGAACATGGTGAGAGCAGCAGCAACTGGTCTGTATTGCAGGAATATTCTGTAAAGAGGCAATGTTTCACACTGGATTACTGCAAAATAATTATGTATTATGATATATTAGAATAACATAAAAGGGTACCATTTTAATTTTCAAACTTTTTTTATTTATGGTAGAGCAAACTATAAATGACAACAAGTGGGCATCATAGTGCCAGGCAGGATAATGAAAAGTACAGATATGCGATTCAAGAGAATAATCCCATTATAGAAAACGTACCACATGTGACATGGTAAAATATAAAGTAGCAGTGCCATAACTTGTAGTAGCAAAAAAGCTTATCAAAGAAGGTATCATCTTAGGAATATTATCACATGTAGGTGGACTCAGTAGGCACCAAGAGTTGCACTGAAATAAAATTACAAACATTTGCGAACCAAAATCACATGAAAAGAAAAAAAAAACACAGAGAGTGAAAGAGAGGGAAAAAAGGAAGAGGAGAGAAAGAAAGAGAAGTCAGAGAGAAAGGAAGAACCCTGAGAAAGAAGGAAGATCTAGGTTGGGGGACGAAGCAGGGGAGGAGGAGCCCAGAGACCTTACCGCACTTGCGGTCTAAGATAGAGGAATGTGGAGATATGTTGCCCAAGGTTCCCAGGTACTGTACATTCAAAGGGGGTCTGATGGTCATTGATAATGCTTGCAACTTTTTCATGAATCATAATCCACAAAATTTTCATGTTTCAACCTTCTGAATGACACTGAGCGTGTCTTCCATGCTCCTGCTATAATGATCTTAGCAGCTAGTAAAACAAAGTAAACCAGGCATTTTAGTGGATGAGGCCACCCGGGTGGGAACTCATTAAGCAACACTAAACTGGTCTGTTGGTCAATAGACAACCCAGTCAGCTTCCGGAGCATCGAAAACTCCCTGTTCGAGAAATCCCTAACCTGAGGGTAGTCTCACCTTTTATGCAGCATAGGGGTACCATTTTAAAATACTCTGCACCCTATGAACTCCCTGTAAGAGTATACATAAGCCTTCTATCAAAATTCAGACATATACTGACCATTTACAGTATCTCACAAAAGTGAGTACACCCCTCACATTTTTTAAAATATTTTGTTATATCTTTTCATGTGACAACACTGAAGAAATTACACTTTGCTACAATGTAAAGTAGTGAGTGTACAGCTTGTATAAGACTCCATTCACACAGGGGCAACACGACTTCCAGCCCGATTTTATGAGGCAACTCAGACACGACTTGAGTATGAATCACAGCACGACTCTAGGCAACTTACAAGGCAACTTCAAGTTGCCTGCAGGACAGGAGACATTCCAGTGGCCAATAAAACAAGAATTAGCTCTGTGGGAGGGAGGGGGAGGGAGGGGTTTGCCTGAGAAATGTATGTTATCTTCCTGAAAAGTTGCTTATGTTAAGACAGTGATCCGACTTCAGAGGCAACTCCCATTGAAATCAATGGGTACAGGTCGCCTAGAAGTCGGATTGAAGTAGTACAGGGACCTTTTTTGAAGTCGGAGCGACTGCAGTAGTGTGCATTAAGACGGCTCCATTACCTTACATTGATTTCCTCAGCCAGCGCGACTTGAGGCGACTAGGGGCGACCTGGGGCGATTTGAAGTCGGATCCAAAGTTGCCCCTGTGTGAATGGGCTCTAACAGTGTAAATTTGCTGTTCTCTCAAAATAACTCAACACACAGCTATTAATGTCTAAAGTGCTGGCAACAAAAGTGAGTACACTCCTAAGTGAAAATGTCTGAATTGGGCCCAAAGTGTCAATATTTTGTGTGGCCACCATTATTTTCCAGCACTGCCTTAACCCTCTTAGGCATAGAGTTCACCAGAGCTTCACAGGTTGCCACTGGAGTCCTCTTACACTCCTCCATGATGACATCACAGAGCTGGTGGATGTTAGAGACCTTGCACTCCTTCACCTTCCATTTGAGGATGCCCCACAGATGCTTAATAGGGTTTAGGTCAGGAGACATACTTGGCCAGTCCACCACCTTTACCCTCAGCTTCTTTAGCAAGGCAGTGGTCATCTTGGGCCCTGCAGCCCAGTCTCCAAAGGGAGGGGATCATGCTCTGCTTCAATATGTCACAGTACATGTTGGCATTCATGGTTACCTCAATTAACTGTAGCTCCTCATGCAGCCCCAGACCATGACACTCCCACCACCATGCTTGACTGTAGGCAAGACACACCTGTCTTTGTACTCCTCACCTGGTTCCCACCACACATGCTTGACACCATCTGAACCAAATAAGTTTATCTTGGTCTCATCAGACAATAGGACATGGTTCCAGTAATCCATGTCCTTAGTTTGCTTGTCTTCAGCAAACTGTTTGCGGGCTTTCCTGTGCATCATCTTTAGAAGAGGGTTCCTTTTGGGACGACAGCTATGCAGACCAATTTGATGCAGTGTGCGGCGTATGGTCTGAGCACTGACAGGCTGACTCCCTCACCCCTTCAACCTCTGCAGCAATGCTGGCAGCACTCATATATCTATTTCCCAAAGACAACCTCTGGATATGATGCTGAGCATGTGCACATAATTCTTTGGTCGACTATGGCGAGGCCTGTTCTGAGTGAAACTTGTCCTGTTAAACCGCTGTATGGTCTTGGCCACCCTGCTGCAGCTCAGTTTCAGGGTCTTGGCAATCTTCTTATAGCCTAGGCCATCTTTATGTAGAGCAACAATTCTTTTTTTCAGATCCTTAGAGGGTTCTTTGCCATGCCATGTGGAACCTCCAGTGACCAGTATGAGAGAGTAAGAGAGATAACAACACATTTAACACCTGCTTCCTATTCACACCTGAGACCTTGTAACACTAGCGAGTCACGTGACACCGGGGAGAGAAAATGGCTAATTGGACCCAATTTGAACATTTTAACTTAGGGGTGCACTCACTTTTGTTGCCAGCAGTTTAGACATTAATGGCTGTGTGAGTTATTTTGAGGGGACAGCAAATTTACACTGTTATACAATCTGTACACTCACTACTTAATTAGCAGACTTAATTAACCAGGGCTATTTGCCTTTTATGAAAGATTAGATACATCATTTAAACTGTTTTCCTAGCAACACCTCTATGAGTGTAATAATTATATTTATATTAGTAAAAAAGGACACTGCTTGTTGGACACAACTTATTACCAGCTGGTAAAAAAATGGAGAATAGTGTGCACATGGCCATCGAAAAATAGTCATCTAATCTGTCTCAGATCATATATGTTGCCCATAGCCATTCATTATAAGTGAATATATCCAAGAATGTCAGAAATATATTCTGGCTTATGCTGCTTAGCATAGTCATCATGAGTGACAACAACAAAATCGGAGATGCATTTACTGTATGCCACATAAGTTCCTGAACAAGCAGCTCTAAAATGAATTTGCAAGATGTAGCAAGCATTCCCTTTTGCAGCAATATATAACACCATATACTGTAATTCAGCACCATACTCTGATCATGAAAGTACCTACTGTGCCTGTTATCCTTACATGACATGTGTCCAAATGTGCCTGATATCTAATTTCAGACTGACGGTTACAGGATTGGTGTTGCTACTGCCAGACATGCAACAAGTAGATTATTGTTGACTTAATGTAAAAGTAGGAAGAGTCTTGTCAGATTCTGTGCAGTTTGCTGTGTGTCCATACAAATTCAATTCCAATGGGTCATCAGGTGACAGATCACACGATTAAACCCAGTGCTGATAAAAAATTTGAAATTAATCCACATAGATTCTTGCCTCACATATATTCGTAAGGGTCAATGCAAGGCTGGCCATGTGTATAAAGCAGGCTGTGTACATTCAGTGGCTACCCGTGTGTTACTGACTAGTTTTACCATAAGGGCATCATCAGAAGGGGAGAATTAAATTTTTGTCTGTGTGCCTATTAAGGAGATTTACTCTATTTTTCCTGGTGACCATTATCCTGAAAGTGAAAGAAAATACTACTCTTCTAGTTGTCATCAGAACGAGAATAAAGGGTAAATTTATGAAAGGATCACTAGTCTAGTGGTCCTGGGTACAACCGGGGGGTTCTCTCACTTTGGTAGGATTTCCTTTCACTTCCTCTTGTGGGTTTGCAACAGGAAGTGATGGGAAATATCCCCAATGGGGCACATATGGCAAAGAAAACAGCAACAAGGGTTATACTCTTTTCTTACTATGAAAAATAAAAATAGTGTTGACTTTAGTTCTACTTTACAGTATGCCTGAATAGCTAGCCTAAAAAAAATGGTGCCTAAAACCTTTCAGAAGTGTTGATATTACCCAGGGAAATAGCAGATTGTGATGAAAAGTAAAATGGCATGTTCAGACATGAACTAGTCAGAATAATGCATCCTTCCTGAGACTAGGAAGGTCACATAGATGATTACTTTAGTGAGAATGTGTTATATATTTAGTTCCCACTTTTAGTGGAGAGTATATTACTATTTTCACTCCAACCAGCAAAATAGCAGCATGCGATGTACCTATAAGACAGTTTTATTTGAGATTTATTTCTTAAACGAATTGTGTAACTGGTGAAAAAAATAACACATTGACAGTTCTGTCCTGCAGAAACTGTAAATTGAAGTTCATTCAATGGCTCAAACTAAATGATAGGCAATAAAATGTGAACAAAAAATAACTCTTTTATTTTTTTCTACTTAATTTAATTTTGTTTTTTCACCAAATTTTTATTAGGATGTATGAAAAATAACAGCAGTTACAAGACATGTTATAAAGTAATTTTCAATTTTTCAAATAGAGAAAGAGAGAAGGAGAGAGAGAGAAAAAAAAAGAAAAACATACCAAAGGGAGGCATATTAAGGGCAAGAATAAGCGTAATGTATACGCAGCTTAATCTCGGAATCTTATAGGATAGAATCAGCGTGGTATATCATTGAAAAACATATAGAGAAAGCAGAAGATCAAAAGACCTACGTACTTTATCTGTTGTCTACTAGAGGGTAACTGGATGGATCAAATAGAGTATCTACCTAGAGTCACAAGTATTACAACAGAATAAGCAACCAAAAAATAAAAATAAAAATGTCTGGGAACAACACAGGGGAGTAGGGAGGGAGGAGGAAGGGTGGGAGGAGGAAGGGTGGGAGGGGGGGAGGGCATTAGCCAAGTCCAGAGAGAAGTAAGTATGAGTAAGCTTATTTCGGGTAACAGTTAGAGATCGTTGGTGGCGGATTGACCGTCAGGGGAGATTTCCTCTCCTGGGCTTGAAGAAAGGGGGGTAGATTTGAGGTATGAGAAAGAGTACTGATCAAAGCTGGCTATAACCTCCAGAGATAAAGCTGAGCGCATGAAGGGTTCCCAAAAGGAGTAGAAACGGCTCTTAGAGACTGCACATGTGAAGTCTGCATTAGCTCTTTCTTTAAATAGGAGAAGAAGGAGGTCCCATTTGATTTGAGTGGTAGCAGGGCAGTGGGAAGAAATCCATTGCTTTAGTATGGTTCTCCGTGCGATCAGGAGGCAGATCAAGGACCAATCTTTGTGAGTGTGACCAAGGTTAGTGTGAACAGTGTTAGTTGAGTTTGTCACTCGGGACCAAGGCAGTAGTTGGGGGTCCCAGTAACCAAAGATGAGGAGGAGCGGATCCTTCGGAAGCTTCAGTACAGTTATTTCGAAAATGTAGGCTAGAACCTGATCCCAAAAGGAGGAGATGAAAGAGCACGCCCAAAAACGGTGGGTTAGGGAGGGTCTCATATGGTGGCAGAGGGGGCATTTAGCACAGTTTTGATCCGTATCGGAGTAAATGAAGGGTATATGTGCACGATGGACTATTTTCAGTTGAGATTCTCTCCAAATTTCATTGGGTGTTAGTCGTTGCACTTTGTTGAATCCAATTAGAATTTTGTCTATCAGGTCATCGTCTGGGAAGTCTTTTCCCCAATTGGCTGCAGATGAGAATGCCAGCGGAGGGGTGGTCTTTTGAAGTAATGGTTTGTATATGTCCGATATCGTATATGATCTTTCCAGGAGTAGCAGGTCTGTGAAATTTGGTGTGAACCGCTTATAGTCCTCTTTGCATGCAGTTCTTAAGTAGCTGGTACATTGCCAAAAGTGAAAGGCATGTGATTGTGGGAGTGAATAGATTTCAGCAACGGTTGAAAAGGATAAAGGACGACCCGTTTTAGTGTCGCATAAAGATGCAAATTTTGTGAGACCGTTTTCTTGCCAAATCTTGAAAGGTTTATGTTCCAAGCCAGGTGGAAAGTTTGGGTTTCCTTGTATTGGCAGATGGCTTGACATGAAAGGGGAGAGCTTGAGGCTCTTTCTGGTTTCTCTCCAGGCGATGGCCGTGTCTCTCAGTAGTAAGTTGTGTTGATACAAAGGTGGGACCGATTTCCACTTGCAGTGAAGAAGAGCTGCTAGCGAGAAGGGATGTGCCATTGCGGATTCCAAGGAGTAGTTGGAATACCTCGAGGACTGTGAAATCCAGTCTAGACTAGTTCTTAATAAACATGCTAGGTTATAGGTTCTGACATTCGGGAGACTTATACCCCCTTCGCTTCTGGGAAGATATAGTTTCGTTAAAGCTATGCGTGGTCTTTTGCCTTGCCATAGAAATTTTGAGATGGCCGTATTGATGAGTTTAACATCTTTGTGGTGAAGTAGCAAGGGGATAGTTTGTAGTGGATATAGTAGTCTGGCAAAACTGACCATTTTTATCAAGTGGCATCTTCCCAGGAGCGAGAGGGGCAGATCCATCCAGTTAACCATTTCCTGAGAGAGCTTAGAGAGCAAGGGAGGATAATTGAGGTGGTACAGGGAGGAAGGCAGTTTGCCTATTTTGATGCCAAGATAGGTGATATGGGATCTAGCAACAGAAAAAATGGAGTGTTGGACCCAGGTAGGGTTGGATAGAGTACCTATGGGGAGGATTTCGCTTTTGCCGTAATTTATACGGAGGCCAGAACAGGATCTAAAATCATCAAATACCTCTTTGATGGTGGACATGTCTGAGGAGGGGTTCGCTGAAAAGATAAGTACATCATCGGCAAAGAGGGATGTGCGGAGATCGTGATTTCCTATTTTTATGCCATGCAAGGGGGCTTTTTGGGTAAGGTGTCTGGATAAGGGTTCTAGAGCAATGTTGAAGAGGAGGGGGGATAGGGGGCAGCCTTGTCGTGTACCTTTGTGGAGGCGGAAGTCATCTGAGAGTAGGCCCGCTGCCACCAGCTTAGCTGAGGGGGTTGTGTACATGGCGTTTATTAGATGGCAGAAGGGGCCTGTAAAGCCCATCTTTGTCATGGTCATGGAGAGCCAATCGAAGCTGACATTATCGAAGGCTTTCTCCGCATCTAACGTAATGATGGCAAAATCGCCGCCGGGATTTTGTTTGGCATGTTCCAAGGCCAACATGACCTTACGAATGTTTAGGGTGGCCGTTCTGCCTTTCACAAAACCAGATTGCGCTGGATGTATCAGAGATGGGATGATGGCAGCAAGCCTAGAGGCGACAATCTTGGATAGGATTTTGACATCCAGGTTTAAAAGGGAGATGGGCCTATAAGATCCTGGTTCCTGGGGGTCCTTGCCTTTTTTTGCGAGTAATTTAATAGTGGCCTGGTTTCCAGAGGGTAGGTAGGGGCCGCCAGTCGATATGCCGTTATAGACCTTGTGGAGGGTGGGTTCTATTATGTTTTGGAGGGTCTTGTAGAATTCGCTAGTGAATCCGTCGGGGCCCGGGGCCTTAGAGGGGGTCAACTTTCGTATGGTGTTTGAGACTTCGAAAAGGGAGATGGGAGCATTAAGGTACTCAAGTTGTGAGGGAGTGACTTTGGGAATGGCTAAGTTCTCTAGGAAAGAGCCGGCTGCCTGTTTGTTTATAGGGTCTGGGGCATAAAGCGTAGCGTAGTATTGAAGCATAGCTTTATTTATCGTTTGCGGTGTGGTGTTCACCTTGCCTTTAGCATCTTTTAGAGATGTAATGTGAGTTGGGCAAAAGGGCCCCTTGCAGAGCCTGGCTAGTAATTTGCCTGATTTATTTCCGAATTTATGGAAGGTGGCATCTGAGTGTGCTTTCTTAGTTAGTTCAAGTGTGTTTGCCCAAGTATCAAAAGATCTCTTGGCTGCATGCCATTCGTTTCTATTATCAGTGGAGTCCATGGTGTATAAAGATCTTTGCGCCTGGTGGAGCCGGGAGCTAGCCAATTTGTACTTTGATAAGGTATTCCTCTTGAAAGAGGTCGCATAAGAGATGATCCGACCCCTGAGGAACGCTTTACCGGCGTCCCAGAAGAGGTTTGGGACATCAGAGTGTGGAGCATTGGCCGTGGAATATTCTGTCCATGACCTTGCCATGAATTGCTGGAAATCAGAGTTGTTGTAGAGGTATGAGGGAAAGCGCCAAATCTTGGGATGGGGAGGTAGGTCGAGGTTGTCAAATTGGGCCGAGATTGGTGCGTGGTCAGATATGGCAATGTCGAGGATGTCTACATCAGTTAACATGGGGACTAGGTTGTCAGAGCCAAAAAAATAATCTATTCTGGTGAATACGTTATGTGGGTTGGAGTAGAAGGTAAATTCCCTGTCCGCTGGATGTTTTAAACGCCAGAGGTCCTGGAAGTGAAGGGATTCCATGGTGGATGCAAAGAGTGTGGGGGAGACAGGGTCAAGGCCTGGTGAGGGGCGTCTAGGGGATGATCTGTCATCAGTTTGGTGTATAACGTCGTTGAAGTCACCTCCTATTAAGTGGGGGAGGTGGGTGTTATGAAGCAACCATGCCGAAAGTTCACTATAAAAGGTTGTGCCAGGGCTGTTGGGGGCGTATATGTTGGAAATTACCAATTCCGTGGAACCTAGTTGGACATGAGCTGTGACAAGCCGTCCGTGATCGTCTTAATTTACCGATAGGACCGTGCAGGGAAGGTTCTTATGGATCAGGAGAAGGACTCCAGCTTTACGGCGCAGGCCCCCGAGCCTAGGACCGTGCCTACCCAGAGTTTTTTCATGCGATGAAAATCAGGAGCTGATAAGTGAGTTTCCTGGAGTAGGGCGATATCAGTGTTGAGTCGTTTTAGATGACGGAGGATCTTCATTCTTTTATTGGGGGACCTAAGCCCTTTCACGTTCCAAGAAACTATTTTCATGTTGGGGATATTGGGAAAGGGAATTGTGAGGAAGTTATAGCTAATCTACCGTGTAAGCGGCGTTTTAAGGTAAATACCAGATGAAGAGGAAAGGTGTTATACCTGTCTTGGGAGACAGGTGACAGGAGGACTGTTACCACAGATGTTCCTAGGCTAAAGGGGGGAAGGGAGGGGGAGGAGATAAGAGGTGGGACCTGAAAGAAAAGCAAAAATAACATAAACAACATAAGCAATCGCAAGAACTTCACTTCTTTCCGCAAGGAGTCACTGTGTAAGTCGGTTCCCAAAGCACGGCTCTGATGTAGGGCAGCCGAGAGCCCGCGTTAGGAAAGGGGTTTTTTATGCGATCGGTGAGGGACGCAAACGGAGGGGGGGGGATGTTGCGGCTATACACAGTGAGGCCGGGAAGGGTACACATAAAATAATGAACACCGTTTGGAGAGCATCCAAAAGAAAGCTGATCCTAGCTGGGCAAGGATATCATAGAAAACATAACTAGTTGAGCAGTCATCAGTAGGGTACAAATGTATATAACTGTGTAGCTGTGTAAAACTGCCACCTGAAAAAAAAAAACTAAGTGAACCCAGGGGGGGAGTCCCATGTGGGTACGAGGTGAAGTAATAGGCGTGTAAACAACTGAAGGGACAAGCCTAACGTACTGCGTTGTAAGCAGCATCGAGGATTTGAGGAATAAGTGCAAGAGTCACTTCAACCATTTTAACGCTGGGTTAGCCTGAATTGGACTGGGGCAGAAGCTCTGAAACGTTTGGGGGAGTCCTTTCGTGGGCTTCTTTGGTCCAGAGGACGGATGAGTGGTGCGGCTTTCGATGGAGTGTGAGGGTGCGAGTCGTGCTGGGAGGCCCGCAGGAAGGCTTCCGCCTCGGAGGGGTCATGGAAAGTCAGTTGTTCGCCGGTAGAGGCTTTGAGGCGGAGAACTGCTGGAAAAGCCAGAGTGAATTTGATTTGCTGATTATAGAGTTCCGTGCAGACCTGCTGAAAAGCTTTCCTTTTTTTTGAGACCTCTATGGAGTAATCAGCAAATATGAGGACTCTTATGCCGTCAATTTGAAGTGAGCGGGTTTGTCTGAACTTTTGTAGAATGAGGGCCTTGTCAGAGTAGTTGAGGTATTTGGCAATTATTGGCCGGGGATTTTTGCGGTCAGAATTGAAAGCTCCCACGCGATGTGCCCTTTCCACTGTGCAGGGGCCCGAGAGGCCTAGGGCTTCCGGAATGCGCACAGCGCAGAAATCTGAAATGGCAGAGGCCTGCAGCGATTCCGGGATACCTACGAATCGCAGGTTACTCCTCCTGGCCCTGTTTTCTAAATCGTCCAACTTTTGGATGATGTATTGATTAGTCTTATCCTGGGCTTGCTCTGTGGCCTCCTCTTCCACGCTGGATAGGCGGTGCTCCAGCTCATTGAGTCTGGTGCTGTGTTCCCCTAACTGGGACTTGATCTGGGCCATCCCTGCATTCACTGCCTTTTCCACAGATGCTGCTATCATGGGGGACAAGAGAGCAGCCACAGCCTGTGCTATGCGTTCTGTTGTGTTGTCACAGGGTGGCTGGGATGCTGAGGCATGAGGGGAGGTAGGAGGACTAGGGCAGGTGCTTACCTCCATCCCCGACGGCGGTGGTGGTGGAGAAGGAGCCGTGTAGGCCAAGACCGGGGCCTCGATTTGCGGCTGGGCCGTCGGCGCCGTCAGGGCCGTTTGCGACCGAGCGCCGGATTTTTCCACAAATCGGTCCATATAGAAGGCGGGGAGTGCCCGGAGGTGTAGGGGTGACCGTAGGGCATCTCAGGCCGGTTTTATAGGCCGTTTTGTTGCCGTGATGCGGGAGCCGAGGAGAGAGGCAGTCACTCCATGCGGCGCCGGAACCGGAATTAATTTTGTTTTAAAAAAAATCTGAGGACTGTACAAGAAACACAAAGCAGTTACATAGCTGTAGGCATTATATTCTACATTACATGAAAAATATAGCACATAGAACCAAATAAGAAATGTAGTATATAGAAGCAATGGGATTTACATATGAGATCCCATGTAAATCAAGGAAACAAAGAATTTAATCTACAGATACATAGATTGATGTATTCAACAAATTAACAGCAAAACTAACAAGGATGCGCAAAATACAGTAATGCATAGCAACCACACAAAATTCATATTTTACAGATCCAGCAGTGGTATTCTTAACCACTTGTCCACCGCCCACCGTCAAATGACGGCGGGCGGAAGACTCTATTGTTCTGACTGGACGTCATATGACGTCGCGCCTTTAAAAACCACTAGGGGACGCGTGCACGGCACGTCACTGGGGACCCAATGCGCGTGCCCGGCGGCCACGATGGCCGCCGGGCACCCGCGATTGCCTAGTAACCGAGCAGGACCGTGGATCTGTGTGTGTAAACGCACAGATTCACGTCCTGTCAGGGAGAAGAGACCGATGGTGTGTCCCTTGTACATAGGGACAATCATCGGTCACCTCGCCCAGTCAGTCCCTTCCCCCCACAGTAAGAATCACTTCCAGGGAATACATTTAACTCCTTCCTCGCCCCCTAGTGTTAAACCCTTCCCTGCCAGTCATGTTTATACAGTAATCAATGCATTTTTTTAGCACTGATCGCTGTATAAATGTGAATGGTCCCAAAAATTTGTCAAAAGTGTCCGATGTGTCCGCCGCAATATCGCAGTCACGATAAAAATCCCTGATCACTGCCATTACTAGTAAAAAAAATAAAAAAACAAAAATGCTATAAATCTATCCCCTATTTTGTATCTGCTATAACATTTGCGCAAACTAGGGCTGTTACTGATTAAAATTTTCGTGTTCGATTAATCGTTTTTTTTTTAATCGATTAATCGACTAATTTCGATTAATTATAACGCACATTCAGATCCAACTACTTTTAGCTGATCTCCTTGCAGGCTGATTCCCAGTGCAGCTACCAACCACTGGAAAAATGATTAGCAGGATACAAAAAACACACAAAGGCAGCGCTCGATGGGAATAGCATTAAAACTTTTATAGTCTTCAAGTAGGTAACAAAATAAATATTGCACTGGAGATAAAATCGATGTAGCTACATAAACTGTAAAAATGGTGCGACTAATACCAAACGGTAGCAAAAGCAGTCATATAAACATGTAGCTAAGTATGATACTGGTCTAAAAATGTGTACAACGATACCACTGCTGAATCCAGATGAGGAGGGGTTAACATCAGTCCGTCGGCATGTAGATGTCCCGTGAAGGGAACTATCACAACTCCCAGTGGATGGCTGTAGAATCCCAGGTTGATAGAGGGAAGTGATAGAGGGAAGTGTAACAGCCCTTGTGTGTGGCAGATAGTAAGGTCCCGCTGACATGCAGATATGAAGGCACAGCAAAGGAGCCCTTCAGATGGACACGGCAAGCCCCGCCGGTGTCTGTGGCGTCACCGGATCTCCGAAGGAACTCCCTGAAGACCAGGAATTTTGATTGATCAAAAGAATTTTGATCGATCAAAAAACGTAATCGATTAATCGAGGAATTAATAGTTAATTTCCACAGCCCTAGCGCAAACCAATCAATATATGCGTATTGCGATTTTTTTTTTTTTACCAAAAATATGTAGAAGAATACATATCGGCCTAAACTGAGGATTTTTTTTTTTTTTAAATGGATATTTATTATAGCAAAAAGTAAAAAATATTGTGTTGTTTTTTTTTTCAAACTTGACGCTCTTCTTTTGTTAATAGCGCAAAAAATAAAAACCGCAGAGGTGATCAAATACCACCAAAAGAAAGCTCTATTTGTGGGAAAAAAAAGGACGCAAATTTTGATTGGGTACAGCGTCGCACGACCGCGCAATTGTCATTCAAAGTGTGACAGCGCTGAAAGCTGAAAAATGACTTGGGCAGGAAGGGGGTGAAAGTGCCCAGTAGGCAGGTGGTTAAACATGAAATTTTGCTGAGCTTTTGCAACATGTTGCAACATTATTCCTTGCATTGTAATTATTTAATAACACCAGCAATGTGGCTTTGAAAGGTTTTAATTAACCAAAAAAACAGGAATCTTCTGAGAAATGTGTCTATATGGGAAGATAATTACACAAGGAATAAAAAATATAAATCTGGCATGTTTATATCTTTTTCGATACTATATAAGACTATATAGCAGTGGATAATTAGTGTAAAAAGGAAAAACAATGTCCCTGTTGTCCTAGCACAGCACTGGATGGGTTATGTAAATAGCTCTACTGACAGGTGGGCCTTTTCACACCTCTCTGATTCTAAGCAATCAGTGGCCCTCACTGAGAAGATTCTCCTTCTTTAAATTGCTGCTCAGGGCTGCAACAGCTGCATGGTATATTTAGTATAAGTTCTGATTTCTCCTAGGGTGATGTGTCAAAAAAGCATGCGTGTTTTAAACTCAACTTGTGCTTAAAGGAAACTTTTACTATTAAAATACATTTAAGAATGTTCTCTGCAAATGATTTATCAAACTAAACACCACCATTTGTTTTAGAAGTCCTCTGTAAATTTTCAATATCCCTGATACAATGTTTAAAATGTTTATTTGGGTTTTTATCAAAAAGTAGAGGAAAAATGTACCCCTTGACCTGATGTCTAGAAAAGTTTGAAATAAAAATAAAAAGCACCATGTTCATAGACCTGCGTATAAATATCAATGTTGAACTAGTCAGGGAAGACTATGATGCAGAAGAGATTTTCTTCTTGATGAGATTTTTTTTCACAGAGCATTGCAGAACAAGGTCAAAGCATTTGATGAGGATTAACATCTTTGGACTGAGCAGAAAGAAAGTGAAAAAAAGTTTTGTTTGATAAAGTAGACTCCAATGCCTGGTACAGAACACACAATGAGATTATCGGAGGAATGATCATCAATTTTTTTTTTCGCACGCTGGTCTCATATCGAAAATGAAGAGGTTACTAAAGCTATGAAAATTCTCGTACGACAGAATAAAAATTCAGAAGTGATGTAATGTATTTGTATTGTATTTTCAAATGATAACTGTACTGATTTAATGAAAATCGTACGAACTGTTATCATACGAGAAAAACTCTTGTGCTTGTCCCATCAGATAATTTCACATGAATTGTCACGATCGGCTCTCGGAAGCTGTGTACTAACGATCAGATTATCGTACCATCACTTTGAAAGCGGTATTTTTCGAATGATTTTCTAAATCGTGTGTATGGGCCATTAGTCAGAAGACATTTGAGGGTCTAGATCAGTGATTCTCAACCAGGGTTCCGTGGAACCCTAGGGTTCCTCCAGAGGTTGCTAGGGGTTCCTTCAGCATTGGGCAATTTCTGCCTCTCAGATAATTTCCTACTGACACCATTGAGCTTTTTAGCTATCTGTAAGGAGGTGATTCTTCCCAATGACCACAAGTGTAAGGACCATCCTTCCCACTGACCATCACACAAAGCTATCATGAATTGTAAATTTCTAATTTTTAGCAGGGGTTCCCCAAGACCGGAGAACTTTTTCAAGGGTTCCTCTGTGTTGAAAAGGTTGAGAAAGGCTGGTCTAGATGCATTAAGGCCACTATATGTAGATTATTGCAACAAGAAATATACATCTTTAACCACTTAACGACCGCTCACTGTATATGTACGTCGGCAGTATGGCACCGACAGGCACAATCACGTACAGTGTACGTGATTGCCTTTGTACAGTTGGGGGGTCCGATCGGACCCCCCTCCTATACAGTGAGCGGTCGGTATTCGCTGGGGAGCGATCCGACATGAGGGGGCGGCCATTCGATTCTGGCCACCCCCCCGCGATCGCTCCCGGCGAATGGAAATGCTCCCTCTGCTGTGTAATGTTTACACAGGCAGAGGAAGCAGGAGGAAGTGATGTCACCTCTCATGCGGCGCTCACATATACCGAGCGCCGTACAAGAGAAGACACACAGGTCAGTACACTAACACTATAGTGACACCAGGACACATAGGCACACAAATCGCCCCCCCAGGCCCCCCCAGATCACCCCCCCAGCCCCCAGTCACAGTGTCACTGCAATTGCAGTGACCATTTATTTACTGATCACTGCAATCAGTGACATTTGTGACTGTAAAAGTGTCACTACATTTAGTTTTAGGTCCAGTGTAGCCCCCTAACCCCCCCTAATAAAGATTTAACCCCCTGATCACCCCCCAGATAACCCTTTCACCCCCTAGCACCGCCGCCGCTAAGCGATCATTTTTCTGATCGCTGTCTTAGCGTCGGTGATGCAGATCGATAGCTAGTAATTTTTTTTAGGTTCGCCACAGGTTTTTATAGCGTCGGGTACCCCCATAAATTATCTAATAAAGGTTTAACCCCCTTGATCGCCCCCCAGGTAACCCTTTCACCCCCTATCACCACTGTCACTAAGCGATCATTTTTCTGATCGCTGTCTTAGCGTCGGTGATGCAGATCGGTAGCCAGTTATTTTTTTTAGGTTTGCCGCAGGTTTTTATAGCGTCGGGTACCCCCATAAATTATCGAATAAAGGTTTAACCCCTTGATCGCCCCCCAGGTAACCCTTTCACCCCCTATCACCACTGTCGCTAAGCGATCATTTTTCTGATCGCTGTCTTAGTGTCAGTGATGCAGATCGGTAGCCAGTAATTTTTTTTAGGTTCGCCGCAGGTTTTTATAGCGTCAGGTACCCCCATAAATTATCTAATAAAGGTTTAACCCCCTTGATCGCCCCCCAGGTAACCCTTTCACCCCCTATCACCACTGTCGCTAAGCGATCATTTTTCTGATCGCTGTGTTAGTGTCGGTGATGCAGCTCGGTAGCCAGTAATTTTTTTTTAGGTTCGCCGCAGGTTTTTATAGCGTCAGGTGCCCCCATAAATTATCTAATAAAGGTTTAACCCCCTTGATCGCCCCCCAGGTAACCCTTTCACCCCCTATCACCACTGTCGCTAAGCGATCATTTTTCTGATCGCTGTCTTAGTGTCGGTGATGCAGATCGGTAGCCAGTAATTTTTTTTAGGTTCGCCGCAGGTTTTTATAGCGTCAGGTACCCCCCATATATTATCTAATAAAGGTTTTAACCCCCTAATTGCCCCTAGTTAACCCTTTCACCAGTGATCACCATATAAGTGTTACGGGTGACGCTGGTTAGTTAGTTTGCTTTTTATAGTGTCAGGGCACCCGCCGTATATATAACCCAATAAAGGTTTAACCCCCTGATCGCCCGGCGGGTGATATCAATTAGGTTTTAGCGTCAGAGAGGGTCTGCGTCAGGTTAGTGCCAGTAACGCTAACACCCACGCGTGAAGCATACACCCCCCTTAGTGGTATAGTATCTGATCAGATCAATATCTGATCTGATCAGATCTATACTAGCGTCCCCAGCAGTTTAGGGTTCCCAAAACGCAGTGTTAGCGGGATCAGCCCAGATACCTGCTAGCACCTGCGTTTTGCCCCTCCGTCCAGCCCAGGCCACCCAAGTGCAGTATCAATCGATCACTGTCACTTACAAAACACAACATACACAACTGCAGCGTTCGCAGAGACAGGCCTGATCCCTGCGACTCCAGTGCTGTAGGAGGTGATTTCACCACCACAGTTAAAAAAAAAAAGCATATATGCCGAAGCATTGGGGCAGCAGGGGCGGAGGAGAGATCTTGCTCCTAATGCCGTGTACATACGGTCGAAATTCCGACGGAGGCTTGCCCGTGGAAAAGTCCGACCATGTGTGTGCGGCATAACTTTTTTGCGGGAGGATGCCCCCATGCTTCGGCATATATAAATGGTGCATGTATTCCCATCATTAGAAGTGGGTGGATGAAGGGCGGTATTCTAATGGTGGGCATACCCACCGATCAATCTCTTTTTTCGTTCAGCCAACTGACTGCATGAAAAAAAAAGATTACAATACATGTCCAACAAGGACCAGCAACGTACTGGTATGTTGTTGGACTTTGAATGTTTATACCAGAATGATGCCTGCGGGTTTAGGTATCATCTTGGTATCATTCTTTTCAGCCAGCGGCCGGATTTCATGTAAAAGCAATCCTAGTGGCTAATTAGCCTCTGGACTGCTTTTAAAAGCAGTGGGAGGGAATGTCCCCCCCCCGGATATAAAAAGCGCCATTGGGAAATTGGGAAAGCATTTTATCACACCGATCTTGGTGTGGTCAGATGCTTTGAGGGCAGAGGAAAGATCTAGGGTCTAGAAGACCCCAGTTTTTTCAAAAAAGAGTACCTGTCACTACCTATTGCTATCATAGGGGATATTTACATTCCCTGAGATAACAATAAAAATGATTAAAAAAAATATGGAAGGAACAATTTAAAAATAAAATAAAAAAGCAAAATTAATAATAAAAAAAAAAAGCACCCCTGTCCTGCCCTGCTCTTGCCCAATGGCGAACGCAAGCGTCGGTCTGGCGTCATATCTAAACAGCAATTGCACCATGCATGTGAGGTATCACCGCGAAGGTCAGATCGAGGGCAGTAATTTTAGCAGTAGACCTCCTCTGTAAATCTAACGGCGTTACCTGTAAAGGCTTTTAAAGGCTTTTAAAAATGTATGTAGTTTGTCGCCAATGCGCGTTTGTGCGAAATTTTAAAGCATGTTGTGTTTGGTATCTATGTACTCGGCCTAAGATCATCTTTTTTATTTCATCAAACATTTGGGCAATATAGTGTGTTTTAGTGCATTAAAATTAAAAAAAAAGTGTATTTTTTCCCAAAAAATGCGTTTGAAAAATCGTTGTGCAAATACTCTATAGAAAAAAAAATGCAACACCCACCATTTTAATCTGTAGGGCCTTTGCTTTAAATATATATATAATGTTTGGGGGTTCAACATAATTTTCTTGCAAAAAAAAAAAATGTTTTCATGTAAACAAAAATTGTCAAAAAGGGCTTTGTCTACAAGTGGTTAGAAGAGTGGATGTAAGCTTCCTAATGTTGTGTATAAAATGCCAGAACAGTTCAAAACCCCCCCAAATGACCCCATTTTGGAAAGTAGACACCCCAAGCTATATACTGAGAGGCATGTCGAGTCCATGGAATATTTTATATGTTGACACAAGTTGCGGAAAAAAGACAATTTTTTTAATTTTTTTATTTTTTTTGCACAAAGTTGTCACTAAATGATATATTGCTCAAACATGCCATGGGCATATGTGGAATTACACCCCAAAATACATTCTGCTGCTTCTCCTGAGTACGGGGATACCACATGTGTGAGACTTTTTGGGAGCCTAGCCGCGTATGGGACCCCAAAACCAAGCACAGGGCATAAGGCAGTGTAAGCTTTGCAGTATGTCACAGCAAGATAATTTCTGTACTTTGACAGGGTGAGCAGGGTGACCATGAATGAATATGGTGAAAATGTATGATCTTGCCAGCCGTATAGTTTATTGGTTATGATGATGAGACATCCATTAGTAATCATCAAAAAATAAATTGTTTCAACATTTAGATAAAATACTTTCATTCATAATATCCATAACATATTATTTAGAATGACTTCTTATTACATTTTTGACAGTAAAACTACAAGGAAATATATAGTATAGTGTTGAACAAAACTAACAGCAAAAATAATCTCATTGGATTACCTGTTGGCTTTGATGTTTATTTCTATGCTTTTCCTTGATGCTGCACTCAACCCCAATGTGATGTGTATGGGTAAAACTAACACAATAAAGCATGGAGCATTGCAACCACATTAAATAAAAAATAAAAAATGTTTGTTTTATGCAATACGCCATACCATAAGTGAGCAATACAGAGAAACTCAAGTCTCTGGAAACTACAGGCCAGTCAGCCTAACATGAATCGTTGGTAAATTTATTGGAGGGGATGATAAGGGCCTATATCCAAACATTTACTGAGGAAAAAAATACCATAAGTAGTTATCATCATGGGTTTTCGAAAGGTCGTTCTTGCCAGACCAATCTGTTAAGGTTCTATGAGGAAGTGAGCTGCCATCTAGACAGGGGAAGGCCTGTGGATTTAGTGTACCTGGATTTTGCAAAGGCATTTGATACAGTCCCCCATAAGCGCTTAAAGAGGAACTGCAGTCTGCTCACATAATTTGTAATAAAAACATCTTTGCCATTCTGAAGCTTCCCTTCAACCACTTTGCATATTATTTTATATATACTGTGATTCTGTACTTCCCAAATATGCTGCAGAAATCTCTCTCCACTGAGTTTGCCTGCATCCATTTTAACTGTGGGCAGCTGAAGCTGCTGCCTGTTCACTTCCTGGATTTACACAGAGGCACACCTCCAGCTCTGCGGCTCTCATTGGCCCTCTTATGACCCATCCTCCCTCCCTTCCTGGCAAACTCTCACGAGAGTAAGAGAGAGAGAGATGTACATGATGTCATAAGCCTAGGCTTTTTACCAGACAAGAAACAGGAAGTGGGCTGTATAAGGCATTTACTGGCAGAAAAAAAAAATGTTTTACTATCCAAAGTTCAAACAACAAGGACTTAATAGATAAAAAGATTAAACAATTACTGAAGTTTCGCTTTAATCTACAAGCTGAGGTCCACAGGTGTGGAACATAAGGTTTGTTCTTTGGTAAAAAACTGGTTACAGGGACACGTCCAAAGGGAAGTAATGAAAAATGTATACTCCGACTGGTCTGGAGTGGTAAGTGGGGTACCCCAAGGTTCTGTCTTGGGACCAATTCTATTCAATTTATTCATAAATTATATAAAGGATGGGATAAATAGCTTAATCTCAGTTTTTGCGGACGGTACAAAAATAAGCAGGGCAATAACTTCACATCAGGATATAGAAATTTTACAGAAAGACCTGAACAAAATAATGGAATGGGCAAATACAGTCAGGTCCATAAATATTGGGACATTGACACAATTCTAATCTTTTTGGCTCTATACACCACCACAATGGATTTGAAATAAAACAAACAAGATGTGCTTTAACTGCAGACTTTCAGCTTTAATTTGAGGGTATTTTACATCCAAATCAGGTGAACGGTGTAGGAATTACAACAGTTTGCATATGTGCCTCCCACTTTTTAAGGGACCAAAAGTAATGGGACAGATCAACAATCATAAATCAAACTTTCACTTTTTAATACTTGGTTGCAAATCCTTTGCAGTCAATTACAGCCTGAAGCCTGGAATGCATAGACATCACCAGCCGCTGGGTTTCATCCCTGGTGATGCTCTGCCAGGCCTTTACTGCAACTGTCTTCAGTTCCTGCTTGTTCTTGGGACATTTTCCCCAATTTTCATCCAATGAGTTCTGAAGCATTTGGCTGAATATGAGCAGATAAAATTGCCCGAAACACTTTAGAATTCATCCTGCTGCTTTTGTCAGCAGTCACATCATCAATAAATACAAGAGAACCAGTTCCATTGGCAGCCATACATGCCCACACCATGACACTACCACCACGTGCTTCACTGATGAGGTGGTATGGATTGGATCATGAGCAGTTCCTTTCCTTCTCCATACTCTTCTCTTCCCATCACTCTGGTACAAGTTGATCTTGGTCTCATCTGTCCATAGGATGTTGTTCCAGAACTGTGAAGGCTTTTTTAGATGTTGTTTGGCAAACTCTAATCTGGCCCTCCTGTTTTTGAGGCTCACCAATGGTTTACATCTTGTGGTGAACCCTCTGTATTCACTCTGGTGCAGTCTTCTCTTGATTGTTGACTTTGACACACATACACCTACCTCCTGGAGAGTGTTCTTGATCTGGCCAACTGTTGTGAAGGGTGTTTTCCATGGTCTTCCGGGTCTTTTGGTGTTGCTGAGCTCACCGGTGCGTTATTTATTTTTAAGGATGTTCCAAACAGTTGATTTGGCCACACCTAATGTTTTTGCTAATGTTTTTGCTATTTCTCTGATGGGTTTGTTTTGTTTCAGCCTAATGATGGCTTGCTTCACTGATAGTGACAGCTCTTTGGATCTCATCCTGAGAGTTGACAGCAACAGATTCCAAATGCAAATAGCACACTTTAAATGAACTCTGGACCTTTTATCTGCTCCTTGTAATTGGGATAATGAGGGAATAATACACACCTGGCAATGGAACAGCTGAGCAGCCAATTGTCCCATTACTTTTGGTCCCTTAAAAAGTGGGAGGCACATATACAAACTGTTGTAATTCCTACACCATTCACCTGATTTGGATGTAAATACCCTCAAATTAAAGCTGAAAGTCTGCAGTTAAAGCACATCGTGTTAGTTTCATTTCAAATTCATTGTGGTAGTGTATAGAGCCAAAAAGATTAGAATTGTGTCGATGTCCCAATATTTCTGGACCTGACTGTACATGGCAAATTACATAAATGCAAGCTACTCACTAGGGGGAGAACTGCTGGGGGAATCAAGGATAGAGAAAGATCTGAGGGTCCTAGTAGATGACAGATTGAGCAATAGCATGCAATGTCATGCTGCAGCTACCAAAGATGGCTGAATATTAGCGTGCATAAAAAATGAGATATACTCCAGAGGTAGAACGATAATCCTGCCACTTTATAAAACTCTGGATAGACCACATCTCGAGTATTCTGTCCAGTTCTGGTCACCAGTCCTCAGAAGGGATGTGCTGGAACTGGAGAGATTCCAAAGAAAGGCAACAAAACTAATAAGGGGACTGGAGGTCCTCGATTACAAGGAATGACTGCAAACACTAAATCTATTCTAACTGGAGGAACAACACTTGAGAGGAGATATGATAACGATTTACAAATACCTCAATGGCGATCCCAGCATAGGAAAAAAAATGATTCAGTCTCAAGGAGTGTAAGAGGACATGGGGCCACACTATGAGATTGGAGGAGAAGCAGTTTAACCTTAAACTGCGCAGGGGGGTTTTCACTGTCAGGGCAATAAGGATGTTGGGGCTGCATGGTGTATGGATATTTTTAAGAGACTCTTGGATGTGCATCTTAACCACTTGCCGACCGCGCGCCTTCGTTAACGGCGCAGAATGGCTCCCCTGCGCGAATCGCCGTAGCTGTACAGCGGGCGCTTTAAGGGGTATAGGGGGCACGCCTGCCGCGTCACTGAGGAGCCTATGCACCTGCCCGGAAGCCGCAATGTCCACCGGGCACCCGCGATCGCTCCTGACAGAGCCGGAATGGGGATGTGTGTGTGTGTAAACACACACATCCCCGTTCTGGCAAGGGAGAGGAGACAGATCATGTGTTCCTAGTATATAGGAACAACGATTGGTCTCCTGCCCCAGGCAGTCCCATCCCCCCTACAGTTAGAACACGCTGAGGGAACATATTTAACCCCTTGATAGCCCCCTAGTGTTTAACCCCTTCCCTGCCAGTGACATTTATACAGTAATCAGTGGTTATTTTTAGCTCTGATTGCTGTATAAATGTCAATGGTCCCAAAAAAGTGTCAAAAGTGTCCGATCTGTCCGCCGCAATGTCGCAGTCACAAAAAAAAATCACAGATCGCAACCATTACTATTATAAAATACTAAAAATGCCATAACTCTATCCCCTATTTTGTAGACGCTATAACTTTTGTGCAAACCAATCCATATACGATCATTGCAATTTTTTTTTACCAAAAATATGTAGAAGAATATATATTGGCCTAAACCGAGGAAGATTTTTTTTTTATTATTTGGGATATTTATTATAGCAAAAAGTGAAAAAAAAATAGTTTTTTTCAAAATTGTTGCTCATTTTTTATTTTTAGTGCAAAAAATAAAGACCGTAGAAGTGATCAAATACCACCAAAAAAAATCTCTATTTGTGGGGAAAAAAAGGACATACATTTTGTTTGGGTACAGCGTCGCATGACCGCGCAATTGCCAGTTAAAACAACACAGTGCCGTATCGCAAAAAAAAAGGCCCGTCAGGAAGGGGGTAAATTCTTCCGGGGCTGAAGTGGTTAAAGAACACACCATACAGGGATATGGGAAATAATTATAGACACTGAAACACGTGCACCTACACAGGTTGAACTGGATGGACTTTTGTCTTTATTCAACCTTACCTACTATGTAACTATATGTAAGAAATGTTCTGCCTGAAAAATTAAATAGTTTAGTGGGTTTTTCATCTAACGATCAGACCCCAAATTTAAGTACCAATTATTAGAGGATTAATACTTGCTTTTATATTTTTACTAATGATACAAAATAGGAAACAGTTTCTGCAACTAGAACACTTCTGCTCTGTTATAATGATACTCCCAAAAAAGGATGTTGTTAAGAATAGAAGCCTCCCAGCACTGCAGATGTTCCTGAGCAGATATTTCTGGAGAATTGGATAGCAGCAGAAGTGAACCCTTACACTACAACCAGCAATCTGTTCTGTTCAAGGTTTTATTAGAAACCTTTTTAAAAGCAGGAGGGAATGGCTACTCAAGAAAATCATTACGCTGACATCTATCAATCTTAATAGACTCTAATTACAGTCCTTGATTTTATAGAAAAAAAGTATTAAGAGAACACTTGTCTAATAAGGCAATAATTAGTACTTTTTATAATTATACACATATAAAGTACCTATTATTGCACAGAAAATTTGATAATTTTCATATATATAAATTTGCTGTGTAGCGTGTTTTTCTTAAGTATCTTAACTGCCATAAAGGGCTTATGGAAAGAAAAGTTGTTTACAGAATTACCACATGAGCTCTGTCAATTGCAGCACTTATCCCCGAAGGGGCCACTGTTTCTCGGGTCACTATTCCTGAAACAACCACTCTGCAAATAACACTCTGACAAACCTGGCTGGGTGGGGAATATTTATTGCAAATGTATGCGCAGTGCCCCAGTTACAAAAGTGATATGAACAACAGTAATGACACAGCAAATGGTTAAACAATACCAATAAATATGTTGCAAATGGGCAGCAAGTAGCAAGAATTATATTGCTAAAAACAAAACATTAACATACAGAGCAACCCCTCCTAAACCCTGTACTGGGGCACTGATAACTAAAGAGAGTTACATCACCATAACAGTTCAGTTATCTGTAATATACTTTTAACTGCTGGCCAGCTCATTGGGGCCCCCGAATCTTATTTCAGCGCACTCAGAATACTGTCCCTTTAGGCACTGATTAAGGCTATAGCTGTGTGATACCTTCAAGAAACACTATTCCTCCAGGGGCGTGGTCTGGAGCTGCATGGAGTAGGACGTGCAGAGTGAGAGCTGCGCTCGAGATATATCCTTCTACCCAATCCTGGGGGCTACATTCCCCTGCAAACAGACGCCAGAAAGCCCCGTGCTGCTTACCTGACCCTGAGCTGCCATGTCTCCTCCAAAAAGATTCGGCGCCATCGCCAAGTTGGACAAGTACCGTCACGAGGAGCGAGACCCGGGGGAGGAAGATGGCGTCGCCCTGCTCCCAGAGGAAGAAGAACAGACCTCTGGCGACACAGCCAGAGTACTAGAAGCCATCGCTTTGTGCTAATCCACCCTCATCTCCAGGATTGAGGAGGTGAAGGTCGACATCTCCCTAATCCGGCAGGATATCCACAAACTTTGGGAGCGGGCGTCTGAAACCAAACGCCGGATCGGCCACGTGGAGGAGGGCCTCGATTCTCTCCAAGTCACCACTGAACAGCTGCAACACCAGCTAAACGCGGTCTTCTCCAAGCAGGACGATATGGAGAATCGCCTTTGGAGGTGCAACCTGCGCTTCGTGGGGCTCCCCGAGAAGTCCGAGGGTGCGGACCCCCCCACATATCTTGAAAACCTGCTAGCCAAGACCTATGGCAGAGAGGCCTTCATGTCAACGTTCGTGGTGGAGAGCGCCCACCGCCTCGCGGTGAAACCTCCGCCTGCTGGAGCCGCGCCACAAACTTTTATTGCCAAGTTCCTAAATTATCGCGACCGAGATGTCATCCTTTGGCTCACCCGGGAAAGAGGCAAGATCCCCTTCTGCAACACAACCGCAGCGGTGTTCCCGGACTTCTCGGCCGAGGTCCAGAAGAAAAGAGCGCGCTTCACTGAGGAAAAGTGGCAACTCTGTGTGTGTCACCTGCCGTATGTGATGCTCTTTCCAGCACCGGGTGGTGAGCAATGGGAAAACGCAGTTCTTCGAAGATCCACAGGCTGTTCTCTCCTGGCTTGAGCATCGCGGCGCTGCTGGCCCGGCTCATGCCTAGCATCTCATCTCCCGTTTATCGTCACCGCTGACCGCCTGGAGCTGGAGGCTTGCTCCCACTGTTGAGCCTATCATTCCCTCTTCTCTCCTGGAACCGTGAGTTGGTTACATGCACTGTTTGTTCTACTGCCCCCCCATCCTCCGCTGAAGCTCCGTGTTTGTCCCGCTCCTCCTTTACCCCCACTACTTGGTACTAACTTCTCCCCGCCATCATGTTTAACCCTTGTGCCTCGGGCGGCTCACCTGCACCCACATCCCCCAAGACTGGATACCCCCCTGCACGGTTGTGCGATCTCCAGCTTGATCGCCCCCCCTGACCTCTGTGGTCTTCCCAAGTACTTGGCACCCATGCCACCCTTGGCTGCCACCTCCCTACTACTGTTTACCTGGCCAGCCTCTGCCCCTCTGCTCGCAGTGGGTGGTAGTGCCTTAAACCTGCTACGCTGGTCCAGCGCCTCTGCAGACTGTTTGTTTTTTGCATTTTTTTGTGTTTTTTTCCTTTTTTTTCTTTCTTGAATTCACATTGATGTACTGCATGAACTATGTCACCCTTACTATTGTACTTCTGATGCCTATATATATAACCTGTTTGACTGGGTCTGCTCTGCCTCCCATCAGTGTGCACTGCACCCATGCTCTCCAGAGATTTGCAGTGCTGGCTCTGCACCCTCTGGCTGGCTCCTCCGGCCCCTGGGTGCTTACTATGCATATTTACCTGACAGGGCACTGTTTCATGCTGTTTTTGTTGTACTGCGCTACCTACCGTTCCTTGGGGGTCCAACTGCACAAAATAATTCTCCCCGTACACTATGGCCTCCTTAAAAATTGTCACCTGGAATGTCCGGGGTCTCGGTAAGTGGGCCAGGCAGTTGGCAGTCCTCTCCCACCTCAAATCTCAGCGAGCGGACATCTCGGTTCTTGTTGAGACTCACCTGGCAGATCAGAAGCAGATGAGTCTCAAGAAGCCCTGGGTGGGATGGATATATCAAGCCTTGCACACTACCAACTCCCGTGGGGTAGTGATCCTCATCGCCAAGACAGTGCAATTCCAGCTCCACTCACTACAGTCGGACCCAGAGGGACGGTCACTGTTTTTGCATGCCACTATTAGGGGCTTGGAGGTTCTTCTCCTGGCCTTTTACATCCCCCCTCCATTTCAATTTGCTATGCTGCAGCTGGGGGTAGCTTTCATGGCTCAACATCCCTCAGTGCCGGCCATCTGGGCTGGTGACTTCAATATGGTCATTACCCCAAACCTAGATAGACTGAGTCCAGCTGCCCCTCCAACCCCCCTGCCCAGTACCACTAGATTTGGGAAATTCCCTTGCAGCATTTGCCCTCACCGACACGTGGAGGTATAAACACCCGAGACAATCACGCTTTTCTTGCTTTACTCCCTCCCGCTCTGCTATGTCCTGTATAGATTTTATTTTTCCTGCCCCCCCTCCTCCCCCATCTCCTTGACGTAGGCTTTGAAGCTAGAGTGCTCTCTGATCACTCCCCATACTGGATCACACCGCGGCTCCCGGCTCCCCCTGCGGTTCGGATCTGGAGGCTGAATCCATTTTGGCTTACCATCCTCACAGATATGGACACCGTCCAACTTGAGTGGGAATATTATTTCCGCACAAATGATGGCTCTGCCCCGGTCGGACCCATAAGGGAAGCCTTTCAAATTCATGCCCACATGGTCCTCTCCATGCAAATCAATAGACACAAGGCCACCTCCAAACAGCTGCTCTGTCAGGCAGAGGACAGCTTAAACACCCTAGAGCAGGTCTTTCAAAATGACCCGACAGCTGCCAACGCCTCGCTTGTACGTCTGCAGACCAGGCTCACAGACCAGCTACACTTTGAGAGGGCAAAACAGGGCATCTTCTTCAGCAAACAATGCACATTTGAACACAGCGAACGAGCTGGCAAGCTCCTGGCCTACATGGCCCACCTGGATCACAAGCCACCAGTACTGATAACTCTCCAGGCGGCGTCTGGGGCCAAGCTCACAGACCCTGATCTGGTTGCAGAGGAGTTCAGATCCTTCTATTCTGAGCTCTACTCGTCCACCGCTCGCCACTCCCAAGATGAGTTATCAGCTTTCCTGCAAGACATTTACCCACACTCACTCCTCCCCAGATTGCCCAACTCGAAGCACCCATCACCATAGATTGCATAGCGGAGGCCCTGGCGCAACTCCCTACATCCAAAGCACCTGGCTCGGATGGACTCCCCCTCAAGTTTTATAAACAATTCGATGAGACCCTCATCCCTAAACTTTGAAAACTATACACGCACATATTGACACAAATGCACTCCCGACCTCCATGGGCGAAGCCCTCATCGTCCTCATACCCAAACCAGGCAAGGACCCGCTGTTCCCCGAATCATACCAGCCCATCTCCCTCCTCCAATTAGATGTAAAAATACTTGCCAAAATCCTGGCCATGCACCTTAACAAAGTAATCCTCAGCCTAGTACACCCTGATAAAATAGGATTCATGCCTGATAAAAACACGGCCTTTGACCTTAGGCGACTCCACATGAATCTCCAATCCCAGCATGCAGACGTGGGCTCCAGGGTAGTGGCCAGCCTAGACGCTGCCAAGGCGTTTGACTCCGTGGAGTGGAGCTACCTGTGGGAGTGCCTCCACAGATTCGGCTTCGGCCCAAAATTCATAAAGTGGCTTCAACTCCTCTAGCAGGTCCCCACGGCACGCATCCATGTCAACGGTAGAATTTCCCCTTCCTTTCCGCTCTCCCGCGGCACACGTCAGGGTTGCCCCATCTCGCCCCTACTGTACGCTCTGGCTGTAGAGCCCCTAGCTATAGCCCTTAGAAATCACCTGGGCATTAAGGGACTCCGCTGTGGTCAGTTGACAGAGGTGATCAGCCTTTACGCAGATGATATGCTCCTCTACCTCGCAGATGCTGGCCCCTCACTTCAGACAGCCCTACAACTCATTACAGCCTTTGGGGCATTCTCGGGCTACAGATAAACTGGACCAAGTCTCACATTCTTCCCTTAGACCTAGGCGCCCCTACTGTTGACCAAGCCGCACTTTCCCTTGTTAGGGTGAGCACCATCAAATACCTGGGTGTCCACATTTCTAGATCCCTTCTTGACTACATTTCCCTTAACATTGAGCCCCTATTCAATATTCTGAAAACCAAAACACAAATATGGTCCCGTCTCCCCTTAGGGGTTATGGGCCGAATTAACTTGGTCAAAATGATTCTCCTCCCCAAGCTACTTTACGTTTTTTGGCAGGCTCCACTGTACCTCCCCCCATGTATATTCACAGCCATGGAATCTATCCTCAACTTGTTCATTTGGGGATCCTCAGGACATAAACTGTCGTGACGGGTCCTGAAGTGTCTGACTGATCTAGGTGGTACCTCACTTCCTGACCTCTCCCTCTATTACATAGCATCCCAGTTATCCCATTTCTTCTGTAATCTGACAGAGACCGCTACTACACCCTGGTCTGCTCCCAGGCCCCTGGCCCGCTCTCCCACCCCTTCCAGATTCTGTTCTGTGGACCCCACGGTTCACCCCGGACAGGCGTTAGGAAACACATGCTGTTCCATCACTGCAAGATCTGGCAACTCGCCATGCACCACGGTGAGGCGCCATCCCCTCAGTCACCCACACCCCTTTGGGATAACCTGCATATGCCCGAACTGGCCTCTATCCCTGATCATGGTGTATGGGTTAACAAGGGCGTTATATACTTGTCGCAAGTTGTAGCTCACGGGACAGTCAAGTCTTTTCAAACCCTCAAAGCTTCTTTCGCCTTGCCCAACCACATGTTCTTCCGCTACCTCCAGCTCCGACATGCACTTAACACACAGTTTGGAGACTCCATCCCAGCTCTCAAAATCCCACTACTGGTGGACATTGTCCTGGGCAAGGACCCCAAAAAGCTGATCTCTCAATTCTACGCCTATCTTATGATGCCCTCGGCTACCACCACTGCCCATCAGTTGAAAACCCGCTGGGAGCCTGATCTGGACGCTGTGTCGGCTGAGGACTGGGAGGAGGCTCTCGTCAATTGTAGAACTGTTTCCCCCCAAGCTCTCTGACTGCCTTACTCACCTATACATTCTTCATAGATCGTACCTGACGCCCTACCGCATTTCTAAATATAGGCCTGGACATAATCCCAACTGCCCCGGGTGTGACTGTTGCAGGCGCAGCACTATGAAGTGCCTTTATGCGCTGTGGCATTAGAAGAATTTGATTTCTCTGATCTTTTAGTCCACACAAGACTATCTGTTACTCTAATTCCTCTAGCGCCGTTCTATGGAAGCAGTAGGTTTAAAGAGCACACCAAACCTTTAAGATAACTTCTTTATTCACGTCAGCTTTTCTTCTTATATAACACTGACAATTTAGCAGCAGGAAGTCCATGTACAAACACGTGTTGAATAAAGTATAACAAATGTCAGTTCAACTGTTCAATCTTGTAATTCTACATAAAATGGTAGATATATTTCTCTCTTCAGTATCTGTACTTTCACTCTAAAATACTTTAGACACTTTATGATCTATCTGGGACTTGCTCTATAATGCTGTTTGCTCTGATGTTTGCTCTGAAACTTGGTTTGAATCTGGTTTGTTTGCTGGTTTGATTGTTTGCAAACCTGGTTTGGTGGAACTACAAGTGAACACATAACTAGTTTCAGTATACAGTTCTAATCACATTATTAACAATAGGAACTTATATAACTGTATTAAATACCTATTTTGGCCACTTGCTTCCATAAAGCTGGACTCTGGATGGATCTGAACTGTTCAGCTCCACACTCTGATGTAAAATGAAATTCTAGACATGTGATATGAGATTTCCTAGACAGAACATGAGTGAAATGCTGGCTATGATTGGCCAGAGACATTTGCTCAGTGAGATTGGTTGTGATTGGCTAAAACTCCTGATTAGTCACAAAAGCTTAACTCTATGCTTTCTGGTTGCAATTCTGCTGTGTTATTAAGCTTACTTTTCTGCATAGTATATAATAATCTTAAAGGCATATTTTTTCTTTTGCTTCTGTGAACACAATATACAACTGTTTAATGACATCCATATATAAAGTCACAGTAAATAACTCTTCTGTTATCTCTCACAAATGAGCATATGCACTGTTTTAACATTATTAGCAGGTCTAGCTATATATGCATGTAAGCCACATTAGCAACCTAGGACAGGTCTTAGCTGGCCAGCTACAGTGACCACCCCAACGTCTCTTTGTACCACCTTCTCTGGACATACAGGGGTTCTGGATCCAAGTAGTTTGGTTCCTCCATGACCACATGGGCTCCCCACTGTCCCTCTGCCCTCGCCAATGTGTGTTGGGACTCCTCTCACTCTCTGAAGCCGAAAAGTTTCTGAACATATTTCTGCAAGAAACATTATTCCTTGCCAGACTTCAGATTGCCAAGACATGGATGAGGGGATCCCCTCCTACACTGCAGCAATGGAACAGAGCTGTCAATAACACTCTTCCCTATAAAAAAATACTCTACAGTACATCCACAGGGGATGCCCAGACAATACCATAACATTTGGGATAGATGGCTGGGGGATGCCTCCACCTGTGACGCAGTAGACTAGACACGCTTCTCTCTGGCTATTCCACAGGCCCCCCTCCTCCCCCTTTGTTGGCACCGCAATGTTATGTTACCCATCAAACAGTAATGCGCATGCACTTGTACCGCTTTATGTCATGTCTTTATGTATGTCAATTGGACTGATCCGCAAATGTAGTGCCTGTTGCACTATTTACCCGTATGTTTAGATATTTTCTATGCTCAATAAACGCTGTTTTGATCAAAAAAAAAGAAACACTATTCCTCCTTTTTCAAAATGTAGTGGGCTCTGGCCAGCTGCCTATCACTACTCATGGGGTAACAGGTGCTCTACCTGTGTTTCCTGTTGGCACCACAACTGTGTCTGTGGTGTCCTTCCCCTTGATCAGGCAGTGGTCTCCATCAGCATGTGTAGCGCTCAGTGGTGTTCCAGGATGTCTGGTACCTCTCCTCTTTCCCTCTCAGATGCAGTTTTGAATGGTCTGCTGGCATCCCACTATGTCCCTCTGCACATATAAACAAGGGCAGCAGCAGACACAATGAAACTGCAGTCACTCCTCTCTGCCAGCAATGCAGATCTGGGCTATATCAGGAAGATGCCACCATACTGTACATTGACATTTTAAATAATATTGGTTCTGATAATATCATAGCATTGGTCTATGTATGAATAGTTTTTAAAACTCTTTTACATAAAGTAAGCTGTAGCTTATATCGAGTGATCCCTAAAAAAAAAGTGTTTTCTGATTTTAGCTATAAAAAATTGAAAAATAATACAGGAATAGTACTCACCTGTTGGCACCAACCAATCACATTCTAAGAGCCACTTAGAGGCAATCAGGGACTATCCTGAAATACTGTTGATTTCAATCATCCTAACGTTATTGGTTTGTTTTGAAGAGGTTATTTAGTACCCTTTTAAAGAGATCTGCTCTGATTGGTATTCTGTACCTGTTTTAATGTACTGGTGTTGTTTTCTTTCATCAGCAAGATCTGAAGTATTGGTTGTTCTGTTGGAAGTTCCTTAAGACACATCTTTCAATCTTCTAGTTTTGAGCCATATTTGATATCATTTTGAACAATGTTCTTCTTTGATATTCTTTATTTTGTATCTTTCATCACTTTTTGTTTCTAAATGTCTGTCTTATAAAAGCAAGAAATGCGACATATACATGTTTTTATTTCTTTTAGTACAGTTAGTAAATCGCGTCTACAAAATATCATTAGTATGTCCGTAAATTGAAAGCGTAGTTTCCTTTGACTCTACAACATTTTTTAAGGCTAATGAACAGCTGCAATAATGTTTGACTTTAATATCTGCCTGGATTTAAAGTTGATGCAAAACCCTTACTAAGTGAAATGTAGTTGGCTACAACACGTTGTATCTTAAATAACTGCCATTTTTATATAAATTGTTAGTTTACACTATTTTTACCTCTTTGTTGCATCTCCGAGCTGAAGATCTCCTGCAGCAATTTCATGTTGGCTGCATGTCATTTCCTAAGGTAGGATTTCTGATTGTGACAACAGAAAATCATGCCTGTATAATGGGGGTTATTTACTAAAGGCAAATCCACTCTGCACTACAAGTGCACTGCAAGTCGCTTGGATGTGCAGTCGCTGTAGATCTGAGGGGAAGATCTGAAATGAGGGGAAGCTCTGCTGATTTTATCACCCAATCATGTGCAAGCTAAAATACTTTTTTTTATTTTCCTTGCATGTCCCCCTCAGATCTACAGCGACTGCACTTCCAAGTGCACTTGTAGTGCAAAGTGGATTTGCATTCTGTAAATAACCCCCAATGTGTCTTTAAAAGGTTACTTATAGTCTTTGTTGGAAGCCTCTCTGATATGGTGACAATGCAGGATAAAAATTGGAAGACAGGGACAGTGTTGTCACCCTATAAAAAGAAGCACCAAGAACAAGGACTTTCATGATAGGATCACTGGGTATTAGTTTAATGAACACTACAGATTTAATAATATTGAAAATTACTTTTAAAATGACATTAACATTCAAGCTTATATAAGATAGATTTTAGTGATTGCGTTTACACACGCTGGAGTATATTTTTAAGTATATTACTAACCACAATATGCAGATGATTATAGATCAATACCTTACACAAATCAGCAAGTACATCCTATTATTTCTGTTTACCTTTTTCTTGTTATCCAAATACATACCTTTAGCCAGGGCCATCTTAACCACTTCAATACCGGGCATTTTCACCCCCTTCCTGCCCAGACCAATTTTCAGCTTTCAGCGCTGTCACGCTTTGAATGACAATTGCGCGGTTGACCGACGTGGCTCCCAAACAAAATTGACGGCCTTTTTCCCCCACAAATAGAGCTTTCTTTTGGTGGTATTTTATCATCTCTGCAGTTTTTATTTTTTGCGCTATAAACAAAAAAAGAGCGACAACTTAAAAAAAGAACACAATATTTTTTACTTTTTGCTATAATAAAATATCCCAATTTTAAAAAAAAAAACTTTTTTTTTTCTCAGTTTTGGCCGATATGCATTCTTCTACATATTTTTGGTAAAAAAAAATCGCAATAAGTGTATAGTGATTAGTTTGCGCAAAAGTTATAGCGCCTACAAAAAAGGGGATAAATTTATGATTTTTTTTTTTTTACTAGTAATGGCAGTTATCTGCGATTTTTGTCAGGACTGCGATATTGCGGTGGACACATCGGACACTTTTGACAATATTTTGGGACCATTTACATTTATACAGCGAATAGTGCTATAAATATGCACTGATTACTGTATAAATGTGACTGGCAGGGAAGGGGTTAATACTAGGGGGCGATCAAGGGGTTAAATGTGTTCCCTGAGAGTGATTCTTACTGTGGGGGGAGGGGACTTACTGGGGGGGTGACCGATCGGTGTCTCTATGTACAAGGGACACACCATCGGTCTCTTCTCCCTGACAGGACGTGGATCTTTGTGTTTACACACAGAGATCCACGTCCCTGGCTCTGTAACGGCCGTACCCGGCGGACATCGCGGCCGCCAGGCACGCGTATTGGCACCCACGTGACGCGGCAGGCACAGATTTTCCCTGATGCACGCTTGCGGGGGCGCGCGGGGAGGGAGTAAACAGGAGGACAACCAGGGACGTCCTCCCGGCAATTGAGCGCCACGCTGTAGACATCTTTTGTCTATAGCGCTACTGTGAAGTGGTTAATAACAGCATGGGCCCCTGGGCAAAGTAATTCACTAGGGCTGCTACCAGGGAGATAGTGACCTACGACACACTATGCGCGCGGTGGCATGGAATGGGTGTGGCTAAATAATGCTACATATTGGGCATGGCTTTTTAGTCTGACTAGAAACAACACATACAGACAACTAGGGAATTATCTCAAATTAATTTCCCCCAGTATATCGGGTGGGGGCAGGAGGGCACAGAAGAGGGGTGTGTACAGTATCAGGTGTAGTTATGTATAGTGACATGATTAGGCAGCATAGAGAGTTATATTGAGACAGGATTGAATAGTATAGGGAGGCATAGTGACAGGATTGGATAGCATAGAAAAGTATAGTGACAGGATTGGATAGCATAGGAATGTATAGTGACAGGATTGGATAGCATAGGGAGGTATAGTGACAGGATTGGATAGCATAGGGAGGTATAGTGACAGGATTGGATAGTATAGGGAGGTATAGTGACAGGATTGGATAGCATAGGGATGTATAGTGACAGGATTGGATAGCATAGAGAGGTAAATCGACAGGATTGGTTAGCATAGGGAGGTATAGTGACAGGATTGAATAGTATAGGGAGGTATAGTGACAGGATTGAGTAGTATAGGGAGGTATAGTGACAGGATTGGATAATATAGGGAGCTATAGTGGCAGGATTGGATAGGATTGGATGGCAAAGGGACGTAGATTGACAGGATTGGATAGCATAGGAAGGTATATTGACAAGATTGGATGGCTTAGGGAGGTATATTGACAGGATTGGATAGTATAGGGAGGTATAGTGACAGGATTGGGTAGTATAGGGAGGTATATTGATAGGATTGGATAGTATAGGGAGCTATAGTGACATGATTGGATGGTATAGGGAGGTATAGTTACAGGATTGGGTAGTATATGGAGCTATAGTGATAGGATTGGATGGCATAGGGAGGTATATTGAGCAGGGCCCCCTGATCCCTCTGTATTGAATTGTATTGTGATTGTACTGTCTTCCCTGATGTTGTAAAGCACTGTGCAAACTGTTGGCGCTATATAAATCCTGTATAATAATAATAATAATAATATTGACAGGATTTGATGGCATAGGGAGGTATATCGACAGGATTGGATGGCATAGGGAGGTATAGTGAAAGGATAGGATAGTATAGGGAGGTATAGTGATTAGAGTTGAGCGGGTAGCTGGATATTCGGGTCCGGCGGGTTCGGCCGAACTTCGGAAAAAAGTTCGGATTCGGGACCGAACTTTAACCCGAACCCGGACCCGGACCCGGACCCCATTGAAGTCAATGGGGACCCGGACTTCTGACGACTAAAAAGGCTCTAAAAAAGTAATGGAAAGGGCTAGAGGGCTGCAAATGGCAGCAAAATGTTGTTAAGAACATGGCAAGTGCTCTGCAAACAAATGTGGATAGGAAATAACTTAAAAGAACATAAAAAAAATTAAAAAATAAAAAAATATGCTGGAGGCCCCCTTTTCAGCAGAAGAGGTACAGGAAGTCATTAAGAACCTCAGAAACTCAACGGCACAATGCCACACATATGGTGGGAATGCCCCAGAATACGCCCTTTCTGGAATAAATTATTTAATTTAATGGATAAGCTAGTGGGAAAATAAAATACTTTGAAATAAAAATGTAGCGGGGTGCTAAATTTAAGGAAAGTGTTTGAGTGGTAAATAGGCTCAAATACCCTAATTCTGTAGGATTCATGGACCATTTTGTCCTCGGGGGACAGTATTGGTGTGCAGTTCCCTGCGGCCTACAGGTGGCGCCTTTTGTGTCCCCTCTTGGCAGTATTACAGCGGGGCGGGGAACCTGCTGTGCATGCCGGGAGAGCATATAAAAGGGGCAGACCTTTGGCCTGGGGGCTGATGTCCAGTGGGGTCCGCGCCCAGGTGCCTTCGGCCTGGGTGCATGTGTTCCTGTTCCATCTCGGGCACCTTTAGCCCGGGGTGAGGTACTATCCTGGAGTTCTTGCTGCCCTGGGTATGGAGGCCTAGGGGCGGGAGTAAAGCCTGGAGTCCAGAGCCGCCTCGTGTAGGGGACCCTGTTCCAGGGAAGGGAGGATCATTCTGATGGACCGATGCGGGAGTCACGGTGAAGGAATGGTCTGTTGACTCCCTGGAGAGATGTCTTCCCCTTGATATGGGCTAGGTTCGTAGAAGGAGAAGCTCAAGGTCACCTTGACTGTATCAGAGGCCTTATTCAACCGGCCCGTGGCAGGGGCCTTATACACCCTGGTCTGTGGCTGAGACCAAAGTTCTCCAGGCCCGTGGCAGGGGCCTTGTACACCCGGTCTGTGGCAGAGACCAACCTCAATGTCTGTGGCAGAGACCGTGCGCCAAAAACTGTTTGAGAAACCTAAGCAGTGAAGTGAATGTGCTACGTTTGTGCCTGGACCTCCTCCACACCTTAAGCTGTCCTGTTTCTTTGCTCTAACCTTTTCTATCTGAGTACAGTTTATTTTGCCATGAGAGAATAAGAGTTGGAGTTTCAGCTGGTGTGGACATTGACTTTACTGGCAATTAAAGGACTTGCCTCTACCTACAGTAGAGGTAAGAATCATCCTCTGGAGGAGTTTTGACTCCGGCTGTGGACACGGCCCGTCAAGTACACCGCTCAACCTCTTTATATAGGATGATACGGGCTGGTAGTGCGGTGTGCCTTTCTCCCTCCTGCGAAGAGCCAACAACATAAAGGCAGGTAAGGGGGAAAGGATCTGTGCGCTACAAAAAAATAAAATAAAAATTTTAATCTTGGCCTAGCAGGACGAGGTCCATATGGAGTAGGAGGTTGAGGTGGCGGTGGATGTGGCTGTGTAGGTGGAAGCGGCGGTGGAGGAGGACGAGGTAGCCAACACTGGTTCAAAAATACAACAATGGCTGGGTAAGGCCGGTGATGTGTCGAATTCTGTCCCCTGTCGAATAGTGTCCGCCCTGTACTGCGCTTGCTGAGTATGTAGGACAAGGGGATTTCAAAAATCTCCCAAGACTAACGGCGCCTGCGTGTTGAGTTCAGGTGAAGGCCACACCATCCGTGGTTCAAGCCGAGCCAAGCAAGGCCGCGATCGAAGCGAGCCCGTGAGGGGCCCTGTTACTATGTGCTACCGTATGTCCTCTTGGATGGTGGGGCTTGAACCTGCACTCACAGCGCAGGCGCCGTTCATCTTCGGAGATTTTGTGAATCTCCTTGTCCTCTGTACTGCGCAAGCGCTGCGCCTGCGCAGTACGGGCCGGGCACAATCCGATGGCCGGACAGTTTTTGTCACAACACCGGTATACATGTCTATTCTGCACAAGGTACGGATAAGTCCTGTGGGATCCATGCCTGGTTCATTTTAATGAACGTGAGCTTGTCCACATTGGCTCTGGACAGGCGGCTGCGCTTGTCTGTGATAACGCCCCCTGCCGTGCTAAATACACGTTCAGATAATACACTGGCTGCAGGGCAGGCCAGCACCTCCAAGGCATAAACGGCAAGCTCAGGCCATGTGCCCAATTTGGAGACCCAGAAGTTAAAGGGGGCAGACCCGTCATCCAGTACGTGTAGGCCTGTGGACACATACTGCTCAACCATGTTGGTGAAATGCTGCCTCCTGCTAAGACGTTCCATCTCAGCTGGTGGTGCTGGTTGTTGTGGCGTGCTGACAAAGCTTTTCCACATTTCGGCCATGCTAACCCTGCCTTCTGAGGTGCTGCCGGTGCCCCGGCTGCGTTGGCGACCTCTTCCTCCTCCTCTGCCTTCGCCTTGTGCTTCCACCGTACGCCCGCTGTCAGGTGGGAATGCCACCAGCAGCGCGTCTACCAGCGTGCGCTTGTACTCGCGCATCTTACGATCCCGCTCCAGTGAGGGAATTAAGGACGGTACGTTGTCCTTGTAACGGGGATCCAGCAGGGTGGCCACCCAGTAATCAGCACCAGTTAAAATGTGGGCAACTCGGCTGTCGTTGCGGAAACACTGCAGCATGTAATCGCTCATGTGTGCCAGGCTGCCCAGAGGCAAAGAAAAGCTGTCCTCTGTGGGAGGTGTATCGTCTGTGTCCTCTGTATCCCCCCAGCCACGCACCAGTAATGGCCACGAGCTGGTCTGAGTGCCACCCTGCTGTGAACATGGCTCCTCCTCCTCCTCCTCCATCTCCTCCTCCACCTCGTCATCCTCCAGAACTGTGCCCTTTCTGCCGGACAATTGTGTACCTGGCGTTTGTTGGTGCAGGAACCCACCCTCGTAGCCACTTGTGAAAGACTGCCCTGAAAGCCTTTGAAATGATCCCGCTTCCTCCTCCTCCTCCTCCTCATCCTCCTGTGCCACATCCTCTTCCATCATCGCACGAAGCGTTTTTTCAAGGAGGCATAGAACTGGGATAGTAACGCTGAGAACGGCGTCATTGGCACTGGCCATGTTGGTGGAGTACTCGAAACAGCGCAACAAGGCACACAGGTCTCGCATGGAGGCCCAGTTATTGGTGGTGAAGTGGTGCTGTTCCGCAGAGCGACTCACGCGTGATTGCTGCAGCTGAAACTCCACTATTGCCTGCTGCTGCTCGCACAGTCTGGCCAGCATGTGCAAGGTGGAGTTCCACCTTGTGGGCACGTCACATATGAGGCGGTGAGCTGGAAGGCCGAAGTTACGCTGCAGCGCTGACAGGCGAGCAGCAGCAGGGTGAGAACGCCGAAAGTGCGCACACACAGCCCGCACTTTCTGCAGCAGCTCTGGCATATTGGGGTAATTTTTAAGGAACCTCTGGACCACCAAGTTCAGCACATGCGCCAGGCAAGGGATGTGCGTCAAACCGGCTAGACCCAGAGCTGCTACGAGATTTCGCCCATTATCGCACACCACCAGGCCGGGCTTGAGGCTCACTGACAGCAACCACTCATCGGTCTGTTGTTCCATGTCCCTCCACAACTCCTGCGCGGTGTGGGGATTTTCCCCCAAACAGGAAAGTTTTAAAACTGCCTGCTGTCGTATACCCCTGGCTGTGCTGAAGTTGGTGGTGAAGGTGTTACGCTGAATGGATGAGGAGGCGGTAGAGGATGAGGAAGCGGAGAAGGAGGAGTTAGCAACAGGAGGCAAACTGAAGCGCCCTGCAATCCTCGGTGGTGGAAGGACATGCGCCAAACCGCTATCTGCCTCAGGCCCAGCAGCCACTGCATTTACCCAGTGTGCTGTTAGGGAGATATAACGTCCCTGACCGTGCTTACTGGTCCACGCATCCGTAGTTAGGTGGACCTTGCCACAGATGGCGTTGCGCAGTGCGCACCTGATTTTGTCCCCCACCTGGTTGTGCAGGGAAGGGATGGCTCGCCTGGAAAAGTAGTGGCGGCTGGGCACGACGTACTGCGGGACAGCCAATGCCATCAGGCTTTCTAAACTCTGCGTCTCCACCAGACGGAATGACAGCATTTCAAAGGCCAGGAATTTTGAAATGCTGGCATTCAGGGCCAGGGATCGCGGGTGGCTAGGGGGGTACTTCCTCTTCCGCTCCAATGTTTGGGAGATAGAGAGCTGAACGCTTCCATGGGACATTGTGGAGATGGTCGGTGACCCAGGTGGTAGTGTTGCTGGCAGATCCTCTGTTTGCGGGGTGACAGGTGCCACTGTCACTACAGAGGTGGATGAAGAGGCCGAGACTGCAGCAGAAGAGGAAGCAGGAGGAGCCAGAGACCTTTCTTGGTTTCTGAGGTGTCTACTCCACTGCAGCTCGTGCTTTGCACTTAGATGCCTGGTCATGCAGCTTGTGCTCAGGTTGAGAACGTTTATGCCTCGCTTCAGGCTCTGATTGCACAGCGTGCAAACCACTCGTGTCTTGTCATCAGCACATTGTGTGAAGAACTGCCACGCTAGGGAACTCCTTGGACCTGGCTTTGGTGTGCTCGGTCCCTTGCTGCGTTGGGCAGTAGCAGACATACTGTCTAGCGGACGGACGCTCCGCTTTTGCACCCTGCTCCCTCTTCTGCTGTGCTGGTGGCTCTGTGCGACCACCGCCTCTTCCTCCGAACTACACTGGTCACCTGCATAACGTTGATTCCATGTGGGGTCGAGGACCTCATCGTCCTCCACATCATCTTCCACCCAGTCTTCACCCCTGCCCTCCATGTCTGTCTGCACAATTGTGAAAGCAGCAGCAGTTGGCACCTGTGTTTCGTCATCATCCGAGACGTGCTGCGATGGTCCTCCCATGTACCCATCATGAAACATAAGTGGTTGGGCATCGGTGCACTCAATCTCTTCCACTTCTGGGGCAGGGCTAGGTGGATGGCCCTGGGAAACCCTGCTAACAGAGTCATCGAAAAGCAGAAGAGACTGCTGCATGATTTGGGGCTCAGACTGCTTGGCTGATTTGCAAGGGGGTGAGGTGAAAGACTGATGGACATGGGCTTCAGGTGCCAACTCTGATCTTTCAGCAGAAGAGTGGGTGGGAGACAATGTGAAGGAACCCGAGGCACTGTCAGCAACCCAATCTACTATCGCCTGTACTTGTCCTGGCCTAAACATTGGTACAGCCTCATTAGGCGTGACAAAATACCGCCGCAGGCTCGGTCGCCTACTCGCACCTGAGGAAGGTGTTTCACTTGTGCGTGTAGCTGGCACAGATCCACCACGTCCTCTCCCTGCAACAGGAGCTCCACCAGCAGCACCACGACCGGGGCCACCACGTCCCTTTGACCTTCCCCTCATATTTTCCAAATTTAGGATCTTGCCCTAAATGGCGTTTTTTGGAAGACCACAACACACCCACAGTACGTAATGGCTGAAACGCACAGCTACAGAACTGCAGAAAATGCTATTCAAAAAAAAAAGGTTGTTTTTTTTAGTATAGCACAGTACAAGGAAAATATATAGAAATTGTTTTTTTACACACACCTCCAGATGTGTATTTCACACTGCAAAATATTTTCTGTGGCCCTAAATGGCGTTTTTTGCCAGACCACAACACACCCACAGCACGTAACCGCTGAATCGCACAGCTACAGAAAATGCTATTCAAAAAAAAAGGTTGTTTTTTTTAGTATAGCACAGTACAAGGAAAATATATAGAAATTGTTTATTTTACACACCTCCACATGTGTATTTCACACTGCAATTTATTTTCTGTGGCCCTAAATGGCGTTTTTTGCAAGAGCACAACACAACCACAGTATTTAACCACTGAATCGCACAGCTATAGAAGTGCAGAGAATGCTATTCAAAAAAAATGTTGTTTTTTTTAGTATAGCACTGTACAATATATAGAAATTGTTTATTTTACACACCTCCACATGTGTATTTCACACTGCAAAATATTTTCTGTGGCCCTAAATGGCGTTTTTTGAAAGAGCACAACACAACCACAGTATTTAACCACTGAATCGCACAGCTATAGAAGTGCAGAGAATGCTATTCAAAAAAAATGTTGTTTTTTTTAGTATAGCACTGTACAATATATAGAAATTGTTTATTTTACACACCTCCACATGTGTATTTCACACTGCAAAATATTTTCTGTGGCCCTAAATGGCGTTTTTTGAAAGAGCACAACACAACCACAGTATTTAACCACTGAATCACACAGCTATAGAAGTGCAGAGAATGCTATTAAAAAAAAATGTTGTTTTTTTTAGTATAGCACTGTACAATATATAGAAATTGTTTATTTTACACACCTCCACATGTGTATTTCACACTGCAAAATATTTTCTGTGGCCCTAAATGGCGTTTTTTGAAAGAGCACAACACAACCACAGTATTTAACCACTGAATCGCACAGCTATAGAAGTGCAGAGAATGCTATTCAAAAAAAATGTTGTTTTTTTTAGTATAGCACTGTACAATATATAGAAATTGTTTATTTTACACACCTCCACATGTGTATTTCACACTGCAAAATATTTTCTGTGGCCCTAAATGGCGTTTTTTGAAAGAGCACAACACAACCACAGTATTTAACCACTGAATCGCACAGCTATAGAAGTGCAGAGAATGCTATTCAAAAAAAATTTTGTTTTTTTTAGTATAGCACTGTACAATATATAGAAATTGTTTATTTTACACACCTCCACATGTGTATTTCACACTGCAAAATATTTTCTGTGGCCCTAAATGGCGTTTTTTGAAAGAGCACAACACAACCACAGTATTTAACCACTGAATCGCACAGCTATAGAAGTGCAGAGAATGCTATTCAAAAAAAATGTTGTTTTTTTTAGTATAGCACTGTACAATATATAGAAATTGTTTATTTTACACACCTCCACATGTGTATTTCACACTGCAAAATATTTTCTGTGGCCCTAAATGGCGTTTTTTGAAAGAGCACAACACAACCACAGTATTTAACCACTGAATCGCACAGCTATAGAAGTGCAGAGAATGCTATTCAAAAAAAATGTTGTTTTTTTTAGTATAGCACTGTACAATATATAGAAATTGTTTATTTTACACACCTCCACATGTGTATTTCACACTGCAAAATATTTTCTGTGGCCCTAAATGGCGTTTTTTGAAAGAGCACAACACAACCACAGTATTTAACCACTGAATCGCACAGCTATAGAAGTGCAGAGAATGCTATTCAAAAAAAATGTTGTTTTTTTTAGTATAGCACTGTACAATATATAGAAATTGTTTATTTTACACACCTCCACATGTGTATTTCACACTGCAAAATATTTTCTGTGGCCCTAAATGGCGTTTTTTGAAAGAGCACAACACAACCACAGTATTTAACCACTGAATCGCACAGCTATAGAAGTGCAGAGAATGCTATTCAAAAAAAATGTTGTTTTTTTTAGTATAGCACTGTACAATATATAGAAATTGTTTATTTTACACACCTCCACATGTGTATTTCACACTGCAAAATATTTTCTGTGGCCCTAAATGGCGTTTTTTGAAAGAGCACAACACAACCACAGTATTTAACCACTGTATCGCACAGCTATAGAAGTGCAGAGAATGCTATTCAAAAAAATGTTGTTTTTTTTAGTATAGCACTGTACAATATATAGAAATTGTTTATTTTACACACCTCCACATGTGTATTTCACACTGCAAAATATTTTCTGTGGCCCTAAATGGCGTTTTTTGAAAGAGCACAACACAACCACAGTATTTAACCACTGAATCGCACAGCTATAGAAGTGCAGAGAATGCTATTCAAAAAAAATGTTGTTTTTTTTAGTATAGCACTGTACAATATATAGAAATTGTTTATTTTACACACCTCCACATGTGTATTTCACACTGCAAAATATTTTCTGTGGCCCTAAATGGCGTTTTTTGAAAGAGCACAACACAACCACAGTATTTAACCACTGTATCGCACAGCTATAGAAGTGCAGAGAATGCTATTCAAAAAAAATGTTGTTTTTTTTAGTATAGCACTGTACAATATATAGAAATTGTTTATTTTACACACCTCCACATGTGTATTTCACACTGCAAAATATTTTCTGTGGCCCTAAATGGCGTTTTTTGAAAGAGCACAACACAACCACAGTATATAACCGCTGAATCGCACAGCTGCAGAGAATGCTATTCAAAAAAAAGTTTTTTGTTTTTTTTTTAGTATAGCATAGTACAAGAAAAATATATAGAAATTGGTTATTTCACACAACTAGAGATATACACTGCAAAATATTTTTTTTGCCCAAAAATAGGTCTTTTTTGCGCACAACAAAGTGCCTTTTTTTTTTTTGCAACAGCACAATAAAGTGCCTTTTTTTTTTTAGGGGGCCCAAAAATGGGTCTTTTTAGCAAAAGCACAATAAAGTGCCTTTTTTTTTTCTGACCAAAATAGGTCTTTTAGCAAGAGCACAATACAGCCACAGTATGGAATAGGTGTATCACTCAACGTAATGCAGTGCTGGTGCACTGAGCTTGCAACACAAACAGATAAACCTATGCAGATCGCTGAGCTATTATATCTCTCAATCTGGACTCCTATCTAAATCTCTCTCCCTGAAAGCACAAACAGGATCCTGCCCCTACACTACACTACACTACACTGTCTCCCTATCTTTTCTATCAGTAGATTGCAGAATCAGGACTAACTCCTATTCTCTCCCTCACAGCAACAGCAGCCAGGATCCTTTCCCTACACTGTCTAAAAGCAGAGTGACGATCTGTGCTGTGTGCCTCTTTCTTATATAGAAGCTGGTCACATGCTGGGTCACATGTTGCACTGACCAATTACAGCCATGCCATTAGTAGGCATGGCTATGATGGCTTCTAAGGGCACACCAGCTAATCAAATGGTGATTGGCTGGCCCCTGAAGCATTTCTAACTGCGCCATTAAATTCCCGAATCCGAACCCGAACCCGGACTTTAGCGCAAAATCCGGGTCCGGGTCCGGGGTCGGGAAAACGCCAAAATTCGGTACGGACCCGAACTTTACAGTTTGGGTCCGCTCAACACTAATAGTGATAGGTTTTGATAGTATAGTGACAGGATTGGATAGTGTATGGAGGTATCGGGGCAGGATTAGGTAGTATAGGGAGGTATAGAGACAGGATTGGATAGTACAGGGAGCTATAGTGAAATGATTGGATAGCATATGGAAGTATAGTGACAGGATTGGGTAGTATAGGGAGCTTATAGTGACATAATTGGATTGCATAGGGAGGTATAGTAAAAGGATTGGGTAGAGGGAACTTGGACTCACATATACTTACAATTGTCGTTATGGAATTGGATATGTGAATTTATCACTCATCTGGACGATTGATCACTTTGGACTATGTTTATTTATGTTTTTTCTTTTTTCTTTGTATGATTAAAGGAGTTGTAAAGGCAAAAGGTTATTTATCTTAATGCATTCTATGCATTAAGATAAAAAAACTTTTGTGTGTAGCAGCCCCCCCAGCCCCCTTAATACTTACCCTGAGCCCCTTCTCTATCCAGCTATGTCCACGATTCCCTCGGGACTCTCCTTCTGAATGGCAGGGGCACAGCCGCAGCGCCATTGTCAATCAAAGTTAGTTAGCCAATCAGGGGAGAGAGGGGGCCGGGGCGGGGCTCCGTGTCTGAATAGATACACAGAGCTCTGACTCAGCTCGGGGCCCCCATAGGGAGCTGCTGGCCAAGGGGGCACTCAATAGGAAGGAGGGGCCAGGAGCAGCAAAGTGGGACCCGAGAAGAGGAGTATCCGGGCTGCTCTGTGCAAAACCAACTGTACAGAGGGGGTAAGTATAACATGTTTGTTGTTTTTTTTTTTTATAAACCCGAACCTTTACAATCACTTTAACCGCTTCAGCCCCGGAAGATTTTACCCCCTTCCTGACCAAAGCACTTTTTAGAACTTTGCCACTGCGTCCCTTTAACTGACAATTGTGCGGTTGTGCGATGTTGTACCTAAACAAAATCTGAGTCCTTTTTTCCCACAAGCTTTCTTTTGGTGGTATTTGATCACCTCTGCGGTTTTTATTTTTTGCGCTATTAACAAAAGAACAACGACAATTTAGAAAAAAACACAATGGGGGTTATTTACGAACGACAAATCCACTTTGTACTACAAGTGAAAACTTCAAGTGCAACGTGCACTTGAAATTGCACTGAAAGTGCACTTGGAAATGCAGTCGCTGTAAATCTGAGGGGTAGATCTGAAATGAGGGGAAGCTCTGCTGATTTTATTATCCAATCATGTGCAAGCTAAAATGCTGTTTTTTATTTTCCTTGTATGTCCCCCTCGGATCTACAGCGACTGCACTTTCAGTGCAATTTCAAGTGCACTTTGCTCTTGTAGTTTGCACTTGTAGTGCAAAGTGGATTTGCCTTTAGTAAATAACCCCCAATATCTTTTAATTTTTGCTATAATAAATACACCAATTTTTATCAGGACTGTGACATTATAGCGGACACATCGGACACTTTTAACACATTTTTGGGACCATTGGCATTTTTACAGCGATCAGTGCTATAAAAATGCACTGATTACTGTAAAAATGTCACTGGCAGTGAAGGGGTTTACACTAGGGAGCGATCAAGGGGTTAATTGAGTTCTCTCTCTGTGTTCCAACTGAAGGGGGATGGGACTTACTAGGGGAAATGACAGATCGCTGTTCATACTTTGTATGAACATACGATCAGTCATTTCTCCCCTGAAAGAACCGGAAGCTGTGCGTTTACACACACAGCTCCCGGTTCTCGCTCTGTCACGAGCGATCGTGGGTGCCTGGCGGTCATCATGGCCACCGGGCACTTGCATCGGCTCCGGGGGCGAGCAGCGTGCGCGCGCCTCCGGAAGCACTCGCGCACCCCTAGTGGCCACAGGGCGAAGCAACGTAACATAACGTCGTTTCGCCCAGCCGAGCCATGTTGCCACAGTAAAACTGCAGCGGCTGGTCGGCAAGTGGTTAATAGCGCAACACTCCTATTGTTATCTGGACTTTTATTGTGAAAATATCTCACATTAGTGGTGATGCTCTTGGTTTCACACCAAATTATTTTATTTTATTTTTTCACAAGCGCGGTATCATTTTGGATTTTTTTTTTAACAGCCAATCTGAGATGGCCTTGGGTGCAGCTGTGCTGACCTTCTGACCTAGAAGATAGAAGAGAGCAGCGGTTTATGATCAAATGCAAATTTTACCTATTCAACTAATATCACAGAGAATTAATCAATACTAAAGAAAATCAGTGGAGGGAGAGGGTAGGCAGCCCCATGTGGCCATGGCGTAAATGAAGAGTGTCTTAGCAATCTGCAATGCATAGGAGCTGAAGTGAAATCCTATACCACAGCCATCCATCTGTTCAAGATGTTATTGGAAACCTTTTAACAGACAGAGGAGGTAACATATATTTTCATGGCCACCCAAGACAACCTTTACAGTCACATCTATAAATCTTAATGGACTTTAATTACAGTCCTTGGTTTTATTGAAAAAAAGCAGAGGCCACTTGTCTATTAAGATAACGATTAGTATCTTTCATAATTACACATATATAAACGAACCTGCACCTGTGAATTAAATTAGATAATTGTCAGTTAGTGGCCTGTTGCTCTAATGGATATTAGCTGCCATTAAAGTGGTTGTAAACCCACTTTTCAAAAAAAAATAACACCTGCAAGAAAAAGGTATAATGAGCTAGTATGCTATGCATACTAGCTCATTGTGTGGCACTTACCTTAGATCGAAGCCTCCGAAGCACTCCTCGTCCCCCTCCGCCGCCGCCGCCATGTCCCCTCCGACCGTCTTCCGTGTATCACCGCTCCGGCGCTGTGATTGGCCGGAGCAGCGATGACGTCACACGAATGCACGCGGTGCCGGCATGATCCCATTTAGAAAACCGGCATGATCCCATTCATGAAGCCAGCCCGCTAGTGCGCCTGCGCCGTTGTCTGTGGCGTGCATGCGCCGAAGACATCGGTGCAGTGTTTTCAGCTAATATCTCCTTAACCGTGTAGGTTAAGGAGATATTTCTTGCACCTATAGGTAAGCCTTAATCTAGGCTTACCTGTAGGTGCAAGTTGTGTGGTTGGGTTTACAACCACTTTAAGAGTTAATGGTAGGGTGACCAGACATCCCCGGTTTCCGGGGACAGTCCCCGGATTGAGGACACTGTCCCTGGACCAAGTCTGTCCCCTGTTTTGTCCCCGGATTGGATTTTAACAGGGGCTGGGGCAATTAAAAAAAAATCGAAATTACACCCCCCCGCTCCATCGCACCTACTAGCTTAGGGGGTGTATTTTTTCCATTATATGTGCCCCTTTCTGATGATCATATGCTCGTGTAGCGCCTATACCCCTCACTCTCCCTCTTGGTTTCCTCTCGTTTTAGCGGCTGGTGTCTAGGGGTACCTGGGAGACGAGAGTATAGGAACACTACGCCAAACTCTCCCCTCGTATGTGTATGAGGGTTGAGCAAAGTTAGTTGAATTACCTCCGGGTCTGTTCACTGCGTATGAAGCCTCAGTTGTTCCGTGGAGATGTGTCTGCCAATAATAGAGTCCCACACCAATCAAAAGTCCAACACTCCTTTATTTCTGTGCTTTCAGGTTGAACACAATCAGTTGAACTTTTAGTAAGAGACAAACAGGGGTGTGGGTACGAGTAGGCCCAGGCACAAATGAACTCTCCTATCCCTTTGCTAGCGAATAGGCCTGGCGCACGGTCCCTGCCACCGACCGTGAGTTTTGGTCGCTGCCACCGACCGGATGAACTGTTGAGGCCCCTGCCACAGGCCTACTAGCAGGTCTCTGCCACTGACCTGAGTTGAATAGTTGGACCGCTGCCACCGGCCATAGAACGTGAACTACCTTCCTCTCTGAACTTGGCCCCTGTTCGGGAAAGATATCCCTCTGGGCGGTCTCCAGAGGTTCACCTGGCACTGGCAATATGCTGCACCAGATCTTTGGATGAGTCCCTCCTCTGGTCCCTTACGCCTCTGGATTCGGGTGCCCCACTCCCGGGGCCCCCTAGGACAATCCCTCCCTCGCGGGACCCAGCGGAAGGTACTGGGCCCAAGGCCTCCGGCTGAGTACCTCACCCCAGACTGAAGGTGTCTGGGATGGAACACGATCTCCAAGTGTCCAGGCCTAGGCCGCCTGGACACCGACCGCGGACAGCAGCCCTCAGGCTGAAGGTGCCTGGGACTCGAACCTCGTGGCGAAGATGTCCGCCCCCTTTATACCCTCTCCCAGCAAGCACAGCAGGTTCCCCGCCCCGCCGTACAACTGCTGCGAGAGGTCACAAAGGGTACTGCACTGCAGCGATGGTTCAACCCTGGCCCAAAGTGACAGCGCCACCTGCTGGGCCGCAGGGAACTAGACATCACTGATGTCTTCACCAGATTTAAAAGTATCTGCCCGCTACACTGGTCAGAGCGGAGGGACCATTTCTTCAGTTTTGGGTGCATGCCCATTCAGCTCCGCTCGCATGTTCTTCTGCCTTGGTTCAAGTCCTGGCCAGCCGCCTGCCTGTTTTATCTTCTTTCCTTCCTCGGTGGAGTGATCTTCCTCCGCTCCCCACCCAGTAGTAGCCGGGGCCTGGAGAGTGAGACTTGAGAGGCTGTGAGGTGGGCGGTGATGGGCTGAGAGAGGCAGCTGAGCTCAGCTGACGATGTCCAGCAGCAGGAATAGAGGGGAAGTGGATCCAATTGCGGGGCTGCCAGTGTCTTCAAGGCTTTAACACAGGTGTGCTTTGGGGGTGTCTGTGAATAGACTACATTGTACCAGTGGCGGTGCGTCCATAGAGGGCGCCGGAGCGCCGCCCCCTCTCGCTCCTGCACTGCCACTGAAAGACAATACACAGATTTATGCATTGCATGAATCTGTGTATTTTCGCCGCTGCCGCGCTGCCCACTATTCATATGGCCGGCCTCCTGGTGAGCGCCGGCCATATGAATTAGAGCGGTGGCCGGCGGTGGGTGTGACTTGAAAGTGTCTATCAGAGCCAGCGGCTCTGATAGGCTTTCTGAATACAGCTCTCATGCTGTAATCGGCTTCCAAAAACTCCTCCAAGGTACGCACGGGGGTGCGTTCCTTGGAGAAGACTGTGGGGGTTTCAGCCAATCAGGTTCACCGGATCTGGTTACCGGTAACCTGATTGGCTGAAGCGACATCGAGGGCGGGAGAAGACATCAAGGACGGCGCGGACCCGAGGAAGGTAAGTGCAGGGCTGGGGGGGACAGGCTGCATTTGGGGGACAAATTGGCTGTATATGGGGGACAAACTGGCTGTATATGGGGGAACAGGCTGCATTTGGGGGACAAACTGGCTGTATATGGGGGACAAACTGGCTGTATATGGGGGAACAGGCTGCATTTGTGGGACAAACTGGCTGTATATGGGGACGAACTGGCTGCATTTGGGAACACACTGGCTGTATATGGGGGACACACTGGCTGTATATGGGGGACATACTGGCTGTATATAGAGGACACACTGGCTGCATATGGGGGACACACTGGCTGTATATAGAGGACACACTGGCTGTATATGGGGACACACTGGCTGTATATGGGGACACACTGGCTGTATATGGGGACACACTGGCTGTATATGGGGGACACACTGGCTGTATATGGGGGACACACTGGCTGTATATGGGGGACAAACTGGCTGTATATGGGGACACACTGGCTGTATATGGGGGACAAACTGGCTGTATATAGGGACACACTGGCTGTATATTGGGGACAAACTGGCTGTATATGGGGGACACACTGGCTGTATTTGGGGACAAACTGGCTGTATATGGGAACAAACTGGCTGTATATGGAAACAAACTGGCTGTATATGGAAACAAACTGGCTGTATTTGGGGGACAAACTGGCTGTATTTGAGGACAAACTGGCTGCATTTGAGGGGACAAACTGGTGGCGTTTGGGCACAGTGGCTGTGTTTAATGGGCACAGTGGCGGCAATTGATGTTTTTTTTTTTCAGTTTGTTTGCGCCCCCCCAAAAATTTTGAGCACCAGCCGCCACTGCATTGTACTGTGTCTATCTCTCTAGAATAATGGATGGTATGACAACTCACAGGCAGCAGGCACTCTATCATGGCTCTGGCTGGCTCTGTCACAGTGTGTCACATAACATGGCTGCTGGGTGCTGATTTTCCTAACTTATTGGTCATATGTATCAGCACCCAGCAGCCATGTTATGTGAAACACTGTGACAGAGCCAGCCAGAGCCATGATAGAGTGCCTACTGCTTGTGAGTTATCATAATGCTGATGATGTTAACCAGTTGCTGATTGCCTGATTGCAGATATATACGTGATCCTGCATTTCTGGGTATGGGAGCCAATCAGAAGCTCCGGCGGACTCGATGTCCACCGGTATCCGCTGATTGTTATGTACATAGGCAGAACGGTGGTCTGCCTATGTAAACAAGGCTGACCGCCATTCTGTCAGTATGGTAGACATTGATCCTGTGTTCCTGCAAAGCTGGTACAGGGATCTATTCTTTCCCTTAGTAAAAGCACCTCCCCCACAGTGAGAAAACACTTGTTGGACACACATTTAACCCTTTGAATCCCCTAGATGTTATCCCCTTCCCAGCCAGTATCATTAACCACTTAACGACCGCTCACTGTATATATACGTCGGCAGAATGGCACCGACAGGCACAATCACGTAGAGTGTACGTGATCGCCTTTGTACAGTTGGGGGGTCCAATCGGACCCCCCTCCTATACAGTGAGCGGCCGTTTATCGTTGGGGAGCGATCAGAGATGAGGGGGGTGACCATTCGATTTTGGCCACCCCCTTGCGATCGCTCCCGGTGAATGAAAATGCTTCCTCCGCCATGTGATGTAAACACAGGCAGGAGGAAGTGATGTCATCTCCCTCGCGGCGGTCTTTTCGATTCCGGCGCCGAGGAGAGAAGAAGCAGGTTAGTGCACCAACAGTCCACTGACACATAGGTACACATAGGCACACATTTCACCCCCCAGTCACCCCCAGATCACCCCCAGGTCACCCCCCAGCCCCCAATCACAGTGTCACTGATTGCAGTGATCATTTATTTTACTGATCACTGCATTTAGTGTCATCTGTGATAGTAAAAAGTTGCAGGGCAGTTAGGTTTAGGCCCCTTTAGGTCCAGGGTAGCCCCCTAACCCCCCCTAATAAAGGTTTAACCCCTTGATCGCCCCCAGGTAACCCTTTCACCCCCTAACGCCAGCGTCACTAAGCGATCATATTTTCGATCGCTGTATTTAGTGCCGGTGGTGCCCTAGATAGCCAGTTATTTATTTTTAGTTTCGCCGCAGGTTTTTAGAGCGTCAGGTACCCCCATATATTATTTTAACCCCCTGATTGCCCCTAGAGTTAACCCTTTCCCCAGTGATCACCGTATAAGCGTCACTGGTGACACTGGTTACCCAGTTAGTTATTTAGTTATTTAGGTAACCCGTCAGGTTTTTATATAGCGTCGGGTACCCCCATATTTAACCTAATAAAGGTTTTAACCCCCTGATTGCCCCTAGTTAACCCTTTCACCAGTGATCACCATATAAAGGTTACGGGTGACGCTGGTTGGTTAGTTTGCTTTTTATAGCATCAGGGCCGCCGCCGTATATATAACCCAATAAAGGTTTAACCCCCTGATCGCCCGGCGGGTGAGATCAATTAGGTTTTAGCGCCAGAGAGGGTCTGCGTCGCCCCCAGGCAGCGTTAGGTTAGTGCCAGTAACGCTAACACCCACGCGCAAAGCATACACCTCCCTTAGTGGTATAGTATCTGATCAGATCTATACTAACGTCCCCAGCGGTTTAGGGTTCCCAAAAACGCAGTGTTAGTGGGATCAGCCCAGATACCTGCTAGCACCTGCGTTTAGCCCCTCCGCCCAGCCCAGCCCAGCCCACCCAAGTGCAGTATCGATCGATCACTGTCACTTACCAAACACAAAACACATAACTGCAGCGTTCGCAGAGACAGTCCTGATCCCTGCGACCGCTAACAGTTTTTTTTGTAGCGTTTGATATATTTGCTGACGACAGTCGGGTGCTTTTTTTCCTGTGAATCTTACTAGTGTACCCCTAAATTTAGAGCCCAAAATGGCAAGTCGAAGGTACACTAGTAAAGAGGCCTACGAGATTCTGAGCATGACAGATAGTGAAGAGGAGGTCACGTATCTGTCAGATTCAGGCTCAGAATATCTTCCCGTAGAAGACAGTGACGTCAGCGGCCCCACGTCAGATAGCTCTGACGACGAAGTTGAGGTCCCTGCTAAGGTCAGGCGTACCCGATCCCGATCTTCTGAGGTTGTTGAGGAGCAAGAACCGCAGGCCTCTCGTATCATGGAGCAGAGGAGTACTAGCGCCGCTATTCCTTCTGGTGAATTGGCAAGCACCAGCGGCCTAGTACAGCCTGGGCGTACATCCAGCACTGCAGTATCACGTGGTGACGTGGCGAGTCCCATAAGTGCAGTTCAAGCTGGCGAGGTGGCAAGCACAAGTAGTGTCCCGCTGCCACCAATAAGAAGACAAAGGCAGGCCCGTCGTACCCATAGTGCTCTTCCTGCAGAATTCGCCTATCCTGATTGGGTCCCCACCACTTCTGCAGAACCCGTACTTCCCCCATTCACTGCCCAACCCGGTATTCAGGTGGAAACAGCTGATTTTATGCCAATCGATTATTATTCGCTGTTTTTCACGGAAGATCTCTATAGATCTATTGTGGACCAGAGTAATTTATATGCTGGTCAATTCATCGCCGCTAATCCCCAGTTGCCTTCCATTGCCAAAGATTGGAAACCAATTACGGTTTCCGAATTTAAGACCTTTCTGGGCCTTTCCCTCAACATGGGCACACATAAATTCCCGTCATTGCGTGCTTATTGGTCCACGCACCCAATTGACCACATGCCCGTGTTCTCTGCCTCCATGCCCAGGAAACGATACGAGCAGATTTTGCGGTTCATGCACTTCAACGACAATGAACTTTGTCGTCCACGTGGGGACCCTGAATACGACCGGCTCTATAAAATTCGGCCCCTCATAAACCACTTCAACGAACGTTTTGCAGCCTTGTTTATTCCCGATCAAGCTGTCTGCGTTGATGAGTCCCTGATTACATTTTCTGGCCGCTTGGCTTTCAAGCAGTACCTTCCCAGCAAGCGTGCCAGATACGGGGTCAAGCTCTATAAGTGCTGTGACAGGGCAACAGGTTATGTATGGAGCTTTATGGTTTATGAGGGAAAAGATAGTCAGGTTGAGCCGGTCAACTGCCCGGATTACATAGGGAGCGCTGGCAAGATAGTGTGGAACTTGGTGTCACCCTTATTCGGAAAGGGGTACCACTTGTATGTGGACAATTATTACACGAGCGTGCCACTGTTTAGTCACTTGTTTGATCATCAGATTGGAGCATGTGGCACCGTGCGACCTAATCGCCGGGGCTTTCCCCAGCGGCTTGTAGATGCCCGTCTTAGGCTGGGGGAGAGAGCCTGCGTAAAGTGTAATAACTTGTTTGCTATGAAGTGGAGGGACAATAAGAATGTTTTCCTTCTTACCTCCCTTCATGCAGACACGACAGTCCAAATTCGTACGGCGACTGGTGTTGTGGAGAAACCCCTCTGTGTCCACGAATATAACAAAAATTTGGGAGGGGTGGACCTCAACGACCAGTTGATGGCGCCGTATCTAATTGACCGTAAGGCGAGACGCTGGTACAAAAAAGTGTCTCTATCCTTATTCCAATTGGCTTTGCTGAACGCTCATGTGCTATACAGAGCTTCAGGCGGGACTTTATCTCTTCTAAAATTCCAGAATGAGATAGTCACAGAACTCCTGTATCCAGGCGGTTCTGCACCTCACCATCCCCTACCAAATGCAGTAAGCCGGCTGCATGAGAGGCATTATACGCATCTCCTCCTGAGTACCCCTACCCAACGAGCCCCCCAAAAAAGATGTTGTGTCTGTAGCAAGCGCGGATTTAGGCGTGACACCCGTTATTATAGTCCACTCTGTCCTAACAAACCTGGTCTTTGCCTTGGTGAATGTTTTGAACGCTACCACTCAAAAGTGAAGTTTTAGCGTAGGGTACAGCATTTCACAGACTAGGACACACTTACACAGGGTCTCCCAAGATGCCATTACATTTTGAGAGACCCGAACCATTACAGTTGTTAAAGTTTAAAAAAAAAGTGTAAAAAAGAAAAAAAAAACGTAAAAAACAAAAACACAAAAAAAATATAAAAGAAAAAAAAACAAAAATAGTTGTCGTTTTATTGTTCTCTCTCGCTCTCTCTATTTTCTCTCTATTGTCCTGCTCTTTTTTACTGTATTCCATTCTGCAAAGTTTTATCATGCTTGCTTTTCAGGTATGTAATTTTTTGTTTTCAGGTGCGCCATTCAACTGCAGCGCGGAATTATTTATCTTGACAGCAACAGTGTTTGCTCCCACGATACATAAAGCCGTGACTCCAGTGCTGTAGGAGGTGATTTCACCACCACAGTTAAAAAAAAAGAGCATATATGCCGAAGCATGGGGGCAGCAGGGGCGGAGGAGCGATTTTGCTCCTAATGCCGCGTATATACGGTCGAAATTCCGACGGAGGCTTGCCCGTGGAAAAGTTCGACCGTGTGTACGCGGCATAACCTTTTCTTTTTCGTACATCACGGGACACAGAGCGACTTAGTCATTACTAATGGGTTATATAGATTACCTTCAGGTGTTGGCACTGGCCAATTCCAAACCGGAAGTACCCTCCCCTATATAAGCCCCTCCCATCCGGGAGCACCTCAGTTTTTTGCCAGTGTCTAAGGTGTTGGCCAAAGAGTAACATGTGTTTTCACTGGGCTTGCGTACAGGTTCTTTTGGGCCTTAGTAAGCTGTTCCGGATCCCACCAAAAAAGCTTCATAGCTAAACGGTCGGTACCCGGGCCTTGCAGCAGAAGAGCAAGGTTTTGCCTGTAATGCCTCTCTTAGGAGGGCTGGACCCTGGGATCCAGAGCTCTGGTCATACCCACGACCAAGATGTTGTCTGTGCAGGGTGCTATACAGGTCCAGGGGAGTGGAATCCTTGGGAACCCGGTCCCTGAAGGTTTAATTACAATGCCTGCCGTGATAGGTGAAGTTTGGACTTCTGTGGACCAAACAAAGTCCTGCGGCGGGGATCAGGTAAGTGGGGGCCCCCAGGAACTTGGTTCTATTGGGGGACCCCCAAGCCTAATTTGTCTTTCTGTCTGTTACCTAACGGTATTCCCGCTAAATATCTGTGTTTGCCTGTAACTACTGAAAATGTAAAATTTTAATAGTAGTCAAGAAAAAAAAAAAAAAAAAAGGGACCGCGGTACCTGTGTTAAACCACTAGAGGCCGCTGTAGTCCATTTTTCTTGTCATGTGGATCTTTGGTTTTCTCAAGTCAAAAGATCCAGGCAGTTGGTAAGTTTCTCTGTGGGAATCCACTTCCTCTGCCCTGTTGCTGCGCTCATCCACCGCACAGGCCCTCCGGCAAAAAGGGCCCTGGCTCCTAGTCCCTGTTTGATTTCGAAAAGGGCGCCAATGGCGCACGGGCGCGCCTCCTATGAAAAAAAAAAGGGGCGGGGCGGGTGGATGACGCTCGATGCGCGCCGCGGCGCTTCTGCGCATGTGCAGGCGTCCCAGCATGGTTAAAAGACACAGTACAAGTGTCAGCTGGATGCAAACAGAGCTAGCAACAAACAGTGGCACACAGAGGCGGTTGATGCAGGCATCCCCATAGAAAGGCACTTTAGTGGACACCAGCTGGTATATAGCAGCAACTGTGTTAGACTATTACCAGCAAAAATTGGTGTATGACGACGGGAATACCTCAGCTTTGTGCTTAAAGGATATGTCGTCCAGACGCTCCGGAAATAGGTCTTCCAGGAAGCCAAAGGGGTCTCCATCGGGCTCTGAGGATATTGGGCATGCTTGTACTGCACCAATCTCCCCTGAGAATTCAGAGGTCAGTAGCCGTAGAAACCCCGCAGGAGTGCCTGGTGCTGCGGCTGTCTCCAGTCCACCTGCTCCTGTATATATAACAGAGGAGGTTTTATCCTCAACTCTGGGAGGATTGGAAGAGAGATTAACAGCATTGATCGCTGCTTCCCTGTCACAGGAAAAGCGCGTCCGATCTCCGTCTCCTCCTTCAGAGTGCCTGTTAGTGGAGGAACAGCCCCACACAGAGATCGACCTACCTGAAGGGGATCAGGATGAGGTTGATTCAGTTATGGAGGAATCAACAGTGGAAGAACCTTTCTCAGCATCTCAGGCTGAAAGATTATGGGTTCAGTCTCTGGCTAACATGGTCCGATCAGCATTTAAAATGCCTCTGGCGGAACCACCATCCACTACGGTTTCCTCGCTGGGGTCGCTAAAAGCTCCCCAGGCTGTCTGTTCCTTCCCAATCCACCCTTTATTAGAAGGGCTTATTTACCAGGATTGGGAGCATCCTGATAAAATATTTGCTCCCCCCAAGAGATTTCCGGTGATCTATCCCATGGAGGATAAGTTCATAAAAAAATGGAGGGTCCCTACAGTGGACGCAGCCATCTCTTCTGTTAACAAATCACTGACATGTCCAGTAGATAATGTTCCAATGTTCAAAGACCCAATAGATAAAAAATTGGAGTCTTTACTAAAATCTGCTTTCTCTACAGCAAGCATGGTGACACAACCTGCGGTAGCAGCGATTGGAGTCTGCCAAGCAGTGAAAGATCAGTTGAAACAAGTCTTAAGGGACTTACCAGATCAGCAGGCTCTTGCCCTAGCTGACCTGCCTAGAGCCTTGTGTTTTGCGGTGGACGCCATAAAGGATACAATCCAACAGGCCTCCCGCTTTACGCTGTCTATAGTACATATGCGTAGGCTTCTGTGGCTCAAAAACTGGTCTGCTGAAGCTCCCTGTAAAAAACTGCTGGTTAGCTTCCCATTTCATGGAGAACGCTTATTTGGAGAAGATCTGGACAAATATATCCAGAAAATTTCTGCCGGTAAAAGTTCACTCTTACCGGTTAAGAACAAGGGTAGAAGTCCTTCTTTTAAGAGGCCTACTTCTCCAGTCCCGGGCACATCGGCTGTGAAGCAGTTCCGACGGCCTCCGCGGTCAAATTCAGGGGGCAGAAATCAGGGACAATCACAGGGTAACAAGAAGCCCTGGATCAAGAGAGGTACAAAACCTCCCCCCAAGGCATGAAGCGTTGCCCCCACTCAATCGGGTGGGGAGAAGACTTCAGTTGTTCACAGAGACCTGGCGGGACACCATCAGAGACAGATGGGTGCTCTCCGCAGTAAGTCTGGGATACAAGCTGGAGTTAAATGGCACTCCTCCTGCCCAATTTATGAGGTCAAACGTGCCAAGAGATCCCCAGAAGAGAGGATCCCTCCTTCTGGCACTAGAACAACTATTGCTCCAAGGTGTAATCATGAAGGTTCCCCTGGAAGAAAGCGGATTCGGGTTTTACTTGAACCTTTTCACAGTCCCCAAACCAAATGGGGACGTGAGGCCCATATTAAATCTAAAAGGGCTAAACAAGTTCCTAAATATCAGGACTTTTCGGATGGAGTCGATCCGATCGGTGGCCACCGCCCTACAAGGGCAGGAATGGTTAGCCTCGATCGACATAAAGGATGCTTATCTGCATATTCCCATCTTTCCGGCCCACCAGAAATTTCTACGCTTTGCAGTAGAAGGGCGCCATTTTCAGTTCAGAGCCTTACCTTTCGGTCTGGCCACAGCACCACGAGTGTTCACAAAAATTCTGGCCCCATTATTGGCCAATCTAAGAACACAGGGTGTAACAATAATGGCATATCTAGACGACCTGCTACTAATAGACCACTCAGTGGAAAAGCTGGAAGTAGCTATTCACAAGACAATCAAGTATCTGGAATATCACGGTTGGATTATCAACCGGGACAAGTCAGCTCTAAGACCAGTCAAAAGTCTGGAATACTTAGGGCTAAGGCTGGATTCAAATCAGAGAAAGATTTTCTTACCTCCAGAGAAGGTGTCGTCTTTAAAAGATTTGACCCACTTAGTGGGTACAAAAAGAAAACCATCCATACGCCTCTGCATGAGGCTGCTGGGAAAAATGGTGGCTTCATTCGAAGCGGTACCCTACGGTCAATTCCATTCAAGGAATTTGCAAAGGGCCATACTGTCAGCCTGGAACAAAAAAGTTCAGGCTTTAGACTTACCAATGTCCCTGTCCCCTTCCGTTCGCAAGAGCCTCCATTGGTGGTTGGTGCCCCAGAATCTGGAAAAAGGGAGACCCTTCAATCCGGTTTCTTGGAAGGTAGTCACTACAGATGCCAGCCTCATAGGCTGGGGGGCAGTACTGGAGCAATGGTCTCTCCAGGGCAAGTGGTCAGAAGCAGAAAAGGCCCTGCCCATCAATCTCTTAGAGATACGAGCAGCCCGGTATGCCCTAGTAGCATGGACATCCAAACTCCAAGGGTCCCCTGTCAGAATTCAATCAGACAATGCCACAGCAGTGGCATATATCAATCACCAGGGTGGCACCAGGAGTCGTGCAGCCCAGAGGGAAGCAAATTGCATCCTGGAGTGGGCAGAAAAATATGTCCCAGCCATATCCGCGGTTTTCATCCCAGGAGTGGAGAATTGGAGAGCGGACTTTTTAAGTCGCCAACAATTATGCCCGGGGGAATGGTCTCTTCACCCGAGGTTTTCCAGGCAATATGCCAGCGGTGGGGAACACCGGATGTAGATCTGCTAGCATCCAGATTCAACGCAAAGGTGGACAGATTTGTGTCTCGCACAAGGGATCCTCTAGCTTGCGGCTCGGATGCCCTAGTGTTCCCTTGGGATCAGTTCAAGCTGATATATGCATTCCCACCGCCACAATTGTTACCGCGATTACTCCGCAGAATCAGGGTAGAAAAGAAACCAGTGATTCTGGTGGCTCCAGCGTGGCCCCGAAGGGCATGGTACGCGGAGATTGTAAAAATGTCAGTGAGGAGTCCTTGGACCCTCCCACATCGTCCGGACCTGCTGTCGCAGGGACCGATATACCACCCTTCCTTACCAGCCCTAGGTTTGACGGCCTGGCTATTGAAGCCCACATTCTGAAAAAGAGAGGGCTCTCTAATTCTGTGGTATCTACCATGATCAATGCCAGGAAGCCGGTATCCAGGCAGATCTACTATAGGATCTGGAAAGCGTACATTACGTGGTGTGAGGCCAAGAAATGACATCCACGTAAGTACGTGATAGGGAGGATTTTGGACTTCCTACAGTGGGCTGTAGATAGGAAGCTGGCCTTGAGTACTATCAAGGGTCAGATTTCGGCCTTGTCAATATTTTTTCAAAGGCCCTTGGCTTCGCATTCACTAGTCAAAGCTTTCATACAAGGAGTGATGCGTATTAGCCCTCCGGTTAGTATTCCCATATGTCCTTGGGACTTAAACCTGGTTCTGTCGGTTCTACAGAAACAACCGTTTGAACCATTGCAACACATTTCCTTGGTTCTTCTCACCAGGAAATTGATTTTCTTAGTAGCCGTTTGTTCGGCTAAAAGAGTATCGGAATTAGCCGCCTTGTCCTGTAAGGAGCCATATCTGGTTGTCCATAAGGACAGAGTAGTATTACGTCCTCATCCAGCCTTTCTTCCCAAGGTGGTATCGAGGTTTCATTTGAACCAAGATGTGGTTCTTCCTTCTTTTTTCCCCAAATCTAGCTCGGTAGAGGAAAAGTTATTACATTCTTTGGATGTAGTAAGAGCAGTTAAAGCTTATCTAAAAGCCACTGCTCAGATTCGCAGAACGGATACTTTGTTTATTCTGCCGGAAGGCCCTAGAAAGGGTCAGGCAGCATCAAAATCTACTTTAGCCAAGTGGATTCGACAGGTCATAATACAAGCCTATGGCTTGAGAAAGAGACCGCCTCCGTTCAAAGTTAGGGCGCACTCCACAAGAGCAGTTGGAACTTCATGGGCAGTGCATCACCAGGCCTCCCTGGCTCAAGTATGTAAGGCCGCAACATGGTCTTCGGTACACACGTTTACTAGATTCTACCAGGTAGACGTTAGAAGTCAGGAGGATGTCGCCTTTGGGCGCAGTGTGTTGCAGGCCGCAAAAGATCCTCATGCCTGATGGCGCCCAGCTTATGTATCCCTCCCCTCATTTGGCATTGCTTTGGGACGTCCCATTAGTAATGACTAAGTCGCTCTGTGTCCCGTGATGTACGAAAAAGAAAAAGGGATTTTTATAACAGCTTACCTGTAAAATCCTTTTCTTGGAGTACATCACGGGACACAGAGCTCCCACCCCTCTTTTTGGGACACTTATTGCTTGGCTACAAAATTGAGGTGCTCCCGGATGGGAGGGGCTTATATAGGGGAGGGTACTTCCGGTTTGGAATTGGCCAGTGCCAACACCTGAAGGTAATCTATATAACCCATTAGTAATGACTAAGTCGCTCTGTGTCCCGTGATGTACTCCAAGAAAAGGATTTTACAGGTAAGCTGTTATAAAAATCCCTTTTTATGCCGCGTACATATGGTCGAAATTTCGACAAAGGCTTGCCCGTGGAAAAGTCCGACCGTGTGTACGCGGCATAACTTTTTTGCGGGAGGATGCCCCCATGCTTCGGCATATATATATTTTAGGCACAGGTTGCGTTAAAAAAATGTTTTATTTTTTACTAGGTTTTGTTTTCGTATTTGCTTTGCAGGTATGGTAAGGTCTTACTGTTGTACTGTAATGTTACTTTGTTTTAATGTTAACCATTATTTGCTTAGCAGGTACGCCATTCAGTTGCATCGCAGATTTATTTATCTTGACAGCAACAGCGTTTGCTCCCACGATGCATAAAGCCGTGACTCCAACGCTGTAGGAGGTGATTTCACCACCACAGTTAAAAAAAGAGCATATATGCCGAAGCATGGGGGCAGCAGGGGCGGATGATCGATTTTGCTTCTAATGCCGCGTATATACGGTCGAAATTCCGCCGGAGGCTTGCCCGTGGAAAAGTTTGACCCTGTGTACGCGGCATAACCTTTTATGCCGCGTACATACGGTCGAAATTCCGACGAAGGCTTGCCCGTGGAAAAGTCCGACCGTGTATACGCGGCATAACTTTTTTGCGGGAGGATGCCCCCATGCTTCGGCATATATGCCCATCATTAGAAGTGGGTGGATGAAGGGAGGTATTCTAATGGTGGGCATACCCACCGATCAATCTCTTTTTTTCGTTCAGCCAACAGGCTGCATGAAAAAAAGATTACAATACATGTCCAACAAGGACCAGCAACGTACTGGTATGTTGCTGGACTTTGAATGTTTATACCAGAATGATGCCTGCAGGTTTAGGTATCATCTTGGTATCATTCTTTTCAGCCAGTGGCCGGCTTTCATGTAAAAGCAATTCTAGCAGATAATTAGCCTCTAGACTGCTTTTACAAGCAGTGGGAGGGAATGCCCCCCCCCGGATATAAACAGCGCCATTGGGAAATTGGGAAAGCATTTTATCACACCGATCTTGGTGTGGTCAGATGCTTTGAGGACAGAGGAAAGATCTAGGGTCTAACCCCCCATTTTTTTTCAAAAAAAGTGTACCTGTCACTACTTATTGCTATCATAGGGGATATTTACATTCCCTGAGATAACAATAAAAATGATAAAAAAAAAAAAAAATTATGGAAGGAACAGTTTAAAAATAAAATAAAAAAGCAAAATAAAAAAAAAAAAAAGCACCGCTGTCACCCCCTGCTCTTGCGCAAAGGCGAACGCAAGCGTCGGTCTAGCGTCATATGTAAACAGTAATTGCATCATGCATGTGAGGTATCACCGCGAAGGTCAGATCGAGGGCAGTAATTTTAGCAGTAGACCTCCTCTGTAAATCTAACGTGGTAACCTGTAAAGGCTTTTAAATGCTTTTAAAAATGAATGTAGTTTCTCGCCGCTGCGCGTTTGTGCGCAATTTTAAAGCATGTCGTGTTTGGTATCCATGTACTCGGCCTAAGATCATCTTTTTTATTTCATCAAACATTTGGGCAATATAGTGTTTTTTAGTGCATTAAAAATAAAAAAAGTGTGTTTTTCCCCCAAAAAATGCGTTTGAAAAATCGCTGCGCAAATACTGTGTGGAAAAAAAAAATGCAACACCCACTATTTTAATCTGTAGGGCCTTTGCTTTAAAAATATATATAATATTTGGGAGTTCAACATAATTTTCTTGCAAAAAAAAATATGTTTTCATGTAAACAAAAAGTGTCAGAAAGGGCTTTGTCTTCAAGTGGTTAGAAGAGTGGATGATGTGTGACATAAGCTTCCTAATGTTGTGCATAAAATGCCAGGACAGTTCAAAACCCCCCCAAATGACCTCATTTTGGAAAGTAGACACCTCAAGCTATTTGCTGAGAGGCATGTTGAGCCCATTGAATAATGACAAAAAGAAAAAAAAAAATTTACAAAAAGTTGTCACTAAATTATATATTGCTCAAACATGCCATGGTTATATGTGGAATTGCACCCCAAAATACATTCTGTTGCTTCTCCTGAGTACGGGGATACCACATGTGTGAGACATTTTGGGAGCCTAGCCGCGTACAGGACCCCGAAAACCAAGCACCGCCTTCAGGATTTCTATGGGTGTACATTTTTGATTTCACTCCTCACTGCCTATCACAGTTTCGGAGGCCATGGAATGCCCAGATGGCACAAACCCCCCCCAAATGACCCCATTTTGGAAAGTAGACACCCCAAGCTATTTGCTGAGAGGTATGTTGAGTATTTTGCAGATCTCGCTTTTTGTCACAAAGTTTTAAAAATTGAAAAAAGAAAAAAAAAAATGTCTTTCTTAATTTTCAAAAACAAATGAGAGCTGTAAAATACTCACCATGCCTCTCGGCAAATAGCTTGGGGTGTCTACTTTCCAAAATGGGGTCATTTGTGGGGGTTTTGGGCTATCTTGGCATTTTATGGCCTTCAAAACTGTGATAGGTAGTGAGGAGTGAAATCAAAAATTTGTGCCCTTAGAAATCCTGAAGGCAGTGCTTGGTTTTCGGGGGCCCGTACGCGGCTAGGCTCTCAAAAAGTCCCACACATGTGGTATCCCCGTACTCAGGAGAAGCAGCCAAATGTATTTTGGGGTGCAATTCCGCATATAACCATGGCATGTTTGAGCAATATATCATTTAGTGACAACTTTTTGTACATTTTTTTTTCTTTTTGTCATTATTCAATCACTTGGGACAAAAAAAAATATTCAATGGGCTCAACATGCCTCTCAGCAATTTCCTTGGGGTGTCTACTTTCCAAAATGGGGTCATTTTTGGGGGTTTTGTGCTATCTTGGCATTTTATGGCCTTCAAAACTGTGATAGGTAGTGAGGAGTGAAATCAAAAATTTATGCCCTTAGAAACCTTGAAGGCGGTGCTTGAATTTTGGGGTCCCGTACGCGGCTAGGCTCCCAAAAAGTCCCACACATGTGGTATCCCCGTACTCAGGAGAAGCAGCAGAATGTATTTTGGGGTGTAATTTCACATATGCCCATGGCATGTGTGAGCAATATATCATTTAGTGACAACTTTGTGCAAAAAAAACAAAGTTTGTCATATTCCCGCAACTTGTGGCAAAATATAAAATATTCCATGGACTGAACATGCCTCTCAGTAAATAGCTTGGGGTGTCTACTTTCCAAAATGGGGTCATTTGGGGGGGTTTTGTGCTATTTTGGCATTTTATGGCTTTCGAAACTGTGATAGGTAGTGAGGAGTGAAATCAAAAATTTACGCCCTTAGAAATCCTGAAGGCGGTGCTTGGTTTTTGGGGCCCCGTACCCGGCTAGGCTCCCAAAAAGTCCCACACATGTGGTATCCCCGTACTCAGGAGAAGCAGCAGAATGTATTTTGGGGTGCAATTCCACATATAACCATGGCATGTGTGAGCAATATATCATTTAGTGACAACTTTTTGTACATTTTTTCTTTTTTTTTTCTTTTTGTCATTATTCAATCATTTGGGACAAAAAAAAATATTCAATGGGCTCAACATGCCTCTCAGCAAATAGCTTGGGGTGTCTACTTTCCAAAATGGGGTCATTTGGGGGGGTTTTGTGCCATCTTGGCATTTTATGGCCTTCAAAACTGTGATAGGTAGTGATAGGTAGTGAGTAGAGTTGAGCGGACACCTGGATGTTCGGGACCGAACTTTAACCCGAACCCGGACCCAAACCCGAACCCCATTGAAGTCAATGGGGACCCGGTCTTCTAAGGACTAAAAAGGCTCTAAAAAAGTAATGGAAAGGGCTAGAGGGCTGCAAATGGCAGCAAAATGTTGTTAAGAGCATGGCAAGTGCTCTGCAAACAAATGTGGATAGGGAAATAACTTAAAATAACATAAAAAAAATAAAAATAAAAAATAATAATCTTGACCTAGGAGGACGAGGTCCATATGGAGTAGGAGGTTGAGGTGGCGGTGGATGTGGCTGTGTAGGTGGAAGCGGCGGTGGAGGAGGACGAGGTAGCCAACACTGGTTCAAAAATACAACAATGGCTGGGTAAGGCCGGTGATGTGTCGAATTCTGTCCCCCGTCAAATAGTGTCCACCCTGTACTGCGCTTGCTCAGTATGTAGGACAAGGGGATTTCGAAAATCTCCCAAGACGAACGGCGCCTGCGTGGTGAGTTCAGGTGAAGGCCACACCATCCGTGGTTCAAGCCGAGCCAAGTGAGGCCGTGCCCGAAGCGTGGCGATCGAACCGAGCCCGTGAGGGGCCCTGTTACTATGTGCTACCGTATGTCCACTTGGATGGTGGGGCTTGAACCTGCACTCACAGCGCAGGCGCCGTTCATCTTCGGAGATTTTGTGAATCTCCTTGTCCTCTGTACTGCGCAAGCGCTGCGCCTTCGCAGTATGGGCCGGACACAATCCGATGGCCGGACAGTTTTTTTCACAACACCGGTATACATGTCTATTCTGCACAAGGTACGGACAAGTCCTGTGGGATCCATGCCTGGTTCATTTTAATGAACGTGAGCTTGTCCACATTGGCTCTGGACAGGCGGCTGCGCTTGTCTGTGATAACGCCCCCTGCCGTGCTAAATACACGTTCAGATAATACACTGGCTGCAGGGCAGGCCAGCACCTCCAAGGCATAAAGGGCAAGCTCAGGCCATGTGCCCAATTTGGAGACCCAGAAGTTAAAGGGGGCAGACCCGTCATCCAGTACGTGTAGGCCTGTGGACACATACTGCTCAACCATGTTGGTGAAATGCTGCCTCCTGCTAAGACGTTCCATCTCAGCTGGTGGTGCTGGTTGTTGTGGCGTGCTGACAAAGCTTTTCCACATTTCAGCCATGCTAACCCTGCCTTCTGAGGTGCTGCCGGTGCCCCGGCTGCGTTGGCGACCTCTTCCTCCTCCTCTGCCTTCGCCTTGTGCTTCCACCGTACGCCCGCTGTCAGGTGGGAATGCCACCAGCAGCGCGTCTACCAGCGTGCGCTTGTACTCGCGCATCTTACGATCCCGCTCCAGTGAGGGAATTAAGGACGGTACGTTGTCCTTGTAACGGGGATCCAGCAGGGTGGCCACCCAGTAATCAGCACCAGTTAAAATGTGGGCAACTCGGCGGTCATTGCGGAAACACTGCAGCATGTAATCGCTCATGTGTGCCAGGCTGCCCAGAGGCAAAGAAAAGCTGTCCTCTGTGGGAGGTGTATCGTCTGTGTCCTCTGTATCCCCCCAGCCACGCACCAGTGATGGCCACGAGCTGGTCTGGGTGCCACCCTGCTGTGAAAATGGCTCCTCCTCCTCCTCCATCTCCTCCTCCACCTCGTCATCCTCCAGAACTGTGCCCTTTCTGCCGGACAATTGTGTACCTGGCGTTTGTTGGTGCAGGAACCCACCCTCGTAGCCACTTGTGAAAGACTGCCCTGAAAGCCTTTGAAATGATCCCGCTTCCTCCTCCTCCTCCTCATCCTCCTGTGCCACATCCTCTTCCATCATCGCCCGAAGCATTTTTTCGAGGAGGCATAGAACTGGGATAGTAACGCTAAGAACGGCATCATTGGCACTGGACATGTTGGTGGAGTACTCGAAACAGCGCAACAAGGCACACAGGTCTCGCATGGAGGCCCAGTTATTGGTGGTGAAGTGGTGCTGTTCCGCAGAGCGACTCACGCGTGATTGCTGCAGCTGAAACTCCACTATCGCCTGCTGCTGCTCGCACACTCTGGCCAGCATGTGCAAGGTGGAGTTCCACCTTGTGGGCACGTCACATATGAGGCGGTGAGCGGGAAGGCCGAAGTTACGCTGCAGCGCTGACAGGCGAGCAGCAGCAGGGTGAGAATGCCGAAAGTGCGCACACACAGCCCGCACTTTCTGCAGCAGCTCTGGCATATTGGGGTAATTTTTAAGGAACCTCTGGACCACCAAGTTCAGCACATGCGCCAGGCAAGGGATGTGCTTCAAACCGGCTAGGCCCAGAGCTGCTATGAGATTTCACCCATTATCGCACACCACCAGGCCGGGCTTGAAGCTCACTGACAGCAACCACTCATTGGTCTGTTGTTCCATGTCCCTCCACAACTCCTGCGCGGTGTGGGGTTTTTCCCCCAAACAGGAAAGTTTTAAAACTGCCTGCTGTCGTTTACCCCTGGCTGTGCTGAAGTTGGTGGTGAAGGTGTTACGCTGACCGGATGAGGAGGCGGTAGAGGATGAGGAAGCGGAGTAGGAGGAGTTAGCAACAGGAGGCAAACTGAAGCGCCCTGCAATCCTCGGTGGTGGAAGGACATGCGCCAAACTGCTATCTGCCTCAGGCCCAGCCGCCACTGCATTTACCCAGTGTGCTGTTAGGGAGATATAACGTCCCTGACCGTGCTTACTGGTCCACGCATCCGTAGTTAGGTGGACCTTGCCACAGATGGCGTTGCGCAGTGCACACCTGATTTTGTCCCCCACTTGGTTGTGCAGGGAAGGGATGGCTCGCCTGGAAAAATAGTGGCGGCTGGGCACGACGTACTGTGGGACAGCCAATGCCATCAGGCTTTTAAAACTCTGCGTCTCCACCATACGGAATGACAGCATTTCAAAGGCCAGGAGTTTTGAAATGCTGGCATTCAGGGCCAGGGATCGCGGGTGGCTAGGGGGGTACTTCCTCTTCCGCTCCAATGTTTGGGAGATAGAGAGCTGAACGCTTCCATGGGACATTGTGGAGATGGTCGGTGACCCAGGTGGTAGTGTTGCTGGCAGATCCTCTGTTTGCGGGGTGGCAGGTGCCACTGTCACTACAGAGGTGGATGAAGAGGCCGAGACTGCAGCAGAAGAGGAAGCAGGAGGAGCCAGAGACCTTTCTTGGTTTTTGAGGTGTCTACTCCACTGCAGCTCGTGCTTTGCACTTAGATGCCTGGTCATGCAGGTTGTGCTCAGGTTGAGAACGTTTATGCCTCGCTTCAGCCTCTGATTGCACAGCGTGCAAACCACTCGTGTCTTGTCATCAGCACATTGTGTGAAGAACTGCCACGCTAGGGAACTCCTTGGACCTGGCTTTGGTGTGCTCGGTCCCTTGCTGCGTTGGGCAGTAGCAGACATACTGTCTAGCGGACGGACGCTCCGCTTTTGCACCCTGCTCCCTCTTCTGCTGTGCTGGTGGCTCTGTGCGACCACCGCCTCTTCCTCCAAACTACACTGGTCACCTGCATAACATTCATTCCATGTGGGGTCGAGGACCTCATCGTCCTCCACATCATCTTCCACCCAGTCTTCACCCCTGCCCTCCTTGTCTGTCTGCACAATTGCGAAAGCAGCAGCAGTTGGCACCTGTGTTTCGTCATCATCCGAGACGTACTGCGATGGTCCTCCCATGTACTCATCATGAAACATAAGTGGTTGGGCATCGGTGCACTCAATCTCTTCCACTTCTGGGGCAGGGCTAGGTGGATGGCCCTGGGAAACCCTGCTAACAGAGTCATCGAAAAGCAGAAGAGACTGCTGCATGATTTGGGGCTCAGACTGCTTGGCTGATTTGCAAGGGGGTGAGGTGAAAGACTGATGGACATGGGTTTCAGGTGCCAACTCTGATCTTTCATCAGAAGAGTGGGTGGGAGACAATGTGAAGGAACCCGAGGCACTGTCAGCAACCCAATCTACTATCGCCTGTACTTGTCCTGGCCTAAACATTCGTACAGCCTCATTAGGCACGACAAAATACCGCCGCAGGCTCGGTCGCCTACTCGCACCTGAGGAAGGTGTTTCACTTGTGCGTGTATCTGGCACAGATCCACCACGTCCTCTCCCTGCAACAGGAGCTCCACCAGCAGCACCACGACCGGGGCCACCACGTCCCTTTGGCCTTCTCCTCATATTTTCCAAATTTAGGATGTTGCCCTAAATGGATGTTTTTGGAAGAGCAGAACACACCCACAGTACGTAACCGCTGAATCGCACAGCTACAGAACTGCAGAAAATGCTATTAAAAAAAAATGTTGTTTTTTTAGTATAGCACAGTAGAAGAAAACTATTTAGAAATTGTTTATTTCACACACCTCCAAATATGTATAACACACTGCAAACTATTTTTTGTGCCCCTAAACGGCGTTTTTTGGAAGAGCAGAACACACCCACAGTACGTAACCGCTGAATCGCACAGCTACAGAACTGCAGAAAATGCTATTAAAAAAAAAAAGTTTTTTTTTTAGTATAGCACAGTAGAAGAAAACTATTTAGAAATTGTTTATTTCACACACCTCCAAATATGTATAACACACTGCAAACTATTTTTTGTGCCCCTAAAAGGCGTTTTTTGGAAGAGCAGAACACACCCACAGTACGTAACCGCTGAATCGCACAGCTACAGAACTGCAGAAAATGCTATTCAAAAATGTTTTTGTTTTTTTAGTATAGCACAGTAGAAGAAAACTATTTAGAAATTGTTTATTTCACACACCTCCAAATATGTATAACACACTGCAAACTATTTTTTGTGCCCCTAAAAGGCGTTTTTTGGAAGAGCAGAACACACCCACAGTACGTAACCGCTGAATCGCACAGCTACAGAACTGCAGAAAACGCTATTCAAAAAAAATGTTGTTTTTTTAGTATAGCACAGTAGAAGAAAACTATTTAGAAATTGTTTATTTCACACACCTCCAAATATGTATAACACACTGCAAACTATTTTTTGTGCCCCTAAAATGCGTTTTTTGGAAGAGCAGAACACACCCACAGTACGTAACCGCTGAATCGCACAGCTACAGAACTGCAGAAAATGCTATTCAAAAAAAATGTTGTTTTTTTAGTATAGCACAGTAGAAGAAAACTATTTAGAAATTGTTTATTTCACACACCTCCAAATATGTATAACACACTGCAAACAATTTTTTGTGCCCCTAAAAGGCGTTTTTTGGAAGAGCAGAACACACCCACAGTACGTAACCGCTGAATCGCACAGCTACAGAACTGCAGAAAATGCTATTCAAAAATTTTTTTGTTTTTTTAGTATAGCACAGTAGAAGAAAACTATTTAGAAATTGTTTATTTCACACACCTCCAAATATGTATAACACACTGCAAACTATTTTTTGTGCCCCTAAAAGGCGTTTTTTGGAAGAGCAGAACACACCCACAGTACGTAACCGCTGAATCGCACAGCTACAGAACTGCAGAAAATGCTATTCAAAAAAAATGTTGTTTTTTTAGTATAGCACAGTAGAAGAAAACTATTTAGAAATTGTTTATTTCACACACCTCCAAATATGTATAACACACTGCAAACTATTTTTTGTGCCCCTAAAAGGCGTTTTTTGGAAGAGCAGAACACACCCACAGTACGTAACCGCTGAATCGCACAGCTACAGAACTGCAGAAAATGCTATTCAAAAAAAATGTTGTTTTTTTAGTATAGCACAGTAGAAGAAAACTATTTAAAAATTGTTTATTTCACACACCTCCAAATATGTATAACACACTGCAAACAATTTTTTGTGCCCCTAAAAGGCGTTTTTTGGAAGAGCAGAACACACCCACAGTACGTAACCGCTGAATCGCACAGCTACAGAACTGCAGAAAATGCTATTCAAAAAAAATGTTGTTTTTTTAGTATAGCACAGTAGAAGAAAACTATTTAGAAATTGTTTATTTCACACACCTCCAAATATGTATAACACACTGCAAACTATTTTTTGTGCCCCTAAACTGCGTTTTTTGGAAGAGCAGAACACACCCACAGTACGTAACCGCTGAATCGCACAGCTACAGAACTGCAGAAAATGCTATTAAAAAAAAATGTTGTTTTTTTAGTATAGCACAGTAGGAGAAAACTATATAGAAATTGTTTATTTCACACACCTCCACATATGTATAACACACTGCAAACTATTTTTTGTGGCCCTGAATGGCTCTTTTTGCAAGCGTACATTAAAGTGCATTTTTTTTTTTTTTTTTTGCCCTAAACGGGTCTTTTTTTGCATGAGCAAAATAAAATGCAATTTTTTTTTTTTGCCCTATGGGTCTTTTGGAAAAGAGCACAATAAAGTGCCTTTTTTTTCCCCCTAAAAGTTAGATTTTCTCTGACACTGGGCTCATGGCAGTGTAAAAAGACTGCACTGCAACACAAACAGGTAAACCTATGCAGATCGCTGATTTTAATCTCTGAATCTGGACTCCTATATAATATTCTCTCTCCCTGAAAGCACCAACAGGAACCTGGCCCTACACTACACTATCTCTCTATCTTTTCCCTCAGATTGCAGAATCAGGACTACCTCATGTATTTTTCTTTCTCTCCCTAAAAGCAGCAGCAGCAGACTAGATCCTCTCCCTATCTATTCTGAAGCAGAGTGTCATGTGTGCTGTGTGCCTCTAGCTTATATAGAAGCTGGGTCACATGTTGCACTGACCAATCACAGCCATGCCATTAGTAGGCATGGCTATGATGGCCTCTAAGGGCACACCAGCTAATCAAAAGGTGATTGGCTGGCCCCTGAAGCATTTCTAAATGCGTAATTAGATTGCCGAACCCGAACCCGAACCCGGACTTTTGCGCAAAGTCCGGGTTCGGGTTCGGGAAAAAGCTAAAGTTCGGTACGGACCCGAACTTTACAGTTCGGGTTCGCTCAACACTAGTAGTGAGGAGTGAAATCAAAAATTTATGCCCTTAGAAACCTTGAAGGCGGTGCTTGGTTTTTGGGGTCCCGTATGCGACTAGGCTCCCAAGAAGTCCCACACATGTGGTATCCCCGTACTCAGGAGAAGCAGCAGAATGTATTTTGGGGTGTAATTTCACATATGCCCATGGCATGTGTGAGCAATATATCATTTAGTGACAACTTTGTGCAAAAAAAATAAAGTTTGTCATATTCCCGCAACTTGTGGCAAAATATAAAATATTCCATGGACTAATCATGCCTCTCAGTAAATAGCTTGGGGTGTCTACTTTCCAAAATGGGGTCATTTGGGGGGGTTTTGTGCTATTTTGGCATTTTATGGCCTTCGAAACTGTGATAGGTAGTGAGGAGTGAAATCAAAAATTTGCGCCCTTAGAAATCCTGAAGGCGGTGCTTGGTTTCCGGGGTCCCGTACGTGGCTAGGCTCCTAAAAAGTCCCACACATGTGGTATCCCCGTACTCAGGAGAAGCAGCAGAATGTATTTTGGGGTGCAATTCCACATATAACCATGGCATGTGTGAGCAATATATCATTTAGTGACAACTTTTTGTAATTTTTATTTATTTTTTTGTCATTATTCAATCACTTGGGACAAAAAAAAAATATTCAATGGGCTCAACATGCCTCTCAGCAATTTCCTTGGGGTGTCTACTTTCCAAAATGGGGTCATTTGGGGGGGGTTTGTACTGCCCTGCCATTTTAGCACCTCAAGAAATGAGATAGGCAGTCATAAATTAAAAGCTGTGTAAATTCCAGAAAATGTACCCTAGTTTGTAGACCCTATAACTTTTGCGCAAACCAATAAATATATGCTTATTGACATTTTTTTTACTAAAGACATGTGGCTGAATACATTTTGGCCTAAATGTATGACTACAATTGAGTTTATTCGGTTTTTCTTATAACAAAAAGTAGAAAATATCATTTTTTTTCAAAATTTTCGGGCTTTTTCCATTTATATTGCAAAAAATAAAAATCGCAGAGGCAATCAAATACCATTAAAAGAAAGCTCTATTTGTGGGAAGAAAAGGACGCAAATTTCGTTTGGGTACAACATTGCATGTCCGCACAATTTACAGTTAAAGCAGCGCAGTGCAAAATTCTGAATTCACCTCTGGTCCTTTAGCTACCAAATGGTCCGGGGGCTTAAGTGGTTAATACAGTGACAGTGCATATTTGTAGCACTGATCACTGTATTAGTGTCAATGGTTCCCACAAAGTGTCCGATTTGTCCTCCGCAATATCGCAGTCCAGCTATGAGTCACTGATTGCCGCCATTACTAGTAATAAAATGTCCCCGGATTTCATTTTAGAAATCTGGTCACCTTAGTTTATGGAGCTTAGAAAGAATAGCCTTGTAAGGAATTAATAAGTAAGCTCTTTACAGAAAAATTTCACCATACCATCCACATTTTAAATATTATCGGTTCTGATAAGGCTCTAAATGTTTTATATATTTAACTATGTACATATGTTTTCAAAAACTCTTTTTACATACAAGCTGTAGTTTATCTTCAGTGCCAGTGGCCGTTAGAAGGGTTTTTCAAGATGTATTATTATTACAGGTACTTATATAGCACTGTTAATGCAGTATCCACTTTGCACTACAAGTACAAACTACAAGTGCAAAATGCACTTGAAATTGCACTGAAAGTGCAGTCGCTGTAAATCTGAGGGGTAGATCTGAAATGAGGGGAAGCTCTGCTGATTTTATTATCCAATGATGTGCAAGCTAAAATTCTGTTTTTTATTTTCCTTGCATGTCCCCCTCGGATCTACAGCGACTGCACTTCCAAGTGCACTTTCAGTGCAATTTCAAGTGCACTTTGCACTTGCAGTTTGCACTTGTAGTGCAAAGTGGATTTGCCTTTCGTAAATAACCCCCTATATATTGTTCAATTACATCAGTCCCTGCCCTCAAGAAGCTTACGGTCTAAGGTCCCTAACTCACATTCATAATCTAAGGCCATTTTAGATAGGATTCAAATAACCTACCTGGATGTCTTTGGATTGTGGAAGGAAACCCACGCAGGCATAGGGAGAACATGCAAACTCCAAGCAGGTAGTGTCATGGTTGTGATTTGCACAACCCTAGTTCTGCTAGGCAGAAGTGCTAACTACTAGCCACTGTTCTACCCAATTTAGTATTAAGGCTGGGTTCACACTAGTGCGACACGACATCTGTCCTACTTTGGATCCGACTTTGCCCTGCGACATGAAGCCGACATATGTCCGACTTTCAATGAACGGGGATCCGACTTGGATCCCCGCCAATATCAGGCACTGTGTTTGGTATGAATCTTGAGGGGGAACTCCAGGCCAAATTTTAAATAAAAAAAACGGCGTGGGTTCCCCTCCAGAGGCATACCAGGCCCTTGGGTCTGGTCTGGATTTGAACGGGCGCCCCTACGCCGAAAAATGGCGTGGGGGTCCCCCAAAATCCAAACCAGACCCTTATCCGAGCACACAACCTGGCAGGCCGCAGGGGAAAAGGGGGGGACGAGAGAGCGGCCCCCCTCCCTCCTGAACCGTACCAGGCCGCATGCCCTTAACATGGGGGGTTTGGTGCTCTGGGGCAGGGGGGCGACCTGCGGCCCCCCCACCCCAGAGCACCCTGCCCCCATGTTGATGAGGACAGGGCCTCTTCCCGACAACCCTGGCCGTTGGTTGTCGGGGTCTGCGGGCGGGGGGCTTATCGGAATCCGGGAGCCCCTTCAATAAGGGGGCCCCCGGATCCCGGCCCCCCACCCTATGTGAATGAGTATGGGGTACATCGTACCCCTACCCATTCACCTGGTGGAAAAAAATTGCAATAAAAAAAACCACACAGCTTTTTGAAGTATTTTATTGCACAGCTCCGGGGGTCTTCTTCCGACTTCGGGGGTCTCCGGTGTCGTCGCCGCGCTCTCCGGTTCTTTCTTCCGCCGGGCCTCTGCTAACTTCTTTTTAGCTCTTTTGCTAACGGAGGCCCGGTCTTCTGCGTTGTCTCGTCCGGCTCTCCGTTGTCCTTCTGCCGGCCCCTCCACTAACTTCTTGGTAGCTCTTTCGCTAGTGGAGGGGCCGGTCTTCCCGTCGGCGTCTTCTTCCCTCTTCTCCTCCTCGATGTTGATGCGTCGCTTCCTCCCGCTGTAATACTGGCTCTCCGCTCCGTATTAATATAGGCTTCTCATGACGTCAAAGTCACATGTTCCGGGGCACATGGCCCCGGAGCATGTGACTGTGATGTCATGGGAACATGTGACTGTGACGTCATGGGAAGCCTATATTAATGCGGAGCGGAGCGGAGAGCCAGTATTACAGCGGGAGGAAGCGACACGTCAACATCGAGGAGGAGAAGAGGGAAGAAGACGCCGACGGCGACGACGGGAAGACCGGCCCCTCCACTAGCGAAAGAGCTACCAAGAAGTTAGTGGAGGGGCCGGCAGAAGGACAACGGAGAGCCGGACGAGACGACGGAGAAGACCGGGCCTCCGTTAGCAAAAGAGCTAAAAAGAAGTTAGCGGAGGCCCGGCAGAAGAAAGAACTGGAGAGCGGGAGAAGAACCGGAGAGCGGGAGAAGAAGAAGGCGACAGAGAAGACCGGGCCCCGCTAGCAAAAGAGCTAAAAAGAAGTTAGCGGAGGCCCGGCAGAAGAAAGAATCGGAGAGCGCGGCGACGACACCGGAGACCCCCGAAGTCGGAAGAAGACCCCCGGAGCTGTGCAATAAAATACTTTAAAAAGCTGTGTGGTTTTTTTATTGCAATTTTTTCCCACCAGGTGAATGGGTAGGGGTACGATGTACCCCATACTCATTCACATAGGGTGGGGGGGCCGGGATCCAGGGGCCCCTTTATTAAAGGGGGCTCCCGGATTCCGATAAGCCCCCCGCCCGCAGACCCCGACAACCAACGGCCAGGGTTGTCGGGAAGAGGCCCTGTCCTCATCAACATGGGGGCAGGGTGCTCTGGGGTGAGGGGGGCCGTAGGTCGCCCCCCTGCCCCAGAGCACCAAACCCCCCATGTTGAGGGCATGCGGCCTGGTACGGTTCAGGAGGGAGGGGGGGCCGCTCTCTCGTCCCCCCCTCCTCCCCTGCGGCCTGCCAGGTTGTGTGCTCGGATAAGGGTCTGGTTTGGATTTTGGGGGGACCCCCACGCCGTTTTTTTCGGCGTAGGGGCGCCCCTTCAAATCCAGACCAGACCCAAGGGCCTGGTATACCTCTGGAGGGGGAACCCATGCCGGTTTTTTATTTAAAATTTGGCCTGGAGTTCCCCCTCAAGAGCAGTACAGCACAAGTCGCATGCCAAAGTCGGATCATGCAAGACTGCGGTCCGACTTTGATCCGACTTCAATGATAGTCAATGGGCTGAAGTCGGATCAAAGTCGGACCAAAGTAGTACAGGGAGCATTTTCAAAGTCGGACCGACATGTGTCGGACCAGTTAAGACGGCTCCCATAGGGAAACATTGATTTTCACACGTCATGCGACATGAGCTCCCAATGTCGGAGCGTTTGTCGCCCCAGTGTGAACCAGGCCTAAGAGTGGAAAACCCATTAATAGGTGGATATTACCCACCTGTTGGCACCAACTGATCATTTTCTGAGAGCTGCTTAAAGGGCCACTCTTATCTTGAACACCTGTTGATTTCAATTATCTGAACTTCACTGATTTGTTTGTAAGAAGTTATCTAGCAGCTGTGACAGCAGGAAGGTAAAGTCACCTGGTTGCATCCAGGGGGGTAGATATATTTCGCCCAGATTCAGGCTTTACGCCGACTTATACAACTAGGTGGAGAGTTGTATAAGGCTAGTGGGCTCATGGATGACTCATACCTCTAGGGAGAGGGCTGGGCGTCGTGCAGACAGGGAGTTGATGAGACCAGCTGAAGCTTGTCAGCTCATTTAGGCCTCTATAAGAACTCCCAGCTTCATTAGATGTTAGCTCATGCCTGGAACCAGACCTGTGTGGACTGTCTAGGGAGAGTGAACCCCTGTGCGGTGAGAAAAAGCCTGTGTGGCTATTTGCTTGGACATTTAAAACCAGGGACTTAGGGACTAGGACAGCACTAGGCTGATCCCAGTTGTTAGTTAGGAAACCTGTATGTTTAGTCAGAGGTCAACTTGACCAGGATTTATTTTGGTTATGTTTCTTTTGCTTTGCTGTGTTTTGTCACTGTAAATAGAAAATAAACCGCACCTTTTTGATTTTGAAAACCACAACCTCCGTTTGATGGGCCTGTTTTGTGTGGGGAGCCCATCCCGGGGGTCACACACACCCGCTGCCGAGCTAACCCCCTCACAGTTGGTGGAGAACCAGTGGCAGTTTTTTTTTTAAGCCAGCATGGAGGAGATACTGAAACAGCTGGCTCTAGCAAATGCCAATCAACAGCAGACAAATGCAGGTTTGCAAAGGAGCCTTGCAGCCCAGCAGCAAGCTCATCAACAGAGCCTTGCAGCCCAGCAGCAAGCTCACCAACAGAGTCTGGAAGCTCAGCAACAAGCCCAGCAGCAATCTGAGGCCCGCTTCATAGACCTGTTACAGAAGCAAGAGCAGAGACTACAACAAATGGAAGCAGTAATGCAGCAACGTCCGCAGACCAGTGAGGAAAGCCGTCCCACTAATACCGCGTCCTTTGGGGTGAGTCGTTTATTGACAAAAATGACTGGAGAGGATGATCCAGAGGTATTTTTGACCACATTTGAAAGGACCGCTGAAAGAGAAAAGTGGCCTGAGGAGCAGTGGGCTGGACTGGTGGCTCCTCTGTTAACTGGTGAATCGCAGAAAGCTTACTATGACCTAGAGCCTAACCAAGCAAAAGACTATGTGATGCTAAAAGCTGAAATTTTGGCAAGGCTGGGTGTCACCCAGGCTGTCCGGGCTCAGCGTGTGCATAACTGGACTTTCCAGCTTGGAAAACCCCCCAGGTCTCAAATGTATGATCTCATTCACCTGAGCAGAAAGTGGCTACAGCCAGAGACTTTGTCCGCACCAAAGATTGTGGAACGTGTTGTAATGGATCGGTTTTTGAGAGCCCTTCCTACTGCCATCCAAAAGTGGGTAAGCCATGGAGACCCAGAGACGGCCGATGGTCTTGTGGATCGTGTGGAGAAATACTTGGCTACAGAGAACCTGACGGCCTCTTCCAGAGACACTCGGACTTTCCACCCTAAGACCAGACCATCCCCAGGGGCGGATAAGAGGATTCCAAGGGGTGAGGGTGGAGAGAGTGAGAGGGTGGGAGCTCTACCCCAAGTTTGGCGAGAACAGCCTGGGAAATCAGCGGCTCAAGAGGCGGCAAGAAGGATCGTTTGCTACCGCTGCCGGCAAGCGGGACATATTGCAGCCAATTGCCCGGTTGTGGAGGAACCCATGCAGTGTGACTTTCTGACGGGCAGACGTCAGTCGCTGTGTGCGACAGTCGCATGCACTGCCATTCGAGGAACTGAGAAACATTTATGCAAAATGTGTGTTAATGGTAGAAATGTTGTGGTATTGCTGGATTCAGGTAGCCTTGTGACCCTGATAAAGGCTGAGTTAGTTAAAACAGAGGTCTCTGGGAATAGGAAGGTAGCTGTTATTTGTGTGCATGGGGACACCCGAGAGTATCCAGTGACTACAGTGTGTTTCGAGACCCCCAAAGGTACCCTCTCTCATCCAGTGGGCTTAGTATCTCAGTTACCGCATGACGCCATTGTGGGAAGGGATTTTCCGAAGTTCTGGGAACTGTGGGATGATCCTGAGCCCCTCACTGGTGCCCCTATGTACCAGGAATGTGATAGCCAGAACTCCCCTGAGAGTGGTGAGGACTCTCCGGAATTTCCCTTATCAGTATTGGCAGGGGAGACTCAAGAAACTGGAGAGGAGCCCACCTCCTCAGACGAAAACCTACCGTCTGTGGAGTTTTCTGATCTTGAGGTTCACAGGGAAAACTTTGCCACAGAACAGTTGAAAGACCCCGCCCTAATAAAGGCACGGGAAAACGTAGTGAAAATAGATGGCGAGTTAGTGAACCCAGATAATACCTGCACTTACCCATACTTCAGCGTAGAGAAGGACCTACTGTATCGGGTGGCAAAAAGGGCAGAAGAAACCGTTGAGCAGCTTGTGGTGCCCAAACCTTACAGGAAGTTGGTGTTGGAGTTGGCCCATGGGCACATTCTTGGAGGTCATCTGGGGACAGAGAAAACCGGAGAGAGGGTATTACAGAGATTCTATTGGCCGGGGGTGATGAAGGACGTAGAAAATTATTGTTCCTCCTGCCCTGTGTGTCAGAGGTTGGCCCCGATGCCACATTTCCGTAGCCCGCTGGTCCCTCTACCCATCATTGAGGTCCCGTTTGAGAGGATCGCCATGGATTTGGTAGGTCCTATAATCAAGTCCGCTAGGGGGCACCAGTACATATTAGTTATAATGGACTATGCCACCCGTTATCCAGAAGCGATCCCTCTCCGAAATACCTCGGCCAAAACCATAGCCAAAGAGCTATCTCTTGTTTTTAGCCGGGTGGGTATTTGTAAAGAACTGCTTACGGACCAAGGTACACCCTTTATGTCCCGGGTTATGAAAGAGCTGTGTAAATTGTTCAAAGTGACGCAATTGCGTACGTCTGTGTATCACCCCCAAACCGATGGGCTGGTTGAAAGATTCAACAAAACCCTAAAACAAATGTTGAAGAAAGTGGTGGATAGAGATGGAAAGGATTGGGACTGTTTACTTCCTTATTTGATGTTTGCTATTAGGGAGGTGCCCCAATCCTCTACGGGATTCTCCCCCTTTGAGTTACTGTATGGGAGACACCCAAGAGGGCTGTTGGATATTGCCAAGGAAACTTGGGAAAGTGAGAGTTCTCCCCACAGGAGTGTGATTGAGCATGTCGCCCTGATGCAAGATCGAATTGCACAGGTAATGCCCATCGTGAAGGAACATTTGGCCCAAGCGCAGTTGGCACAGCAGAGAGTGTACAACCGTGGAGCCAAGACCCGTACCTTTTCCCCGGGGGATAGGATATTGGTACTTGTCCCTACGGTTGAAAGTAAATTCCTTGCCAAATGGCAAGGCCCCTACGAGATAATGGAAAAAGTGAGCGAAGTGAATTACAAGGTCAGACAACCAGGAAGGCGAAAGCCCGAACAGATCTATCACGTTAATCTGTTGAAAGCCTGGAGGGATAGAGAGTCCCTAGTCGCAGACACTTGGTCACCAGCTCAAACTGGTTGCGTGATTCCTGAGGTTAGAATAGCAGCCACCTTGTCACAACCCCAACAACAGGAGGTTAAGGAGTTTGTGCTTCGCAACAAGGAGGTATTCTCTGAGCTGCCGGGACAAACATCTGGGGTAGAGCATGACATCATTACCCCGCCCGGTGAAAGGGTGAAGTTAAAACCCTATCGGATCCCAGAGGCTCGACGGGAGGCAATACGGGAGGAAGTACAGAAAATGCTGAACTTAGGGGTGATAGAGGAGTCCCAAAGTGATTGGTCTAGTCCCATCGTGTTGGTGCCTAAACCGGATGGGAGCTGGCGATTTTGTAACGATTTTCGTCAGTTGAACAAAGTTACAAAATTTGACACCTACCCCATGCCACGTATAGATGAGTTGATCGACCGGCTGGGAACAGCCCGATACATGACGACTCTTGACCTCACAAAAGGGTATTGGCAAATCCCCCTGGCCAAGTCGGCCAAAGAGAAAACCGCATTTGTAACCCCAGACGGGGCGTTCCAATATAAAAGAATGCCGTTCGGGTTACAGAATGCGCCGGCCACATTCCAGCGGAAAATGGACCAGATGCTGAGGCCCCATCGGAAGTATGCTGCGGCTTACCTGGATGACGTAATTGTCCATAGCACAGATTGGGCCTCACATCTGCCAAAAGTGCAAGCAGTCCTGGACTCTGTTCGGGAAGCGGGGTTTACGGCTAACCCCAAGAAGTGTACCATTGGGCAGGAGGAGGCCAAATATCTTGGGTACACCATTGGGAGGGGAGTAATAAAACCCCAACTCAACAAAGTCGAGGCCATCCAGAGTTGGCCACGTCCCAACAGCAAGAAGCAGGTACGAGCCTTTCTGGGAATCGCTGGGTATTATCGGCGATTCATTCCCCACTTTGCTTCTAAGGCTGTGCCCCTAACCAACCTGACGAAGGGGAAAGGGTCGGTCATGATTAAATGGACCCCCGAGGCTGAGGCAGCATTCCAATTCTTGAAACAAGCCTTATGTAGCCAGCCAGTGTTGTACTCACCCGACTTCTCTAAAGACTTTGTCGTACAAAGTGATGCGTCAGATGTGGGGTTAGGAGCAGTATTGTCCCAGGTCTGGAACGGGGAAGAGCACCCAGTCATTTACCTCAGCAGGAAGTTGAAGTCCCATGAGGTAAATTACGCCACCGTTGAAAAGGAGTGTTTAGCGGTGAAGTGGGCTCTAGATTCCCTTCGGTACTACCTGCTAGGTAGGCACTTTGACATGGTTACGGATCACGCTCCGTTAAAGTGGATGGCTCAAAACAAGGAAACAAATAGAAGAGTGAATAGGTGGTTCCTGGCCCTCCAGGAATTCAACTTCACAGTAAAGCATCGCCCTGGCGTTCAAATGGGGAATGTGGATGCTTTGTCTCGAGTACATGAATGCCTGATTGCTGGTGTTCCAACCCCGAGGTTAAAACAAGAGGGGGGGGTATGTGACAGCAGGAAGGTAAAGTCACCTGGTTGCATCCAGGGGGGTAGATATATTTCGCCCAGATTCAGGCTTTACGCCGACTTATACAACTAGGTGGAGAGTTGTATAAGGCTAGTGGGCTCATGGATGACTCATACCTCTAGGGAGAGGGCTGGGCGTCGTGCAGACAGGGAGTTGATGAGACCAGCTGAAGCTTGTCAGCTCATTTAGGCCTCTATAAGAACTCCCAGCTTCATTAGATGTTAGCTCATGCCTGGAACCAGACCTGTGTGGACTGTCTAGGGAGAGTGAACCCCTGTGCGGTGAGAAAAAGCCTGTGTGGCTATTTGCTTGGACATTTAAAACCAGGGACTTAGGGACTAGGACAGCACTAGGCTGATCCCAGTTGTTAGTTAGGAAACCTGTATGTTTAGTCAGAGGTCAACTTGACCAGGATTTATTTTGGTTATGTTTCTTTTGCTTTGCTGTGTTTTGTCACTGTAAATAGAAAATAAACCGCACCTTTTTGATTTTGAAAACCACAACCTCCGTTTGATGGGCCTGTTTTGTGTGGGGAGCCCATCCCGGGGGTCACACACACCCGCTGCCGAGCTAACCCCCTCACACAGCTTATAAAGAGATCTTCTCTGATTGGTATTCTGTACCTGTTCTAATGTACTGATGTTCCTTTCTTTCATCAGCAAGATATGAAGTGTCAGATGTTCTGTTGAAAGTTACTTACAACACATCTTTCAGGCTCCTCGTTGTAAGCCATATTTGATATCATTTTGAAAGATGTTCTTCTATGATATTCTTCAATTTGCGTTTTTCATCTGATCACTTTTGTTTTTTAAATGTCTACATTATAAAAGCAAGAGGTACAGAATATATGTTTCTTTTGTTTATTCTAGTATGGTAAGCAAATTACATCTACAGAGTATTATTTAGTATGTCAGAATATTAATACTGAAAGAATCATTTCCTTTGACTCTACAGAGTTTTTATAGATAGCTCCAATCAAACTGCTAATATACAGAATAAATACTTTTAAAGGACACATTGTATCTGTATCAAACTCATCCTGGGATTTTTACAACTATGCTACACAGCACAACCAAGCCAACAATACAACTTACGGTTGACATTTACAGTGGGATCTTTTATCCAACCCCAGGCTACTGAGGACATGGTAAAAGAACAGCAGCTCTTTCCTCTGCTCACCCTGCCCCCTAAACCAGTCATCATTTTCCTTGTAATTTTTTTTGGGTGAAAAAAAAATTCTGTGTGCCTTTTATATTTACATTGTTTCAAAGTAGATCTAAACCCCAAATGAACGACATGTATTTTATTATAGATTTTTTTATGAAAAGCTAGTTTTCACATTTTTGTACCTCTTTTGTTGCACCTCTGTGCTGTTGTTCTCTTGCAGCCTCTTTGCAGCCACTACATGTCTACTTGCATCCACGCCAGCATAATTTTTTAAGATGGTTTTCCTGATAGTGACAAATTTGAACCATGCCTGCGCTAGGGTGACCACGTGTCCCGGATTGCCCGGGACAGTCGCGCATTTTGCAGGTCTTTCCCGGGCACCTTAATTCCAGGATAATACAGTGTCCCGGAATAAAACTGACCCAGCTACCCCCTGGGCCAATCTGATTCCCCAAAAAAGGGCGCCATATCACCGCTTTACTCACTGACAGTACTTGCCTGGAGGAGCACAATCCCCGCCCCCTGCTTGTAATTGGAGAAATCATAAATCCCGCCTCTTGTGTTCAATCACTGTGTTGTGATTCGTTACAGCACAAGCTGATTTTTGGAAAGGGGGGGTGTCCCTGAATGGTAGTTTGGAAATGTGGTCACCCTAGCCTGCGCAATGTGTCTTAAAAAAAAGATACCTGCAGTCTTTGCCGGGAGCCTCTCTGGCAGGGTGACAATGCAGAGCACAATTGAGAAACAGGGACAGAGCATTGTCTCCCTATACCAGGAAACATCCTGAGCAAGGATTTTATGACAGGATCACCAGTTAATATTTTAATATATGTTGCAGACTTAATAATATTGAAAATTACTTTTAAAATGACTTTACCATGTAAAACTAACATTTAAACTTGTATGAGATTTTAGAGATGGGGTTTACACACACTATGCTTATATTTTTTAGCCACAATGTGCAGCAGACAGCTCGGTCAGTGTGCTGGGAGCATGCAGAGAGTGTGCTCTTATTAGCACATGTAGCGATACCTCCAACTAAGAAGGCCGCAGATTTAGTTTGGGCCCTGATGGCAGCTCCGCCAACCCCCGGCAATAGGCTCTACCCCCTACTGGCACAGCTAGTATTGACAGTAAATTGTATATCTTATACTTTATGAATAACTGAGCATTGAGACAATACTAAATTTAAATAAGTATAAGGTTTTACTTAAGCTCTTGGTAAGAAAGATATAACAGTAATCACAGTTTACAGAATAATCATTGGTAATGCAGAGCCCTGCAACGCTAACAAACTAAAGAGCTGACATGCAACAAGTGCGCCACACGGGCGACCGTTAGTTAAAGTGGAGCTCCACCCTAAATAGCAACTTTTGCTATTTGGAACCCTCCCCCCCTCCGGTGTCACAATTGACACCTTTCAGGGGGGAGGGGGGTGAAGATACCTGTCTAAGACAGGTATTTTCACCCACATCCGGGAGTCCTCTCTCCGGGAATCTGCGGGAGTTACGTCACTTCCCGCAGACTTCCCTTGGTGTTCTGGGAGACACTCGGCTCCCAGAACACAGGAGCACCAATCAGAACGGCGCAGCGCGACTCGCGCATGCGCTGTAGGGAACTGGGCATGAAGCCGCAGGGCTTCACTTCCTGGTTCCCTCAGCGAGGATGGCGGAGGGAGCAGCAGAGCGACGAGCGGTCGCTCGTCCTCTGCTGCGGACGTCGCTGGACTCCAGGACAGGTAAGTGTCCAAATATTAAAAGCCAGCAGCTGCTGTAGCTGTAGCTGCTGGCTTTTAATATTTTTTTTTCCGGCGGAGCTCCGCTTTAAGTGCCCTATGGCGCAGTAACCCAAAACACATTAGAAACCCCACCAGGCCTGGTTCTGAGATCTATAACTTAGTCCTTTTTCTTCACCGGCAGATCTTTAACGGTGGTGCACATTAACAGAGTACAAACTTTGTAATCCAATGGGGTAGGTAAAGATGGGTGGGAACTTGGCTATATGAACTGTAAGTTCAGCTATGGTACGGCTCTTCAATAAGGGTATCAGGAACAACTGGTGGGCCACGACAGTCTATAGGCCTATATGAAGTAACAGTATATCGTTTGGGCGTATGCCCTCTCACCCGCCCGGACTACGGTCTCAGTCCGGGAAGCTTCCACCGACTTGTGTCACACACACACTCAGTCTCTCCAGCGATCGGGTCCCCGATCCAACAAGGCTGTAGCTGAGCAAAGTCAGATGCCACCCAGGCTCGCAGAGGGGGTGGAAGGCTCTTTGGTGCTGAGCAAGGCCTCAGGCTTCAGGCCTTGCACTCCGACACATCCGCACAGGAGGATCAGTCTGTGTAGTCTCGTGTCCCAAAGAGGCCGAGCCCAGCCTCGCCTCCTCCTTTTATAACCCCTCCCATGAGTCTCTGCGGTGGGAACATATAAAGAACGGGGTTCTGGGTGATGTAGTCTCTCTCTTAAAGGGGAACACCCCGCTACACACTCCCCCCACTTGAACTCTTTGGTCCCCAAAGATAAACTTTAACAACAACTATGCACAACTCTAGATAATTCTACAAACAATGTTGGGATAGGGGATTCCCACCAAAACTGAGGGGTAGAATTCCATTGCCCACAGGTCACATTATCATGGGTGGCCTGCCTAACTGTGCCAGAGAGTGAGCTAGGGTTGCCCTCCACCAAATGGACAGTGGAGGGATCCGGAATCTCAATGATTCTCCTAGCAGTGACTACAGAGTCTTCTGAACTATTCCCCATTTGTGGGTAGGTCAACTTCCTAGGAGGTCGAATGACTCTTCGAGCCCTTTGCTCTCTTGAGATTTCTGGCTCTGGCGCCACAGGCTCCTCCTCCTCTGAGCAACTATCATGGGTATCTTCCCAGTAATCTGCTGAAGGACTAGAGGGGATGAACTCCGTGGCTTCTGGGTTCAGTGTTTCATCTGTGGTGTCTTCAGTGGTTGGAAGATCTATGGTAGAAGTTCCTGGAGTTGGGGAAGGCCACAGCCAATCAAGTTCTCCCTCCTCATTTCCACTAAGTTGAGAGGCCTCTCCATCTTCAGCTCGGGAGGTCTGCGACCGAGTGTTCGGCCTAGGAGTATCCAGGATAGAGGCCGGTTCAGGGGAGTCTCCCACGGGAGGTATTCTAACTGCCTAAGCAAGTGGGAGCAGGTGGTTTCGATGCCACGTCTTCAGTGGGCCCACCTTTCCTTCTGGCTTCAACTTGTAGACAGGTAGGCCCGGCAACTTCCTACAGATGACATAAGGTTCAGATCTCCATCTGTCTGCAAGTTTGTGCTTCCCAGGGACCCCCAGATTGCGTAACAGCACTCGATCCCCGGGCTGTAGGTCTTGTACCCGGACCTTCAAGTCGAAGTTTCTTTTATTTCGAGCCCCCCTTTGGTCTGAGGCCGCTTGAGCTTGCTCATAGGCTACTTTCAGTCTGTGTCTGAGCCTGTCCACATATCCTTTGTGGGATGTGGCTGAGGAATGGTCCAGAGAGGTGCCAAAGGCCAAGTCCACCGGTAGTCTCGCTTCTCTCCCAAACATGAGTCGATATGGGGAGTAGCCTGTAGCATCACTGATGGTGCAGTTGTAAGCATGTACTATGGCTGCTATGTGTTGGCTCCAATGTTTCTTTTTCTCGCTTTCCAGAGTCCCCAACATGTTGAGCAAGGTTCGGTTAAACCTTTCCGGCTGAGCATCTCCCTGTGGATGGTAGGGTGTAGTTCGAGTCTTCTTGATTCCCAAAGAATCCAGGAGCTTCCGGATCAGTTTGCTCTCGAAGTCCCTCCCTTGATCCGAATGGAGTCGCTGTGGCAGCCCATAATGGACAAAGTACTTCTCCATAAGTACCTTGGCTACGGTGGAGGCCTTCTGGTCTTTGGTGGGGAAAGCCTGGGCATACCGGGTGAAATGGTCGGTTATCACCAGAACATTTCCTAGTCCACTCAGGTCGGGTTCGAGGCAGAGAAAATCAACGCATACCAGATCCATTGGGCCTTGACTCTGTAGATGGCCCATTGGGGCAGCTTGATGGGGTAAAGTCTTCCTCTGGATGCATCGTGCACATGAGTGGCAGTACTCTTCTACCTCTGCCCTCATGCAGGGCCAATAGAAATGACTCCTGACAAGTTGGAAGGTCCTTTCAGCCCCTAGGTGGCCATGATTGTCATGCAGGGCAATCAGAACAGTCTCTCGATGTTTCTCTGGGAGGAACAGTTGCCATTTATCTTCTGAGTCATCAGAGGGGCCCCTTCGGTAGACCAATCCCTGATGTAACTGCAACCTGTCCCACTCTTTCCTCAGCAGGCGAGCTTCTTTTGAAGGTTGACGCATGGGTCTGTTTGGATCCTGATTCTCCAGGGCCTCCAGGACCAATCTCCCCATGGGGTCTTCCAATTGGTCACACCTCAACTCCTTCTTGGACAGTCTTGGCAGGTTGTCCTCTTCCAGTTGAGCTACTCCACAGTAGTGTTTGGGGACTCCCACCATGGTAACTCCTATTTCCTCTGCTCTGGAGCCTCCTCGGGCTTGGAATTCAGCTCCTTGGCAAAGGGCCCGCACCCCGTCCGGTGCCACTTGGGTCCAATCTTCTAGGTCACTGGTGGGGGAATGAGATCTCCTGGACAGAGAGTCTGCGTCTCGATTCCCAGCCCCTGGCCTATACTTTAGGCTGAAGTTGAATCCAGACAGTGCGGCCAGCCACCTGTGTCCAGTGGCGTCCAGCTTGGCCGTGGTGAAAAGGTAGGTAAGGGGGTTGTTGTCGGTCTTCACAGTGAACTCCGCCCCATACAGGTAGTCCTTGAGCTTGTCTACTACCGCCCACTTGAGGGCCAGGAACCCCAGCTTGTGAGTGGGGTAGTTCTTCTCAGAGGGGGTCAGGCTCCTACTCACGTAGGCAACAGGCCGCAGCTGCCCCTCGTGTTCTTGGTAAAGTACTCCTCCCAGACCATCATGACTAGCATCCACGTGCAGTTCATAGGGCTTGGTTGGGTCTGCGTAGGCCAAGACTGGTGCAGTGGTCAGGCTCTTCTTCAATACCTGGAAAGCCCCTTCACACTTCTGATTCCACTGATCTCTGATGGACTCTCCCGGCCTCCTGGGCCCCGAGTCATCCTCTTCTCCTTCAGTCTTGAGCAATTCATTCAATGGTCTAGCAATTCGGGCAAATCCCTCCACAAACCTCCTGTAGTAGGAGCAGAAGCCCAAGAAGGATCTGAGTTCTGTTACTGTGGTGGGCCGTGGCCAGGAGGTAACTGCCTCCAATTTCTCAGGGTCTGTGGCAACCCCTTCTTCAGACACTATGTGCCCCAGGTAGTTCACAGAAGACTGGTAGAACCGACACTTCTCAGGCGAAAGCTTAAGTCCTTCCTCACTGAGTCTTCTCAACACTTTTTCCAGCCTCTCTTCGTGTTCTTCCAAGGTTCTCCCAAAGACAATGACATCGTCCAGGTATACAAGGACTTCAATAAGGTTCATGTCTCCTACAGTCTTCTCCATGAGATGTTGGAAAGTAGCTGGGGCTCCAGACAAACCTTGGGGCATCCGGTCGAATTCAAAGAACCCCACTGGGGTTATGAAAGCTGTCTTCTCCTTGTCTTCTGGATGCATCGGGATCTGATAGTACCCACTCTTGAGATCCATAACACTGAACCACTTGGCTCCAGACAAGCTCTGTAAGGCATCTTCTATCCTCGGAGTGGTGTACTGGTCGGGTAAGGTTCTCCTATTAAGAGTCCTGTAGTCGATACAGAGTCTCAAGGATCCATTCTTCTTTCTGACCACCACTATGGGAGAGGCATAGGGGCTTCTGGACTCCCGTATCACACCAGTCCTCTTGAGTTCTGCAAGTTGCTCCCTTAGATCCTCCAGATCTGCTAGGGGAACCCGCCTGACCCTCTCTCGGAAGGGCTTGTCTTCCTGGAGGCGGATCCGATGGGTGGCACTCCTTGCACACCCCACATCGAACTCATCCTTAGAGAAGATCTTCTCCCATCTACTCAACTGGACCTTGGCTCTCTCTTTCCAAGCCCTGGACAGATTAGGGTTTTCCATGGATATCTTCTCCCAAGTGTCTCCTCCTTCGCCCACCTCTGACAGGTTGACAGGGGCAGCGGGGCTCACTTGGCCCAACAGCATCCTGGCTGGAATTTCCATGGGGCCATCTGTATTGTTCCTAACACTCACTGGGACTCTACAATGGGCCTTCTTCAGGGCCTTCAGCGGAATCACTTCTGGTATCACTTCCAGACCATGGGCCCCTTCTCTTGGGTCAGATTCCAACATTACAAAGGGTCCAGGCTGCTCCCAAGTAAGCTTCACCGTGGCTCTGAGACAGGTTACTTCACCGGGCTGCAACACTATCCCTCCTCTTCCAAGTCTCCACACCTTCCCTATCCCCTCTCCTGGGGTCTTCTGCTCTAAGACCAGCCGTTGGTAAGCCGTCTTCAGCATGGGGTGGATCTTGGTGGCCACTTCCCCTTTCTCTTTCACTAGGGGGGTCAGAAGTCTTCGGACCAGGTCCGTGTTCGTCCCTATTATAAGGGAGCCCGTGTTGGTTCCCAGCGGCCGAGGGCACACAACCGCCAGGGTGTCAAACACTTCGGCCTTTCCAGCCACAGACGGGTCAAAGATCATCTTGACAGGCAGATAGCCATCGTAGGGGAAGTTCTGGGTTCCAATCCCACATATCTCCAGTCCCTCTATCTTCCGGATAGGTAGGTGACTCAAGTGCTTATCGTAGAAGTCTCTGTACAGCAGGGTCACTTGCGCCCCAGTATCCAAGATTGCTCTGGTGTAGATTCCCTCCACTTGAATGGACACTATAGGAGATGGGCCTACCAGCTTCTCTGGATATGGGCCGTCAGGGGTCACCTTCTTCATCCCTTTTCCTTTTGGACTCTCCCTTGTCCTATTCCCTTCGGACTTGAACTTTCCTTGAGCCTGGTATGCGTTGACTTCCCCCCTTTTAATGGGTGTAGGAACCCGCTGAGGGATGCTATTATTTTTCTTAGGTGGGCACCCCCTTTGGGGAGTGCTGTGCCTCTTCTGAGGGGTCTCGCCCCTTCTTCCTGGAGTATAGCTTTGTTGGGGGGTATTTCATTTCCCCTTTGGTGTTCTATCTCTCTTTTTCTTTTGCTTCGCATTCAGCTTGGAGTTTACTGAAGATGATGGGTACCCGGTTGACTCCTTCACCGGGGCCCTCTGAAGTTTCCCGCCGGCTTGCGGTTGTCTGGTCTCTTCTTCTTCTTCGGACTAGAACATGTAGCCGCAATGTGGCCAACTCCCCCACAGTTGAAGCAGACTATATCTCCCCATTCTTGTAAAGATTCGGGTGCCGAGGCAATTGGGAATAATTCCTTCCTTGGTACTTCTCTCTTGGGACCCTATGTGTCTTTTTCTATCAGAGAGGTCAATATCTCTAACACCTTGGACATCTGGGTTTTTAAGGTGTCTATCTCCGAATCTCTTTCAGGGGTCATTACTGGATTGACTAGCACCTGTGCGGGTACAACACTTGTCTTAATCATCTGCTGGTCCTGTTGCAGTGCCTCCTCATCTCTGATGATTTTTATCAAGTCAGCATAAGTCAGCAACGCTCCTCCTCCTGAGGTTTTCAGGTGCAGCCAGACTGGATCGGAGCGTAGCGCTCCCTTTAAGACTTGCTTCATTCTTGCCGCATCTGTATCTTGGGGCTTCATCCCCTTCTTTAACACAATCTTGCACAGCAGCCTGTTCAGTCTTCTGACATACTCAGAAAGTTTCTCCTCTGGTTTTTGGAAAGTGTGTTCAAACTGGTAGACCATCTCTGTCACCTTTTCTAATTGACCAAACTCTTCCTGCAGCATGGCTAGACAGTCTTGAGCCGTGCAACCTGCATTCCCAAATTGAAAACTTTTCACTGCTTCTGCACCTTTAAGGCTTTCTATCACTCGCTGCCTCTTCTGTGCTTCAGGCACCTCCCATGCCTCCACTGCCTGTAATGCCTGCTCCACCCAGGTATCAAAATCTTCTTCCCCTGCCGGGACAGGGAGCTTCCCTGAGATTATTTTTAGTCTCCGGTAGCTGGTTTCTACATGCACCGTACTTCTGACATTTAGCTAGCAGATCCCCTATTGCATTTATCAGTTCTGGTGATATAGCAGTGACCGGTGCAGGCGCCACCGGGGGTGTCGCCCTGTCTTCTCTTTCCGGTGGGGTACGGGCCGCAGCCTGCGGTGATCCTGTAGGGGATGGCTCCCTCTCTACAGTTGCTGCGTGCGCCAGCCTATATGTTCTGTTGTCTGGCGTCCGCAGACACTTGCGCTTACAGGCCTCTGGCATCCCGTCCCAATATTCCACTAATGCGTATTGATATGAGATGTCTGGGTCTGTCTTTATGTCCATCACCCACGGTGTGTGATCTGGGGACACTGAACTCATTAATTCCTCTACCGCCTCACTCGACCATTTCTCCCCAGGGAGGCTAATGGCTATCGACTGTTTTGGCTCTGTGTTAGCGGCTTTGCACCACTCTTCTACCGCTCGTGGATCCATGGGGTCCATGCCGGCACCTCTGGCGTTCGCTTGCTGCATCAGGATCCCGGACGAGAACCCCCACGTGTAGCGATACCTCCAACTAAGAAGGCCGCAGATTTAGTTTGGGCCCTGATGGCAGCTCCGCCAACCCCCGGCAATAGGCTCTACCCCCTACTGGCACAGCTAGTATTGACAGTAAATTGTATATCTAATACTTTATGAATAACTGAGCATTGAGACAATACTAAATTTAAATAAGTATAAGGTTTTACTTAAGCTCTTGGTAAGAAAGATATAACAGTAATCACAGTTTACAGAATAATCATTGGTAATGCAGAGCCCTGCAACGCTAACACACTAAAGAGCTGACATGCAACAAGTGCGCCACACGGGCGACCGTTAGTTAAGTGCCCTATGGCGCAGTAACCCAAAACACATTAGAAACCCCACCAGGCCTAGTTCTGAGATCTATAACTTAGTCCTTTTTCTTCACCGGCAGATCTTTAACGGTGGTGCACATTAACAGAGTACAAACTTTGTAATCCAATGGGGTAGGTAAAGATGGGTGGGAACTTGGCTATACGAACTGTAAGTTCAGCTATGGTACGGCTCTTCAATAAGGGTATCAGGAACAACTGGTGGGCCACGACAGTCTATAGGCCTATATGTAGTAACAGTATATCGTTTGGGCGTATGCCCTCTCACCCGCCCGGACTACGGTCTCAGTCCGGGAAACTTCCACCGACTTGTGTCACACACACACTCAGTCTCTCCAGCGATCGGGTCCCCGATCCAACAAGGCTGTAGCTGAGCAAAGTCAGATGCCACCCAGGCTCGCAGAGGGGGTGGAAGGCTCTTTGGTGCTGAGCAAGGCCTCAGGCTTCAGGCCTTGCACTCCGACACATCCGCACAGGAGGATCAGTCTGTGTAGTCTCGTGTCCCAAAGAGGCCGAGCCCAGCCTCGCCTCCTCCTTTTATAACCCCTCCCATGAGTCTCTGCGGTGGGAACATATGAAGAACGGGGTTCTGGGTGATGTAGTCTCTCTCTTAAAGGGGAACACCCCGCTACACACACATCTCAGGCCGCTGCAGATGTATTTGTGTTGTGGCTAGGTATTTTATGTTTTTTTTTTTTTTTTACTTAGACTCCATTCACGCAGGGGCAACAAGACTTCCAGCGCGACTTTGGGAGGCAACTTGGACACGACTTGAGTATGAATTACAGTGCGACATGAAGCTACTTACAAGGCAACTTCAAGTTGCCTCCAGAACAGGAGACATTCCAGTGGCCAATCAAACAAGAATCAGCTCTGTGGGAGGGAGAGGTTTGCCTGAGAAATGTATGTTATCTTCCTGGAAAGTTGCTTCTGTTAAGACAGTGATCTGACTTCTGAGGCGACTTCCATTGAAATCAATGTGTACAGGTCGCCTAGAAGTCAGATTGAAGTAGTACAGGAACCTTTTTTGAAGTCAGAGCGACTGCAGTAGTGTGCATTAAGACGGCTCCATTCACTTACATTGATTTTCTAATGCAGCGCGACTTGAGGCGACTAGGGGTGACCTGGGGCGACTTGAAGTTGGATCCAAAGTTGCCCCTGTGTGCATGGGCTCTTACATGTGTATTTAATTACATATCAGCCCTTAATGCCAACAATGTGCATTTAGGGACATTTACCCACACCGACATGCCTGTCAAACTAAGACGAGCAGCTGAATCCATGCAGCTGCTGCATCTCCATCCCCTCATACACTTAGATGGGATGCCTGTACTCAGCACCTGGCAACTCAAGCCGCATAAACACAAGGCCCACTCACAGTCTGTGTACCTCAGCACCTGTTTGAATGAAGCCTAAAGCTGGCAATACATTATACAATTTTCTTATTCAATTTCCATTAGATTTACCTTCAACTATGAATAATATATAAATGGATACTGGCGCCAATAGTGAAACTAAAAAAAAGGGTTGCTGCACCTGAAATTTGTGAAAAACTAATGAGGAATGATGATGTGATAAAGGGCGCTCCCAATACAATCACTGAAAGTGCAAAGAGTGATCTATGCAAATAGTATGTATACGTTTGTGACATTGTTTAAACGTGTATTAGCGAATTGCTTCACTTTATACATGTGCACAATATACATCTTACCTTCAACTATGTAGTGCAAAGGACCTGCCTGATTGCATACAATTTAAAAGTGTTAAGGTTTGACCTCATATTATATGGTTTTGGTAAATCTAAAGGTAAATTGTACCAGAAAATTGTATAATGTATGGCCAGCCTAAGAGAGTCACTCTACACGTCTGCTTTGAGCAGTGCCATTACCTCCTGCAAATCCTGCCAAGAGTGCTTTAATACTTGAATCAAGTTGTGGACACATCCATTACTGGTTCTGTAAAGCCCTGTACACACGATCGGATTTCCAAAGGAATAAAATCCGATAGAATTTTCCCGTCGGAATTCCGATGAAGCTGACTTTCATCAGTCTTGCCTACACACCATTAGACAAAATTCAGACCGTCCAAAACGCCGTGACGTAAAACACTCCGACGAGCCGAGAAAAATTAAGTTCAATGCTTCTGAGCATGCGCCGACTTGATTCTGAGCATGCGTGGGTTCTTTCTCCGTTGGAGTTCCACACAGACGATCAGAATTTCCTATCGTTTTTTTTTTCCATCGGAAAAATTTAAAACATGTTCTATTTTTTAACACCGGAAAAAAGTCAGATGGGGCCCACACGCGATCGTTTTTTCCGATGAAAAAAGTCCATCGGACTTTTTTCATCGGAAAAACCGACCGGGTTTACAGGGCATAACAGAGCGGATCATACAGTAGATGCAAAGCTGGTCATTTATTGTTGATGTACAACTAAAGACAAAACTATCTTTTTTAGTTTTGAATAGAGTGCTAGAGAGTGATTAGAACACTGACAGTTTTTATCGCTGTTTGTGCCCCTGTTAGGGATATTAACTCTGTCTATTTTTCCTGTTTACCGCATTGAAATTAAAAGTAAAATAAAATCCCACATTTTGGGCTGTCCGCAAAAATGTAAAAGGACAGTAGTTCTGGTGACCTGGGGGTCCCCAAGGAATTCCCTTAATTTGCAGGGATTTCCTTTCAGTTGCTGTTTATCTATGGGACAGTAAGTGAAGAGAAAGCTGACAGGGGTTATAACCCCCCCCCTAATCTATTCACCTCACTTGTGTGTATGGGGAAATTTGTTCCACCTATGGCCAGCCTTAGGATCAATCCTTTCTAGTCATTAATGGATTTGCCACACAGGTAGGGGAAGGGGTGGAGGAACAGGTCTGCCTCCACAACTACATCTAGGAAGCACCTAGTAACAGGGATCAAAGTACTACTTGTATGAAGATAAATTAAAAATTCTCTAGGGTTTCTGCAAAAATAATAATAAAAAAAATATATATATATATATATATATACATATATATATATATATATATATATATATATATATATATATATATGCACAGTTGCAATAAAAAGTATGTGAACCCTTTGGAATGATATGAATTTCTGCACAAATTGGTCATAAAATGTGATCTGATCTTCATCTAAGTCACAACAATAGACAATCACAGTCTGCTTAAACTAATAACACACAAAGAATTAAATGTTACCATGTTTTTATTGAACACACCGTGTAAACATTCACAGTGCAGGTGGAAAAAGTATGTGAACCCCTAGACTAATGAGATCTCCAAGAGCTAATTGAAATGAGGTGTCAGCCAACTGGAGTCCAATCAATGAGATGAGATTGGAGGTGTTGGTTACAGCTTCCCTGCCCTCTAAAAAACACACACCAGTTCAGGGTTTGCTTTTCACAAGAAGCATTGCCTGATGTGAATGATGCCTTGCACAAAAGAGCTCTCAAAAGACCTACGATTAAGAATTGTTGACTTGTATAAAGCCGGAAAGGGTTATAAAAGTATCTCCAAAAGCCTTGCTGTTCATCAGTCCACGGTAAGACAAATTGTCTATAAATGGAGAAAGTTCAGCACTGCTGCTACTCTCCCTAGGAGTGGGCGTCCTGTAAAGATGACTGCAAGAGCACAGTGCAGACTGCTCAATGAGGTGAAGAAGAATCCTAGAGTGTCAGCTAAAGACGTACAAATGTCTCTGGCATATGCTAACATCCCTGTTAGCGAATCTACGATACGTAAAACACTAAACAAGATCGGATTTCATTGGAGGATACCACAGAGGAAGCCACTGCTGTCCAAAAAAAAACATTGCTGCACGTTTACAGTTTGCACAAGAGCACCTGGATGTTCCACAGCAGTACTGGCAAAATATTCTGTGGACAGATGAAACCAAAGTTGAGTTGTTTGGAAGAAACACACAACACTATGTGTGGAGAAAAAGAGGCACAGCACACCAACATCAAAACCTCATCTCAACTGTGAAGTATGGTGGTGGGGGCATCATGGTTTGGGGCTGCTTTGCTGCGTCAGGGCCTGGACGGATTGCTATCATCAAAGGAAAAATTAATTCCCAAGTTTATCAAGACATTTTGCAGGAGAACTTAAGGCCATCTGTCCACCAGCTGAAGCTCAACAGAAGATGGGTGTTGCAACAGGACAACGACCCAAAGCATAAAAGTAAATCAACAACAAGAATGGTTTAAACAGAAGAAAATACTCCTTCTGGAGTGGCCCAGTCAGAGTCCTGACCTCAACCCGATTAAGATGCTGTGGCATGACCTCAAGAAAGCGATTCACACCAGACATCCCAAGAATATTGCTGAACTGAAACAGTTCTGTAAAGAGGAATGGTCAAGAATTACTCCTGACCGTTGTGCACGTCTGATCTGCAACTACAGGAAACGTTTGGTTGAAGTTATTGCTGCCAAAGGAGATTCAACCAGTTATTAAATCCAAGGGTTCACATACTTTTTCAACCTGCACTGTGAATGTTTACATGGTGTGTTCAATAAAAACATGGTAACATTTAATTATTTGTGTGTTATTAGTTTAAGCAGACTGTGATTGTCTATTGTTGTGACTTAGATGAAGATCAGATCACATTTTATGACCAATTTGTGCAGAAATCCATATCATTCCAAAAGGGTTGGTTCACATACTTTTTATTGCAACTGTGTGTATGTATATATATATATATATATATATATATATATATATATATATATATATAATATTTAGGGGTTCTAAGTAATTTTCTAGCAAAAAAACAAACATTTTTTTACATCTATGAGAGAAATGTCAGAACTGACCCGGGTTGGAAGCGGTAAACAGAACAAATGTAGCAAAATCCAGCTAATTTTGATGTTAATCAAGTTCAACATGCCTTCCTGCGAACTATATGTTGCCATTGAAGTTCAACGGCATGTAACATTACTTGTGCCAGTGTTACAGCGGAAACAATACACCATCCCTCCAACATATCAGTGTCCCATCAGTTAAAAACAGCTCCATGAATGCCCTTTGGATACTGGGAAGGTATAGGACACCCCTTGCTGACTGGGGCTATTAAGTATCTTAAGATCTGTCCACCAGCCTACTCAAGTATTTGTATATACTATGTATTTTTGATTATTTATTAGTGCATCTTTCCATGGCCACATGAACCAGCAATGTATTGAATGAACCAGGTCAGTGGTTCTACACTTTATTATTGTGTTTCCTGCACTGAATTGCTTATTCTATCTGTTAATAGATATTAAGCAAAAAAAGTCATACCCATCACAAATTGTATAGTGTAAAGTTCCCAATACAATATCAAGATAGTCACATTATATATAATTATTAGTTGTCAATATCTACTTGCAGATTTTTTAAACTACAAAGATCTGAGTGCTGGCAGCTCCTCTATACACCCAAGAGTGGTGTTCTTTCTTATTATTTAGATTTTATAAACAATTTTACAAATAGAAAAACATTTTTTTTTTTTTTTACATTTTATTTTGTGGCTTTGAAAATGCACACATGTACTGGCAATCAGCAATCAGAAATCAGCAGATATGCTACCATAGTTAAAATCTTTAAGTCAAGTTTACTGAAATAAATAGCAAACAGCAGACATGAAAAATTGATTTGCCATGTCCATGCTTAAACCTGAAGTAGGCAGATTGGTCTGAGGCAGAAATTAGCAAACATTTGGCATTGCATATATCAAGTAACATGCATTTGTCATGATGTCATGACGGAGTGGCTTTAGATGAGCTCCCCATTCTCCTTTGAAGCCCCTCTAACTTTTGCCAGGCATGTCTAGAACAAGTGTTCTTTAATTAGTACCCAGTTTTCAATGCTGACCTCTGTAAGTGAAGGAAAGGGTATTTTGGAAATGATCTCTTACCCATCTGAACTCTGCTAATTTTTGGTTGCAAGGGGAGAAAGAGAACAGCGCTTCTAAGTGCAGTAAATAGGGTAACACTTTAATAATAAAGGTCAGTAACTATTTACAGGCCAGTAAAAAACAGGAGCCACGCTTTGTGGCACATGAAAGTCCCGCTCCCAGATCCAGGGGAAGTATTCCTATGCCTGCGTCCCTGTCTTCCAGCTGGTGGTTCGTGTGGGTGGACTCCAGCACTGACAGCTCGGTCCGGATAGCCGAGCATGCCGAGGTCTCAGGGATGATGTCACCCCTGTGTCAGGAGCGGAGGAGGCGGCTTCGACTTCGGAGCATGCGTGCTCCTTCCTCAGGCCATGCTGGGGGCCATCTTTGACGTGATTTACAGTATATATGTAGGGACACGGATGTCCATGCTCACAGACACCAAAACGAAAAGGAGCCCCCCAACCCACATGTGTAATGTGTACAAAGCACAAGTAAACATGGGAAACACTTATAAATGCTTCAAATTGTTCTGAAAATATCTATTTTAAAGGAGTCTGAGTTATGTGCCACCTTCAGGTGAATGGATACTGGCAGAAAGGAACAGACAGGAAGTATCCCATATGTAACCCCTCCCATGCAGGGAAGCCCTTCGTTTTGTAGCAAGCAATGAACCCCCAAAAGACATGAGGGACATTGGTGTCCTATGATGTACTCCAAGAAACAGATTTTACAGGTAAGTACAAAAATCCAGCTTTCTTTTTCATACATCACAGGAAACAGAGCAGGCTATAATCGTGACTATTTGGGATGTCCCAAATCAATGCACATGAAGAGAGGGAAAACAGAAGCCACCGACAGGCCCCAGGAGAACAACTCCGTTGTCTGTGGATTGCTATAGCCAAAGGCAACATCCTCCACAGATCTTAAGTCCACACAGTAAAACCTCATAAAACTATGTACCGATAAACAGGTTGCAGCCTTGCAAAACTGAGCCACTGATGCCTGATGATGCATAGCCCGGGAAGCCTTTATACCCCTAGTGGAGTCTGCCTTTATTTGAATAGGCAGGACCTTACTCTCCTAGTCATAGGCTTGTGTAATAACCTGTTTTTTCCAACTTGAAATGGTTAACTTTGACACTGCCTGACCCTTCCTGGATCCACATCCGAACCACATCCAACATGTGAAGGGCTCTTTCTCCCGTGGACTCAAAAAAAATTAGGGTAGGACAATGTCCAAATTTTAATGAAAGCTTGACACCACCTTCAGCAAAAAGGGTGTGAGTGGTATTGCCACAGTCTATAATCTCTTCTGCTTCCTGTGCCTGTGTGACATGTGTCATGGCTAATTTGGACATAACAGTGCCACTTAGTCTGACTGGCTTCTCTGCTTCTACTTAGGCTGCTTTGGTAACCTGGTTTTCCCACCTTGAAATGGTTGACTTTGACACGGCCTGACCCTTCCTGGATCCACATCCGAACCACATCCAACATGTGCCAGGCTCTTTCTTCTGTGGACTGGAAAAAAAATGAGGTACGACAATGTCCAAATTTAAATTAAAGCAAAAAGGGTGTGTGTGGGTTGCCAACTTTCAGTAAATTTATGAACAGTTTGTAAAATCTGTACTTTTTGCATCTGTCCATGAATGTCCATTACGGACATGTAGGCTGCATGTTCATAACTGACATTCATGGACAGATGCAACAATTATGGATTTTACAAACTGTTTGTAAATAAACTGAAAGTTGGCAACCCTGGTGGTATTGCCACAGTCTATAACCTCTTCTTCTTCCTGTGCCTGTGTGACATGTGTCATGGCTAATTTGGACAAAACAGTGCCACTTAGTCTGACTTTCCTCTCTGCTCCTATCAGGCTGCTTTGGTAACTTTCTCTACAATAGAATCATCAGTGACTGTCAAGTCTGAAATGTATGGTTTGATGTACCTTTGAGTATCACTATATGTTTCACTTAAAGTGTAAGTAAACCCTCCTATTGTTTTCAGCCAAGGAAGCGGCCATCTTTGCCTCTGTTTAATCTACAACTGCCATGATGCTGCACATGTGATCAGTTTAGACACCAGCCATTGGATGGTTTGACAGTTTGGTTGAGAGTGCAACCAATGGAAGTGTTAGACTTCCGGCACGTGCCGGAAATGAAATGGTTTAATGGATGGGTTTACTTACGCTTGAACCCCTGGTATAATGTGTGAAGAAATACTCTTTGTATCAGATTCTTATCATAAACAATAGCAGCACCTACTTGTTCAAATGACCACAGTACTTTTTGCTTTAGTTCCATGATCCTGTAAACAAACTGCTGGGGAGTTTCTTGATCCTGTTGCTTTGCATTCATCAGTTCCTGAATAGTGATGAGCCGAACACCCCCGGGTTCGGTTCGCACCAGAACCCGCGAACGGACCGAAAGTTCGTACGAACATTAGAACCCTATTAAATACAATGGATGCGAACGTTCAAATTCTAAAGTGCTAATTATAACAACTATTATGCATGTTATTGTCCTAAAAAGGGTTTGGGAACCCGGGTTCTGCACCAGGGGACATGTATCAATGCAAAAAGAAGTTTTAAAAACGGTCGTTTTTCGGGAGCAGTCATTTTAATGATGCATAAAGTGAAAAAAAAAAGTCAAATATTCCTTTAAATATCGTACCTGGGGGGTGTCTAAAGTATGCCTGTGAAGTGCCACGTGTTTCCCGTGTTTAGAACTGTCCCTGCACAAAATGACACTTCTAAAGGAAAAAAAAGCCATTTAAAACTGCTTGCGGCTTTAATGTAATGTCTGGTCCCGGTAATATGGATGAAAATCTTTAAGAAAAATGGCATAGCTACCCCATGACCCCCCCCCCCCTACCCCAGCCCATTACCAGCCCCTTTGGGTCTTGTATGGATATTAAGGGGAACCCCGCACATAAAATAAAAAAGGCCCTATATACTCTGAACAGCCGTATACAGGCGGTGCATACAAGACAGGGACTGTAGGTTTGTTCTTATGTAGAATCTGTTTGTAATTTTGAACAGGTACATTGTTGAAGTGTAGCTCCAGCCCAAAAATCTATTTTTAAACTTTTTGGAAAACATAGGTAAGGGTTATCACCCCTGTAACATTTGCTGTCTGTGCCCCTGTTCAGAACATTTCACCTCACTTTCCGTCCCAATGACAACTGTTTTTGAAATGTGGTGTTTTTCTTGAAACAAGGATTGCTGATAAAGCATCAGTACAGAGGACACACTTTTCTCCCATATTTATTCTTACAGGAGAGAATTTTCCTTCCTAGTGGTAGATTTCCTCTCACTTCCTGTTGTCTTCTTGCGTTTGCAAGTAGGAGTCGTTTGTAAGTTGGATGTTTGAAAGTAGGGACCTGCCGTATATACTCTGCAGAAATAGGCCCCTTAGTTGTTGGTGTTGGCACAACACTGTAAGCACTCACAGTTACTCTTGGTTGGTGCTGGAACGCCCTGCTGTCAACTATTATATCAGGAATTTTAATTACATATAATTGTTGAACAGTGGTAGTAAAAATTGGGCCTTTGATGGTGGTGCTGGTGCCACAACACTGTAAGCCCTGACAGTTACTCTTGGTGGGTGCAGCAATGGGCCCTGCTGTGAATTATTAGATCAAGAATTGTAATTGCATGCCCCTGTTGAACAGGGGCTGAAAAATTGGGCCTTTCGTGGTGGTGGTGGTGGTGTTGCCACAACACTGTAAGCCCTCAGAGTTACTCTTGGTGGGTGCAGCAATGGGCCCTGCTGTGAATTATTAGATCAAGAATTGTAATTGCATGCCCCTGTTGAACAGGGGCTGAAAAATTGGGCCTTAGGCACTGGTGGCACAACACTACAACCCCTCACAGATACGTTACTTGGAGCACAGCAATGAGCCCTGTTGCAAAGTATTGCTTCAAAAATTGTAATGACACGCCCCTGTTAAACAGGGGCTGAAAAATTGGACCTTAGGCACTGGTGCCACAACACTCCAACCCCTCACAGATACTGTACTTGGAGCACAGCAATGAGCCCTATGGCAAATTATTGCTAAAAAAATTGTAATTACACGCCCCTGTAAAACAGGGGCTGAAAAATTGGGCCTTAGCCACTGGTGGCGGCACCCATAAACAAAAATGATCTTCCAAGCTATCATCATCAATCGTATCATTGAGGACTCGGAGGAGGAGGATAGCCAGTCAACATAACAGCACAGGCACTCAGCATCAGCATCAGTCTTGAAGGGATGTGACATGTTAAAATCAATTAGTCTGTTATATCAGCATCAGGTGTGTGGTAGCTGGTGGTGATCCAAGACTGGTTCATCTTGATAAAAGTCAGTCGATCAACCGAGTCGGTGGACAGGCGCACCCTGTGATCCGTGACAAATCCTCCAGCAGCACTGAATGTGCGTTCCGAAAGAACGCTGGATGCAGGACAGGCCAGTAGCTCAATTGCATACTGTGCAAGCTCTGGCCAGTGATCCATCCTCAAGACCCAGTAAGCCAGAGGATTTTCGGTGGGGAAGGTGTCCAAGTCTGACCTTGCCCCTAGATATTCCTGCACCATGTTTATCAGATGCTGGCGATGGTTGCTGGAACCGATCATACTTTGGGGCTGCGGACTAAAGAATTGTCTGAACGCATCGGTCAGACGGCCACCTTCCCCACCGCTCCTTCTTTGACTGGCCGAAGCCTCAGCAACTCGTTGTCCAGGACCAGGAGTTTGTAACCTCCCAGTCTCTGGGAACACGTTGCACAGACCTTTCTGCAAGGCCTCCCGGAGTTGTCTCATCCTCTGCTCCCTCTGCGAAGGTAACATAAGGTCCGCAACCTTACCCTTGTACCGTGGATCAAGGAGAGTGGCCAGCCAGTAATGGTCCCTCTCCTTGATCCGAAGAATACGAGGATCCTTCGGCAGACTTTGCAGGATCAGGGAGGCCATGCAGCGTAGGTTTGCTAAGGCATTCGCTCCGGAGTCCTCTGGGTCACTAAGGACGACATGATCCGCAGCCACCTCCTCCCAGCCACGTACAAGTCCACTGGTTTCTTGGGACTGTAAATCATCCCTAAAAGACTGCTGCTGATGATGCTGAGTGCCAGCCTCCACCTCCATGCTGACACAATCCTCCTCCTCCTCCTCCTCCTCTTCCTCTTCCTGTGCGATGGGTGGGACAGAAGGAACACTGTCTGGGTAAAGGGGGCCTTGAGAGGCAAGGAAGTCCTCCTCTTCCTGCCTCTGTTCTGCCTCAAGTGCCCTGTCCATTATTCCACGCAGCGTGTGCTCCAACAAGTGGAAAAGAGGTACAGTGTCACTGATGCATGCACTGTCACTGCTCACCATCATCGTGGCCTCCTCAAATGGTGCCAGGACAGTGCATGCATCCCTGATCATGCCCCACTGGCGTGGAGAAAAAAAACCAAGCTCCCCTGACCCTGTCCTGGTGCCGTAGTCGCACAGGTACTCATTGATGGCCCTCTGCTGCGTGTGCAGCCGCTGCAGCATGGCCAACGTGAAGTTCCACCTGGTGGGCATGTCACATATAAGGCGGTTCTTGGGCAGGTTCAACTCCTTTTGCAGCTCAGCCAGGCGAGCACTGGCATTATAAGATCTGCGGAAATGCACACAGACTTTCCTGGCCTGCCTCAGGACATCCTGTGAGCCCGGGTACCTGCCCAAGAACCGCTGCACCACCAGGTTAAGGATGTGAGCCACACAGGGCACATGGGTCAGTTGTCCCTGTCGGAGGACGGAGAGGAGGTTGGTGCCATTGTCGCAAACCACCATTCCTGGCTTAAGCTGGCGTGGCGTCAACCACCTCTCGGCCTGGCCCTGCAGAGCAGACAGGACCTCTGCCCCAGTGTGGCTTCTGTCCCCCAAACACACCAGCGCAAGCACGGCATGGCATCTTTTTGCCTGCGTACTTGCGTAGCCCCGTGAACGGCTACGGAGCACCGCTGGTTCATAGGACAAACCACAGGAAGAGGCCATGGAGGAAGAAGAAGAGGAGGGGGTGGAGGAGAGAGGTGTGTCACAACCAGTAGTAGCATTTTGGAGGCGTGGCGGTGGAACAACCTCCAACACTACTGCACCTTGTCCTGCATCCTTCCCAGCTGCCAAAAGAGTGACCCAATGGGCCGTGAAAGAAAGGTAACGTCCCTGTCCATGCCTGCTGGACCATGAGTCAGCGGTAATATGCACCTTACCGCTGACCGCCCTGTCCAGCGAGGCCAAGACATTGCCTTCCACATGCCGGTAGAGAGCCGGAATAGCCTTCCGTGAGAAAAAGTGGCGTTTGGGAACCTGCCACTGAGGAACCGCACATTGCACAAACTCACGGAAGGGGGCCGAGTCTACCAACTGAAAAGGCAGCAGTTGAAGCGCTAGCAATTTAGCCAAGCTAGCATTCAACCGCTGGGCATGTGGATGGCTGGGAGTGAACTTCTTTTGACGGTCCAGCAGCTGGGGCAGGGAAATTTGCCTGCTAGAATCGGACGTCGGTGTACTGCTAGCAGAGTGGCCGCAAGTACTTGGCTGTGACACACCTAATTCTACACCTTCATTCCTCTCAGTGCATGTTTCCGAGAGGACTGAAGTTATAGTGGGGTTGGAGATCCCAGCTGATGCGGTGCAAGGAGAGGTCCGCTTTGTTCTTTGGTGTGGGTCTTTGAGGTAGGCTTGCCAACGAGCTGCATGGCAGGTCAACATATGTCTGGTCAGGCATGTGGTACCCAAGCGGCTGATGTTTTGGCCACGCGATATACGCTTGAGACATATGTTGCAAACAGCAGCTGTGCGATCTGATGCACTAGCCTCAAAAAAGTCCCACACCAAGGAACTTTTTGAATGACGGGCAGAGGCAGCGCCCTGCACAGGCGGAGCTCTGCGGTGTGATTCCGTTGGTGTACTGCCCTTACGCTGGCCACCAAAGGGCATCCTGCCTCATTGGAGATGTGCCTCCTCCTCATCCTCCTCCTCCTCCTCTCTCCTATTAGGCACCCACGTGGAGTCAGTGACCTCATCATCCCCTCCCTCCTCATCACTGGAGCCAATCTGGCAGTATGCTGCAGCTGCTGGAACATGACTGCCAGATTGGTGTCCTTCTTGAGCATCCCCTCTGTCTGCTCTCACGCTACTGCCTTCCTGTAGCTGGGTTTCATCATCAGACCCTTCGAAACGCTGGGCATTCTCCTGGAGCATGTACCCAACACTGTGCTCAAACAGTTCGGGGGACTCCTCAGGAGGAGGACATGGTGGGTCTAGGGAAGGAGTGACTGATGATGAGTCTGACATTGATACCAGGGAAGAGGACGCTTTGGCAGCTGCTTTGCCAGTACCCTGAGCCTGGGTGAGAGAGGATGAGGAGGAGGAGGAGGGCTTGGTCATCCACTCTACCAAGTCTTCGGCATGATGTGGCTCAACATGTCCAGCTGCCGAAAAGAAGGACAAGCGTGTCCCATGGCCATGTGCTGATGACAATGCACCGCGTCCACGACCAGCACTGTTGCCCCCAGACACAGAGCCTGCTTGCCCTCTTTTATTGCCTCCTGACTGTCTGCCTCTCCTTGTTTGCCTTCCAGACATTCTAATAGATGGCCTGCAGGGAGATGGGAAAAAAGCAATAAGGGCTACCTTCAGGTGTCCTTCTCTGTCCCTTTACTTAAGGATTTCTAAATATGGTTGAGGATTATTGCTTTTGCACAGAATAGCACAACGACAATTTCCCTGACTGTCCAAAAAACAAGGATTTCAAAGATGGTTGATGAGGAATGCTTTGGCACACTATAGCACAAGGAGAATTCCCCTCACTTTCCTTCTTTGTCCCTAGAAACAAGGACTGGCACAGTGAAAGAAACTGACACTCTCCCTACCTACAGTTTTCTGTCCCTAGAAAAAATGTTTTTTTAAAGCACACTATAGCACAAGGAGAAATCCCCTCACTTTCCTTCTTTGTCCCTAGAAACAAGGACTGGCACAGTGAAAGAAACTGACACTCTCCCTACCTACAGTTTTCTGTCCCTAGAAAAAATGTTTTTTTAAAGCACACTATAGCACAAGGAGAAATCCCCTCACTTTCCTTCTTTGTCCCTAGAAACAAGGACTGGCACAGTGAAAGAAACTGACACTCTCCCTACCTACAGTTTTCTGTCCCTAGAAAAAATGTTTTTTTAAAGCACACTATAGCACAAGGAGAATTCCCCTCACTTTCCTTCTTTGTCCCTAGAAACAAGGACTGGCACAGTGAAAGAAACTGACACTCTCCCTACCTACAGTTTTCTGTCCCTAGAAAAAATGTTTTTTTAAAGCACACTATAGCACAAGGAGAATTCCCCTCACTTTCCTTCTTTGTCCCTAGAAACAAGGACTGGCACAGTGAAAGAAACTGACACTCTCCCTACCTACAGTTTTCTGTCCCTAGAAAAAATGTTTTTTTAAAGCACACTATAGCACAAGGAGAAATCCCCTCACTTTCCTTCTTTGTCCCTAGAAACAAGGACTGGCACAGTGAAAGAAACTGACACTCTCCCTACCTACAGTTTTCTGTCCCTAGAAAAAATGTTTTTTTAAAGCACACTAGAGCACAAGGAGAATTCCCCTCACTTTCCTTCTTTGTCCCTAGAAACAAGGACTGGCACAGTGAAAGAAACTGACACTCTCCCTACCTACAGTTTTCTGTCCTTAGAAAAAATGTTTTTTTAAAGCACACTATAGCACAAGGAGAATTCCCCTCACTTTCCTTCTTTGTCCCTAGAAACAAGGACTGGCACAGTGAAAGAAACTGACACTCTCCCTACCTACAGTTTTCTGTCCCTAGAAAAAATGTTTTTTTAAAGCACACTATAGCACAAGGAGAATTCCCCTCACTTTCCTTCTTTGTCCCTAGAAACAAGGACTGGCACAGTGAAAGAAACTGACACTCTCCCTACCTACAGTTTTCTGTCCCTAGAAAAAATGTTTTTTTAAAGCACACTATAGCACAAGGAGAATTCCCCTCACTTTCCTTCTTTGTCCCTAGAAACAAGGACTGGCACAGTGAAAGAAACTGACACTCTCCCTACCTACAGTTTTCTGTCCCTAGAAAAAATGTTTTTTTAAAGCACACTATAGCACAAGGAGAATTCCCCTCACTTTCCTTCTTTGTCCCTAGAAACAAGGACTGGCACAGTGAAAGAAACTGACACTCTCCCTACCTACAGTTTTCTGTCCCTAGAAAAAATGTTTTTTTAAAGCACACTATAGCACAAGGAGAATTCCCCTCACTTTCCTTCTTTGTCCCTAGAAACAAGGACTGGCACAGTGAAAGAAACTGACACTCTCCCTACCTACAGTTTTCTGTCCCTAGAAAAAATGTTTTTTTAAAGCACACTATAGCACAAGGAGAAATCCCCTCACTTTCCTTCTTTGTCCCTAGAAACAAGGACTGGCACAGTGAAAGAAACTGACACTCTCCCTACCTACAGTTTTCTGTCCCTAGAAAAAATGTTTTTTTAAAGCACACTATAGCACAAGGAGAATTCCCCTCACTTTCCTTCTTTGTCCCTAGAAACAAGGACTGGCACAGTGAAAGAAACTGACACTCTCCCTACCTACAGTTTTCTGTCCCTAGAAAAAATGTTTTTTTAAAGCACACTATAGCACAAGGAGAATTCCCCTCACTTTCCTTCTTTGTCCCTAGAAACAAGGACTGGCACAGTGAAAGAAACTGACACTCTCCCTACCTACAGTTTTCTGTCCCTAGAAAAAATGTTTTTTTAAAGCACACTATAGCACAAGGAGAAATCCCCTCACTTTCCTTCTTTGTCCCTAGAAACAAGGACTGGCACAGTGAAAGAAACTGACACTCTCCCTACCTACAGTTTTCTGTCCCTAGAAAAAATGTTTTTTTAAAGCACACTATAGCACAAGGAGAATTCCCCTCACTTTCCTTCTTTGTCCCTAGAAACAAGGACTGGCACAGTGAAAGAAACTGACACTCTCCCTACCTACAGTTTTCTGTCCCTAGAAAAAATGTTTTTTTAAAGCACACTATAGCACAAGGAGAATTCCCCTCACTTTCCTTCTTTGTCCCTAGAAACAAGGACTGGCACAGTGAAAGAAACTGACACTCTCCCTACCTACAGTTTTCTGTCCCTAGAAACATTTTTTTTTTAAAGCACACTATAGCACAAGGAGAATTCCCCTCACTTTCCTTCTTTGTCCCTAGAAACAAGGACTGGCACAGTGAAAGAAACTGACACTCTCCCTACCTACAGTTTTCTGTCCCTAGAAAAAATGTTTTTTTAAAGCACACTATAGCACAAGGAGAATTCCCCTCACTTTCCTTCTTTGTCCCTAGAAACAAGGACTGGCACAGTGAAAGAAACTGACACTCTCCCTACCTACAGTTTTCTGTCCCTAGAAAAAATGTTTTTTTAAAGCACACTATAGCACAAGGAGAATTCCCCTCACTTTCCTTCTTTGTCCCTAGAAACAAGGACTGGCACAGTGAAAGAAACTGACACTCTCCCTACCTACAGTTTTCTGTCCCTAGAAAAAATGTTTTTTTAAAGCACACTATAGCACAAGGAGAATTCCCCTCACTTTCCTTCTTTGTCCCTAGAAACAAGGACTGGCACAGTGAAAGAAACTGACACTCTCCCTACCTACAGTTTTCTGTCCCTAGAAAAAATGTTTTTTTAAAGCACACTATAGCACAAGGAGAAATCCCCTCACTTTCCTTCTTTGTCCCTAGAAACAAGGACTGGCACAGTGAAAGAAACTGACACTCTCCCTACCTACAGTTTTCTGTCCCTAGAAAAAATGTTTTTTTAAAGCACACTATAGCACAAGGAGAATTCCCCTCACTTTCCTTCTTTGTCCCTAGAAACAAGGACTGGCACAGTGAAAGAAACTGACACTCTCCCTACCTACAGTTTTCTGTCCCTAGAAAAAATGTTTTTTTAAAGCACACTATAGCACAAGGAGAATTCCCCTCACTTTCCTTCTTTGTCCCTAGAAACAAGGACTGGCACAGTGAAAGAAACTGACACTCTCCCTACCTACAGTTTTCTGTCCCTAGAAAAAATGTTTTTTTAAAGCACACTATAGCACAAGGAGAATTCCCCTCACTTTCCTTCTTTGTCCCTAGAAACAAGGACTGGCACAGTGAAAGAAACTGACACTCTCCCTACCTACAGTTTTCTGTCCCTAGAATTTTTTTTTTTTAAAGCACACTATAGCACAAGGAGAATTCCCCTCACTTTCCTTCTTTGTCCCTAGAAACAAGGACTGGCACAGTGAAAGAAACTGACACTCTCCCTACCTACAGTTTTCTGTCCCTAGAAAAAATGTTTTTTTAAAGCACACTATAGCACAAGGAGAATTCCCCTCACTTTCCTTCTTTGTCCCTAGAAACAAGGACTGGCACAGTGAAAGAAACTGACACTCTCCCTACCTACAGTTTTCTGTCCCTAGAAAAAATGTTTTTTTAAAGCACACTATAGCACAAGGAGAAATCCCCTCACTTTCCTTCTTTGTCCCTAGAAACAAGGACTGGCACAGTGAAAGAAACTGACACTCTCCCTACCTACAGTTTTCTGTCCCTAGAAAAAATGTTTTTTTAAAGCACACTATAGCACAAGGAGAATTCCCCTCACTTTCCTTCTTTGTCCCTAGAAACAAGGACTGGCACAGTGAAAGAAACTGACACTCTCCCTACCTACAGTTTTCTGTCCCTAGAAAAAATGTTTTTTTAAAGCACACTATAGCACAAGGAGAAATCCCCTCACTTTCCTTCTTTGTCCCTAGAAACAAGGACTCGCACAGTAAAACACACTGACACTCTCCCTACCTATCCTTCTCTTTCCCTAAACTAAAGGAATCCAGGTTAAGCAAGAAAGAAATAAATGTCACTGTCCCTGCCTATGCTTGTCTTTCCCTGCTCCGGAACACACTACACTAGGCCGCCGTGCTGGCGGCCTTTTATAGTGTGGGGCGTGTACTAAACACCCTCAGCAATAATTGGCCACAGGCATCCTGCCTGTGGCCAATCATTGCTCTCCTCGCTGCCGGCGCTGTGATTGGCCAAGCATGCGGGGTCACAGTGCATGCTTGGCCAATCACAGCGCCTGGATGACACTGCGATGGCGTAGTGCATTGTGGGCCGTTCGCGTCACTCGAATTTGGCGCGAACGGCCCAAATCGTTCGATCTTCGTCGAACGATCGAACAGCCGATGTTCGAGTCGAACGTATGTTCGACTCGAACACGAAGCTCATCCCTATTCCTGAAACAGATCAGTTGTGCATCTATCATGAAGGTGTGGGTGTAAAAACATTTTAAGCACTACTATAGAAAGGTTTTCCTTATTAATTAGCATCTCTTTAAAGGTTCCAGGTTTACAGATATTGCTGTAGGTAATTTCAGAGTCCCAGTCTGATATTTGCCCTCCATAAGTTTTAAACTCCTTTCTTGGCAGGTATGCTGCTATGTGGCTGAATGTGAGTCCACCTTCTGTCGGTTATGATGGTCTGTTCTCTCTGAGAGATGGTCCACAATCTCTTGCCTCACTTATATTAGGATTTTCATAGCTTTTTCACTTATCAAAGACAAACCCTGTTCTTTTACCTGGAGAAGGTATGCCATACCTCTGTCCTCTGCATTGTATACATTTTTTGCCTGCAGGTGTTCCATGATGTACTCACAGATCTCCATCCCACTTGAACCTGGGGTATGAGAAAATGCTTTACCTTATTTTTCCTTCATGTAGTCAGTGAGTGCAGCTGACTCTCAGAAAATAGCTTCTGAATGTGCCACTGCAGCTTCTTTACTGATGTTGGATCCGCCATTTTGTGTCCTGTGTAGCCTCCCTGTCACTTTACTGTAATAGCCGCTTCCCTTGTCTGTGACCTGTGGCACAATCCCAGACGGAGCCCCCAAATGTTACAGGATTATCAGGGATCTGAGTGCAAGGTGTGCCATGGATGTAGCCTGCATTATCTGTATTAAAGATAAACACTGTTGTTCACTTGCTGTCCAAGTGTAATTGAAGTGAACTTGTTGGTTTTCAGTCTCCTGAAGTCACACTACAAATCATTAGAGCTCCCTCTAACTGTAGCCTAGTAATAGCACTACTGGGAGGTTTATTCATGTACTTGCTACATTTATAATACATGCCTGTACATTGCAGTGTGACCTAACTTACGTATGGTAAATTTGGTCAAACCAACTAATTTTAATGAATGTGACCATGAGATTTGATTATATTCTATTAATAAAATCCTATGCTTATTGTAAAATCCAAGAACAGTATAACATAACTTAATCATGAAAAAAAAAAAAAAACATCTAAACTTTAAACATCATAATAGGAAAGTAATTTTTTATAAGCAGAAAAAAGGAACAATGTACTGTAAAACACCTTCTAAGCATATAACCACTTGCTTCAATTATACTGATATAAATTCACACAAGAGCTTAAAAAGGAAGTAAACCCTCTTAAAAAAAAAAACCCTGCAAGAGAAAGGCATAATGAGCTAGTATGCATAGCATACTAGCTCATTATGAATGACTTACCTGAGATCAAAGCCCCCGAAGCGCTCCTCGTTCCCCTCCGCCGCCGCCGCCGCCATCTTGATTTCGAGTCCCTCCTGTGTATCGCCGCTCCGCGGGACCGGCACGGGACCGGCACGGGACCGGCATGTCCCATTCATAAAACCAGGACGCTCAGTGAGCCTGCGACATCAGACATCAGTGCAGTGCAGTGTTTTCCGTGTAGGTTAAGGAGATATTTCTTGCACCTACAGGTAAGCCTTAATCTAGGCTTACCTGTAGGTGCAAGTTGTCAGAGTGGGTTTACAACCACTTTAAATGAAAAAAAAATCAAATCTGATTAACAGCTTGCAATCTATAATATGAGATACAAAATATAAAGCACCTTCTCATAAGACAGAATTTTTACTTAACCATTTCAGAGTTCCATTAGCCTCAGATTAACCTGGTCAAAGTTTAGTTGTTGAAAATGGAGAGTAAATATGGAACTGCAAACATTTTTCTTTATTCTTGATAGTGTAGCACTAACCCCGCAGGTGCTGCTGGTAAATGATGGGTTCTTTGGGACAACGGTATCTCATGAGGTTCTACTTAAAAGCTAGACCTACCTCTCTTGTATCATATTCTGAGTTGGAGCTAGTTGATGTGGTCAGGTGCTCAAATTGGTGCTTTCATTGGGGCCCTCATAAGTTTCCCTGCTACTTCTGCCAGCTTTATTATTTTGTGCACTGACTTGGGCCATTGTGCTGGTATTGGCCTATACCTCCTTAGAGATCATGTTGCTTCCTGAGAAAATCAAGAGTGGAAATTTATCAGGAAAATGTGAAATCCACTAGGGCAGGGATATGCAATTAGCGGACCTCTAGCTGTTGCAAAGTCCCATCATACCTCTGCCTCTGGGTGTCATGCTTGTGGCTGTTGGAGTCTTGCTATGCCTCATGGGACTTGTAGTTCGGCAACAGCTGGAGATCCACTAATTGCATATCCCTGCACTAGGGCAATTAGCTGGGCTAGGGCATGCAGATGTCTTTTTGAACTAGATTTGTTTTGATAGGTTTGCAGAAAGTAATGTGGAATTCTAGTGAGTTTACACATAGTTTGGCATGGTGATAAGTACTAAAGCTTTACCCTATAGCCTATATCTGTGATATCTTCTGGATAACTGGCTTCTGTAGGGATGTAATTAGCTGGAAAGTTAGTTTTTGGTGTGTTTTCAGACATTCTGAGATATAGTGGGATGGCTAAAGATACTGTATCTGACATTGTTTGGTAGGGTAAGGAACCTTTGTAATGAAAGGTTCAATAAACACATGTATTGGGATGAGCCTGCCAGTGAGGTAAGGGTTAATATACAATATAGGACACTAGTTTTCTGATACTAGGATTGGTACGGTTTAGGGCACCAGTTTGTTGTGAGGTAATCCTATCCAACCATAGTAGACTCCTGGACAGTCAGCAGTCCTCATCTCTAAAAATCAGTGTCTATTGTCCTGCATGAGTTGCAGCCTTCAGGAACTAGTGGGAGGTAGGGCTGCCATTGTTCTAAGCAACACAACACATCAGAACATGGAAAGCTGGTTTTCCATAAATAGCTAACAGGGAAATGTGTCTATTTTTACTAACTGTCCTTAAAAATGCAACTAAGTGGCAACCCTGGTCTTGTTTGCTGAGCTTGAAATTCCACACTGCGTTCTGAGGCTGACCCTCCTAATTTTGGGTGGCCAGACTATTGCATTTACCCAGTGACTGCATAGCCTGTCCCATCTTTTTCACAAAGTCCTCTTCTTTGGCAGGTATGGGCTGAATTCCTGTGAACGTTTCCAAATTCTGGTTGCCAGATCTGGTGCAGGTGAGGCTACCCCTTGTTGCACTTGGCTACAAAGTCTTTTAAATCATAATGAATTACAGCCCTATTTGGTCATAGGTACTGAGACAGATTTTCTCTGTTGTCGCTGTTTGACTTGAACTCTTTGGGTTGTTGGTTAGGGCTTCATTATTACTTGTCAGCTGTATATTTGTGCCCTTAAATCACTCTGGAAGACAGTTGTTCCATTCTAGGATTACACAAATGTGAGACGTATCAGGGTATGTAATCTAAGAAAATGTAATGTAAATATAAGTAAAACACTTTAAGATCAATTGTTTAGGCTGCAGCTGCTTGACAAATCTGATCCTCTGTCCATCACTGGGGATGTCCATCTCCACGCTTAATTCCAGTTGACTGCTCTATGTCTCACACCACCTGGCAGCCGTTAATGGGTCCATCTTGCTGACATGGCTCATACTTCCTGGTGCTGTCAAAACTCCAAAGGGTTCACCAGTCAGGGTTAGAACACCATTTAGATTTGTACTCAATAAAATGACTCAGAATGCCAGGGTAACATTGAAGACTAGTTGTAATGTGTTCCATAGTGAGTTGGAACTCATTAATTATCAACGCATTATTGTTTTTGTTGCCATTAGTTAGCTTACTCCAGACTGCCGTAAAATTTAGTCATGCAGTCCACTCCCCCACTAAAGCCTCGTACACACGGTCGGACTTCAAACAAACTTTTTCGTGGATTTTGGTCCAAAGGGAGTTGGCCGGGCACACCCATAGCATTCACACGGCAGGACTTTTCTGCAAACTTTCCCAAAACTTTCCCAACATCACAGGGTTTTTCTGCTCTTTTCTGCTCTTTACCACCACCCTTTGGTCAACTTCTGCTATTGTTGGTTGATTTTAACATTGGTTCTGGACATGCGTATTTGTACTTCGGACAAAAGTCTGATGGATTTCTGTGCACACGGTCGGACTTTTTGTTTTTGTTGCCATTAGTTAGCTTACTCCAGACTGCCGTAAAATTTAGTCATGCAGTCCACTCCCCCACTAAAGCCTCGTACACACGGTCGGACTTCAAACAAACTTTTCCGTGGATTTTGGTCCAAAGGGAGTTGGCCGGGCACACCCATAGCATACACACGGCAGGACTTTTCTGCAAACTTTCCCAAAACTTTCCCAACATCACAGGGTTTTTCTGCTCTTTTCTGCTCTTTACCACCACCCTTTGGTCAACTTCTGCTATTGTTGGTTGATTTTAACATTGGTTCTGGACATGCGTATTTGTACTTTGGACAAAAGTCTGATGGATTTCTGTACACACGGTCGGACTTTGCACCATCGGACTTTTGTTGCCGAAAAGTTTGTCCGTTTGCAGAGCGAACTTTTGTCCGATGAAAACCGATAAAAGTTTGTCTGATGGTGCGTACACACGGTCGGATTTTTTGGAAAACTTGCTCATTTTGAAGTTTGTTGGCAAAAAGTCCGACCGTGTGTACGGGCCTTTAGAAAGACAAACAATAGACCTAGGTAGAAAGGAGAATTAGTATATGAATATTTAGACATAATTAAATCTTAAACTACATAAGGGGTATTTTACATTTAGAGCAGTAAGGATGTGGACCTCCCTTTCACAGTTGGTGGTGTCAGCAGGGAGTGTAAAAAAAGAAAAAACTGTTAGATGTGTTTTTTAATCGAACACGATGTACACATGCAATGTAAACAATGTAAACACACACTCAGGTTAAACTGGAGGGGTTGTTTCTTTAACCACTTGTCCACCGCCCACTGTCAATTGACGGCGGGCGGAGGATACTCTCGTTCTGGGAGGACGTCATATGACGTCCTCCCTTTAAAACGAGCTAGAAGGCGCGCGCTCGCCGCCAGCGGTGCGCGCGCACGCCTGCCGCGTTCACAAGGCCCCGGTGCGCGTGCCCGGCGGCCGCGATTGCCGCCGGGCACCCGCAATTGCCCGGGAAACGAGCAGGAAAGTGGGTCTCTGTGTGTAAACACAGAGATCCACGTCCTGTGAGGGAGAGGGGACCGATGGTGTGTCCCTTGTACATAAGGACAACCATAGGTCACCTCCCCCAGTCAGTCCCCTCCCCCCACAGTAAGAACACATTGAGGGAACATATTTAACCCCTTCCCGCCCCCTAGTGGTTAACCCCTTCCCTGCCAATCACATTTATACAGTAATCAATGCATTTTTATAGCAGGGATCGCTGTATAAACGTGAATGGTCCCAAAAATTTGTCAAAAGTGTCCGATGTGTCCGCCGCAATATCGCAGTCACAATAAAAAATCGCAGATCGTCGCCATTACTAATAAAAAAATAAAAAAATAAAAATGCTATAAATCTATCCCCTATTTTGTACACACTATAACTTTTGCGCAAACCAATCAATACGCGCTTATTGCGATTTATTTTTTTTACCAAAAATATGTAGAAGAATACGTATCGGCCTAAACTGAGGAAAATTTTATTAAAAAAAAAAAAAATGGGTATTTATTATAGCAAAAAGTAAAAAATAGTGTTTTTTTTTCAAACTGGACGCTCTTCTTTTGTTTATAGCGCAAAAAATAAAAACCGCAGAGGTGATCAAATACCACCAAAAGAAAGCTCTATTTGTGGGAAAAAAAGGACACAAATTTTGTTTGGGAGTCACGTCGCACGACCGCGCAATTGTCATTCAAAGTGTGACAGCGCTGAAAGCTGAAAAATGGCTTGGGTAGGAAGGGGTTTTCGTGCACAGTAGGGAGGTGGTTAATGAACCTTACCAACTTTGTGACTATGTAATTGGGTAATTAATTACCGAAATTTCTGCCCTAAATCAATATTGTGGATGATTGGCATAGATAGTCTGAGAATTGGAACATTTTATGCAGCAGAGACGTTTAATGTACAGACTAACCACTTCCAGAAAGATATGCATAAGGTACACAACTTTATTGAAGAGAAAACATTTATTTAAAAAAAAAGTTAAAAGGGAAAAAACAGCTAACTTTAACAATTTTTAAAAAATGTTCCCTCCCCTCTCCTTCTACCTATCCTACATAGCCTGTATAAAAAATGATGTGTGTATTTACCTATTTTTAATCTGGTCTGGTCATATGGCCCCTGTGTAAGGGAGCGGTTGCAACAGAGGAGAGAAAAAAGCACAGACAGTGGCTGGGCCATGAAAGCCTATAGGTGATATCATGGCATTGGGAATTCACAGCCATTGTCAAACTCTCCCTTACATAGGTGAGCGGGAGCTGCCAAAACATGTGATCAAACTGAATCAGATTTAAAAAAGGTAAATACTCGAGTATAAGCCGAGTTTTTCAGCACATTTTTTGTGCTGAAAATGCCCCCCTCGGCTTATACTCGAGTCACCTTTTTGCGCCTGATCTCCCGGACTTTGAGGACCCGGAACTGGATGACCTATGGTCGGGGAGCACCGATTTTTCAAAGCCGGGCACCCCTTCCATAGACTCCCATGTTAAACGGTAATTTCTCTGGTAACTTTGAGGACCCGGTACCGGCCGGCCGTAGGTCCTCTGGACCCGAAACTTGGCACACATGTAGCCCCAGTTTTCCTCCAGAAGTGTGCAAAGTTTGCAGTCTGAGGGACCTACGGCTGGAGAGCAAAGATTTTTCAAAGCCAGGCACCCCTTCCATACTCCCATGTTAAACGTAAGTCTAGTCATGGACACAGTGAGGCATGGGCACAGTAAGGCATGGACACAGTGAGGTATTGGCACAGTGAGGCATCAGCACAGTGAGACATGGGCACAATGAGGCATGGGCACAGTGAGGCATGGGCACAGTGAGGCATGGGCACAGTGAGGCATGGACAAAGTGAGGCATGCACATGGACACAGTGAGGCAAAGTGAGGCACAGTGAGGCATGCAGATGGACACCCTAGGCTTATACTCGAGTCAATAAGTTGTCCCAGTTTTTTGTGGTAAAATTAGGTGCCTCGGCTTATACTCGGGTATATACAGTACACAAATCTTTTTTATATAGAGTATGCAGAATAGGTAGGAGGGGGGAAAGGAACACAATAAATTACATTTTTGTTCTTGGGCTTAATCAATCTACTTTGCTCAACTTGTCTCAAACTTTCCCAGGGAGTAATACAATTATGTCATCTGCACATTTTTTATTTCAGTTTGAGTGTACAGTACATACAGATAAAAATATGTTCAACTGCAATGAAAGAGGTTGACTTGAAAAAATGCAACTGCTGTATTCTGCTGCTTTCATCCTCATACATTTGCATTTATTTTCAATACACACAATACAACTTAATTTACATTTGGGTTAGGTTACATTTATTCTTATTGTCATAAAATCTGGGATGATGTTGTTATAAGATCTAAAAATGGCTTTTTCAATGAATAATATTTGACTATAAAAAAAAAATCTCAGTAAGCTTCATAAAGCTTCCAGCTATCTCCTAAGAATTCAATCATTTTCAAAGATTTATTTTACCATCACTAATAATATCTCATAAACCAAATGTTTCAGAGTCTCTAATGCACTCTCTAATGCCCTGTACACACGATCGTTTTTTCCAAAGAAAAAAGTCCGATGGACTTTTTTCATCGGAAAAAACGATCGTGTGTGTGGGCCCCATCTGACTTTTTTCCATCGGTGTAAAAAAAATAGAACTTGTTTTAAATCTTTCCGATGGAAAAAAAAAACGATAGGAAATTCCGATCGTCTGTGTGGAACCCCATCGGAGAAAAATCCACGCATGCTCAGACTAAATTACAAGACGGGAGCGCTCGTTCTGGTAAAACTAGCGTTCGTAATGGAGATAACACATTCGTCATGCTGTAACAGGCTGAAAAGCACGGAGACTGAAAAGCGCGAATCGGCTAACACCAAACTTTTACTAACACGAGGTAACACGAAATCAGCAAAAGCAGCCCAAAGGGTGGCGCCATTGGATTTGAACTTCCTATTTATAGTGCTGTCGTACGTGTTGTACGTCACAGCGTTTTGGGCGGTCGGAATTTTGTCTGATGGTGTGTAGGCAAGACTGATGGAAGTCAGCTTCATCGGAATTCTGGCGGAAAATTCCATCGGATTTTATTCCATCGGAAATCCGATCGTGTGTACAGGGCATAAGACCTAATTTTCACACATCCTTGACAAACCTGCAATTATATGCATTTATAAGACATTTCTAAATGCATACAATTTGGTTTAATAGTATCACACTTTCTGTTTACTTGCCCTTAGGTGTGCGCAGTTTAGCTGTGTTAAGAGAAAATCGAATTCTGAGCTTCCAGTGTCAGTTTAGATATTCTGAACATGTTTAACCACTTGCCTACTGGGCACTTTAACCCTCTTCCTGCCCAGGCCAATTTTCAGCTTTCAGCGCTGTCACACTTTGAATGAAATTTGCACAGTCATGCAACACGGTACCCATATAAAATTTGTATATATTTTTTCCCACACAAACATTTGGTGGTATTTAATTCTTATTTTTTGCTAAACAGACAAAAAAAGACTGAAAATTAGGGGGAATTTTTTTTTTTTTATAGTTCTAAAATTTAGCAAACAGTTAATTTTTCTCCTTCACTGATGTGCACTGATCAGGCTGCATTGATGGGCCCTAGTGGACACTGATAGGTGGCACCGATGAAGCAGCACTGGTGGGCACTGATAGGGAGGCACTGATGAGGCTGCATGGATAGGTGGCACTGATGGGCATTAATAGGTGGCACTGATTGGCACTGATAGGAGGCACTGATGGATGGAACTGAAGGGCACTGATAGGAGGCACTGATAGGCGGCACTGGTAGGTGGCACTGATTGGCAGCACTGGTGGGCACTTTTGGGACTGCACTGATAACTAGGACAATGATAATCAGTGCCCTGATTATTAGTGTTGATGTCCCTTTAATACAAGCCGGTCATCGTCTCTCATTTTCTCTCCAAAACAAAAGCCGATAACCTGCTTGTGTTAACTTCTGTGATCAGCTGTCATTGGACACAGCTCATTGGACACAGCTCACGTGGTAAAGAGCCGCTGCAATTGGCCGCTTACCCCAATCCGTGATCAGTGGTCACAGAGCGCACCTCCCGCGTGCCACAGGGGGCGCGCAGGCAGAGCGATCACGGGAGGATGTCCATGTACGCACTCCTAGCAGATTAAACCCACGCTGTTGCTATCTTTCGGCTATAGCGTGGGCAGGAAGTGGTTAAACACATATAAATGCATGCAAACACACTGTAAATGCACATGAAAGTGTGTAAACACGTGTAAAGGTAAATACAGTACATCTAAATGCAGAGGAACTTGATCTGGGAAGCATAACGATTGTTTATACTTTCCAGATAATTTCTCCTGCATTTAGGGTCCATTCATACTAGGAACTGCGTGTGTGGTTGCTGGGCTCTGAAGAAGAAGTTTAATGCTTCAAAACGCGTAAGCCGGCGGTGGCCCTTATCATATCCTCGGTGCTTCTGTGGAGTGTGGTTTCGAGCTCAACTTTCAGCTGCCATCTACATGAAACATCATTGCACTGCGATTTTTTCTGCTACACTTGTGAGTAGTATTGATGTTCTTTTAAATAAAATCTATCCTAAATGATAATACACTAGGCTGGTGCTACTTGTTTCTCTTCTTCTATTTGGTATTAGGACACCCCTGTCCATGAAGGGCTGCAAAGCCGGTGCTACCATTGTGCAAGATTGACTGCTGGATGATCCACTTGTGCGCAGGAGTGTTTGTGTTCTGTTATCAAAAATACTGCATGTGTGGTTCCTGTGAGATTCACATGCAGTTCTGCGCAGTGCGATTTCAGCCCCATTGATTTTGAACGGTCTGAAATCGCACCACACCAGAAGTAGTGCATACACTACTTTTTCAAAAAAACACTGCAACTGGATCACATGGTACTTTTGTACCATGCGATTCAGTATGGGTCGGTGCAGGCAAACGCACTGCATTTGTGACCAGCGTCTGGGGGGGTTATCGTTGCACTGGCACCCGCTGCAGATCGCAAGGGCAGTGCGATTGGAATGTGGTGCGGGAAACCTTGTGACAATGCAGCTTTGCCACACTGCATTTTTTTGTGAAGGGGCCCTTAAATAACCCTAAAAGCAAGTGGCTAGTGTGACTATAGCCTAGTGGTCACTTTGTCATGGTAGTGACATATCCTCACTCACCTTCACATCTTTCAGAAAAGTTGAAAAATGTTTCAAAACTTACATGCCATCATAGCAGCTCCTAGAAATGCAGTCTTGGCATCTTGTCATGTTATAGTGTAATAGACACAGATGCCTTGCCAGGTCCCCTATAGTTAAAGAATAAAGCCTCGTACACACAATCGGATTTTCCGCAGACAAAGCGTTAGAAATTTGTCCGATTTGCCTGGATTTTGTCTTGCATACAAACGGCACACAATTGTCGGCCAACAAACATGAATGGAGTGACGTACTAGACATACTACGTGGTTTTTCAGCTCTTTAGCGGCACCCTTTGGGCACCTTCTGCTAACTTGGACGGACTTGTGTACACACGATCGGAAAACCCGACAAAAGACCCTTGTCTATGGAAAATTTTAAAGCCTGCCATCCAACATTTGTCCGCGGAAAATCCAACAACAATTGTCCGATGGAGCGTACAAACTGTCGGATTTTCCGCCAGCAGCCTGTCAACACACAATTCCCATCGGAAAATCCGTGTGTACGAGGCTTAAGACATAACCGTTTATCTTTTTTTCCTTTTTTATAATTTTTTTTTTCTTTTTTTACAATTGTTTTTTACATGCTGTGACCAGAGCAATTCAGTGTTACCATAGTAACACTAAAATACTCTGGGAAGGTGATCAGGATTTTTATTTATTTTTTGCATGCTAAGATTGATTAAAACAGTGAATTTCACTGTTCTAAACAACCTTTTTTTCTGAATGAACTCCATTAATTTAGAGACTTCTATTGTGTACAATTGCCGTGTGATCTGCTGTGATTTTTTACAGCAATCACATGGTAGCGGGAGTAGGCTGGTACACTGATCTGTCATCCAATGTGTCCAGTGAAAACTGTGGGAGACAGATCGTGCCCCGGAGTGCGGCCTATGGGGCACACGGGAGGCTCAATCCTGAAAGGACATCATATGATATCCACCCAGGATAATAGGACCCGGCCTATTGCAATTACAGTAAATATCTTTTTTTGTAGTACATACCTGAAACTGTTCTTTCACTACTGTTGTGACAACCAATCTGGATCTTTGACTCTGTATTTTTGAAAATGTGAAAAAAAAAATATTAAACAAATACATACTTACTGTGTATACAAAGAAATTTTGTATTTTTGGTGCTGATGTACAATATGAAGATGTAATTCACATCATTTCAAGTGCACCACAGTGGCTCAGCAGTACTGATATAAATCAAAAACAACCCAACAAAATCTATTATGTGAATAAAGCACTTGGTCTAAATGTGTTATACCCACATGTTCCCAAAGAAGTGAGGCCCTTTTTTATTAAGCCATTGTTTCTCATTTTTTGGAACTCTTAAGTGATTGTCTTTTTTGTCAATGGATTATTTGAAACTGCCACTAATGCACCCTTCCTCATTCTCCTTTTTTGCTTATGAATAGCCCTGCAGACTGGCAATGAGGAGTCAGCAGAATTACTTGAGGAGGTGGATGATGAGGTAGCAGAATGCATTAAGATATAAAAAACTTCTACCTTTAGAACCACTTTAAACTTGAGTTTGGATTCAACACCTGGGTAATCTGTACAATTGTATTTAAAGTACATCTCATTGGGTACCACATGCACGAGGGCTGGTTTACACTAGTGTTGCTCTTCAAACAGCAATTTGCATTTAAATAGCTTTTCAGAGAGCATTTGACAGGTGGTGAGTAGGGATGAGCTCAAGGTTTGGTCCAAACACAGGCATCACCGTATCTTTAATGACCAGTGAAGTCACCAGCCCTATTCACTTACATAGCCAGGACTCCCCAGTGATGTCATGAACCATATACAGTCATGGCCGAAATTGTTGGCACCCCAGAAATTTTTCCAGAAAATCAAGTATTTTTCACAGAAATGTATTGCAGTAACACATGTTTTGCTATACACATGTTTATTCTCTTTGTGTGTATTGGAACAAAACAAAAAAAGGGAGGAAAAAAAGCAAATTGGACATAATGTCACAAAAAGCTCCAAAAATGGGCTGGTCAAAACTCTTGGCACCCTTTCAAAATTGTGGATAAATAAGATTGTTTCAAGCATGTGATGCTCCTTTAAACTCACCAGGGGCGAGTAACAGGTGTTGGCAATATAAAAATCACACCTGAAAGCAGATAAAAAGGAGAGAAGTTCACTTAGTCTTTGCATTGTGTGTCTGTGTGTGCCACACTAAGCATGGACAACAGAAAGAGGAGAAGAGAACTGTCTGAGGACTTGAGTACCAAAATTGTGGAAAAATATCAACAATCTCAAGGTTACAAGTCCATCTCCAGAGATCTTGATTTGTCTTTGTCCACAGTGCGCAACATAATCAAGAAGTTTGCAACCCATGGCACTGTATCTAATCTCTCTGGGCGTGGACGGAAGAGAAAAATTGATGAAAGGTTGCAACGCAGGATAGTCCGGATGGTGGATAAGCAGCCCCAAACAAGTTCCAACGAAATTCAAGCTGTCCTGCAGGCTCAGGGAGCATCAGTGTCAGCGCCAACTATCCGTTGACATTTAAATGAAATGAAACGCTATGGCAGGAGACCCAGGAGGACCCCACTGCTGACACAGAGACATAAAAAAGAAAGACTACAGTTTGCCAAAATGTACTTGAGTAAGCCAAAATCCTTCTGGGAAAAAGTCTTGTGGACAGATGAGACCAAGATAGAGCTTTTTGGTAAAGCACATCATTCTACTGTTTACCGAAAATGGAATGAGGCCTACAAAGAAAAGAACACAGTACCTACAGTGAAATATGGTGGAGGTTCAATGATTGTTTTGCTGCCTCTGGCACTGGGTGCCTTGAATGTGTGCAAGGCATCAGGAAATCTGAGGATTACCAAAAGATTTTGGGTCACACTATAGAGTCCAGTGTCAGAAGGCTGGGTTTGCGTCCCAGATCTTGGGTCTTCCAGCAGGACAATGACCCCAAACATACATCAAAAAGCACCCTGAAATGGATGGCAACAAAGCGCTGGAGTGTTCTAAAGTGGCCAGCAATGAGTCCAGATCTAAATCCCATTGAACACCTGTGGAGAGATCTTAAAATTGCTGTTGAGAGAAGGCGCCCTTCCAATAAGAGAGACCTGGAGCAGTTTGCAAAGGAAGAGTGGTCCAAAATTCTGGGTGAGAGGTGTAAGAAGCTTATTGATGGTTATAGGAAGCGACTGATTTCAGTTATTTTTTCCAAAGGGTGTATAACCAAATATTAAGTTAAGGGTGCAAAGAATTTTGACCAGCCCGTTTTTGGAGTTTTGTGTGACATTATGTCCAATTTGCTTTTTTTCCTCCCTTTTTTTGTTTTGTTCCAATACACACAAAGGGAATAAACATGTGTATAGCAAAACATGTGTTACTGCAATACTTTTCTGTGAGAAATACTTGATTTTCTGGAAAAATTTCTGGGGTGCCAACAATTTCGGTCATGACTGTATACCCTGCCTGTTTGTATATAACAGCTGTCATCTTTCCATTCAACAGGTGACAAGTAAATGAGCAGGATGTGTCTCGGCGGTGGTGTTTTTTTTTCTTTCTTTCAGTAGGTTATTGGTTGTCAGGCATTGTAAATGACATGGATCTGCATCGCTGAATAACGTGATGATGGAATTTTTGGGGGAAAATTTTTAATAGGACTCATCAGACTTTTGGGTGCCTTTATTTTCCTAGTTACAATTTTTCTTTTGTGAATGAGTAGGGGTACTATGTAGTACTATGTACTATGTGATAAAAGATCTGACCCCTGTTAAAATAAACTAAAAAGTAAAAAGAAATTTAAAGAATACCTGTCACCTGTATATCATAGGAACCACATCCCTTAATGTAAGAACAACAAGGAGAATTTGGAAAAAAAAAATACTTTTAAGGTGCATAAAACACACAAATAATATCAAAAGATAAATTTTATTAATACAAAAATAGAAAAAAATATATAGAATATAAAATCCATCATATAAAATACAGTTCCAGATAAGCATAAAGACAAAGTTTCTCTACATGTTTCACCATATGGTTTGGCTTCTTCAGAAGTTTTTTTTGTCAAGCAAATACTGAAACGGAAGAAAAGAGTATAAACAGAAGAAAACACATGATTTATACACAGATAGAATACAAATAAAAACAAAATGTACAAAAAATAATTTTTTAGATAATAAATGACTGGAAAAAACTATGACATGATAGAAAGGCTCATATATAAACAAAATAGAATAGGAAAAGAATGAAAAAACTATATTAAAATATACAAAATACAAAAGTTGATTAATTCATTCATTACCTGTAAATTTATGATGGAGATGCCTAAAAAGGCTTTTGGTTAATTAACCAACATCAAGAGGAGCACCCTAGAACAAGGGGTCATGCGCTGTATCATAGAGGGGGGATATTGGCAAGAAAACATCAGCAGGAAAATGCTAGAAGAGGGGCAGAGGACCATCTAGGGAGGCAAAAAAGGAGAATCAATCAAAAGGGCAAGGGAGGGGGGAAATATGATTACAAAAGATATATTAATAATAAAAAATTGCAAAGAAAATCCAAGATCTGGGGCGCATGCGCGGCGCGATGGAGCACAGACGCCTGTGACAGAAGCTCCGGCGGTACGGAGACAAATCACCTCCCCACAGGGCTAAAACCCACACTCCCGAGCTGCAAACATACCTGCACCCCTGTGGGAACACCAGGTGTATGCCGTCGCGGAAAAACAACAAGAAGAACAAGCCGCAGGGGACCCTTGCAACCTATCTCCTCCGCACTGCTAAAAGAGCAAGCATGGCTAAAGATGGCGCCCGGACCCAGCGTGACTCCCCTCCTCCTGACACCAGCCCAGGGATCTCGGCTCCAGTTCATGAGGACGGTGAGTGCTCTTCACATCTCATGAAGGCTGATCTGGAAGACAGCTTGTCTTTAATGTATGAGAAGATAGCAGGGACATTTCAGTCAGAATTGCATAAAGCAACCAGTACCTTATCCCTGGAGATCACTTCCCTGGGAAATCGCACCGATCTCCTAGAGACTAAACACGATGAACTTGCTTTAGCACACGCTGACCTTCATAAAGATTATGAATCCCTGACTGAAAATTTCCAATTAGTGCAGTCGCAGGTCGAGGACCTCGATAACCGTAATCGCAGGAACAATTTGCGACTGCGTGGCATCCCAGAAACGGTTACCGTCCTCCCTGCGGCCGCTAACAAGATATTCCAAACACTCCTTCCCTCTGCACCACCATCAGCATTTGTCTGTGACAGGATACACTGGGCTCTCCGCCCCAAACCCCCTGCAGAGAAACCACTGCGAGATATAATTCTTTGTCTGAAAGATTATCTCATCAAAGAGGATATCTTGCGTTCTGCAAGAAATTCTGCAGCCATTGAATTGGAGGGAGTCAAGATTCAAATCTATCCTGACATTTCTCAAGCCACTTTGGATCGTGGGCGCAGGATGAAAGAGGTCACATCAGTCCTCCAGTCAGCCCATATCCGTTACAGATGGGGCTTCCTTTCAAGCTTACTGTGCCACACAATGGATCCACTTATACTGCATATAACGCAACTGAAGGAAAATAAATTCTCATTAAATTAGGCCTTCTGGAACCTGATCCACAGAACCGACGCCCCCCCACACCAGGACCCAGTCCAATCTGGAACTCACCGTCCTCACGTCGGAGCCAGGGTAATTGGCGCCAATCTTTCAGGGACAAACCAGCCTAATCTACCTTTCCTGCAATTTTTCCTACCAACCTACACCTAAGCAGAACTGCACCACGTTGGGTACTCACCTATAGTATCCTTATATCTAAAACTACATAGACGGAACTGTAACTCCAACAACCCAAGTGGACTTACCTGTTACACATACCAATATTTTGAAGTTCTTACCATGAGCCCCCGAAGCTCTCATCTCCTCCCCTTGTTTCTGCAACAATGGAACAATACAACTTTCCGAGCGGATTATCCGCACCGAATAACCTCTCACTATATTCAAATGCCTTTGGGCGGTAAGTCTCCCCGCGTCCGCAGTCATCCCCCCTGCCAACCATTGGGCCCAACTCATGTTGGAACTTAGAGTTTTATTTTTGTTTTGGTCACTCTTTCTTTCTTCTCAGAATCTTCTGAACCCTATGATTGGTATTGGACTCGATTGTCCAAATAAATTTATTCGTTGGTCATTAAGAAGGTACTCTTTTGACCCCCTATGTTCATTGCCTATTTTTGAGCAAACTAATTTTTATTTTTATTTATTTTTTTAGCATTTTTCTGAACAAGTTTATTCCATTACTGTATATTATAACTTTATCAGTATCACTACCATTTATTGTTGAACATCAGACAAAGATTTTGTTTTTTATCAAGCAAATACCATGTTCGCTCATACCTCATGATGTGGGTTTGGCCATTCCGTGGCACTACTCCGCTTATTATCAGTACAACAAACACCAAGCTATATATTCACATATACTCCAATGACGTTAAAAATAATTTCACATAACGTACAAGGCTTTAACCTTCCACAGAAACGGAAGAAAGCGTTTTGCCAATATAAAAATTTAAACGCTGACATCCTTTTATTACAAGAGACTAATTTCTCTGACACAAACCATCCCCAATATTTTGACAAATCTTTCAAACAACACTATTATACTACCTATACCACTAAGTACCGCGGAGTGGCCATATTCATAAAAAACTCTACATTGTTTGATGTTCAGCACATATATAAGGATCCTGATAGCAGTTTTATCATACTGCAAGGTATATTACAAGGTCGCGCTACAACTATTGCCTCCATATATGCCCCAAATGTAGCTCAAGCAACATTTTTCCAGCAATTCTTTAATGTTCTAGATCGCTATCTATCACCTCACTTAATAGTGGGTGGCGATTTTAACCTCACAGCTCACCCCAACCTAGACAGAAGCAGAATTACCCCCTCCTCCAAAGCCTTCCCCAAATCTCTGACCCGCAACCTGAACACACTCCAACTCATTGACGCATGGCGAGCACATAACATTGGATGCAGATCCTATACGTTTTACTCAAACCCACATGACAGCTCAGCTCGTATAGACTATATTTTCTGTACTCCCACAATCTTGGCCAACTCTACCAAAGCAGATATACATGTCTGCCCCTGGTCAGACCATCATATTGTTGCTTCCACACTCACCAGAATAGGTCTTAAACCCACAACTTATACCTGGAGACTTAATGACTCCCTATTAACGGACCCATCCACTATAGACACCCTCACCACAAGTATCAATGATTACTTCACTGAAAACCAGCTCCCAGATACCCAGCCTGACACACTTTGGACAGCCCATAAGGCCGTCATGAGAGGCCACCTCATCAGCATAGCCTCCAAAAAAAATAAGGCCAAACTTCTTGAGCTCCGTTCTCTCACAAAAACACTAGATAAGTTATACAACCGTTATAACCAATCTCCGTCCCCTGACCTCCTACAACAAATAACCAACAAGAAACAAGCATTAGACCTTCTACTCTCATATAAAACAGAAAAAGCCTTAAGATGGGCAAAGGCCACATTTATGCTATATAGCAACTCAGCATCCACAATGTTTGCACGAAAACTCAACCAAGCCACGAAACCAACACACTCATACAAACTCCGCAACTCAGCAGGAGCTCTAGTCTCACATCCAAATGACCTAATGGATATATTTGTTGATTATTACAAGAAACTTTATACAGTTTCCCATCCCACTAAAGACCCAACCTCCCAATCTTGGTTTTCAAACCTGACACTACCCTCTCTATCTAGGTTACAGACTGAACAATTAAATGCCCCTTGCACCGAAAGCGAAATTACATCAATCATCAAATCCCTCAAATCCTCCACGGCCCCAGGCCCGGATGGATACTCTGCCTCCTACTATAAAAAAAATTCACACATTCTATCATCTAAATTGGCCCTTCTATATAATCACATTCTAAAGGGGAACAACTTCCCTGCAGAAATGTTATTACCCAACATGTTCCTTATCCCCAAACCCCATAAAGATCACACCCTTCCCCAAAATTTTCGCCCTATCTCTGTCATTAATAATGACTTAAAAATATTCTGCAAATTATTAGCAAACAGATTAGCATCTGTTATCACTTCCCTAATCTCCCCAGACCAAACTGGGTTCATCCCAGGGAGACAAATCACTGACAATATACGTCTAGTCACCAATATAATACAGGACACCGTCGCCAACCTACATTCCAAACAAACACTCCTCCTCAGCCTGGACATCCATAAGGCGTTTGACAGCGTCAGTTGGTCATACCTGGACCACATACTACCTAAATATGGCATCTCTGGTGAATTCCTACAGGGATTCCACACCCTATACAGAGACCCTCAAACCAGAATTAACCTACCGGGCAACAATTCCCAATTTTTTCCCCTCCAAAAAGGCACCAGGCAGGGTTGCCCATTATCCCCTCTTCTTTTTTCCCTTGCTATTGAGCCTTTATCCCGTGCCATCTCAGAAAATGTCAATATTAGAGGTTATCACAAAGGTCCTGAAGAGTTCAAACTCAGCCTTTATGCTGATGATGTCCTCTTATTTTTAACAAACCCACTCATAGCATTACCCAATCTAATCTCCTTACTAGAATCATTCCACACAATCTCAGCTCTTGGGGTAAATTTAGCCAAATGCTCAGCCATGTCAATTAATATCCCCAACGACGTTGCATCTTCATTACAGAGCCACTTTTCATTTACCTGGTGCACCCATAGTTTCCGCTATCTAGGGATACAGCTTACCCCCGACTTCCAAACACTTTTCCAAACAAATTATCACCCTATAGTTTCAAACATCAGATCACTATTACTAATCTGGGATAAATACCATATCTCATTTCTGGGCAGAGTCAGTGCTATCAAAATTGCAATTTTACCTAAACTTCTTTTTTTTTTCAGATCTCTCCCCATTTATGTTTCCAAATCTTATATCGACTCAATTCAAAGAGACATCAACAAATTTATTTGTCACCACAAAAAGCCAAGATTTCACAAATCTATACTATAAAGACCCCAACCTCTTGGAGGACTAGGGCTCTCAGATCTTTGGCGTTACTATTTAACAGCCAGACTGGCGCAAACAGCCCAATGGCATGCCCCGTCTTCTCACATCCCATGGTTAAAATTCGAGTCACAAGCCATTCTTCCCTTTATCCCCTCAGGTTTACTATGGTCCAAATCTATCAAACCTAACCAATTTATCACCCATGACACTATAGTATATCAATCTTTATACCTTTGGTCGTTATATGGAAATAAATTTCAACTGTCATCTCCCCTCTCTCCCCTACTCTCATTTATAGAAGATCCAGACTTTCCACAAGCATTTAGTGATAGCTCCCAGTTCCTCCTTTGGTGCTCAGCTGGGGTCACCACATTTCAAGCCTTCAAAATAGGACCTAATTTTAGAACTTTACCCCAACTACAAGCAATCCACAATTTCCCCTACTCTGAAATATACAGATACACACACATCAAACAATTTTATCTTAGCAGAGGTTCATTAGAATCCTGAACAGATAGCACTCATTTTGAAAGCCTATGCTCTTTCTCTTCCAGAGATAAAGGGATTATTTCCAAACTATACTGCTCGCTTAATGAGTTTGCCCTAGCAGAAAAAAACAAACCGATGCTTAGCTGGGAAAGAGACACAGGCCTTACCTTTGAACCACATGAATGGTCAGAAATGTTAATTAACATGTTTAAAAACACAAGGTCTTATTCAGTACGTGAAACAGCAGTTAAACTGCACACTAGGTGGTATATGACACCTGCCAGAATTCACTCTATATATCCTGCAGTATCACCACTATGCTTCCGTGGTTGCAATGAACTAGGCACCCTAACTCATATTTTTTGGAGTTGTAAACATCTTAACCCTACTTGGCAGAAAGTGTCCTCCAAGATATCCTCCATTGCAGGGCGTTCAATCACCCCAACGATACAAATGTGTCTGTTTTTCTCTTCTATCCCTGACATCCCCGCACCTTGTGAAAAACTAATTTTTACGCTGTTTGTTGCCATACACTGGGTTATAGCTTTCAACTGGCGCTCCCCAGCTCTCCCTTGGTCACAGGTCCTAGCCAGAATGGAAGCAAATAAACTCTCTGAACGTATCCATCACACATTGTATGATACTTTACATATCTTCAATAACAAATGGGTATACAACAGCTTTATGACTAACACATATATTATTGAAGAAAAATAAAAAGAATGAGAAAAGTGCCAAATTTCTACAGATAAATATATTGCATATTGAATGTCATTTTTCAACATTCCCCACTCTTTATGCCCCTATTCCCCATCATGTTGTTAACTACCTTATCTTGTTCTTGTTTTTGGACTTTGTCTGACACAGTTACTGTTTTTCTTTATGATTTTTCAATAAAAAACTTTTGTAAACAAGAAAATCCAAGATCTTTACCTAATCACAGCTGCATTGGAAAGTATGGCATCAAATTAGGAGACAGAAATGTCTCCAAATTCCCATAAAATGTGTCCACTCTAAAAAGGAAAGACACATAATGGAAAACAAAAAAAGGGGTGTTCAAGGGAGTATTTGATTTTACAAGCAAAAAATCCCTATAACCAAAGCTATAAGGTCAATACCTGGTCAGTGCAGCTGGAAGGCTAAATGCGTCCACAATGGAAAAGCATCTCAGGCCGTCGGAACGGCAAGCAAAAATCAACAATCTGGGGAATACACCATAAGGTACAGACCAAGGCACTCCCCGATGAACTCGAAGAGCGCCAGCCCACTCATCGGAACTGACAGGAAGTCATTCCAATCAGCAGGATCTGACGCGCAAAAGGCCAAACCGGAAAAGGGCGTAACTGACCAGCAAAGATAGAAAAAGCAGGCCATCGTCCCTTTATATCCAAAACAAAACCGAAACGAGGGGGCCAGAGTAAAAAGAGGCAGGATGGCCTGGAAATAGGCCATCGCTTAGACAAAAGAGGAAACCTAAGTCGGTCGGCGCCAACCATGATTAACCCAAAAGGGAACTTGGGAATCAGGATAGACGCCCTGGGCGCCCGTATGATCCCCCTAACCCCATCAAGATGCTACCTCTAGGAATAATTGTCGAAAAAAAAATAATAAAAAAAATTAAAAAGAAGAAAGAATGGTTGATGAAAACAAACAAAAAATATAGTAAATAATAAAAATATATATATATATAGATAAAAAAATTAAAAATATGAATAAAAATTTGAAAATATAATCTCCAATTTTTATTAGAAAGAGCCTTTGAAAATGAAAATAGCTTATACCAATAATTTTTACAAAACACAAACAACCACAATCAGTATGTATATAAACAAATAATCATATTGTTTAAATCAGAATCACTGCAGATAGCATGACTTATTGTTACCCTAGAGGAAAGGCTTGAAAATAATGGACTCATTGAGCCCTGGATACAGGGTTGCTGCCAAAGAATGTATCCACCTAGTCTCCCGCTGTTGGAGACTTTGATCCACGTCTCCACCTCTCTCATTCAGAGGTAAATACTCCAGTGCAAAGAATTTCATCTTTGACAGGTCAAAAGAGTGGAACAAACCACTGTGCCTACTTATGGGAGTCTCCATTTTCTTCTTTTGAACGAGAGATACATGATCTCTAATTCTATAAAAGAAGGGTTTCTTTGTTTTCCCAACTTAGAAGGCATTGCAGTCGCACTTCATAAGGTAGACAATGCCAACCGATTGACAATTACTAAAAAAATTGGGTCTATAAATGACTCCACTCGGAAGGAGTATTTCGGTGGCGTTAAAGTCGAACCTACAAAATTCACAGTGGCCACATGGGGCCGTACCCCTCCGGCTATGTGGAACCTGCATCCATGCCCATGGATTTGTGAACATTACATAATTTGCCAACATAACATTACCAAATGGATGAATATGGACACCTAAACAGTACAATAATCGTCAAACTGTAGGTGTGCTGTACCTAATGATGTATGTTTGTGGTGCTTTTTACTTAGGCAAGACTAAAGGACAATTTCATAGGAGCATTAATGGCCATGTATATCTGATAGTTATGTGGGCCTTTACCATAATTTTGATGCATCAGTGATTACATTTTACGCACTAGTCCATATTCACATCAATTAAAGAGGGGGAGATTTAGACAAATCCCTCTTTTGTAGTGAAACTAGATAGATGCAAATTTTGAATGCTACAAATATACCAGAACTCAATTAGAGCCTGACTTACAAACCATTTTGATAAAACTATGTAAAAGTATTTAAGAATATCAATAAGATGCGCTGTGAATCACTGGTAATAGTGTCCCCAATTGGGCATGACAAAGTAAACTCTGTGTTTGAAATGTAATATTAAAAATTACTAAAACAATCAATAGGTTGTGAAAAAAACATATACATTAATCATGTGAATTGGTAAAAAACCTGCTAAAAAAACCAAAAAACAAAAATGGTGTGCAAAATGTTCGTAAAGATATATCTGTGCTTCACAGATCATATATCAAAATCAAGTAATTCCAACTTCCCACAAGCAGTTCAAACAGTAGTAATAGTAGTGCGAATAAAAAACTCTACATTAAAAGGTACATCACCGCTGTGCTAAGTGCATAAAAATGGCCACTTACCAGATGTAATGATCCCACTAAGAGATCATATGCGTGTGTGAATAGATCAGCTCAAAGGCAGATGTTCGGCCAGCTTCAGGAAATGAGTCTCATATCATTTGATATAAAAGATAATGGAAGAGGCTCACAGTGTATTAACGTTTAAAAACTCTTTTAATTAAATAAAAGTTGCACTTACATCAAAGACATTAGAATCGAGCAGTTTTCATAAAACAAAGCACGACTGCCTGCAGAATGGTCCGTGCGTGTTGATGTCACATTGCTAGCTCCAATCCGACGCGTTTCCTCTTAGAAGGCATCGACTGGGAAGGAGTAAAAGTAAAAAAGTTAAAGTACTGATTAGATAAATGTGGGTAACTGGTGAATTGAATTGATATTGTCACAAGGTCATGTGTAACGTACAATATACTGGGGTGTTATGTGAAGTTTTGTATGTCTTAGGATCCCATACAAATATAATTTGTTGGTACACAGCTTATACAGCACTATGTCACAGGAATTTTATAATACAGTTATAACTATGCAGGCACCATCCCAGATAGCAAGCAATTGTGCTCCAAGTTTGAAAATGACTTGCTAAGCTATCACTAGACTTGCCAGGCTTCACAAGTTTGTTGCACAATTTCAGCAAATCTGCATTGCATGACTCCAGATCAACTTTCTTTGCATACATTCTGCAAGTATGCTGCAAGTTCTGGTTCAGTTGTGTTGTGCAATAGTCATCCCACCACAGGGGTCACTGTGGCTGAGTTTTCATGCTGTAGACTTGCAGAGCTCTTGCTGTAGACTCACCACTGCAACTTTGTTCCTGCTAAAGACTTGGCACGCAAATTTGCTACAAATTGGAAAAGTGTCAACTAGAACTTGTGCTTCAAGTGCTCTGCTAGTGTACAACTTGCCAATGGCAAGTTATCCTTGCTATCTGGGATCATTGCTTTTGTGTAACTTCAGAAATGTCAAATTTTACCTGATTAAAAAATTCTGTCATGTTAATATATATCTCTTCTTCATAAATAGAAGCAGGCAGGTCTTTAACCACTTCTCTACCGCCCACTGTCAAATGACGGTGGGACGAAGAGCCTCTTGTTCTGGGCAGACGTTATATGACGTTGCGCCTTCCCAAGCCACTAGGGGGGGCCCGCCGAGTCACTGGGGAACCTATGCACGTGCCCGGCGGCTGCGATGGCCGCCGGGCACCCGCGATTGCCCAGTAACTGAGCAGGACCGTGGATCTTTGTGTGTAAACACACAGATCCACGTCCTGTCAGGGAGAGGAGACCGATGGTGTGTCCCTTGTCCATAGGGACACTGATCGGTCACATCCCCCAGTCAGTCCCATCCCCCCACAGTAAGAATCACTCCCTAGGGAACACATTTAACCCCTTGATCACCCCCTAGTGTTAACCCCTTCCCTGTCAGTCATATTTATAAAGTAATCAATGCATTTTTATAACAGGGATTGCAGTATAAATGTGAATGGTCCCAAAAATGTGTCCGATGTGTCCGCCGCAATGTCGCAGACATGATAAAAATCGCTGATCGCCGCCATTACTAGTAAAAAAATAATAATAATAAAAATGCTATAAATCTATCCCCTATTTTGTAGCCGCTATAACTTTTGCGCAAACCAAAAATATTGTGTTTTTTTCAAACATATCCCTCTTCTTTTGTTTATAGCGCAAGAAATAAAAACCGCAGTACAGTACAGTGTTGCATGACTGCGCAATTGTCATTCAAAGTGTGACAGCGCTGAAGCTGAAAAATGGCTTGGGCAGAAAGGGGGTGAAATTGCCCTGTATTGAAGTGGTTAAATATGTAACACACATGCTGGCAGTTTGGAGTTACAGGACACTGTGCAGACACTGTCTATTATGCAGGTTATGATTGAGCAGGGGGTGTATGGTGCAAGAAGCAGGCTGTGATTTAGAGGTGCTTGTGTATCGGAGGCAGGCTGTGATTGGTTGGGGACTTAGTGACTGAACAGACAATGGAACACAGGCATATAGGCAGGAATACACAGCATCTTGTAACTCTCAATGGCCAGACAAAGAAAGTAAATTGATCACCCAATCAACACCTGTGCTTAGCATAGTCAGTTTAGAACAAGGAAGAAAGGTGACTGTCAGAATAAAACAGGTGCGTTACATCTTAGATGGCCACACCGTGCTTTCCGAATCTCCTACACACTAACATTTTAGTTATACTTAAAGTGTAAGTTCACCTTTACAGAAAATCTGTAAGGTGAACTTACACAGGACCCCTTTCCCGTTGCACCTGGTCCCGCTAACCTGGAGTCCGGCAATCCCCTGCACTCACAGATTGTATCGCCGCTGTATCGGTCCGGGGTGGTGAAATCCCTGCAGCTTTCTCTTCTCTACGCCTGTGGTGACAGAACGGGCTATGCATGTTCTGATTGGTCAGCGCTGCCTATGTGACGGTGCCAACCAATTAGAATGCTCCTAAACATACCTCCTGAAGAGGTATGTTTTGGAGATTAAGCTATGGGTGATTTCTAAGCCCCGGACCAGTGAGCCGGCGACCCGATGTCTCCTAGCGAGTGATTACCGTGCTCCAGGTCAGAGGGACTGCTGGGGGGGGGGGGGGGTGGGGGGGGAGGAGGGGGTCCTGTGTAAGTTCACCTTACAAATTTTTCTGAAAAAGGTGAACTTACCCTTTCAGCAACCCGGGCAATGACACACTCCTCTGCACCAGTTATAGGTGCATCTCTTCGCTTAATTGTGACCTCAAATTGTTTACCAAAATCCTGGCTGAGAGACTAAGCTCAGTTCTTAAATTTATTGCCCACTCGATCAGGGCGGTTTTATCCGCACCAGAGAAGCCTGTGACAACACAATTAGGACTATTAATGTCATAGCTAGAGCCAAATTTCTTAACACCCCATTCATCCTTCTTTCAACTAATGCTAAAAAGGCATTTGACAGAGTGAACTGGACCTTCCTTCTGGCAACCTTTTGACATATTGGGATGCCACTTCCTATATTAGATTTCTGCTCTCTATTTGATTCCTACAGCTCAGAGCAAATGGTGTTGACTCCAAATCCTTTGCCTTTGGAATCAGCACAGGGCAGGGTTGCCCCCTCTCTCCTCTCCTTTTTATTCACTCACTATAACCCTTGTTGCAACATATTGGGAACAAAAAAATTTGCAACTTATGCAGACAATGTACTGTTCTATCAGCAGACCCACTCATCTCTCTACCAATATTATTATCTGAACTACTTGCCTATGGCGATTTGTCAGACTTTAAAGTAACTTCCCATTTCTCTAGGCCCCTCAAGCTGTTCAGTACCTGAGCACTAGAATTCCCTCAAATCTGGCTTTTATCAAGTGCGTCTGGCAAGGTTAATCAGCTTGCTTTAAGAGGACCCTCCTGCAATCTATGCTCAAAGGTGGGGTTGGTCTCACTGATCCCCCCTTATGTTGTATGGTGGTACATATGTCCAGAGTAATCGATTGGTGCAGATATTCCTCAGGGTATCCTTGGAACAGGCGTCAGTACCATTCTTTTTGGCTGGCCTCCCACGGGCAGGGGTACAGAACTCTTTTATTTCTTACCCACCCCCCTTATTGAATCCACCTTAATTGAACTTTGCAGGTTTTATAGGCTTGCTGCAACATACAGCTTTCCCTCCCCACTGAGGCATGTTACTGGCCATCCTGACTTTGTTCTGTGTCTTCCAGCTTCAACCTGACCGGAACCTGGTCAGAGCCTCTACCTTCTTTGGTCCCTCTGGATGGGTCTGCCCATCAGACCTTTTTGGGGTTCTCAATACCTCCGCCTTGGGGCGGTGGAAGCAGCTGCACCTGTTCTACTTTCTATGGTGCCTCCCAGGCCATACATGCTTTTGCAGATAATCTACTCCATTCAAAAACCTCTGTACAGGGAAGTGGCCCATACTGAAATCTCCCCACTCAGCCCACTATCCTGGAGATGCGGTGCCCAGGCTGGCATGTGACTTCACATCTACACATAACTGGTCAAGGAGTCTGCAAGAATTCGTCAACGAGGAACAAACAGTTATGCAAGAATACAAGAGACGTTATTGACTAAAAACATATCTAATAGAATACAAAAAGTACGCTCTGAAGAAGCTCGCCTGACGAGTGAAAAGCGTCAGTTGACATCATCACGTTGGTAAAGTTTGGACACGGAATCCTCTCCATGGACACTCTGCCTTCCCCTAGGAACTAACTGCAGAAGCAGCCGGATGGCACATACAGAGGCTGCAGCATGTAGTGCTTGGTGTGCAGCAGGGAACGGGATCATTTCCCCTTGTGAAGACTAGGGATGAGCCGAACACCCCTCGGTTCGGTTCGCACCAGAACCTGCGAACGGACCGAAAGTTTGCGCAAACTTTAGAACCCTATTAAATACAATGGACGCGAACGTACGAAATCAAAAGTGCTACATATAAAGGCTAATATGCAAGGTATTGTCCTAAAAAGGGTTTGGGGACCCGGGTCCTGCCCCAGGGGACATGTATCAATGCAAAAATATGTTTTTTTAAAGCTGACGTTTTTTCGGGAGCAGTGAGTTTAATGATGCATAAAGTGAAAAAAAAAGTGAAATATTCCTTTAAATATCGCACCTGAGGGGTGCCTGTGAAGTGGCATGTGTTTCCCGTGTTTAGAACTGTCCCTGCACAAAATGACATTTCTAAAGGAAAAAAAAGTAATTTAAAACTGCTTGCGGCTTAATGTCTGGTCCCGGCAATATGGATGAAAAAATCATTGAGAAAAATGGCATGGGTACACCCCCAGCCCACTACCAGCCCCTTTGGGTCTTGTATGGATATTAACAGGAACCCCCGCACCCAACTTTAAAAAAGGCCCTATATACTCTGAACAGCAGTATACAGGCAGTGCAAACAAGACAGGGACTGTAGGTTTGTTCTTAAGTAGAATCTGTTATTTTTTAAATGTGGCTCCAGCCAAAAAAATCTATTTTAAAGCTTTTTGGAAAACATAGGAAAGGGTTATCACCCCTGTAACATTTGTTTTGCTGTCTGTGCACCTGTTCAGAACAGTCCACCTTACTTTCCATCCCAATGACAAATGTTTTTTGAAAATGTGGGTTTTTTATTGAAACAAGGATTGGTGATAAAGCATCAGTGGAGAGGAGACACCTTTTTCCCATATTAACTCTTACAGGAGAGAATTTCCCTTCCTAGGGGTAGATTTCCTCTCACTTCCTGTTGTCTCCTTCTGTTTGCAAATTGGAGTCGTTTGTAAGTTGGATGTTTGAAAGTAGGGGCCCTTTTATATATACTCTGCAGAAATTTGGCCCTTAGGTGTTGGTGTTGCCACAACACTGTAAGCCCTCACAGTTACTCTTGGTGGGCGCAGGAATGGGCCCTGCTGTGAATTATTAGATCAAGAATTGTAATTACATGCCCCTGTTGAACAGGGGCATAAAAATTGGGCTTTTGGTGGTGGTGGTGGTGGTGTTGCCACAACACTGTAAGCCCTCACAGTTACTCTTGGTGGGCGCAGGAATGGGCCCAGCTGTGAAATATTAGATCAAGAATTGTAATTACATGCCCCTGTTGAACAGGGGCATACAAATTGTGCCTTAGGCACTGGCGCCACAACACTGCAACCCCTCACAGATACTGTACTTGGAGCGCAGCAATGAGCCCTGTTGCAAAGTATTGCATCAAAAATTGTAATTACACGCCCCTGTTAAACAGTGGCTGAAAAATTGTGCCTTAGGCACTGGTGCCACAACACTGCAACCCCTCACAGATACCGTAGTTGGAGCACAGCAATGAGCCCTGCTGCAAAGCATTGCATCAAAAATTTTAAATACACGCCCCTGTTAAACAGGGGCTGAAAAATTGGGCCTTAGCCACTGGTGGCGGTGCCACAACACTGCAGCCCCTCACAGATACTGTAGTTGGAGCACAGCAATGAGCCCTGCTGCAAAGCATTGCATCAAAGATTGTGAATACACACCCCTGTTAAACAGGGGCTGAAAAATTGGGCCTTAGCCACTGGTGGCGGTGCCCAGAACCAAAAATGTTCTTTCAAGCTATCAGCATGATTATTGAGGAGGAAGAGGATAGTCACTCAGCATAACAGGATAGTCACTCAGCATCAGCATAGGTAGTCTTGAAGGGATCTGACATTTCCAAAAATATTATTCGGTTACATCAGCATCGGTGCTTGGTAGCGGGTGGTGATCCAAGACTGATTCATTTTTATGAAGGTCAGTCGATCAACTGAGTCGGTGGACAGGCGCACCCTGTGATCGGTTACAAAGCCTCCAGCAGCACTGAATGTGCGTTCCGAAAGGACGCTGGATGCAGGACAGGCCAGTAACTCAATTGCATACTGTGCAAGCTCTGGCCAGTGATCCATCCTCAAGACCCAGTAACCCAGAGGATTTTTGGTGGGAAAGGTGTCCAAGTCTGATCTTGCCCCTAGGTATTCCTGCACCATGTAAACCAGACGCTGGAGATGGTTGCTGGAAGCGATCATACCTTGGGGCTGCGTACTAAAAAATTGTCTGAACGCATCGGTCAGAAGGCCACCTTCTCCACCGCTCCTTCTTTGACTGACCGGAGCCTCAGTAACACGTTGTCCAGGACCAGGAATTTGTAACCTCCCAGTCTCTGGGAAAGCATTGCACATATCTTTCTGCAAGGCCTCTCGAAGATGCTTCATCCTCTGATCCCTCTGCACCAGCAAGATAAGGTCCGCAACTTTACCCTTGTAACGTGGATCAAGGAGGGTTGCCAGCCAGTAATGATCCCTCTCCTTGATCGCACGAATACGAGGATCCTTGCGCAGGCTTTGCAGGATTAGGGAGGCCATGCAGCGTAGGTTTGCTGAGGCATTCGGTGCAGAGTCCTCTGGGTCACTGAGGACGACATGATCCGCAGCCACCTCCTCCCAGCCACGTACAAGTCCAGGGGTGTCTTGGGACTGTAATTGATCCCTTGAAGACTGCTGCTGATGATGAGTGCTAGGCTCCACCTAAACACTGACACAATAATCCTCCTCCTCCTCCTCGTCCTCTTCCGGTGTGATAGCCGGGCCAGCAGGAACACTGTCTGGATAAAGGGGGCCTTGAGAGGTAAGGAAGTCCTCCTCTTCCTGCCTCTTTTCTGCCTTAAGTGCCCTGTCCATTATTCCACGCAGCGTGTGCTCCAACAGGTGGACAAGAGGGACAGTGCACTGTCACTGCTCACCATCCTCGTGGCCTCCTCAAATGGTGCCAGGACAGTGCATGCATCCCTGATCATGGCCCACTGGCGTGGGGAAAAATCCAAGCTCCCCTGACCCTGTCCTGGTGCCATATTGCAACAGATACTCATTGCTGGCCCTCTGCTGCGTGTGCAGCCGCTGCAGCATGGCCAACATAGAGTTCCACCTATTGGGCATGTCACAGATTAGGCGGTTCTTGGGCAGGTTGTAATCCTTTTACAGGTCAGCCAGCCGAGCACTGGTATTATATGACCGGCGGAAATGCCCACAGAGTTTCCTGGCCTGCTTCAGGACCTTCTGTGAGCATGGATACCTGCCCAAGAACCGCTGCACCACCAAGTTAAGGACGTGAGCCAAACAGGGCACATGGGTCAGTTGTCCCTGTCGGAGGGTGGAGAGGAGGTTGGTGCCATTGTCGCAAACCACCTTTCCTGGCTTAAGCTGGTGTGGCGTCAACCACCTCTGAGCCTGCCCCTGCAGAGCTGACAGAATCTCTGCCCCAGTGTGGCTCCTTGTCCCCCAAGCACACCAGCTCAAGCACCGCATGGCATCTTTTTGCCTGCGTACTTGCGTAGCCTCTTGAACGCCTACGGAGCACTGCTGGTTCCAAGGACAATGCACAGGTAGAGGCCATGGACGAAGAAGAAGAGGAGGGGGTGGAGGAGAGAGGTGTGTCAGAATCACCAGTAGTAACATTTTGGAGGCGTGGTGGCGGAACAACCTCCAACACTACTGCACCTTGTCCTGCATCCTTCCCAGCTGCCAGCAGAGTCACTTAATGCGCCGTGAAAGATAGGTAACGTCCCTGTCCATGCCTGCTGGACCATGAGTCAGCGGTAATATGCACCTTACCACTGACTGCCCTGTCCAGCAAGGCCAAGACATTGCCTTCCACATGCCGGTAGAGAGCCAGAATCGCCTTCCGTGAGAAAAAGTGGCGTTTGGGAACCTCCCACTGAGGAACCGCACATTCAACAAACTTACGGAAGGGGCAGAGTCTACCAATTGAAAAGGCAGCAGTTGAAGTGCTAGCAATTCAGCCAAGCTAGCATTCAACCGCTGGGCATGTGGATGGCTGGGAACGAACTTCTTTTGGTGGTGCAGCAGCTGGGGCAGGGAAATTTGCCTGGTACAATCGGACGTCAGTGTACCGAAAGGAGATTGCCCGCAAGTACTTGGCTGTGACTGTGACACACCTAATTCTACACCTTCATTCCTCTCAGTGCAGGTTTCAGTGAGGACTGAATGTATAGTGGGGTTGGAGATCCCAGCTGATGAGGAGTAAGGAGCGGTCCGCTTTGTTCTTTGGTGTGGGTCTTTTAGGTATGCCTGCCAAACGGACTGCATGGCAGGTCGACATATGTCTGGTCAAGTACGTGGTGCTTAAGCGGCTGATGTTTTGGCCATGTGAGATACGCTTCAGACATATGTTGCAAATGGCAAGGGTGCGATCTGCTGCACACACCTGAAAAAAGGCCCACACCAAGAACTTTTGGAATAATGCACAGAGACAGCAGCGCCCTGCACATGTGGAGCTCTGCGGTGTGATGCAGTCGGTGTGCTGCCCTTAATCTGGCCCCTGGAGAGCATCCTGTCTCGTTGGAGATGTGCCTCCTCCTCCTCTCTCCTATCAGGCACCCATGTGGAGTCAGTGACCTCATCATCCCCTCCCTACTCATCACTGGAGCAAATCTGGCAGTATGCTGCAGCTGGGGGAACATGACTGCCAGATAGCTGTCCTTGTTGGGCACCCCCTCTCTCTGGGCTTACGTTACTACCCCCTCTCTCTAGGCTCACGTTACTGCCTTCCTCTAGCTGGGTTCCATCATCGGACCCTTCAAAACGCTGGGCATCCTCCTGGAGCATGTACCCAACACTGTGGTCAAACAGTTCGGGGGACTTCTCAGGAGGACATGGTGGGGCTAGGGAAGGAGTGACTGATGCCATTGAGCCGAGGGAAGAGGCCGCTTTGGCAGCTGCTTTGCCAGACAAAGTACCCTGAGCCTGGGTGAGAGAGGATGAGGAGGATGAGGACGGATTGGTCATCCAATCTACCAAATCATGGGCATGTTGCGGCTCAACATGGCCAGCTGCCGAAAAGAAGGACAAGCGTGTCCCACGGCCACGTGCTGATGAAGATGCACCGTGTCCATGATGACCAGCACTGTTTCCTCCATACACAGAGCCTCCTTGCCCTCCTTTTGCCTCATGACTGTATGCCTCTCTTTGTTTGCCTTCCAGACATACTAATGACCTGCAGTGCGATGTAGCTGCACAAAGGTGGGATATATATATATATATATATATATATATATATATATATATCTGTATATATATATAATGCAGCTATCAGACTCCACTGCCTGCTGTGGTATTAGTATGAGAAAAGAAGCAAAGATCTTCAGTTAGTTTTAGGTGAACACTGTGCAGAGGACACAGTACCCCAACTGAAAATACTAGCAGCTCTCTGCCTGTGGTTTTATTACGAGAACACCACAAATTTTATTCAGGTTCCTTTAAGTTAACGCTCTGCAAAGGACAGAAGTACTGCAGTACACTACATGAAATTAATGCAGCACTCTGCCTGTGGTTTTATTATGAGAACACCACTAACTGTATTCAGGTAAGCTTTAGGTGAACGCTATGCAAAGCACACAGTACACTAAGTGAAACTCTGCTGCAGCTAGCACAATCACCTGCTTGCCTGTCACAGTATAGAGAACAGCAGTAACGGATCTAGCTAAACTAAATACAGTGTATAAATATATATACAACACATAGGATGCATATATATCCTCTACACACTGTAACAGCAGCTAACTGACTCGCCTGCCAGCTCTATCTAACTCAATATAAATGACACTGTCTCTCTCTCTCTGTAACTCTCTCTTTCACAAACGCCAACACACTACACAAGGCCGACTTCCAGGTGGCATTATATAGTGTGGGGCGTGTACCTACTCCTCTGAGCCATGATTGGCCAAAGCCACCATGGCTTTGGCCAATTATGGCTCTCCGTTGTTTCCGCACTGTGATTGGCCAAAGCATGCTGGTCATAGTGCATGCTTGGCCAATCATTAGCCAGCAATGCACTGCGATGCCACAGTGAATTATGGGCCGTGACATGCCACTCGAATTTGGCGCGAACGGCCCATAATGTTCGATCTTCTTTGAACAATCGAACAGCTGATGTTTGAGTCGAACATGGGTTTGACTCGAACACAAAGTTCATCCCTAGTGAAGACAGGACGACAGATCAGCGCCGGGGAGCGCGGATCGGGAGTACACTGTAACTGGATCTTTTCCCTGCTGGAGCTATGCATCCACCCCACTCCTGTCACTGTCTTACTTAGTATTTCCCCGCTGATCCTCTTGTTTTTGTTAGTGTAATTTACTTCTGAGTTTTCCTGTCCCTGATATATCTTAAAAGGTTGTGTCTCCTTTCTTAACAAATGTAGCCATTTCCTCCCTTTTCTGTGCTGACCTCTTCATTAATTTTTTTTTTCACTTCTCTTTTAGGTACACTTTCTTTTCCTTTTTTATCCTATATGCCTTTGTTCTCCCTTTCCACCTAAATATCATACTTACTTGTGTAGTAAATGGTAATGGTTTTCTTTTACTAATTTGCCTAATATATAATCTAGTTTCCTCCAGGATGGTAGACTTTATTAGTGTCCATTTATTATTTGATTTAATTCCTACCCTTTTGCTCCAACCTTTTAATTATTTTTATTTATTTTTTTATCAATAGACCCATTTCAGCAAACCTTGCTCTTCAGAAATCTAAAAAAATGTTTTTCTGTATATGAATTATCTGCTGGCAGGGAATGCGCCCCACCAGTAGAACATAAAATAGCATTGCAGGAGGGATTCCCCTATCAACGCATTCAGCGAGTCAGGCGATGATGTGAAAATTGCATCATCAATGGCTTGCCTAAGAGAAAATGGGGTAGTGTTACCCCAGAGGGTTTCAAGTAGTACATTTGTTTTCCAAATAAATGTTTATTTTATGCTAATCCTAACATTAAGTGCATTTCTTTCCTTATCTTAAAAGTTGCCAGCTCACAAAGCTTATTACTTAAACAACTAGCATTAATTAGTGTGTATGATGTGACAAACACTGCTATCTACTATTGGAATTTTAGTACTAGAATCTTTAACTGCATTAACCACCCCATCAGCCTAGTCCTTAGGAACACATACCCTCACATTTGTATTTACCTACTAAAAACAGAAATGTTCATTCTTTAAATCTCTGGCCCTATAAGCTCATCTACAATTCGAAATAAAATATCTCAACAGCTTTGCTGCATAGCGGTACATGTACATGCAATGGTAATAGTTGCAATGGCTATAGTTAAGCCAATGAAATACATTTGACTAGCTATTGACAACTACAGCCCACAATTGCACAATAGTATAAATAAAACATGTTTTTGTTTTTCTTATTTATTTTTTTATTAATCCCTGGAATGTCAACGTATGATTTATACAAAGTGTAATATTTCAGTAAAGAAAAAATAATATCAATAATTTTATTGGCTGTACAGTTTAAACATTTTTTTTTCCAAAATAGCAAACATATAAATTACATAGAACATACATATATAGAAAACCCTCCTAACAAAATTCTAAACAAAATTAGTATAATACATTATGTTCTATGAAATAACAGCAAATCCTAAATGCACAGCAAATACTGCATATAATTAGTTTGACATTAGTCTGTGGAGCCTGTATTCTCTCTGATCATCCCGTTATATGCAAGAAAATTTACATTTTTTTTTATTTTCCTGTACATGATTGAATGATTGAAGAAAACATATTTGCCTGGGCTAAGTTGAAGCTTCTTAAACAATTTACTACCTTAGTAAATCAGTTTAATTACCTTTTGTATTTGCTTTAAATATTAAATATTTAAATATGTATTTGCTTTAAATATGCAGTGAAGTAATTCTTCTTTTGTAAATTAAGTCATCTTTTTGAGCTGTGTGAAGTTGGTACCCCATGTTTGTAGAACCTGAATAAAAATATACTATTCGTTTGTGCTGACACAAACGAATGGCGTGTTTGTTTTTAAAATTCAGCAAGATGGGGCACAAAGTGGGCGGGGCTTGCATTAAATTGAATGTTTAATATCTCAGAAACCGAACCGGCACAAACGCTCGTTTTTGCGCCACAAATCAGCACAAACGCGGCACAAACGAATGGTATATTTTTATTCAGGTTCTACAAACATGGGGTGCCAACTACACACAGCTATCTTTTTGTTTTTACATACTTAAGTCTTATGATAAGGATAAGGATGCAACCTAATCATGAATGGGCTTCATATGGTGATGCAAAGTGCAATGGTGTTGTATTTAAGTGCAAATAACAACATCAAACACTTTACTTTAGGTGGGTTTAATTAGGAATAACTGAGATGAATAGTTTTGGTTTATTATACTTTGTGGATTACTCTATTATCTTCATTTTGATATCCATATATTTTGACTTTAACGTTCTATTTTTAGACCTGTAGTTTTCTATAAAAAAAAAAAATCCCATAGACCTCCTTTAAAGCAGTTCTAAACAATGTAAGTCTCATTGGGCATATCTGGTCAGTGGATAGCTGGCTGGTTAAGACAGAATAGACACTACCACATAGATTATTATGTATACAAACTATATATGGCATATTAATGAGACATTAACCATCTCTCAATACAGGGGGTCCCCGACTTGCGAAGGCCCGACTTACGAACCCCTCCTACTTACGAACCGGGCGCTGCGGGGACCCTCTGCCGTTCTTCGTGGTCCATCTGCTGTTCTGCGCATTCGCGGCCAGACGGAGCCTCGGAAATGTCGAAAATGGCCGTAATTGGTTGCGCATGCGCAGAACGGCATTCGACAGAACATCGGGAAACATCGGAAATGTCCGTAATTGTTGTTCTGCGCATGCACGGCTGACTTACGAACATTTCCGATTTACAAACAGGAGGAAAGTCACTAACGGGTTCGTAACCCGGGGACCCCCTGTATCCAAAAAAGTACAAATGTGCAAACTGTACAGTATGTAATAAGGCTACATGGTATCGTTTGTAAGTGCCTTTTGTAAAGGTAGATGCACTATTGATGGATTTAAAAATCACAATGTATATTACCTAAATATACAACAAACAAACAAAAAAAAGAGGAAACAATACAAAATAGTACATACTGTATTTCCAACAAAAAGACACCTTCATTTGGTGCTTTGACTTCAGTAGCAGGAAAGAGGATTTTGTTTTCTCACAGTTTATCATATTAATAAATCACTATTATATAGCAAGCAAATATAAACACACTACGGGGAAATAAGGGATAAGACAACATTGTTTATACAAAGATAAATATATATTGCACAATTTTAAATATAGTTACTAAGGCAACAAGAATGTAATTATATGTACAGAACTGTGCAAACTAAGGCAGATGGTTTCCACATGTTGTGGCTGACCATTCCCTCCCAGTATTATGCACTGCCAATTAAATAGAAGTTGACACAAGACCCAAGCTACGATGGTCAAAGTAAAAACCTTGCCTTCTAGTGGTGCCTATCACACAAAGCTCCAATTTTCTAATTATATGAATGACTGATTCAAAAGGTGTTAATGAATCAGAACAAATAATACTGATTTACCTTACAAGTATTTTCTGGAACTTAGTAAAATACATCTGCTCATGTTCAATGTAAAAAAGTGAGGAGAGCATAATCACATAGTTTGCTTACAATGATTTCACTCCCACAATACTATCAGATAAGAGGTTCTTCCTCTAAAAAAATACCATGTGATGTAATTTTATGTATGGGGGCCTGTTTGTGCATCCATGCATGTATGACTGTTTAAAGTGTTTAGTTAGATATGTTTGACAAAGCAAAAAAAAAAAAAAAACTGTTGGTCTAGTCAGAAATTCTGAGCTGTCATGTGTCCTTTATAGATTTCCTCTGAAAGATTTACTAAAACTGGTGCACACAGAATCTGATGCAATTGTGCATAGTAACCAATAAGCTTCTAGCTTAAAGGAGTTGTAAATGCAGAAGTTTTTTTTTATCCTAATGCAGTCTATGCATTAAGATAAAAAACCTTCTGTGTGTAGCAGCCTCCCCAGCACTCCCTAATTACTTACCTGAGCCCCACCTCTCTCCAGCGATGTCCTTGAATATCTAAGCCATTTGGGACACTCCGCCTGACTGGCTGAGACACAGCAGTGGCGCCATTGGCTCCCCTGGCTGTCAATCAAAGTCAGTCAGCCAATCAGGGGAGAGAGAGGGTGGGGCCAGGTTGGGACTCCGTGTCCGAATGGACACACTGAGCTGTGACTCGGCTCCAGTGCCCCCATAGGAAGCTGTTGGCTGTGGGGGAACTTGATAGGAGGGAGGGGCCAGGAGCAGCAAAGAGGGACACGAGAAGAGGAGGATCTGGGCTTCTCTGAGCAAAACCAACTGCACAGAGGAGGTAAGTGTAATATGTTTGTTATTTTTTTTATTTTTTTTAAACAAGACTTTACAATTACTTTAGGCGTGTTCAATAAAGCTTTGACAATAACACCTAGAAGCTGAGCTGATTAGTTTCTATGCACAGCTGCACCAAATTCTGTGTGCACCAGTTTTAGTAAATCTCCCCCAGCAAAAGCTCCTGGGTAATGCTGACTAAATTCTACAAAAATCCTATATTTTATCAGCTCACAACAGGGCCTGGGAGTTGAATGCATGTATAGCAAATCAACAGGTATTTTTCTGTACTTGCAAAGAATTTAACCACTATCCGCCAGGCCTATAGCAGAAAGACGGCAGGGAAGTGGTTCAGTTATCCTGACTGGGCGTCATATGATGTCCAGTAGGACAAGCCGCTATTGCGTGCCCGCAGGGGCGTGCAGCGCGGTGATCAATGGTGTGGTGTGTCAGTCTGACACACCGCATCTCCGATCTAGGCAAAGAGCCTCTGATGGAGGCTCTTTACCATGTGATCAGCTGTATCCAATCACAGCTGATCACATTGTAAACAGGAAAAGCCATGTATCTGCTTTTCCTCTACTCACGCTGACAGACGCGAGTAGAGGAGAGCCAATCATCTGCTCTCCGGACAGGGGGGTCTGATCATCAGTGCAGTCCCCCCCAGTGATGCCCACCCAGGACCACCAGGAATGCCCACCCATGACCATCAAGAAAGCCCACTAGAGCCCACCAGGGATGGCAATCATTGCCCATCAGTGATGCCTGCCAGTGCCTCTGATCAGTGCTGCCTATCAGTGCCATCTATCAGTACCGCTCATCAGTGCCCACCAGTGCTGCCTATATCTGCCCTCCAGTGCCATCTATCAGTGCCACCTATGAGTGCCTGTCAGTGCCACCTTTGAGTGCCCATCAGTGCCACCTGTGAGTGCCCATCAGTGCCACTTATCAGTGCCCAAAAGTGCTGTATATCAGTGCCAATCAGCACTGCCTCATCAGTGCCTGTCAGTGCAGCCTCATCGGTGCCCATCAGTGAAGGAGAAAACATACTAATTTACAACGTTTTGTAACAGAAACAAAGAAACCTTTTTTTTTTCAAAATTTTTGTTCTTTTTTTATTTGTAGCGCAAAAAATAAAAACTCCAGAGGTGATCAAATACCACCAAACGAAAGCTCTATTTGTGGGGAAAAAAGTATAAAAATTTTGTTTGGGTACAGTGTCGCATGACCACGCAATTGTCATTCAGAATGTGAGAGCGCTGAAAGCTGAAAATTGGTCTGGGCAGGAAGGTGTATAAGAGCCCAGTATTAAGTGGTTAAAGGAATAAAATTCAGGAAAATGTGCATTTATTGCAGATGTATACTGCATATGTTTTTTTGTTTTACTACGATATACATTTTAAATAAAGTATGGATTCATATAGATCAAATACAGTATCTAATATTTAACACCAAGAGTGGTTTACTTCAAGGTCCTACTGCTATCATAAGAGCAGAATTTTTCAAATAGAAAATATTTGTTTTCATCTTTATTCATCCTTTGTTACATCTCAGTTCTTCATATCATCTGCAACCTCTTTGCAGCCACACTTATATGCATGTGCTTTGTATATACAGCGCATGCATTCCCAGGTGGTTGATTTATCACGTTGGACTTCCTGATGGCAACAGTGGACCATGCTTGTATATTGTGTGTTGAATAAGATATTTGTAGTTTCCATTTGAAAGCTGCATGGCAAGGTGACAATGCAAATCCACAATTGGGAGACAGGGACAGAGCATTGTAACCCCAAAACAGAAACTGTCTGAACAAGAACCTTAAAAGCAATATTTTTTTTAATGAAAGCAGAAGATTTAAAAATATTGCACATTGCTTATGAAATTGCATTAATATGTTAAAGCTTATATGAGTTTTTTTGTGTCTGGGTTTGAATAGAATTAAAGTTCCTAAAGTGATGTTTTATATCTGTTTTTACACTATATACCTGTATGTATAAACTTTATTTTACAAATAGTCAAACATTACATAAAAAGGATTCCCATTATGGGTTAACTAAAAAGGATGAACAGGAGTTACCTGTCCTGAGGTTTGCTGTGTCTGATTGAAACTTTGCATAAAGTATCCAATAAGGGATAATTCACCCACAGATATGTATATGTAAATGTTACCTTGAACTACTGAGCCCTGTAAACAACTGGCTTTTTACAACAGGTGGTAAAGAAAAAGAAGAAAACATGTGAAAAGGAGCCTAAAGCTCCACCCCCCAGCTGGATAAAAGGTTAAAAAATGAATGCACAAAATTGTATATTTACCAAATTAAAAAAGTAACAATACATGTTAATGTTTTTATTGTAACCATATAGTAAAGACTAATATATTCACTATAGTGCAAAAGTATTGGGACACCTGCCTTTACACGCACATGAACTTTAATGGCATCCCAGTCTTAGTCCATAGGGTTCAATATTGAGTTGGCCCACCCTTTGCAGCTATAACAGCTTCAACTCTTCTGGGAAGGCTGTCCACAAGGTTTAGGATTATGTCTATGGGAATGTTTGACCATTCTTCCAGAAGTGCATTTGTGAGGTCAGGCAATAAGGTTGGACGAGAAGGCCTGGCTCGCAGTCTCCGCCCAAATTCATCCCAAAGGTGTTCTGTTGGGTTGAGGTCAGGATTCTGTGCAAGTCAGTCAAGTTCCTCCACCCCAAATTCACCCATCCATGTCTCTATGGACCTTGCTTTGTGCACTGGTGCACAGTCATCTCCAAACTAGTCCCAAAAAGTTGGGAGGATGAAATTGTTCAAAATGTCTTGGTATGCTGACACCTTAAGAGCTCTCTTGACTGGAACTAAGGGGCCAAGCCCAACCCCTGAAAAACAACCCCACACCATAATCCCCCCTTCACCAAATGATTCAGACCAGTGTGCAAAGCAAGGTCCATAAAGGCAGGGATGAGGAAGTTTGGGGTGGAGGAACTTGACTGTTTTGCACAGAGTCCTGGCCTCAACCCGATAGAACACCTTTGGGATGAATTAGAATGGAGACTACGAGCCAGGCCTTCTCATCCACAAATGGAAGATTGGTCAAACATTCCCACTGGCACACTCCTAAATCTTGTGGACAGCCTTCCCAGAAGAGTTGAAACTGTTATCACTGCAAAGGGTGGGCCAACTCAATATTGAACCCTATAGACTGGGATGCCATTAAAGTTCATGTGCGTGTAAAGGCAGGCCAATAAAAATGTATTATTATATTATTACATACTGTAGCCACTGAAACTTTTACAATGTACACAGTACGGCCCTAATATTTCAAAGCCACATTTTGTTGAAGGTGTCATTTGTAAAATAACACCTAAAGAAAAGTATCGAGTTAGCCAACAAGATAAGGGTCACCAAAGAAAGGGGAATAGAGAAAGGACAGTATATCTGAAATAATGAGAGTAATGAAATATATGTGGATATGGGTGCATGAGAGGTCTGATGAATGATTCCAAAGATACACTGTCTACGTGTACCCTGAGACCTGTCCTGCTGTCTTGCAATCTCTGAACAAAGCTGATCTCTGGAAGAGAACCAATGTTGCTTTATAATATTCACACAATCCTATCACAGCACCTTTCTAAGGATCAGAGCATTTTCTGCTGAATGGTATTACATTTCTAATCTCTTTTTCATACAGAGCACATAGTGTAGTGACTGCATAATACATGCTCTCAGTTCAAATATAAACTTATGAATATACTGTATGTTTTATAAAATAATCTTCTAAATTTATGGTATAAGGTATGATTAATAAATCTTTTTAATTGACTTTATCCAAAAGCGGCAAATATTAATTGAAAATATATTCATAACATTTAAATATAAATTACTTTATGAAATGTAATTTAAAAAGTAAATAAATCTCCATTTGTTTTTATTATATATCTGTTTGTTGTACATCTTTCCAGCAAATGCACTCTTCTCAGCAAATCTGAATTTTACAGTTTATCTAAAAACTTCAACAAGAGTGAGAGTGACATCAGCACATTATAATAAAATAACACCTTTTCTGAAAACTAGAAACAGAGTTTGACTTTATTTTATGTGTGCAAACAATTTTTAAAAGGAAACATTTTTATTTTTAAAGCTGAATTCCAGGTAAACAGCTACCTACACAACTCAAAAAAAATTCTATGAACTGTACTATTTGCCAAAAAATGTGTTATTGTTTTCTGCTAGTCTTGTGATCAAGGGACCCCTGCCAGACAGCATTGACAGGTTAGTGATTTTTTCTCTACTGTAGTTGAATCAGAACTCCAATATTTTTTTTTCTTTGTTAAATAAAATTATTTCTCAGCACTTAAAAAAAATTAACAAAAAAATTACTTTCATTGCATTACTAATCTCCTGTCCAACACTGTGCCACACAGACTCATAGCGCCTAGGTCCAGTGCCATATTTTTTCAACCCACTTCCTGTAAGTGCAGGCCATCATGGACACAGCCCCTGCCGGTGTATCCAAAGTCAGCCTGTACCAATGCACAGAATGGCATTCACACATAAGCACCATTCTGTGCAGCAATAAGGACCACCCACCACTGAGGCTGAACAAGAAGATAAAAAAGACATTACAGGATTGGCTGGAAGAAACTTGGATTTCAGGTATTATATATTCTACTAAAGTTATTGTTATTTTTGCTCTCTGTGTCCTCATTAGGTGATTTTAGCTAATTTCCTGCTTTGTTTGACACCCATCAAATAGACGTTGATGGAAATATCCACAATTTTTAACACAAACTAAATTAACAATAATTGTAATACTTTCCAAGTTAACAAAGGGAAACATCCATGCTAGGTACAGACCAGAATTATGTATAAATAGAAATGATACGTTTTTTATGAAACTATTTTATTTTGATAATATTTACAGTACCATAAATGTTTTATTAAGAAATAAACAATTTGTTCACAGGTATACTCCAAGGCTTTATATTAAAAAAAAAACTATAAAAATGCAATAGCAATAGCAGTCTTTATTATTAAATTAGAAATACATTAAGAACCACTCTGAAAAAGTCTTTTTTATTGAAGAATTACATAAAACTCCAAACCCAGCCAGGTGATTTCGATTCTTACAGGTCATGTATAGTGTGTCTGTGTATGGTATTAAGTATCCTAGGTGAAAATATAAATGTTTTAAACAGTTTTTTGATCATTTTTTTAATAGCGTAAAACTTTAATATTGTATTTTTTTTATTATATTTACTTTATTTACAGTATTTACAGCTTACAGGCAGGAGGTGAGGTTTAAGCAAGGGCATCAGCTTAATGGAGGGTCAGATATTAGGTGAATAGATAGTATTGTAGACTTACTCACAAAAAAGGGACATATTCCCACTTAGCAGAGGTATGTCAGATTGATCCTTTTGTGAAATACATTGGGGCAAAAAAAGTATTTAGTCAGCCACCAATTGTACAAGTTGAGATATATTGGCTTTTGTTTGACTTTATTTTTAATTTTTTTTGATTACTACTGCATCAATTTTCTAATTGTTATTATTGTTTTAAATAGATTTCTGTTTTACAAAGAAATAGCCTATACATACAGTGGGGCAAATACGTATTTAGTCAGCCACCAATTGTGCAAGTTCTCCCACTTAAAAAGATGATAGGCCTGTAATTGTCATCATAGGTATACCTCAACTATGAGAGACAAAATGTGGAAACAAATCCAGATGATCACATTGTCTGATTTGGAAAGAATTTTTCTTTCTCGTACATCACGGGACACAGAGCGACATAGTCATTACTAATGGGTTATATAGATACCGTCAGGTGCTGGCACTGGCAACTTCCAAAACCGGAAGTACCCTCCCCTATATAAGCCCCTCCCATCCGGGAGCACCTCAGTTTTTTGCCAGTGTCTAAGGTGTTGGCCAAGAAGAAACATGTGTTTTTCACTGAGCTTGCGTACAGGTTCTTTTGGGCCTCAGTAAGCTATTCCGGATCCGACCAAAAAAGCTTCATAGCTAAACGGTCGGTACCCGGGCCTTGCAGAGAAGAGCAAGGTTTTGCCTGTAATGCTTCTCTTAGGAGAGCTGGACCCTGGGATCCAGAGCTCTGGTCATACCCACGACCAAGATGTTTTCTGTGCAGGGTGCTATACAGGTCCAGGGGAGTGGAATCCTTGGGAACCCGGTCCCTGAAGGTTTGATTACAATGCCTGCCGTGATAGATGAAGTTTGTGCTTTTGTGGACCAAACAAAGTCCTGCGGCGGGGAACAGGTAAGTGGGGGCCCCCAGGAACTTGGTTCTATTGGGGGACCCCCAAGCCTAATTTGTCTTTCTGTCTGTTACCTAATGGTATTCCCGCAAAATTCTGTGCATGCCTGTAACTACTAAAAAAATGTAATAATTTTTAATGGTGGTCAAGAAAAAAAAAAAAATATATTTTTTATATATATATTTAATATATTAGACTGCGGTACCTGTGTTTGTCCACTAGAGGCCGCTGTGGAATGTTTTCTTGTCATGTGGACTAGTTTCTTCTCAGCAGAGCAAGTCCAGGCAGATGGTGAGTTCTCTCATGGGAAACTGCTTCCTCTGCCATGTTGCAATGCTCGTCCATCCCCCGGCCTGTGGCAAAGAGGGGCCCTGGCTCTTGTCCCTAGTTTCCATTTTTTCGAAATTAGCGCCAAGGGCGCACGTGGCCGCGCGCGTGCGCGTGCACGCGCCTCTATATATAGAGGTGAGCCGGAAAAGGGGGCGGAGCCTGGGGGATGACGCTCTGTGCGCGCCGCAGCGCTTCTGCGCATGTGCGGGCGTCCCAGCATGATAAAAATCACAATATTGTGTGGTGAGCTGGCTATGAAGTGCAGAGACAGAGCTGGCAACATTTAAAAAAGGGCATACAGCAAGCGGTTGATACAGGCATCCCCTAGAAAGGCACATTAGTAGACACCAACTGTTTCTTATAGCAGCATTTATGCTAGACTATTGTCAGTAACTGGTGTATTTCGGCTGGAATACCTCAGCTTTGTGGCTTAGGAATATGCCGTCTAAAAACTCCGGGACTAGAAATTCCAGGAGGAATAGGGGGTCTCCATCGGGCTCTGAGGATCTTGGGCATGCTTTGGCTGCACCAGTCTCCCCTGAAGAATCAGAGGTTAGTGACCGTAGAGCACCCTCAGGAGTACCTGGTACTGTGGCTGTCCTCAGTTCACCTGCTCCTGTGTATGTAACAGAGGAGGTTTTTTCCTCAGCTCTGGGAGGGCTGGAAGAGAGATTGTCAGCATTGATCGCGGCTTCCCTGTCACAGGAGAAAAGCGCCCGATCTCCGTCTCCTCCCTCAGAGTGCCTGTTAACAGAGCAACAGTCCCATACAGGGATCGACCTACCTGAAGGGGATCAGGATGAGGTCGATTCGGTTGTAGAGGAATCAACAGTGGAAGAGCCATTCTCAGCATCACATGCTGAAAGGTTATGGGTTCAGTCCCTGACTAATATGGTCCGATCAGCATTTAAAATGCCACTTGCGGAGCCATCATCCACTTCTGTCTCCTCGTTGGGGTCGCTAAAAGCTCCCCAGACTGTTTGTTCCTTTCCGATCCATCCTTTTCTGGAAGGGCTCATTTACCAGGATTGGGAGCATCCTGACAAAATATTTACTCCCCCTAAGAGATTTCCGGTGGTCTATCCCATGGAGGATAAGTTCATCAGAAGATGGAAGGTCCCTACAGTGGACGCAGCCATCTCTTGTGTGAATAAATCACTGACATGTCTGGTGGATAATGTCCAAATGTTCAAGGACCCAATAGATAAAAAATTGGAGTCCTTATTAAAATCTGCTTTTTCTACAGCAGGATTGGTGACACAACCAGCAGTGGCAGCTATTGGGGTCTGCCAAGCAGTGAAGGATCAGTTGAAACAGGTCTTAAGGGACTTGCCAGATCAGCAGGCTCTTGCCCTAGCTGATCTACCTAGAGCCTTATGCTTTGCGGTGGACGCCATAAAGGATTCAATCCATCAGGCCTCCCGCCTTACGCTGTCTGTAGTACATATGCGCAGGCTTCTATGGCTCAAAAACTGGTCTGCTGAAGCTCCCTGTAAAAAATTGCTGGTCAGCTTCCCATTTCATGGTGAGCGCTTATTCAGGGAAGACCTGGACAAGTATATCCAGAGAATTTCCAGCGGTAAAAGTACACTTTTGCCGGTTAAAAATAGAGTTAGAGGTCCCTCTTTTAAGAGGCCGGCTTCTCCAGTCCCTAGGACATCGGCTGTGAAACAGTTCCGACGGCCTCCTCGGTCAAATCCCGGAGGTAAAAATCAGGGACAGTTGCAGGGTAACAAGAAGCCCTGGAGCAGGAGAGGTACAAAACCTCCCCCAAAGTCAAATGCATGAAGGGTTGCCCCCACTCAATCGGGTGGGGGGAAGACTTCAGTTGTTCACAGAGACCTGGCGGGACACGATCCGAGACAGATGGGTGCTCTCCGCAGTAAATCTGGGATACAAATTGGAGTTTAAAAACTCCCCTCCTTCCCGCTTTATAAGGTCAAACGTGCCAAGGGATCCCCAGAAGAGAGGATCCCTCCTGTTGGCACTGGAACAATTATTGCTCCAAGCAGTAATTATAGAGGTTCCCCTGGAAGAATGGGGGTTCGGGTTTTACTCAAACCTCTTTACAGTTCCGAAGCCAAACGGGGACGTGAGGCCCATATTAAATCTAAAAGGGCTAAACAAATTCCTACATATCAGGACTTTCCGGATGGAGTCGATCCGATCGGTAGCCACTGCCCTACAAGGGGAGGAATGGTTAGCCTCGATCGACATCAAAGATGCTTATTTGCACATTCCCATCTTTCCAGCCCACCAAAAATTTCTACGCTTTGCGGTAGAAGGGCGCCATTTTCAGTTCAGAGCCTTACCCTTCGGTCTGGCCACAGCACCAAGAGTGTTCACAAAAATTCTGGCCCCATTATTGGCCAATCTAAGGACACGAGGTGTAACGATAATGGCATATCTAGACGACTTGTTGCTGATAGACCACTCAGTGGAAAAACTAGAAGTGGTTGTTCACGAGACAATCAAGTTTCTGGAATATCACGGTTGGATTATCAACCGAGACAAGTCAGCCCTAAAACCAGTCAAAAGTCTGGAATACTTGGGGCTAAGGCTGGATTCAGACCAGAGAAAAAATTTCTTGCCTCAAGAAAAGGGGTCGTCTTTGAGAGATTTGATCCACTTAGTGGGTTCAAAAAGACAGCCATCCATACGCCTGTGCATGAGGCTGCTGGGAAAAATGGTGGCATCATTCGAAGCAGTACCCTACGGTCAATTCCATTCAAGGAAATTGCAAAGGGCCATACTGTCAGCCTGGAACAAAAAAGTTCAGGCTCTGGACTTACCAATGTCCTTGTCCCCTTCCGTTCGCAAGAGCCTCCGCTGGTGGTTGGTTCCCCAGAATCTGGAAAGAGGGAAATCCTTCAGTCCGATTTCCTGGAAGGTGGTCACTACAGATGCCAGCCTTATAGGCTGGGGGGCAGTACTGGAGCAATGGTCTCTCCAGGGCAAGTGGTCAGAAGCAGAAAAGGCCCTGCCCATCAATCTCTTAGAGATACGAGCAGCCCGGTATGCCCTAGTAGCATGGACATCCAAACTCCAAGGGTCCCCTGTCAGAGTTCAATCAGACAATGCCACAGCAGTGGCATATATCAATCATCAGGGGGGCACCAGGAGTCGTGCAGCCCAAAGGGAAGTAAATTACATCCTGAAATGGGCAGAAAGATATGTCCCAGCCATATCTGCGGTATTCATTCCAGGAGTGGAGAATTGGAAGGCGGACTTTCTAAGTCGCCAACAATTATGCCCAGGGGAATGGTCCCTTCATCCCGAGGTTTTCCGGACAATATGTCAGCGGTGGGGAACACCGGATGTAGATCTGCTAGCATCCAGATTCAACACAAAAGTGGACAGGTTTGTCTCTTGGACAAGGGATCCCCTAGCGTGCGGCTCGGATGCCCTAGTGTTCCCTTGGGATCAGTTCAAGCTGATATATGCATTCCCACCGCCACAATTGTTACCTCGATTACTCCGCAGAATCAGGGTAGAAAAGAAACCAGTGATTCTGGTGGCTCCAGCGTGGCCCCGAAGAGCATGGTACGCGGAGATTGTAAAAATGTCTGTGGGGAGTCCTTGGACCCTCCCACATCGTCCGGACCTGCTTTCGCAAGGACCGATATACCACCCTTCCTTACCAGCCCTAGGTTTGACGGCCTGGCTATTGAAGCCCACATTCTAAAAAAGAGAGGGCTCTCTAATGCTGTGGTATCTACCATGATCAATGCCAGGAAGCCGGTATCCAGGCAGATCTACTATAGAATCTGGAAGGCGTACATCGCCTGGTGTGAGGCCAAGAAATGGCATCCACGTAAATACGTAATAGGTAGGATTCTGGACTTCCTACAATGGGCTGTAGATAGGAAGCTTGCCTTGAGTACTATCAAGGGTCAGATTTCGGCCTTGTCAATATTTTTTCAAAGGCCCTTGGCTTCGCATTCACTAGTCAAAGCCTTTATACAAGGAGTGATGCGTATTAGTCCTCCGGTTAATATTCCCATATGTCCATGGGATCTAAACTTGGTTCTGTCGGTTCTACAAAAACAACCATTTGAACCATTGCAGCATATTTCCTTGGTGCTTCTCACCAGGAAATTGATTTTTCTAGTAGCCATTTGTTCGGCTAAAAGAGTATCGGAATTAGCAGCTATGTCCTGTAAGGAGCCATATCTGGTTATCCATAAGGACAGAGTAGTGTTACGTCCTCATCCAGCCTTTCTTCCTAAGGTGGTATCGAGGTTTCATTTGAACCAAGATGTGGTTCTTCCTTCTTTTTTCCCCAAACCTACTTCGGTAGAGGAAAAGTTATTGCATTCTTTGGATGTAGTAAGAGCAGTTAAAGCTTATCTAAAAGCCACTGCTCAGATTCGCAGAACGGATACTTTGTTTATTCTGCCGGAAGGCCCCAGAAAGGGTCAGGCAGCGTCAAAATCTACTTTAGCCAAGTGGATTCGACAGGTCATAATACAAGCCTATGGCTTGAGAAGGAGACCGCCTCCGTTCAAAGTTAGAGCGCACTCCACGAGAGCAGTTGGAACTTCATGGGCAGTGCATCACCAGGCCTCCCTGGCTCAAATCTGTAAGGCCGCAACATGGTCTTCAGTACACACGTTTACTAGGTTCTACCAGGTGGACGTTAGAAGTCAGGAGGATGTCGCCTTTGGGCGCAGTGTGTTGCAGGCCGCAAAAGATCCTCATGTCTGATAGCGCTCAGCTTATATATGGTGTATCCCCCCCCTCATTTGGCATTGCTTTAGGACATCCCATTAGTAATGACTATGTCGCTCTGTGTCCCGTGATGTACGAGAAAGAAAATAGGATTTTTATAACAGCTTACCTGTAAAATCCTTTTCTTGGAGTACATCACGGGACACAGAGCTCCCGCCCCTCTTTGGGGACACTTATTGCTTTGCTACAAAACTGAGGTGCTCCCGGATGGGAGGGGCTTATATAGGGGAGGGTACTTCCGGTTTTGGAAGTTGCCAGTGCCAGCACCTGACGGTATCTATATAACCCATTAGTAATGACTATGTCGCTCTGTGTCCCGTGATGTACTCCAAGAAAAGGATTTTACAGGTAAGCTGTTATAAAAATCCTATTATTTGCAAATTATGGTGGAAAATAAGTATTTGGTCAATATCAAAAGTTCATCTCAATACTTTGTTATATTTCCTTTGTTGGCAATGACAGAGGTCAAAAGTTTTCTGTAAGTCTTCACAAGGTTGTCACACACTGTTGCTGGTATGTTGGCCCATTCCTCCATGCAGATCTCCTCTAGAGCAGTGAAGTTTTGGGGCTGTCGTTGGGCAACACAGACTTTCAACTCCCTTCAAAGGTTTTCTACGGGGTTGAAATCTGGAGACTGGCTAGGCCACTCCAGGACCTTGAAATGCTTCTTACGAAGCCACTCCTTCGTTGCCCGGGCGGTGTGTTTGGGACCATTGTCATGCTGAAAGACCCAGCCACGTTTCATCTTCAATGCCCTTGCTGATGGGAGGAGGTTTGCACTCAAAATCTCACGATACATGGCCCCATTCATTCTTTCATGTACAGGGATCAGTCATCCTGTTCCCTTTGCAGAGAAACAGCCCCAAAGCATGATGTTGCCACCCCATGCTTCACAGTAGGTATGGTGTTCTTTGGTTGCAACTCAGCATTCTCTCTCCTCCAAACACGACAAGTTATGTTTCTACCAAACAGTTCTACTTTGGTTTCATCTGACCATATGACATTCTCCCAATCCTCTTCTGGATCATCAAAAATGCTCTCTAGCAAACCTCAGACGGGCCCGGACATGTACTGGCTTAAGCAGGGGGACACGTCTGGCACTGCAGGATCTGAGTCCCTGGTGGCGTAGTGTGTTACTGATGGTAGCCTTTGTTGATTTTTGCTCACCGTTGATTTCTTCACACCAAGCTGCTTGCCTATTGCAGATTCAGTCTTCCCAGCCTGGTGCAGGTCTACAATTGTGTTTCTGGTGTCCTTCGACAGCTCTTTGGTCTTCACCATAGTGGAGTTTGGAGTGTGACTGTTTGAGGTTGTGGACAGGTGTCTTTTATACTGATAACAAGTTCAAACAGGTGCCATTAAATCAGGTAATGAGTGGAGGACAGAGGAGCCTCTTAAAGAAGAAGATACAGGTCTGTGAGAGACAGAAATCTTGCTTGTTTGTAGGTGACCAAATACTTATTTTCCACCATAATTTGCAAATAAATTCTTTCCAAATCAGACAATGTGATTGTCTGGATTTGTTTCCACATTTTGTCTCTCATAGTTGAGGTATACCTATGATGACAATTACAGGCCTCTCTCATCTTTTAAAGTGGGAGAACTTGCACAATTGGTGGCTGACTAAATACTTTTTTGCCCCACTGTATGTATAGGCTATTTCTTTGTAAAACAGAAATCTATTTTAAACAATAATAACAATTAGAAAAGTGATGCAGTAGTAATCAAAAAAAATTTAAAATAAAGTCAAACAAAAGCCAATATATCTCAGCCCAAGCTCCACTGTATATATTAAATTGGGAGTAGCAGCATCAAATATATATGTTCTGGCAAGTCAAAAATTGATTACTAATTACGTTTTTTTTCTATTTATTTACTTGTATATTTTTATGATACATTTGCTATATAAACATTTGTTCATATTGTGTGTAGTGAATGCTCAAATATTTTTTTTCTTTTTAATTTGCTTTCAGAGGAAAGTCTATTTGGGTTCAGCACTGCTATTGGCTTTTCCAAAACTAGATTGCTCCAAAGCACCTGTGAGAGATTTTCATTCTTGCCTGGATTTCCACTTTAACTACAGCTATCACAGTGTCTCGTTCATGTGAATTCGTGGCTTGACTTTGATGATTTTGATGTCGCTTACTATATTAAATACCTAAATAACCCTGCACCTTTACAGTTGTGTGAAAAAGTGCTGGCCCCCTTCCTGATTTTTCATTGTTTTGCACGTTTGTCAAACTTTCATGTTTCAGATCATCAAACAAATTTAAATATTAGTCGAAGATAACACAAGTAAGGGCCATGGGGGTTTGGATTTGGTTTTACCTTAATAATAAAAAACCTTCCTTTAAAAACTGCATATTGTGTTTACTTGTGTTATCTTTGACTAATATTTAAATTTGTTTGATGATCAAAACAATGAAAAATCAGGAAGGGGGCCAACACTTTTTCACACAACTGTATATCAATTGCCTGGCAGGGTCTCTCCTTTTTTCTTTTTTTTTCTGACATGGGTCTGAGCAAACAAAGAGCTGTGCTTCTACTTGGGATACCCTATTGCAGATTAGCAGCATGATGGAACTAAACTATCACTATCATGAGTTCATTTTACCATTAAAACATTTTAAAACAATCCCTGGTGATTTGTCAGTCTTGGGATCAAGACCTTACAGGGAACAAAGTTTACCAATTCATATTTTATGAACCGTCAGCACTATGCAAAGCATAAAAATTAACACGTCCACTTAAAAGGAATAGGACATTAGCTAGTTTTCACATACTTTTGTATATGGAAAAAAATTCCATGGGAATAATGAATTACCGGGTAGGTACATATTCAGAAACAGTTATATACAATGCAGCTATTGCATAGAACAGCTTCCATTTTCTAGATTCAAAGTGAACCTGTCCCTTTCCATTGTAGGAAAATACCCCATTGGCTTTGTAAGAGCTACCATAGACAGCATGTAGTCACTTGTGAAATATCCAGTGCTTCCAGGATTGGAGAGGATCCATGACTCTCTCCCTGCCATAAGGCATTACTGGATTCTTGGGTGGTCAATCACCAGTCCCAAACACTGTCACATGGCAGTGGGGAGGAGCATACTGAGTTCTGTGACGCTTTGGACTTTCTGAATTTGAAACCTGCACAGGACTATGGAAACCTCTCTCCTTTGCCATCTGTAAAAATGACAGGTCTAAATCTGCACAGGGGTCTTATGGTGCTCAGACAACATATTGGGGTGGTTGGTAAGGTTAATATAGCCTGTCTATGATGCCTCCTATAAAGCTAATGTGTTACTTTGCATGCAATGGGTAAAAAAACAGGCTTAGTTTAATGCTTATCAACCAGTGATTTGTTAGGACTCTTTATTAAGGCAGCTGAAGAATCAATGGCAATGTTTAATATAGTAATTTTAGCACACTGAATCCTTTATTTCATTCATATTAACAAAAGACTATTGGCTAATAAGAGTTGCATGCTTTATATTGTTTTTTTGTATTACTAAATAAGTTTGAATGAATGTACGTATTATTTCAGATAAAATTGTGAAATGAGAACCTCCAATTGTTCCAAATGTGAAAATGAGAAGACTCATTTAAAAAAAAAAAAAGAAAAATCTCTTTAACAGACATGAATGAACCAACCTTGTCGATATCTAGAAATATTAGATAATTCACAGCAGAGGCTGTCCGATCCCTAACCTTCATGACTACCCAATTTTTTTTAAAATTATTATTAGGCAGAAACTTAGTGAGTATAGGAAGGGCAGATATCCTTTTCAGACTACTTTTTCACAATAATGTAATGAACAGGAAGAACCAGTGTCTGTTTTTAATAGTAGTAAGCAGGTAAGAGCCAAGTGTAGTCCTTTATTACATCTGTGAGGAAGGGATTGCCATCAAGTAAGGGTACATAACATTTTTACATTCCATTGCTCATCAGCACTGGATTAATGTTTTTGAAGCTTGAGCCCATGTTGTTGGACTTTCCTCTTGCATTACCAGCCCAGTGCTGAAATGCCTACTGGCTTGAATCAGGATAACACAGCAAACAAGCTTTAACTCTCTTGCTATGTGGACATCATCCAAAATGCCTAATGGTTTGTGTGATAGATTCTGGGGGGGAGGACAGTCTTCTATTGTTAAAAAAATAAGCTTTTTCAATCTGGTAAGCACAGTAGTGGGTCAGTTATATTACCAATGGCGTCACATGTAGCTTATGTCTACAATTTAAACTTCAACTTTTTTGGTTCTGGTGCCACACCATGTAGCCCATCAGCAATTACTCTGTAGCCCCCAGGGTAGTTGGTGCTTTGGTGCTTGCTCGTGAAGGACAATATTCTTTGGACTAGATTCTAGTAGAAAAATGATTTGGTTTATTTTCTTTCACTCTTTCCATCTTACTTTTTCTGTGCTGTCCATTCGTTTTCTTTTAATATTTTTTACACTGATATTTTCTAATAGATTTTGTTGAGAGATATATCAGATGTGGAAATTGTTTTTTTATTATTTATGGGGACACTAGGGGGCACACATGTGGAAGCATAGGTTTGGAAAGTAGCTACAGTATATTAGCATAATTGCAGTGATCACTAGCAGTCCAGTGTATCTCCAATCTCCATGTATTTCTAGTCTCTGACTGTCTCCTGAAACATGCTCCCAGTCTTCAACAACACTTGTCTTAAATTCACAGTCTCTGACCATCTCCTGCAGCATACATACAGTTTCTCACCATTTCTTGTAGCATGTCAGAGTCTCTCTTGTTGCATGTCCTGTTGCAATGTCTCTGACATTTTCCTGTAATATTATATTCATTGAATATTATGAGTTTCCCTTTGGTAATGTCAGGGGCTTCATTTGAGTACTGTTACACCAAATAAGTTAAAATCCTGCAGTTTTAGGTGAATGGGGGAAGTTACTGTTACAAATACATGGATCCACTCATTGTGCTAATTCTGCATTCTAGTTGTGCTGAGTGTGTGAAAAATAAAGTTTGAATGTGGAAATCTCTCATGAGGCCATGCTTTAGGAGAATGTTTTGTGCATTCATAGTTTATCTGCCCAAAACCAAGAATTTATATGGTGCCCCCATCTCTTGCATACAGAATGCTTAATGTAAGTTTTTCACAGCCACCAATTAGATTCAAACCTGCCTTGAAAGTCTGAATGTGACTTGTAATACAAAAGTGGAGAGAGAATTAGGATTATACGTGGCCAGGCTTTATTAAAGTGTTGCTAAACCCAGGGCCCTGCATTCACTATATCTGGTCTCCCACAGTACACAGAACATGGAAATACAATTATCCTAATAAATATAAACTGCTAAATACCTTTTCTCATCAGCAGTATATAGCAGTCTTGGGACTTCTATCAGTGTCTGGTTAAAGCTTGTAGGACGTGTTTTCATTCTACTCTGACTGCCCTATGAGGCTGCATGATCCCTGACCCTCTGTCTGGACAGTGCTGATTGGCCCTGTGCTGATCACATGCCTCCCAAGAAAAAACTCTTTAGCAATACACACCAAACTGAGTAAGTTCACAGTGCCCCAAGGCTCTGTTCTATCAGGAGATGCCTTGGGGACAGTGAAAGAAGGGGAGTATCAGAGAAGGCATGATCAAATAGCCTTGTTTACACAATGTTGAGGATTAACCCCATTAGGTTCCACAGTGAGTATAACAAGCATGCTTTACTGCATATACAGACTGATTTTATTGTTGTGAGTTTAGTAACACTTTAGGTACACATCCAGCCACCCAGCCTGTAGCTGCTTTCTAGATTCTGGATTATGGTTGTGGTTTACCGGTAACTCCTGAGTGAAATACCTGATTTTAGCACAGCTAATGTGTTTGCTCAGTTACATTAGTAGCTCACTGATTGGTTTACGTTGTGTCATGTAATTGTTCAATAACTGTGTTGTCCATGTAGCAACACTCATATCAGTAACTTTGTCTACTATATATAAAACGGAGTACTATAGTGTACATAATAAACAACAACTGCTTTGGTAAAATTGTCTTTTAAATTAGTAAATACAAGGAATAGGATTTCATTGGAACACTTCTTTGGCTTACAGAAACCAAACTAAAGACTGTTTATTATTAATGTTATTCATTTGGTCACAAAATGAATTTTTTTGTCAGTAGAAAAAATAATATATACACCTTTATATCAATATAAACACTTCTAATGTATAAACAGCTATAAGACAAAAAAGATAGCTAAATTGACAGTAGCACCTATAGAAAATAGAATTGGGTAATACTATTAAACATTTAGCATATAATGCTTCTTTATATTTACATATACAGTAGTTAAAATCAATTTGTAATTTGCCCAAAAGAAAGCAAAGTAACACTTTATAGTTGACAGAATAAGCATGCTTTATTTATCCTCAACTCAAAGGCTTGACTACCACCGCCATCATCCTAATCTGCTGCTAGGCACCAGTACTTTCCGGTATGGGGAAACCCCTCCATTCCTGGTCTGCAGTGATCTTAGAAATAAAGGGGTCAAACACCTGATCCAAGAGGAATCATTTGAGAGCAAGGGGACTGTGAAAGCGTTGACTTCTGAGAACATCAATACTTTCTCAGGACTTCTTGGGGCTTTGGCAGTGAATTAGGGATTTGAAAGAGCATAGGAATGATACGTACGGGATGCTTATTTTAAGCTTTGCCTGTATTATTAATACAGGCAAACAGTGTAACACTAAAAATGTAAAGAAGCAAAAAATAGGAATACTTAAGGCAACTGTTCATAACACTACAACTACAGTGTGGTAAAACATTAAGAATTGTTAAATTTTTGTTAACCATTTCCTGTTTTGTCCAATTGAGAGCCGGTTCACACAGGGGTGACCTGGGATCCGACTTGAAGTCGTCCCAAGTCGCGCTGTTGAGAAAAGCAATGAAAGGGAATGGAGCCGTCTTAATGTACACTACTGAAGTCTCTCAGACTTCAGAAAAGATTCCTGTACGACTTCAATCCGACTTCTAGGCAACTTGTATCCATTGGTTTCAATGGAAGTCGCCTCCAAAGTCGGATCACTGTCGTAACTGAAGCAACAATACAGGAAGAGAAAATTATTTTCTCATGTTTTCTCAGGCAAACCCCTCCCTCCCCCTCCCTCCCACAGTGCTGATTCTTGTTTGATTGGCCACCGAAAAGCCTCCTGTCCTGGAGGCAACTTGAAGTTGCCAAGGAAGTCGCCTCAAGTTGCGCTGTGGTGCGTGCTCAGGTCGCATCCAGGTCGACTCACAAAGTCGTGGCTAGAGCCATGTTGCCCCTGTGTGAACCGGCTCTTAAGGGGCTTGGGGTACAAGCATATCTCTAGGCAAAACCTATTTTTGTTTTGTTTTGGATAGAGTGGGGAAGGGTTAGACCCTCTTTCAATTTTTCATTTTAGTCTTTGTCCCTATTAAGAAGAATCACAACTCTTTTTGAATTGGTGACCATTGTCACTGAGAAAGAAATTGAGGGAAATCCTAGATTTTAGAGTTGTCCCCAGAACAAGAGCTAAAGGGAAATCTTCCAACTAGGACACCTGTTCTAGGAAGAACATTCTAAGATAAGAATTTCTCTCAATAAGTTTGGGATATTTTTTATCTAACTTTCTGCTCTATCTCTGGGACAGGAAGTGAAAGGAAACTTCTCCAATGTTAAAAAAATATTAAAAAAGGAAAATTGCAGATGTATTAGAAGTATTACCCGTTCCTACTCTATCCAAAACTTCAAAAAAGTTTTGGATATACATACATGTTTTCATTTGCTCCTTAAATGACACATGGAACTGAAATAATATGTATTCAAATATAATAACAAATGTCCTATCTTTGTTGGAACAAATAATTATTTTTTTACAAAATATTCAGATTTAAAGCCTAAGTTTATTCAAAGGTATTTTTTTTTAAAAACTTAGCACAATTATTTTTTTTTACAATCAATGGGAAGTGTCTTTTGTGCTGCTGGCTGAGGTTATAGTTGAAATCTTCAGTCCTCTTGTCCACACCACAGCCATGATCTGCTGGCGCTGAGGGGGTTTCTTATGAGCTGAGGGACATGTCATATGTAGGTGGAGGTGTACCTTTCATTTATCTGTTGGGCCTCCATTCATAGATTGTTTGTTTTTCATTCATGGAAGCTATAGTATGGCTTCTATGAATAGAGGAGGTGGGCAAAAAGGGCAGGCATAGTTGGAACTCTGTCTTGACTAATGCATATGTCAGGTCCCTCAGATCATTATAACCCCACGGCAGGAATAGGAGGGATCAGAGGATTTAAACTAAAACCTTAGCAAGCAGCAAAAGGGACATATTTTATTGACTGTAAGCATTGTCCCTTGTGCTGATTTTTTTTTTTTTTACTTTTTGACTAAGCTTAGGCTGTAATACAGTGGAAATTACATGGGGCATAACGCTGTTGCACATGCATGTAAATAATATATTTTTTTCATCTATAAAGAATTTATTCAATTCATAAATGCTGTGCATTTGTAAGGATAATACAACCATCATGCGTCTTTTTGGTTTCTTCTTGTGAAATATCACTGTAGCCTGAAGGGATTATGCCAAGTTACATAGGTGCAAGCTGCATTAGGATTATGTTTTAACTCTTTGTAATAAATTGCTTGTGTGAGAGGGGAATGATATTAAGAATAACTCCTAAAATCATGTTGGTGCATTATATTTTGATATATTTCACATCTTGGTAAGAGGAATCAGATTGCACTGCCTGAAGTTAGCTAAGTTACACATAACCATCCCAATAAATAATTCTCCTGTGCTGTGCTGATATTGACATACACTGGATAGTAGACTACCACGCTAGGCTGGTATCCATTGTTAGAAAAGGATGAACTCTTGTCCTTTTTAGTCTTACAAAATAAAAACTAACAATGGGCAGGCAGACTGAATCCAACAAAGCTAATATATAAAGATATCCTGAAATCAGTCAATCTGGTCAGAACATAATCCGTGCAGATGGGTTTATTCTGCTGATAAGCTTTATACCATAAACTGTCCAAATAGTAAGGTAGTACAAAGGCTAATGATGAAGTGCAAATGAAGCACTGTCAACATCCTTAGTATACGCACAACTTTAACCTGCCTCACTTATCCCATCCTCTACCCCACCCTACTTTACCCTCACCACCATCACAATCCGATGTTAGGGGGCCTTAGTTATATTTTACTTCCTATTTCTATAGCCCCACCACTCTAATAGATTAAGTATAAAACTTATATTAAACATTAAAAATCAATGTCAATTAGATACTAACAAACCAATGATTTGGTCAGGGTCTGGCAGGCGGCACAGAAAACTCTTAGCTTCCATTTATTTCTTAAAATCACATATTGCAGGTGCAATACGTCCTCCCTCCCATTTTGGGGTTCGAACATGACTCCTTGTAAGCCCAGTGGATTGGGACCTTGCCTGAGGGGTATTGAGGGGCCACGTGGAGTCCTTTTTGGACCACTGAATACACTTGCTTTTAATTTCTGGCTGGATTTCGTATACTTTTATCTCCATCAATCAAATGATAAATATACTGTATTTATTGGCGTATAACACTCACTTTTTTACCCTGAAAATAGAGGGTAAACTGTGCCTGCGTGTTATACGCAGGGGGCTGTGGAAAGTTTTTTTCCTGAAATTCCCTCTTAAAGTTAGGGTGCGTGTTATACGCCTGTGCGTGTTATACGCCGATAAATACGGTACTTGCAATGTTAACAACGATACAGGCATACCCCACTTTTAAGTACATAATGGGTTTTATTTACTAAAGCTGGAAAGCCCAAAATCAGGCTCACTTCTGCATAGAAACCAATGAGCTTCTAACCCCAGCTTGTTCAATTAAGCCTGGTAATAAAACTTGGAAGCTCATTGGTTTCTATGCAGAAGTGAGCCTGATTTTGGGCTTTCCAGCTTTAGTAAATAAAATCCATTGTGTACTTAAAAGTGGGGTATGCCTGCACTTCCTATTCAAAATGAAATGTTTATATATATATCTTGAAATATCTATATAAGTACTGTAAAAAACCTTCTTCTCTGCTACATTCCTTAGAGCAACAAAAACCTCCCGATGAAGACCATGAATGTAGGGGTTGAAATACATTGGGGTGCTCGTATGTAATGTACACATGTAATGCAATAACCAATTTTTGCAATGTGAATTTTATTATTGATGGGTGTTCTTGTTTCATATTCCAACCAGAGCACATATTTTAAATTTTTGAAAACATTCTTTGCATGTTTGCACACTTTGAGCTGATAAAATATTAAAAATACTTATATATTAATGGTTATTTTTTTGATTTAAAACCCCTTGGGGAACCATTTTGAAACTAGTTTTGGGGTGTGCAGCTCTGCTGATGCTCATTCATGTGTTATTCCATATTATATTGATGAAGTGCACAGTACAATAAGCCATATCAATCATCCAAATAAAATTTCAATATCATTAGTTCAGGAGGAGTCTTATTGGTTGCTTTTAGGTTAACGTGAACTAGTTCAGCTTGCGTACAATCTAAATTGTTTTATTATAATTCTGAAGGTTTACCTATGGGAGATTTATATTTACAGTACCCCTTTATTTAGCCTTACTTATTTAACTTGAGGATGACTCTGGAGGAGCTAAGCATTAGAAGTGAGAAGTCCCTTGAATACTGACTATGCCATCAACTGGCTGAACTTCTACTAATAACACACGCAGAAATATTAATAAAAAGTGTCTAAAACAAGTTCCGAGGCAATTGTCTATAGCAATAAATTAGCTTCTATCTTTCTTTTTTTTTTCACACAGAAAAAAATTGGAAACGCTGAATAAATATGATCCAGTTGGGACAATGCTTTTCTCTTTTCTTTTTATCAACTCCTCCCATGGCGTTTTGCAGTTCCTAAGTAGGTATAACAGTGGGCAAATCTGATTATTTTATAAGTAAGTCTATGTATTTATGATAACTTGAGCCTGAATGTTTAGATTCTTGCATACGTGTTTTATTTATTTAAGGGACTTGGTCTCTAATACAAAAGCAAAAAGCTTGCTCACCCTTTCCTGCCTTCTGCATTTTTATATTGGCCTGTAAGACAGCCCATCATAATGATGGGCCAATAGGAGTGTGAGGAGGTGGGAGGAGAGCAGAAGTTATTTTAATGGCACTTACATTTTAGGAACATGAACGCAGAATATAATGGCAAATAAATGTCCTTCCATTGTTTCTTTACAGTTGTACCGTTCACAGCATCATCAATACCATTTCATAAGAAATAACTGTTCCTGAAAATGCTAGATGCTTCAGATATCCATAGGTATGAGGTGATTGCTGCTTGATATACAACGTAAGATAAATTAATTGTCTGTGGGCACGTTGTGACCGCAGCCCCTGGCCAACCAGTTTCTGTAGTAAGATGAATTTTTCTAAATGGATTTTTAAAAAAAACAATTACTATTGTTTCCCTAGGATGAGGCTGGCTCCAGGTATGTCTGCTTGCAAGCTTGGCCAAAATAGTTAGGGTAACTCACAGAAAACCAATGATCCACTAATGGTGCTTGGTAATCTATCATTCACGTAACATTGAGCACAACATAGGAATTATCATGGGAACAAATCATATATGCTATGTTATTGGGCATTTCCTGCTACAGGCCTGAGAACATGAACAAGTACCATCAGCGCTATACATCCAAATTATATTTTATATGGGAGTTACAAGTCTTTAGCTAAAATTTAAAATCTTGTTTCCGATGTACCCCTCTTAAGGTTATTACTTAAAAACTCATCATGTTCAAAACTTAAGTTATTGTGTGATCTTGAGATCATGAGCAGTTTTTCCTTGTTGGTGTAGTCTTTGTTTGCTGGAGGGGCCTGGGGTATAATCAACCTGTCCATTGGATCTTCTTTGTTCTCAAGTTTCATGTACCCCTTGCTATTACTGCGATCAAGCCTTGGCCAGCTTGGATGCTTTCTTTGTTCAGCTTGAACTGTAAGTGTAGAAGGACCTCTGTCTAAGTCTAAAGATTTAGAATGCGAAGATAAAATATGCAAAGAAGTGTTGGATCCAAATTGTTTTGGAGCAGCACCTGGGGATAAAAGCTTACCATTATTTGGTGCAGGAGCTAAAGAAGAGTCACTTCTGAGTGGTTCCATAATAGAGTAGCTACGTGATAAAGGTGTATTGGGAGGTTTATATTGTCTGTTTCCATCATCAGGTATAGGTAATACTAGTGAATCCATTGATACTTTCCTCGGCCTGCCACTGTTGATTTCTGAGTCTTCTGTAATATTATCTATATCAGGCTCATCAATAACACAGTTATTCAGTTTTATTACAGGCAATGTGAAAGCATTGATTGAAGATGACACTATGGACTTAGTTTCACATTTCTTGGAGCTGCTATTTTTATCGTCTCCACTTCTGTTAGAATAACTATGAAGGCCAAACACTGAGCCTGATCTTTCCATAAGAAGTGGAGGCAGAAGATTAGTAAAACCTTTGCTCTCCCTGGGAAAGCTCTCTTCATCATCAATAGAGCTGCAACTCCTGTAGCTTCCAGGAAAAGATGCAATAGTATTGGCCGCCAATTTGGATGCACAAGGATTGTCAGAATGACGGAACTCAGTTTCCCCATAAAAGCCAGACAAAGCTCCATTTAGATGCTTCTGTTCTTTGATCCTCATGCTATGAACGTCTATAACAGTTGAATATATATCCCTCATATGAATAACTTTTGTCTCCTTATCACGATTTTCATGAAGTATAGCATTAGCACAAATAAAGATAAATATTCCAATACCCATTGTGAAAGGACCCAGCATTTTCATTCTCTCAGAATGCAGATGCTGCTCGAAAAATCTTACCATCATCCCAGTTTCTCTAAGTATTTCTGTTTTATTAACCTCTAAAGCAAGCTCTGGTGTTAAAAATGTGTCTTTTTGAGGCCAGTAACCAAGTACTGCCATTGCAATTCCTGCTACAGAAATCAAGACCCCCAAAATCAGAAAGAATCCAGAAGGAGAGTAAAGTCGAATCTTCCCTCTAACAATCACTACATCTGCTCTTGGACGACGTCTTACAGGCTTCTTCTCAGCTGGTGGAGATATAGGCCGGGAAAGGAGGTGATGGGATCTGGCTGAATCTTGCCTTTTTAAGGCTGCCAGTCCTGTTATAACTCCTCCAGTTGCTATCATAGTTCCGCAAGTCTGAAAAAAAATAGAAATAAAATATTCAAGTTTTCCAACCCAACATTGCAGAAAATCAGAGCATAGAAAATTCTGTAAAATGAATGGGTAAAATACATATTATATATAGAATAATGATAGATATAATACATTTTTATAATAAGAGATACATTAACTGCCTTGAAAAAGTATTCATACCCCTTGAAATTTTCCACATTTGGTCATGTTCCAACCAAAAACATAAATGTATTTTGTTGGGATTTTATGGCATAGACCAACACAAAGTGGCACATAATTGTGAAGTGGAAGGAAAATGATCATTTATTTTCAATTTTTTTTTACAAATAAATATCTGAAAAGTGTGGTGTGCATTTGTATTCATCCCCCTGAGTCAATACTTTGTAGAACCACCTTTCGCTGCAATTACAGCTGAAAGTCTTTTTCGGTATGTCTCTGCTAGCTTTGCACAAGAGAGTTACATTTTTTTCCCCTTTTGTCTTTTCAAAATAGCTCAAGCTCTGTCAGATTGGATGGAGAGCGCCTGTAAACAGCAATTTTCAAATCTTGCCACAGATTCTCAATTGGTATTAGGTCTGGACTTTGACTGGGCCATTCTAACACATAAATATGCTTTGATCTAAACCATTCTATTCTAGCTCTGGCTGTATTTTTAGGGTGCTTGTCTTGCTGGAAGGTAAACCTCTACCCCACTCTCAAGTCTTTTGCAGACTCTAACAGATTTTCCTCTAAGATTACCCTGTATTTGGCTCCATCCATCATCCCATCAACTCTGACCAGCCTCCCTTTGCCTGCTGAAGAAAATCATCCCCACAACATGATGCTGCCATCACCATGTTTCACGGTGGAGATTGTGTGTTCAGGGTGATGTGCATTGTTAGTTTTCCACCACACATAGTGTTTTGCTTTTAGGCCAAAAAGTTCAATTTGGGTCTCATCTGACCTGAGCACCTTCCTCCACATGTTTGCTGTTTCCCCCACATGGGTTCTCACAAACTGCAAACGGGACTTCATTTGGCTTTCTTTAAACAACGGCTTTCTGGGACCGTAGTCATAACTTCTTAATATTTCATAAGATAAATAAGTAAATAATACTTCAGTAAATACCTGTGGTTGAAATGGCTGTGGCCTTTATTTATAGGTATAAATATTAAATTGAATATACCAAACTTTGTATTTATTTAAATCAAAATAAATATTCCACTTAAGAATATTAAAATCTTCTTTCAAACATATAACCATATATAAATATATATATATAAAAATTAGCTTAGCTATTTAAGCTCAAGCTAAACTTAAAACATGAAACATAACATCCCCTTACAAGAAGGGATTAAACCTCATAAAACAGGCCACGACAGGGAGGGAGGGCGGGATGTGCTCCTCTTAAATCTTCTCCGTCTTCTGCCCACTGATGACGCATCCTCTTTGCTTATATAGGATGCTAGAGGACTGTTGTTTGGGGCAACTGTCAACATTGATAACCAATCATAGGTAAGTCATTTTTATTTTTATTTTTTTATATATATTTAACTTTAATTTAATTTACAAGTTTGACACGGTCCCATAGGTGGCGGGGGCGGGGACATTCCATGCCCCACCCTTCACCTTCATGGGACCGTAGTCATAACTTCTTAATATTTCATAAGATAAATAAGTAAATAATACTTCAGTAAATACCTGTGGTTGAAATGGCCGTGGCCTTTATTTATAGGTATAAATATTAAATTGAATATACCAAACTTTGTATTTATTTAAATCAAAATAAATATTCCACTTAAGAATATTAAAATCTTCTTTCAAACATATAACCATATATAAATATATATATATAAAAATTAGCTTAGCTATTTAAGCTCAAGCTAAACTTAAAACATGAAACATAACATCCCACACGCCAGGCCCAAATTTCAAGGAGCCTGGCACCCCACCAAAGCGTCAGCCAATTCAACACAGGTTTGTAAATCTAAATTGAAGACGTCAAGAGCAATATCAGATAAATGCACATTGTCTGGTCTATAAAAACCAGGCAAACCACCCTCTAAGTTCACATGTCGAAAAGACAGACCATGAACCAAAGGCATGAATTTATCTAAAGCACTATTAAGTCGCTTACGAATTTTATTCAAAAACTTACGTTCGGGGCAGAGCATCCAATCAAGACGAGGGATTACTTCAGAAAAAAAAAAAATAGCATTAGGCAAAACAGCATGCCAACATAACAAATCAAGCTTAATCTGAGAAATCAACTCTAACGTCTTGCGGTTACCAAGATCATAACCGGATAAATGGAAAATAATGACCTGTGGTATGGGCCAACAATCATGTAAATTAGATAAAACAGAACGCAAATTACTCCAAAGCATGCCACGTTGTCCATACCAATATATATTAAAATTATGATGAGGTAAACCCAAATTATTGCCATAGACTCTCCATTCAGCTCTCTTCTGAGCCCAGAAAATATATGAGTGTCATATTATCAAGATTTTATATTGTGCATCTAAAATTAAAAACGAAAGTTATGTCTAACATATGATCTATAACAAATAGATCGCCAACCACCAATTTGTTTAATCACAGATTCATGAAGACCAACCATAGCTGCTGTAGTGGCTGCACCAATACGAAAAGAGTGAGACGAAATCCTCAGGTATTTCAAACGTAATGCTTTGAGGCATCTACGTAAAACAGCCTGAAATTGATAAACCGTCACCGGAGTACCCGTGACATGAATCAAAAATTGTTTATGAAATACAGGTCTCACTCCCAAAAAACTTTCAACTAAAGAGAAAACACAAAAGCGAGCACCAGGATTAGCTCTTAAAGTAATCCATCGACCATGACCCATAGGATCAGTCTTACTCTTACGAAGTAGAACCTGAATAGAATCCACTCCAACAAAAACATCCTGAAAGAATAAACCAGAGTCATCATAAACTTTACGTGGAAAAAATTCAGGAACCCCAAAGGCTCCAAAAAAATTAACAAAAAGACAAAGAAAACAATAGTGATTCATAAGAAGAAAAACAGACATCCTTAGAAACGTCACAAAGACGACCCAAAAGATCAACAGAGATAGGTAATCTGTTATCAGCAACCACACGTTTCGTTTTGTAGCCCTGTAAGGCATGTTTGACCATAAAAAAGGACATACAGGACCTGTGACCTTGCATACGCATAAAGAAAGAAAAAACGGACAATGTCTTGACAATATGAGAATGTGAATAATCACGAGACATAAAAAAACGAAGAAAGGACAAAACTAAATCCTCAGAAAAAAGAAGTCGATCATATCCAAAAGAAAGCAAGAAGGAACACCACAAAGTCCACGCAGCTTTATACGACGCCCAAATGGAGGGTGCCAAAGAATCTCTAATGGCAGTAAAAACAGGATTCACCGAAGGTTCCATAAGTGAGGAGGGCATAACAGGCCAGTAAGATCCGCATCCGTCACCAAGCGTCGAAATTCTGTAAACTGAGAGCGGGATAAAGCATCAGCAATAAGATTATATTTACCAGGAACGTATTTAGCTTTAAGCCATATATTAAGATCTAAACATTTAAAAACCAACGATCTAAGTACAGCAAGAACAGGAAGAGATTTAGAAGATAAGCAATTAATAGCAAAAACGACACCCTTATTATCAGAATAAAGTAAAATACGATGATTCCTAAAATTAACACCCCACAATTCCAAGGCCACTAGAACAAGAAAAATCTCCAACAAAACAATATTAGAAATCAAACCCGCATCCTTCCAAGATTCAGGCCATAAATCAGCAGACCAATGCCCATCCCAATAAGCACCATAGCCGCAAGATCCAGCAGCATCCGTATGCAGATGAAGTGCAGAGGCCGAACAAAAAAGGAGTCTGCCATAAACAACTATCATTAAAAGTAGACAAAAAAACAACACCAAACTTTAAGATCATCCCTAATACCAGAAGTAATCCTCACAAAATGGAAAGGAGAAGAAATTCCAGAAAAAGCGCAATATAATCTCTTGGAGAAAACACGACCCATCGGCAAAACTGTGGACGCAAATGCCAATAAACCAAGAAGAGATTGCAACACTTTCAACCTAACCTTACATTTGGAAAGAACAAAATCCAATAAAATCCGAATTTTTACAATCTTCTCCTCAGGAAGACGGAATTCCATGGAAACCGTATCTATTTGAATACCGGGAAAATCAAGGCAAGATGTAGGGTAAACAGACTTTTCATCGGCCAACGACACACAATCCGAAATTCGGTAAACAAATACAAACAATCAGATGAACCAGCCTTACCAATAAACAGAAAATCATCTAAGTAGTGCAATAAGTTATCAGAACCTGCACGAACCTGCATTCAATAAACGTGGAAAAAAGTTCAAATTAATAACATGAAAGCGAACATCCCATTGGGAGACACTTATCAAAGTAATATTCATTCTGAAAACAAAAACCTAAAGAGTTAAAGGCTGATGGATGAATAGGCAGCAACCGAAATGCGGCCTGAACATCAGCTTTAGCAAGTAAAGCAGACGCACCAACTCCCCTAATTTTGAACAGAGCGTCATCAAATGAAGAATACTGCACAGAACACAAAGACGGGTCAATATCATTGTTTAAAGAAAAACCAAAGGGGAAAGATAGATGGTGTATTGATCTAAAAGTGTTTGGTTCCTTTTTAGGAATAATACCAAGTGGGGAAACTTGAAAATTAACAAAAGGAGGAGTAGAAAAAGGACCCTCAATTCTAGCAAGCAATTCTTTATTCAACTTATCACGAACAACATCTACAAGAGAAGAACCGATGGCAAATTCGGAAAGACACGACAACCTTCCACCGAAAAAGAAGGTAAATGAAAACCAAATAAAAAACCATCACGCAGGACGAGTGCCCTCTGATGCTCTGGATACATGTGAAGCCATGGTAGCATGTTTTGAATTTTTGTGGCTTTTAAGAAAAAGCTCCTTAGAAGGAGCACAAGCATTAGAAGACAACTTCTTAAAACAACGAGAAGCAGGGTGCGAACCAGCACAATGACTACACTCGTGTTTATATTTACAGTTGTTAGGCCATTTACACAATCCATCGTTAAAATGAAAACACACCCCCCTTCGATACACGCTATTGGCATTGGAAGCAGGAACTTTAACCAGGGGCTTCTGAGGCAATAAGAGATTGAGCCACAGATCAACATCTTTTGACCTCCACTTCTGAGATTTGTGCACAGATAATTTTTGTCGAAACGCCTCGTCATAATAAAACCACGAAATCAGGGCGTTTTTCACCCATAACGCTAGCGTAAATGCAAAATGCTTGCAACCAGTTGTTAAAAGAGCGTGGAGCCAATTTACATTTATCATCATCTTTACGATCACCATCCTTCTTATCCATCCCAAGTTCATGGTTGGACGGAAGCAAAGATAGAATTTCAACATAGTCTCCCTTCCAAATTTTTTCTTTAACTGCTCCAGATAAATGAAATCCCAGAGGAGACAATTCGCACGTTAAAACTTCCTTCAAACAAGTTTCTGGGACCAAAGGAGGAATCAGAACATCAGGAGCAGCAGGAATAACAGTTGCCGTGGCAACTGAAGTAGATACAGGGACATTATGTGCCCCAGACAAAGGATCCAGCCACACAGAAGCAGAAGTTGACTGTGCTTGATTAACAGTATTAAAAGAAGTAACAAAAGTAGACATAAAATTAGAAAAAGAACAAAGCAATTCTCTCATTTGAGAAGAATTATTAAACTCACCAGCAGGAGCCGAAACCATCTCTGTCAAGGCAGTCGCAGACCCTGCTAGCAGTAGATTTGGTGAATTGACAAAGTCAGGAGAAGCACGGACATGACCAGACTCCATGGCAACGGGTTCCGTCAACAAAGATGGAGCTTTTGATTTACAAAGACGCTTCTTCCCCGACATCTGTTTACTATCAGTTGCCATGACAACCAAATCTGCTGTCATTGAAGGACCTGCTGAAGCTGTCCGCGGCAGTTTAGCTGAAGCAACAGCACTGTCCTTTTCTTTTCTCCCAGTGACACAGTCAGCCGGGGAATCAAACCTACAAGGGTCTCTTGTGCAGTCTCTGTGTTGTTCTTCCAGGACAGACTGCGCATGCGCCAGCGATCCCAGCTGAAGTAGAAGGCCGAGAGTCATCGTAGCTGGAAGGAGGGCCCGAAGTAGATGACGCAGGCGGGGGTGACGACATCCGACGGCGAGACACCGAATAACCGTCAGACACTGCACCGGAAGGTAGAGAGGGAAGTCCGCTCCAGGACACCGGGGGACCAGGGGGGTGGGAGTACATTAGAATGCATGACATCCTGGGAAAAGAGATGAGGAGAAGGAGAGGGTCGAGAGGACGTTGCCGGCCATGGAACAGAAGGACAGGAGACATGGAGTCCATGGGGAGGAAGAGCAGGAGAAGGAGATGAAGACAGCTGACCCAAGATGGAAGAAGAGCCAGGAAGAGAGAGGCATTGCCGAATCCAGCTATCACCATCCTCAGCCGCGGCCCGGTCCATCAACTGACGACGCAACTGCTCCATGACAGGTAAGTGCAGAAGAAGTGCAGATGTGCTCCTCTTAAATCTTCTCCGTCTTCTGCCCACTGATGACGCATCCTCTTTGCTTATATAGGATGCTAGAGGACCGTTGTTTGGGGCAACTGTCAACATTGATAACCAATCATAGGTAAGTCATTTTTTTTTTAAATATATTTAACTTTAATTAAATTTACAAGTATAACACGGTCCCATAGGTGGCGGGGGCGGGGACATTCCATGCCCCACCCTTCACCTTCATTCTTGCCACTTTTTTATAAAGGCTAGATAGTTGTCCTGACGACAGATTCTCCCACCTGAGCTGTGAATCCTTGCAGCTCCTCCAGTGTTACCATGGGACTCTTGGCTGCTTCTCTGATTAGTGCTCTCCTTGCCCGGCCTGTCAGTTTAGGTGGACGCCCATGTCTTGGTAGGTTTGCAGTTGTGCCATACTCTTTTCATTTTCGGATGATGGATTGAACAGTGTTTCTTGAGATGCGTGAGATGTTCAAAGCTTGGGATAATTTTTTATAACCTAACCCTGCTTTAAACTTCTCCACAACATTATCCCTGACATGTCTGGTGTGTTCCTTAGACCTTTATGATGCTGTTTGTTCTAAAAGGTTCTCTAACAAGCCTCTGAGGGCTTCACAGAACAGCTGTATTTATATTGAGATTAACTTTCACACAGGTGGACTCTATTTACTAATTAGTTGACTTCTGAAGTCAATTGGTTCCACTAGATTTTAATTAGGGGTGTCAGAGTAAAGGAGGCTGAATACAAATGCACGCCACACTTTTCAGATATTTATTTGTAAAAAAGAATTAAAACCATTCATAATTTACCTTACACTTCACAATTATGTGCCACTTTGTGTTGGTCTATCACATAAAATCTCAATAAAATACATTTATGTTTTTAGTTGTAACGTGACAAAATGTGCAAAATTTCAAGGAGTATGAATACTTTTTCAAGGCACTGTATTACCATTTCAATTTGACACTAATTGGACTCTTTTGGTTGAACTTTATTTTTAAAACTATTTTGACAATCCTTTACTGCTGCACCTTTCGTATGTTAGATTAATGTATATGCTTAATAATGTAAAAAGTCTATTGTAAAAGTGTGGTTACTTTTTGTTTAATCTGATTTAAATAAAAAATGATTTGTATGAAATATACACATTTTATAAGTACATGTACAACACGTACATGTACATGTACATATACAACACACACATCCATTTCTAGACTACACAATGGTGAATCAACAAACGAGCTACATGTTCCACTAACATAGAACATGGCCTAAAGGCAACACAATTCTCTGACGCTGTAGGGGGAATTATTGAAAGTGTCTGAGACAAGTTCTATCTCAACTTTGACTGTTGCCTGTAGCAACCAATCATGTAAATGTAAATTTAAAAGTTGATTGACTGTGTTCCAGTTGAGACAAAATTAAAACAAAAATTAATAGCCCGGGCTGATAAAGCAGTGCCTCATCCCTTGGACAAAATTAAAAAACTATAATATTGGTGGGGATTGGGATATTTTAGGCACATAAAGAAATGGGTGTAGAAAGAAATATTAAAAAAATTACAGTATTTATTAGATCCTTATTAAAAGCATCATGTACATCACATTAAAACCACCAGCTAGTTGATGAAACATCAATATAACACAACCACCATGCTCAATAACATATTGGCAATTATAGATGCCGCAATCATATGAATAAGCCTCAATACGTTTCAATTCTTCAAACAATCTTCATCAGGGGTACATAGCACGGTGGTTATATCTGAAATGTAGATGTGAATATGTCACAAATACTGCAGAAAGTGACAAAATATAGAGAAAATCTTTTCTCTATACAGATTTATGCCTCTTGAATGTCTCTAGCTATACACGGTGTGGACCTTACTGTGACAATACACTAACTCAAGTTGTTGATGCTCTTTTGTATGGTTTGTAAGTTGAAAATACTGTATCTTGTGGTAATGTATTTTGTAGAAATTTCTGCTCACTGTCTATTTGCAATATTTGTAAAAAATATTCACATCTACATCTGAGATATAGCCACCATGCTATTTCCCCCTGATGAAGATTGTTTGGAGAATTGAAAGGCATTGCGGCTTAATCATATGATTGATTCATCTGTAACTGCCTATATATTATTAAGCATAGTGGTTGTGTAATATTGATGTCTCATCAACTACTGTAGCTGTTTTTTTTTTCTTATTAGTAAGTTTTTTATTGAGATATAATATAATAATAAACTGTCACATAGACAAATTAAATACAGTAACATATAACCATTATTGACCTATATACAATATTTAGATATGTATAAACATCTCAAATAATTTATTAAGAGTATATAAAGAAAATAAAAATTAAATAAAAAAGCGGTGAAAAAAAAGCACAAGAAATGGAAGAAGAAAAAAAGAAGGGGAAACCATCTGTCTGTAAATCTCTGTTACTATTTTCCACATAATAGCAAGTTTTATAGTAATAAGCAGTATAAAAATTTAACTAATATTATAGAAAAACCAAAACAAAAGGCCGGTATGATTCTAAACTGAACACATAATAGCTACATAGCATCATATAGGCTTGAATGCCAACCAGTATACCCATCTCTTAATGAAAAGGATAATTGGATATTATGGCCTTCAAAGATAATGTCTTCCCTAACGCAATTTTAGTCATTTGCTTGTGACCCAGTTCTCCAGAGAAGTTTTTATGTCTTTCTCCTGAATACAAAAGTTGGAGATTTAACAACATTCATTAAATGGAGGATATCCAAACGATTTTACAATTTTAAAAATCTTAGGAACAGTAAAAGAGTTCACTCCAGGAATCTTCAAAGAGTATCACCCTAGTTTCTGGCGAGATATAGGCTCTGACATCTGACCAAAAAATGATTGCGGAGCTAAACACATCCACCATATATAAACATGGGTGGCTGCCATATCGCATCCCCACCAGACTGTAAAGCATGGGCACTCAATCTGCGGCCCCCCAGCTGCCACAAAACCACAAGCCCCACAAGGCATTGCCACTCCGACAGCCATGAGTACAACTTCCAAAGGCTGAGGCATGATGGGACCCGCAGCTCCGCAAGAGCCAGAGGGCCACAGGCCGAGCACCCATGCTGCACTCAAAAGTGACACTCAAAAGATATTTAATATAATCGTCTTAGGGAATAGCGCCATTCCTTCTTTCCTTCTCCTTTCCTTCTCTTTCCCTCCCCTCTCCTATCTCTTCCCCTTTCCCCTTTTCTTTTCTCTTCCTTTCCCTTCCCCCTCTTCCCTTCCCTTTCTCCCCCCTTTCTTCCCCTTCCTTTATCCTTTTTTTTTTTACACAACACAGAGCACAAAGATCAAAAGTGGACCACAAACAGATCGAAAGTGTAAAACACCCATAACGCAAGAGTCGTGAAAGTGAAAAAGATCAGAAGTGAACCAAGAAACACGCAAAACACAAGACGCAGGAATCAAGAGTGAACAATACAGCCCGTGCAGGGGTCAAAAGTGAACACCACACAAAACACCAGGTTCGGGAGTGCACAAAAAACGCAAAGTGTAAGGATCATGAGTGAACAATGCATTAAGTGCAGAGGTCCAAAATATACCTAATCCAGAGAGGAGGAATTAGGAGTGCACAATGCACCAACTACAGAAGTCAGCAGCGCACAATGTACAAAGATCATAAGTGCAAAAAACAAATCATGCAAGGATCTAATGTGTGTATTAAAGAAAGGGCAATGATCACAAGTGCAAAATAAAAAAGTACAGGGGTTCAAAGTTCACAACACCCAGAGCACCATAACCATAAGTGCACATTAAAAAAAGTGCATGGGTCAGAAGTGCACAACACACAAAGTGTCGGGGCCAACAACTCACAAAGCGTAAAGGTCAGGAATAGATAATGCAACCAAATTCAGGGGACAGGCATAGCTGTATCTGCAGAGAATCAGCCTTTCCACCTAAAACAGCAATATACTACTTACTCCTCCTCTCTCCAACACATAGAGGCGGGGAGGAATTCTACAAACCTCATATAGAGCTAAAAACAAGATATCTAATAAGAAAACAGCCCAAGAAGAAAGAGATCAGAATGTAACAAGCTAACAGGGTTTCTGGTAGGATCAACAGATATTATTTAAATCTCATATAAAGACATTATTTTTTTCCCAATGATCTATTTCACTTCTTTCTCTCTTTCTCATTTTCCTTATATTCTTCTCCTCCCCTCTCTCCTCTCCCCTTCCCCATCCCTTTCCCCCTTTTCATAATGAAATTTATAGAGGTTTATAGAAAATACAACAAATACATATGGAGGATATAAATATTATGATAAGAACCTAATTAAAATGTAAATCATTCCCTAAATGTATAAACAAGTTCAGTTAATATTGACCACTTGCTTACTGGGCACTTAAACAGCCCTCCTGCCCAGACCAATTTTCAGCTTTCAGTGCTGTCACACTTTGAATGAAAATTACTCAGTCATGCAACACTGTATCCAAATTATTTTTTTTGTCCTTTTTTTTATACAAATAGAGCTTTCTTTTGGTGGTATTTGATCACCTCTGGGTTTTTTATTTTTTGCGCAATAAATGAAAAAAGACCGAAAATTTTGAAAAAAATAAATTTTTTCTTAGTTTCTGTGATAAAATTTTGCAAATTATTTATTTTTCTTCATAAATTTTGGCCACAATTTATACTGCTACATATCTTTGATAAAAATAACCCAACATTTTTGGAAATGATTTGGTCTGTGTGAAAGTTTTAGAGTCTACAAGCTATAGTGCAAATCATAAAAAAATTATCACATCTGATGTACTGCCGGCCTATCTCATTTCTTGAGACCCTAACAAGCCAGGAAAGTACAACTGCCCCCCAAATAACCCCTTTTTGGAAAGTAGACATTCCAAGGTATTTAGTAAGAGGTTATTTGAAGTTGTAATTTTTTCCCACGATTCTTTTCAAAATTACGATTTTTTTTTCTCTCAAAATTGTTATTGTAATAGCTTATTTCTCTCACATGGCATGTGCATACCACAAATGACACCCCAAAATACATTCTGCTACTCCTCCTGAGTATTACGATACCACATGTGTGGGACTTTTTTACTGCCTGGCCACATACAGAGGCCCAACATGCAGGGAGCACCATCAGGTGTTCTAGGAGCATAAATTACACATCTAACTAGTTGACTACCTATTACACTGTTGAAGGCCCTGGAGCACCAGGACAATGGAAACACCCACAAAATGACCTAATTTTGGAAAGCTAGCACCCCAACGTATAATCTATGAGGCATAATGAGTCTTTTGAATGGTTCATTTTTTTCCAGAAGTTTTTGGAATATGTGGAAAAAAAATGAAAAAGCATTTTTTTTTACACAAAGTTGTCCATTTATAAGGTATTTCCAACACATAGCATGTACATACTAAAAATGACACCCCAAAATATATTCTGCTACTTCTCCTAAATATGGCGATACCACATGTGTGGGACTTTTACACAGCCTGTCCACATACAGAGGACCTACATTGAAGTAGCACCTTCAGGCGTTCTAGGCGCATAAATTACACATCTCATTTCTCAATGGACAATGGACAATGGAAACACCCACAAAATGACCCCATTTTGGAAAGCTAACACCCCAACGTATAATCTATGAGGCATAATGAGTCTTTTGAACGGTTCATTTTTTTCCAGAAGTATTTGGAAAATGTGGAAAAAAATGAAAACGCATTTTTTTTACACAAAGTTGTCAGTTCATAAGATATCTCCAACACATAGCATTTACATAGCAAAAATGACACCCCAAAATACATTCTGCTACTCCTCCTGAGTATGGCAATACCAAATGTGTGGGACTTTTACACAGCCTGTCCACATACAGAGGCCCAACATGCAAGGAACACCATCAGATGTTCTAGGGACACATAGCACGCACATACCAAGAATTACACCCCAAAATACATTATGCTGAGCAAAGCGTAAACAAAAGATTACCTGTGGTTTTAGTAGCGTAGTTCTACACAGCAGAATAGCACTGGTCCAGGCAGCAGGCAGGGACTTCGTCAGCAATGGCATACACAATTGTCCAGGCAGCAGGCAGGGATACTGTCCATAAACAGTCCAGGGTCAGTGCAGGCAGAGATATTGTCAGCAGTGCCAGAAATATTAGTCCTGGTAGTAGGCAGGTCCATGTGGTGTGGTCAGTTCATGCGACAGGCAGAGGCATGATGGCATAGGTCCTACAGGCAGCAGGCAGAAGTAGGGCCTTGTTCAGGATAGAATGGGGTCAGGGGTAGAGGCTTCTCCCACCCAAATCTCTTTGAAGCCTCCGAGTCTCCAGACCCTAATCTAGGATGAGAAAACAAAAAAAATAGTTTTCTTCATCCAGAAAAACTTTTCTGGAGCTCCTCACATATGTGCGACCCATGTGTTGAATCCCACTAATCCAGTAGCAGGGTACAAGATCAATCCAAGAGGCAGGCAAAAAGCATGGTCAAACAGTCCAAGGTCAGTTCCAGATCAGGCAGAGGTAGTACAGAATCGTTAGGCAGAAGCGTGGTCGAATAACAAGCCGGGGTCAGTTACAGAGCAGGCAGTAGCATAAGGGGTGTGAAGGCAGGCAATGAGTATTACGTTTACCATACTTCACTAATAATTTAGTGAAGTATGGTAACGGCGAAAGCAGTCAATTATACAGAGGCCTGGTTGGGAAGGACACTCGGCACAATAATAAACTGTGTCTCGTCTGACTCCTCCACTGGCACACACCTTACATTTTTTTTACCTCGTCGGCCTGTTGCTGTGAAAGTGATGTTCGAAAAGTCGACTTAGAACATCTGATCGGATGTTTTGGGGTGGGCCATTCTGGAATATCCGGGCAGTGGTGATTTCCTCCTGGTAGCCAAGGAAGGGTAGGGGGTTTTGGGTGGACTTGCGGTAAATAATATAAGAGTTATATATGGCCAAATGAAAAAAATAAATTGCTACTTTTTTATACCAATGGTATGTCCGTCTTGTGGCAAAGTAGGGTTCCAGCACTTGATCGTTAAAGTCGACTCCCCCCATAAACAAATTGTAGTCCTGGATGCATGTGGGCTTTTGGATGGTGGTGCCATTCCTTCTGGGGATTTCCACGAAGGTATCGTTGTGGATGGAAGATAACATGTATACATCCCTTCTGTCCTTCCACTTTACTGCCAGAACCTCCTGGTTTCGCAGACTTGCCGACTCTCCTCTTCTCAACTTCTTATTTACAAGACTTTGAGGAAAGTCCTTCCGGTTCTATCTGACCGTGCCACATGCTGGCGTCTTCTTCAGGTGAAGGTTGTGAAACAGGGGAAGAGATGTATAAAAGTTATCTACGTATAAATGGTAGCCTTTGTCCAGTAGGGTGTTGATGAGTTGCCAAACAACTTTCCTGCTTGATCCCATGTAGTCTGGGCAATTGGGGGGATGCAGCTGGGTGTCCTTCCCTTCGTACACTAGGAAGCCATACAGGTACCCTGTGACTCGGTCACATAGTTTGTAAACCTTCACCCCATAGCGGGCCCTTTTGCTGGGGATAAATTGCTTTATTTTAAGCCTGCCACTAAATTTAACAAGGGACTCATCCACACATATGTGTTGGTCCGGGGTATATAACTGGGGGAATACTTCTGAAAAATAATTCAGTAAGGGCCGAATTTTGAAAAGCCTGTCATAATTTGGGTGATTTCAGGGAGGGCACTGGGTATTATCGTTGAAGTAGAGAAACCTCATGAATATGAGGTACCTGGTTCTGGGCATTGCCTTGGAGAAGATTGGCATATGGTAGATGGGGCATTTGGACCAAAAGGAACGAAAAGTGTTTTTTGGGTTGAGTCCCATGCAAAATGTGAGGCCTAAAAAAACCTTCAACTCCTCCACCGTTAGGTCTCTCCACTCGAAGGGACGGGCATAATATGATGTAGGATTACTTGCAATAAATTGCTTTGGCATATAGGTTGCACTGGGTGACAATGTTGGATAGCATGTCCTCGGTAAAAATTAGATTGAAAAAATTGATTGGGGAAAAATTGTCCGTGTTCACCTGGACTCCTGGCTGGGCAGTGAAAGGGGGAATGTTGGCTTCTCCTGAATTAGGAGGAAGCCCCAAGGGGTTCTGGAGGGCATAGGGAAGGCCGGCATGGGTCCTTGGCCTTTCTTGCCGAGGCACTGCAGTGCTGGTGGATGGCACTGCGGTGCTGGTGGATGGCACTGCGGTGCTGGTGGATGCTACTGCTGCCTCACCAGAGCGCCTTCTTTTGGCGGGCCGACTATCATCCTCCTCTGAGGCTGTCTCTGTTCCACTACTGAAGACTGGCTCATAGTTTACGTCCGACTCAGAACCTGAATCGGAATCTGAAAAAGAGAGCTCCCCGTTGCTCTCAGGCGTGGAAAGAATTTGGTATGCCTCCTCAGCGGTAAAACACCTTTTTGACATCTTTTGGTTGCTGGCGGTGGTGATGTGACTTCACAGGTGTGTGGCACAGATGGGCCCTGATTGATTGCACAGATGTGCACTAATGAGGCGGCACAGATGGGCACTGAGGTGGCACAGATGGGTACTGAGGTGGCACAGATGGGTACTGAGGTGGCGCAGATAGGTACTGAGGTGGCGCAGATGGGTACTGAGATGGTGGCACAGATGGGTACTGAGGTGGTGGAACAGATGTACACTGATGAGGCAGCACAGATGTGCACTTATTGATGGCAAAGATGGCACTGAGGCGGCACAGATGGCACTGGGGCGGCACAGATGGCACTAATGAGGCAGCACAGATGGCACTAATGAGGCGGCACAGATGAGGTGGCACAGATGCGTATTGATGAGGTGGAACAGATGTGCACTGATTGCACAGGTGGGCACGGATGAGGTGGCACAGGTGGGCACGGATGAGGTGGCACAGGTGGGCACAGATGAGGTGGCACAGGTGGGCACTGATGAGCACGTATTGCACAGATGTGCACTGAGGTAGTACAGATGGGTCCTTGGCCTTTCTTGCCGAGGCACTGCAGTGCTGGTGGATGGCACTGCGGTGCTGGTGGATGGCACTGCGGTGCTGGTGGATGCTACTGCTGCCTCACCAGAGCGCCTTCTTTTGGTGGGCCGACTATCTTCCTCCTCTGAGGCTGTCTCTGTTCCACTACTGAAGACTGGCTCATAGTTCAGGTCTGACTCAGAACCTGAATCGGAATCTGAAAAAGAGAGCTCCCCGTTGCTCTCGGGCGTGGAAAGAATTTGGTATGCCTCCTCAGCAGTAAAACACCTTTTTGACATCTTTTGGTTGCTGGCGGTGGTGATGTGACTTCACAGGTGTGTGGCACAGATGGGCCCTGATTGATTGCACAGATGTTCACTAATGAGGCGGCACAGATGGGCACTGAGGTGGCACAGATGGGTACTGAGGTGGCACAGATGGGTACTGAGGTGGCGCAGATAGGTACTGAGGTGGCGCAGATGGGTACTGAGATGGTGGCACAGATGGGTACTGAGGTGGTGGAACAGATGTACACTGATGAGGCAGCACAAATGTGCACTTATTGATGGCAAAGATGGCACTGAGGCGGCACAGATGGCACTGGGGCGGTACAGATGGCACTAATGAGGCAGCACAGATTGCACTAATGAGGCGGCACAGATGAGGTGGCACAGATGCGTATTGATGAGGTGGAACAGATGTGCACTGATTGAACAGGTGGGCACGGATGAGGTGGCACAGGTGGGCACGGATGAGGTGGCACAGGTGGGCACGGATGAGGTGGCACAGGTGTGCATTGATGAGGTGGCACAGGTGGGCACTGATGAGCACGTATTGCACAGATGTGCACTGAGGCAGTACAGATGGGCACTGATCACAGGTGGCACAGATGGCACAGGTGGGTACAGGTGGGCACAGATGGCACATGTGGGCACAGATGGCACAGGTGGGCACTGTGTTTTCACTGTTTTCACTGTGTTTTTTTTACTGGGCACTGATTGGGCACTGAAAGAAGCTGTGTGTAAGCTGTGTGTAACTCACTTACACTCACAGATCGCTCTCCCTCCTCACACGCGGTGTCTGTGTGAGGAGGGAGAGCCGGCAATGAGAGATGATCTCATATGTTTACATTTGATATCATCTCTCATTGGGCACGTCGATCGCGCTGTAAATAGCCGCTGTGATTGGCTATTTACAGCGATCTGTGAATGGCTGTGTCCAAGGGACACGGCCAGCACAGAAGTTCCCCGATGCGTGCTCGGGAGCGCGCGCGGGGAACGAGGAAAGGGGAGGCCGTATAATGACGGCCTCCCGGCATGGTAGAGCCACATTGTGGCCGTTTAAACTCGCATGCTGGGCGCAAAGAGGTTAAGATAGTCTGTTGGTAACAAATGCCACTAAATCCATGTGATATTTCCAGGAGGGTGACATGCCCAAAAAGCGCCCAATGAAGGGGTGCCTCGGTGTCCCGCCCCACCCCGCACCATCATCACCACGAGTGTGACATGGCAGGTGCAGAACAATCGAGGCACGGTACCAGCAGATGATGCCCATGTGCACCTACACCCGCCTGAGATATGTAAGCTATACTCACTATATAAACAGGTCTCTCATTAACCTACAGTATATCACAAAAGTGAGTACACCCCTCACATTTTTGTAAGTATTTTATTATATCTTTTCATGTGACAATACTGAAGAAAATACATTATGCTACAATGTAAAGTAGTGAGTGTACAGCTTGTATAACAAAGTCAATTTGCTGTCCCCTTAAAATAACTCAACACACAGCCATTAATATCTAAACTGCTGGCAACAAAAGTGAGTACACCCCTAAGTGAAAATGTCCAAATTGGGCCCAATTAGCCATTTTCCCCTTCCCGGTGTCATGTGACTCGTTAGTGTTACAAGGTCTCAGGTGTGAATGTGGAGCAGGTGTGTTAATTTTGGTGTTATCGCTCTCACTCTCTCATACTGGTCACTGGAAGTTCAACATGGCACCTCGTGGCAAAGAACTCTCTGCGGATCTAAAAAAATTTTTTTTTGCTCTACATAAAGATGGCATAGGCTATAAGAAGATTGCCAAGACCCTGAAACTGATCTGCAGCACAATGGCCAAGACCATACAGTGGTTTAACAGGACAGGTTCCACTCAGAATAGGCCTCGCCATGGTCGAACAAAGAAGTTGAGTGCATGTGCTCAGCGCCATATTTAATGGTTGTCTTTGGGAAATAGACTTATAAGTGCTGCCAGCATTGCTGCAGAGGTTGAAGGGGTGGGGGGGGGGGTCAGCCTGTCAGTGCTCAGACCATACGCTGCACACTGCATAAAAAAGGTCTGCATGGCTGTCATCCCAGAAGGAAGCCTTTTCTAAAGATGGTGCACAAGAAAGCCCGCAAAAAGTTTCCTGAAGACAAGCAAACTAAGGACATAGATTACTGGAACCATTTCTTGTGGTCTGATGAGACCAAGATAAACTTGTTTGGTTCAGATGGTGTCAAGCGTGTGTGGCGGCAAGCCTACAGTTAAGCATGGTGGTGGGAGTGTCATGGTCTGGGGCTGCATGAGTGTTGCTGGCACTGGGGAACTACAGCTCATTGAGGGAACGATAAATTCCAACATGTACTGTGAGATACTGAAGCTGAGCATGATCCCCTCCATTTAGCGCAGTGTTTCTCAACTCCAGTCCTTAAGGCGCCCCAACAGGTCATGTTTTCAGGCTCTCCATTGTTTTGCACAGGTTATTTGATCAGATTAACTGCTTTAGTAATTCCCAGCTGTTTCATCTGAGAGAAATCCTGAAAACATGACCTGTTGGGGCGCCTTGAGGACTGGAGTTGAGAAACACTGCTTTAGAGACTCGGCCGCAGGGCAGTATTCCAACATAATATGATTTTATAAACATGATTTTATAAAATTTCCTGTCTTTCTGACCTCCTCTCACCACAACAAATATGTAGGGGACAATTCCTCAATGAGGGCATAAAAGCAATAAAAATCAGAAAGTTTATAGCCTTTCCCCATGCTACTCAAAGCAAACAAGTATTACTGTACCTTGGCTGGAATTGGGCTTTAAAATAATTGATTGAAAATGATGTAACAATATCAACATTTCAAAGTTTAATGAGTAAGTATCTTGTGTAGCACCCACTACCTTTTGGTATGTGTTAAAATAGTGTTTATTTGTTTTAAACTGTCAGTGCAGGTAAATTTAGCCAGGCCTGTGCATTAAGCTAGGCCTGGTTGTTTTGATCTGGGGCTGGGAGTGTCAGAGTAGCAGTGGGTGTGGCCACCTGTGCTCAGACTCTGGAACTCCTTCCCTGCTTTCAGGAGAATGTTCTGGAAGGGGCGGAGCTGGAAGCTCTGAGTGACAGGCAGCTTTTGTGGCAGCTCTGACCAATCCCCAACTAGGGTTGGCAGGGGGCGGGCCTGCTATATAAGCTGAGGTAACATGCCACTGGGGAGGAGTCGTGAGAGGAAAGAAGATAGGGGCAGTAGTGTCTGTGTGAAGGCCCTAGGCCTGAGGGCCTACCAGGTGCTGAGGAGAAAGTCCTGATGGAGGACCACTTTTCTTTAACACCACAGAGGAGGAATTCAGTATTAAGAGAAAGGAACCTGGAACTGTTACTGCTGGACTGTGCGGTTGAACCATGTCTCTTCCATGGACCGGGGACCACGGAAAAGGTCAGTGGGTACATGACAGCAAGTGATGGGACCGGAGGAGTCTATTCAAGGAGCTTGGGAATATCTGCTGTTGCCCCTAGTAACTGAAAGCCACAAGGGGGTGTCTTAGATGGGATGTTGCACGGTCAGTCCTTACAGCAGGATGTTACAAAGAGAGACTCTAACCTTATCTAAACTCAATATGGAAGGCTGTGGCCGGGGAACGTAACTTCCATATCACTGGACTATTTGGGCCTAGTAGTCCGTCAGTTACCATTTGCAGTAGAGGGACTGTGGTGTCGGAGGGGGGTGTGTGAGGATACGCTCTGGACGCAGGGCCAGCAGTTGGATAACTGTAATCACCACAGAAAGTCATTCAGAGTGACTTTTCCACAAGAAAGCAAGAAATCCAAAAAGGTTTTTACTCAGGAATCCTTAAAGTAATATTCTGCAGGAATCAGTACACCATACAAGGGAACAATAGTCTGCAGTGACGCAGCTCACTAAACTACAATCTTTGTTGTGCCTTATCTTCAGAATCTAATCTACTAAGTACTAATATCTATGGGCATCCCATGTCATTACACCCTTACCCAACTCTACTCAAGAAATCTTTATAATAAAAATACCGCAAGGTAAAGCAAGTGACTCTTCATTGTGTCTTAAGAGAGAAATGGATGAATGGAGGGTCAGACAACAAGGTGATGAAAGCAGGCACAATAGAGTGCCTGCAACATGGGATTGTGGCCGCCTTAAAGTAAAAAAAAAAAAAAAAAGAAGAATGTTTGTTTTAAAATGTATTAATAAAAAAAAAAAAAAAAAAGATAAGAAGTTTGAGCGGGCTTGTCACAGGGAAAAGTGCGGGAAAATGTTCCCTGCCTGACTGACCCGCTCACAGTTCCCCCAGAGGCGGCCTAAGTTTGAGCTTCTCTGCATCTCCTCAGCTCGTCGTGGGACATGAAGTCTTTAGTGAGGAGAGTGCTTGAGAGGGCTGAGGCTGAAGGGGGGAATGAATGACTTCAGCGGTGTTTAGCGCTGACTGGAGAGGACACTTCTCCTGTGTCAGCGCTGCCGGAGCAGCAGCCTATGCAGAGCATGGGAGTCGGGTCCTTCACAGCTGACGCTGCATATACACAGCGGTCACCACCTCACGGCTTGCAGAGAAGCATACCTCCTGAGAGAGGGGTATCTGAGACAGCAATTGGGGGTGGTGAACAGTCCCAGTCAGCAGCAGAGAGGGAGGTCACGGTTCCAGAACTTCGGAGCGCCAGTCGGAATGGGAAGAGAAATAGACGGGTATTATCTCCATCCCCTATCCGAGGCAAGGGGGGTAGAGGCAGGACCCGCAACTCGCCATCACTGCGGGCCCCCCCCCCCCCCCTCACCTGGAGGAAATGTCATTTCCAATCCTAGCAGATGCTACTCCTGCTTCTCCTCATGTCAGCATGGCTTTGCATGGAGATGTAATGTCTTACGCTTCTGCTGGGTTACAGCCCAGGCAGTCACCTCAGATCAGAGATGTGGCATCACTTGCATCCAGGCCATCCAGGCTGGATACAGTGAGGGCCCCTGTGTGTCTTTCCTCCCATACAGGTCCAGAAATTAACCAGGTCTTCCAAGGAACCCACATACCAGTTGTATGCAGTTCTCCAGGGCCGAATCATGCTGGTGAGTCTGTGCAGAATGAATTGATAAATCAGTTACTTATTTTTCTGACTAAATTTAATGAAAATTTATCTATTAACCAGTCTGCACCTGCATCTTCTTCTCCAGCGAATGTATGGTCAGGTAACCCAGTAGCTAGTGTTAATCCTGTACATTGTTCTAATATTCCTATGAGTATGTCTGCTTCTGTTTCTGAGACATGTTTCAAGGAGGTGCTTCCTTGTGAGATGTCTCCTTTAGGATTCCATTTGCCTACATCTATCAAAGAAAGAATTTGGAAAGGTGAATTCTTAGATTTACTATCCTTGCTGCCAATTTCAAAGGATTTTCTCACAAAATCAGAAAAGAGGTCTGAGGACGGTACTGAAGATAGGCGCCGTCCCGTGTCTAGATCCTTTTTTAATTGGTTGCAGGCCTTTTGCATTTTTTCCGCAATAATGGGTGAAAAGCACCCGGAAAGATGCACTGGGCTTTTTCAGCATTTAGAACACATTCTGGAAGCATATAAGAGTTTTGGCGGTATGGGTTGGTTCAATTACGACGAATCCTTCCGTCAAAAAATCGCAATTTATCCAGCGCTTAAATGGGGTAATAAGGACGTTGGGTTATGGTTGAACCTTATTATTCCTCAAAAACTTGTTTTTTCAAGACAACAGCCCCAGTCAACTTTGAATACAAATCCGTCAGCTTCTGTATATAAGAAAGGTATATGTTTTGCATTTAATGAGTCTCAATGCAAATGGTTGAATTCATGTCGCTATCGTCATGAATGTTCTTTTTGTTTTGGCAGCCACCCGGTCTCAAAATGTTTTAAAAGAGCCTCGAGCAGCCAGGGAAGCAGGGATCATTCAAGAAGCCTGCAAGCCAGTGAGGCTTCACGCAATGCGCCCCTGGCTAATGCTGTACCCCGACAAGGAGAAAGCCCAATAACTACTTGATGGATTTTATATAGGCTTTAAATTATCTATTTTTACAGGTTCTGGTTGCCAGTTAACAAAAAATTTAAAGACAGTATCAATTCACACTGATGTAGTGAGGGAAAAATTAATAAAAGAAATTTTAGCTAATAGAATTGCTGGTCCTTTTATTTCTCCCCCATTCGTTAATTTTAGAGTGTCTCCGTTGGGTCTAGTACCTAAAAAAGAGCCTAATAGCTACCGGCTAATTCATCATCTTTCATTCCCTTTTGGTCACTCCTTAAATTATGAAATTGACCCTTTATCTGCTTCAGTAAAATATACCACCTTTGATGACGCCATGCAAGTCATCAAAACTTTTGGTCACTTCTTGCAAAAGCAGATATACAGTCAGCCTTTAGATTACTACCCATTGCTCCTGAATCTTATAATTCCCTGGGTTTTTATTTTGACGATTATTTTTTCTATGATAAATGCCTGCCAATGGGCTGTTCATTGTCGTGCTATTACTTTGAAATTTTTGCCTCTTTTCTTCAATGGGTTTTATTTTTTGAATCTCGTCATACGGGAATAATTCACTACCTAGATGATTTTCTTTTCATTGGTCCTCCTGATTCTGTGGTCTGTTCATTAATTCTTAAACAATTTTTTCATATTTCGGAATATTTTGGTATTCCCTTAGCCACAGAAAAGACTATTTGGCCTTCCACAATTATTGAATTTTTGGGCATAAAAATTGATACAGTATTATTTCAATTTGAGCTTCCTGCATTAAAAATTTGCAGACTCCAATCTCAAATTTCTTTCTTCCTGCGCAGAAAGAAAATCTTGTTGAAAGAACTTCAATCCTTTTTAGGTCTGTTGGCTTTTGCCACTCAGATCATGCCCATGGGTAGGATATTTTCAAGAAGGTTATCTTTGGCTATGTCCGGTTTTAAATTCTCCTTTTTCTCCTTTTTCCCATATTAGGCTTACTAGCGATCTGAAAGATGATTTGATCATATGGTCTCAATTTTTACAAGATTATAACGGCAGATCTTTTTTCCAGGAGGATTTTGTATTCACAGCAGATCTGGAATTATTCACAGATGCCGCAGGTTCTCTTGGCTTTTCGGCCATTTTTCATTCACACTGGTGTTCAGGCTCATGGCCCCCATATTGGATTTCCAGCAGGACTACAAAAAATATAGTCTTGTTGGAACTCTGGACCCGGTCGTGGTGGCTTTGGAGTTATGGGGTGATCAGTTGGCTAACAAGCGTATCATCATTAATACAGATAATAGAGGAGTTGTATTCGCGTTAAACTGTCTTTCCTCAAAATCTTTATTAGTCTTACTATGTTTAAGATTAAACATTTGGATTAAGGCAAAATATTTACCAGGTAAGCTCAATGTCATTGCTGATGCCTTATCTCGATTCCAGATGGCACGTTTCAGACAGCTGTTGCCTCAGGCAGACCGGGTGGGACTTCGTTGCCCAAGTCATATTTGGGATCTAATCTAAATCCAGTTTTTTCGGCTATTAAAAATTTGATCGCTCCAAAAACATGGGCTGATTACTCAGTTGCATGGAACAAATGGTTGAATTTTAATTCTGAACTGGGCTCTCCTGGTTCGCCTCCCTCTGAGGATTCAATATTGGCTTTTCTTTGCTCATTAATACAGTCGGAGTTCTCTTTTAGTCATATAAACAAAATTTTGGCAGGAGTTTCATTTTTCTTTAAACTACATAATTTTCCAGCTTGCAACAGCTTCTTCTCAGCTAGGCAAGCATTAATAGGTTTAAGGAAGGTTAGTTTTGCTCCAGATCTTCGTAGACCAATTACATTGGATTTATTATCTCGACTGTGTTTGTCCACTTCAGTCGTTTGCATTTCTGATTATGAGGCTTTATTGTTTCACGCAGCGTTCGTTTTAATGTTTTTTGCTGCGTTTCGTATTTCAGAAATGCTACCGAATAACAAACACAGTCGAGGGGGTCTCATTTCATCGGATGTTTCTTTGTTTGATGACAAGGTTCTCATTTTTATTAAAAGATCAAAAACAGATTGATTAGGTAAAGGCTTTTGGCTTTTTTTTCTTTTCGCTTATGGCGACTCCATCCTGTGTCCTGTGATAATCCTTAAAAAATATTTTTCCATTAGACCGGTTTCCGGTCATCAATTTTTTGTCCATAAGGATTTATCGCCTATGACAAAATTTCAGTTTTCTTCTGTATTAAAAAAATGTTTTCATAATTTAGGCCTCTCCAATTTTAAATTCTCTTGCCATTCTTTCAGGATTGGAGCCGCCACTGAGGCGGCTAGATTGGGCCTTAATGATTCAGTGATTAGGAGTTTAGGCAGATGGGATTCTAGTAGATTCAACGTTTACATTCGACCTAACTTGTCTCTTGAATTTATAGGTGACAAATCGTACATTTGGATAGTTGGCCATTCATATATTTACTGGGCAAAAAAAAGAGCTTCTCAACGTTGCTATGGTTCGAATTTATCATTACCTCCAGATAAGTTTCTTATTCTTTGGAAAGGCATTCAAGGGCTGCAATGGACTAATCTTTTCTTACATCTTTCTGATTTATTTAATTCTTGGCCTTGTCCATCTATTATAATTTTACACCTTAGAGGTAACGATATTGGTAGACTTAAAACTTTAGATTTGATGTTTTTGATGAAACATGATTTACACCGTCTGAAATTATCTTTTCCAAATACGGTTATTATATTTTCCGAAATGGTCTCGCGTTTGCCTTGGCTATATGCTGAGGGCGGCAAGCCGCTTGAAAAAATTAAGCGGAGAATTAACCATTTGATGGAAATTTTTTTGCCAGTAATCGGGGGGATCTCTTTCTGTCACGTTGATCTGGAAGGGGGTTTCCCCGGATTATATAGACAGGATGGTGTTCACCTGTCAGATGTCGGTTTGGACATTTTTAACCTAGGTCTTCAGAACTGCATCGAACAGGCCACGGTGCTGGGGTAGCCATTTTGTTTACAACAAATCCGGCTGGTTGGGGCTTTGGTTTATTAATTGATTATTTACAGCTCGAGTCCTATGACTGAGCGGATTTAGAATTTATTTGAATGTTTTAATATTATTTATTTATTATACTCTGAATTAATTTTTTTAATAAAGGAATTTAATTTATTATTTAATACCAATAAAGGTGCCGCGGCCATTTTAAACACCATCTGGTTGTAGTGTGTATTTATTATTATTGATAGAATGTGCGACCTACAGTCCCATGAAAGCAGGCACAATAGAGTGCCTGCAACATGGGATTGTGGCCACCTTAAAGTTTAAAAAAAAAGAAAAAAAAATGAAGAATGTTTGTTTTAAAATGTATTAATAAAAAAAAGATAAGAAGTTTGAGCGGGCTTGTCACAGGGAAATGTGCGGGAAAACGTTCTCTGCAGGTAAGAGTAGGTTATAAATAACCCTGCCTGACTGACCCGCTCACAGTTTCCCCTGAGGCGGCGTAAGTTTGAGCTTCCCTTCCCTCCCACCCTTGTCGCAGGCACCATTTATGTGGATATGTCACCCTTGGATCAAGGGGGGACTTTGGTTTATTAATTGATTATTTACAGCTCGAGTCCTATGACTGAGCGGATTTAGAATTTATTTGAATGTTTTAATATTATTTATTTATTATACTCTGAATTAATTATTTTAATAAAGGAATTTAATTTATTATTTAATACCAATAAAGGTGCCGCGGCCATTTTAAACACCATCTGGTTGTAGTGTGTATTTATTATTATTGATAGAATGTGCGACCTACAGTCCCATGTGTGGTGGATCTTTTGAACTTGTGCCCAGAATGCACTGCTACACTTGGATGAATGATGCACTAAATATATATGTTTAAGGCTGACGTAAATGCATATATATATATTTTTTATCAAAAATGTAACAAAACCTGTTTGGTTTAGCCAAACTAAAGAATATCTCAGTACATTTTTTTTTTTTTTTTACAGCAAATACTATCATAGCACTCATTTCCTTAGGGCTTTATGCTGTTGCTGAAAATGGGATGTGGTTGTTCTTCCTCTAAGCTAAATGATTAAAATTACTGAAGATGGATTGTCCAATAGTGCTTGGTTTGTTTGTGTGACTAGTATGTCTCAAACACTACCCTGATGATCAAGTGTGTCTATAGACTTATTGCTACTCCATGTAGTAAATTTTATTTTGTCAGGATGTTGAAAAAACAGATACAATCAATATTCAATATCCTCATTTTCATCTCCAGTTCATCAATCCCTTTCTCCCTTAAAATGTTTAGTTATGTATATCAGCTGAACTGTGAACAACTCTTATGAATCATAATTAATTATATTAGAAGCTCAATAAACAAAACCAGATATATTCCCTTTCTAACCCACACTAGAATATATTTTGCTGTTTGCAACACTTAGGCCTCATGCCCACGGACGATTTTACAGCCGCGTTTTTGAGCGTTTTTTACAGCTTAAAAATGCCTGTCCATGTTAGTCTATAGCTTCATGCCCACCTAGACGTTTTTGAGCTGCAAATAGCATAGACGTTTTTAAGCTGTAAAAAAAACCCAGGACCAGTGCATTCCTCAGCGTCGGCGTTAGGCATAAAAAAACGCGAAGCGTCAAAAAAACTAGCAAAAACGCGCAAGAATGCGCAAAAACGCCGCAATTGCGTTTTTGAGCTCCGCCGTTTTTTTTTTTTTTTTCGAAAAAAAAAAAAAATTAGACAATACCATGGACAGGCGTTTTTAAGCTGTAAAAAACGCGGCTGTAAAAACGTCCGTGGGCATGAGGCCTTAGCATTCCCTGGATTTTTTATTTAATTTTTTAATTGAAACAAAAGACTTGCTGTTTATAAGAGCTGGGGGCAAGAAAAGTGTTTATTATGCCCATGGCAGCAAATAGGATTCTAGCTGTAATTTGTCTAGGGTAACCTAGAGGAAGGCTACTAACTATAGAAGTAGGAGTAGTGATAAGCTGAATAACACACAGAAACCATCAGAACAAATTATTTCCGTGTGTAAATGTAGGAGAGTGACTGTATCAGTCCAGTTTAGGGATATAGATTTCAGTGGCATGATACAAATTATTGCCAGTATACATTAAGAGGCATTTACTAAAACTGAAACAGACAGATTTTTTAGCAGTCATGCATGGCAACATTAACATATCAGCTTCTCGCTTTCATTTTCAGGCTAGGTTCACACTGCTGCAAATTCAAAATCATGCGATTTTACCGCAATTTGCCACGAATGTGCCACGATTTTGCCGCGATTTCAGGGAATGCCAGTCTATAGAGCTGAATTCGCATCGCACACGGACCAAACTCGCACAGGACCCTTTTCCCCGCAGCTTATATTCGCAACACATTGATGTGAACGGCACTAATGTTAAACCATGTAATTTAAATGACTTGCGAATTTGAGAAATCACAACGGCTCAAATTCGCAATAGAATTTGCAGCAGTGTGAACCGGGCCTCATACCTTAATAAGCCAAGGTTTTAAGCTGATTAGTTACTATGCACAGCTGCTCTAGATTTTGTCTGCTCCAGTTTAAGCAAATTTCCCCCCATACCTCTGGTTTCCTTTCCAGTGTCAGAGATCTCAATACCACACCTACCTATGAGACAATAGTATTGGAAGTCTTTTATTGCCAAAAAGCTTCTGTCTATACTAAAAGACTCTCCAGGAAGGGTTTAAAATGTGTGGTCTTGACATTTGGGCCTAATTGTATTTTCATTTTAAAGAAGTTAAATACATTCTTGATACATAAAACAAAGGATGTGAAAGGTCTTACAGTTTATTTTCTTTAGCAAGCAGCAACAGATTGAGTAGAAAAGCCTGTCCCCTGCCAGCATGCTGCAGAGAAATTTCCTGAAAGTAAGGGTTTTTAGGCCCCCTGAACTCATTGGGCTGTGACAGCCAGAGTAGTTTCTAGGTTCCTCTTCTCCCCTCTAGTCAGCTAGGCAGGTGGGTGGAGTCTGGATAGAGTTAGGGTGAATCTGCTGTTAGGAAGGTCAATAGGGTCAGCTGACTTTTAGGGAACATTCCAGAAGGTCAGTCACATGACGTAATGGAATTTTCTAGAAGGGGTCTGAACTCCTATTTAAGGCAGCTTCAAGGGCTCTGCTCTGCCAGTCCTCAGAGATCTCCTGCCTGTGAGCTCCCCTCCCTCCCTCCGCGGCCTGGAGATATTATGTGGTATGGTGTTGTTTTTCACTGGTATGTTTGAGAGAGTGTTTGTTTTTGTTATTATCTACTGTAACATTTTGGCCCCTTTCACACGGGACGGATCTGTGAGGATCCACCCCATGAACCTCCGCTTGCTCTGCGGGGATCGCTCCGCTGATCCCCGCTGAGCCGGTGGATGACAGGGCAGTCCCCGCACACTGTGCAGGGACTGCCCTGTCAGATCTCCGCTATCCCCTATGGGGGGATCGGATGAACACGGACAGTCTGTCCGTGTTCATTCGATACGCTCTGCAGACGGATAGAAAAATAGGATTTTCCTCTGTCTGCAGAATCGGGGGATTGCGGACACGGAGGAGATCGGGTGTTAGTGGATGTTCATCCGCTGACACCCGCGATCTCATAGGGACCAATTTATGTCCCTTTTTCATCCGTAAACGGACGGATGAAAAAGCGGACATACGGTCCGCTGGTGTGAAAGGGGCCTTTAACTCTACCTTATTTGTTGTTGTTTTTATTCTGTGCACCCTGGCTGTCTACAGTCCCATTGATCTCTGTGTGGCATCAGTGGTCTCTCTGCAGAGGTCTGTCATTCAGGTGCTGAGTAAGAGATAGAGATCTCCAATCATCAGGATGCATAAGCCTTGTAAAGCAGGGTTCCCCAACCCCTGGTCCGCGGCCCACTGCCGGGCCGTGGCCTATTTGCAGATGGGCCCCGAAGGCTGCACTGTGTGAGGTGCGGCAGCGGGCAAGCAGAGAGATGACATCTCTCACCGCCCGCCCGGATCACGGCACTTCCGCCCACACAGCGGGGCTCCAACTGTGGTGATGCGCGGGAGCAGAGAGATGAGATCATCTCTCGCCGCCCGCCTGGAACGCGGCACTTCCGCCCACGCAGCGGGGCTCCTATACTGCTGTGAGGCGCGGGAGCAGAGAGATGAGATCATCTCTCGGCGCCCGCCCATAACGCGGCACTTCCGCCCACACAGCGGGGCTGCTATACTGCAGTGAGGCGCGGGAGCAGAGAGAGAATCTCTCACCGCCCGCCCCGCATTACCGCTGTTCTCCCTCACCTGCCTGTGCTGCCACCACGGCAGGTGACAAAAAAATCTACTGGCAGGTGGCAAACCACCTCTGGTGGCAGGTGGCAATCCACACCAGGTGGCAGGTGACGTGGCAATCCACACCTGGTGGCAGGTGACGTGGCAATCCACACCTGGTGGCAGGTGACATGGCAATCCACACCTGGTGGCAGGTGACGTGGCAGGCGACGTGGCAATCCGCACCTGGTGGCAGGCGACGTGGCAATCCGCACCTGGTGGCAGGCGACGTGGCAATCCGCACCTGGTGGCAGGTGACGTGGCAGGCGACGTGGCAATCCGCACCTGGTGGCAGGCGACGTGGCAATCCGCACCTGGTGGCAGGTGACGTGGCAGGCGACGTGGCAATCCGCACCTGGTGGCAGGCGACGTGGCAATCTGCACCTGGTGGCAGGTGACGTGGCAGGCGACGTGGCAATCCGCACCTGGTGGCAGGCGACGTGGCAATCCGCACCTGGTGGCAGGCGACATGGCAATCCACACCTGGTGGCAGGTGACGTGGCAAGCGACAATCCACATCTGGTGGCAGGCGAGGTGGCAAGCGACAATCCACATCTGGTGGCAGGCGAGGTGGCAAGCGACAATCCACATCTGGTGGCAGGCGACGTGGCAATCCACCCTGGTGGCAGGTGACATGGCAATCCACACCTGGTGGCAGGTGACGTGGCAAGCAACAATCCACACCTGGTGGAAGGCGACGTGGCAAGTGACAAACCGCATCTGGTGGCAGATTCTGCATTATGGTGAGTTTGAACTATTTAATTTTATATTACAATGCAATGACAGAAATAATGCGCTTCAATCATCCCAACACCATATCAGCCATTGTTCTGTGATGATTGAGGCGCTAACACTAGCCATTTCCCCGACAAACTGCCCGCGAAAAGCTACATAACAACCCAACCCCCCCCCCCCGGCCTTGGCACGATTCTATTACACAACGCCGGTCCTCGGTGCCAAAAAGGTTGGGGACCACTGTTGTAAAGTATCACTGCAATATCAAACAAATCTTGATATCAATACGTTATTGGCCATACTTTTCAGAAGCGCCTTGATGCACATATATCCGCTTAGTTTAAATCAATATTTTTTGCTGGAAAATTACTTAAAACCCCTACCTAGAAGATCTTAGAAGATCCTAGAGAATAAAATGATGATTGTTGCAGTTTTTTCTATCACATGGTATTTGTGCAGTGGTTTTTCAAAAGCATTTTTTGGGAGAAAAAAACAGACTTTAATGAACTTTATTGAAATAAACACAATATGTAACCCAATTTTTGGTAAAATGTAAAAGATGATGCTATGCCAAGTAAATAGATACCTAACATGTCATGCTTTAAAATGGCACATGCAGGTGAAATGGCCATGATAAAAATATCCATAGATGAAGCTGTTTAGAGTTATAGAGAAGGTCTAGCGCTAGAATTACTGGTCTCACTCTAATGTTCACAGTGATACCTCATATGTGTGGTGCTAACATCATTTATATGCATATGCATGCGTGACTTACATATGAGTTTGCTTCTGCGCGTGAGTACGGAGGGATGGGGGTGCTTTACATTTTGACATTTTGATCTTTTGTTTAAAGAAAAAAAAATCTGCCCTAGACAGGAAGTGATGTCATGACATTGCTCTGGTCCTCCAAGATCATAGAGGCGATCAGAGATGATCTGGTCTCTGTTCACCGCTATGGCCAGCTGCGTAAAATAGTGGGTAGTTTCTCAGGCACACCAGTAAGAACGGTAAGCCTGAGTAACACCGGCATGCGGCGGAAGGGGGGGAATGACTCCTCCTGCTGCTAATTAGCCACTGGGACCGCTTTTTAAAAAAAAGCCAATTGCCGGCTGAAATAAAAGTACTGATGCCATAACCCCGGTAAACCACTTGGATATTAAACCAAAGTAACAATTTTTTTTGTTTTTGCTAATCAGTAGTAAAGTGTTCTGGGATCCCCCCTCACTGCAAGGGTCACATTTAGATTTTTGCCTAGAGTCCCCTGAAGCTGCTTCTCTAGGTTGCTCTTGATGCACTGTCCATCACCTGGACAACATCAAATACAATGCAGAACCAACAGTCTTGCTTTATAAGTGGGCATGCTTAGGGCCAACCTACAACTAAAAGTGTCAGATGGAAGAAGAGAACATTGGCTGTGAGGGGAGTGAGGGATAAGGTCAGTAAAAGTGTTTTATAATGGAACCCTAAGGACCCTTTCACACTGGGGCGTCCGCAGCGTCGGCCGTAAAGCATCACTTTAGACCCCTTTCACACTTGGGCGCTTTGCAGGCGCTATAACGCTAAAAATAGCGCCTGCAAAGCGCCTTGAAACAGCCGCTGCTGTCTCTCCAATGTGAAAACCCCGAGGGCTTTCACACTGGAGCAGCGCGCTAACAGGACGGTAAAAAAAGTCCTGCTTGCCACATCTTTGGAGCAGTGAAGGAGCGGTGTGTATACCGCTCCTCCACCGCTCCTGCCCATTGAAATGAATGGGGCATCGTGGCTATACCGCCGGCAAAGCGCCTTTGCGGTGGCTTTAACCCTTTCTCGGCCGCTAGCGGGGGTAAAAGCGCCCCGCTGGCGGACGAATAGCGCCGCGAAATTGACAGTAAAGCGCCGCTAAAAATAGCGCCGACGCACCCACCGCCCCAGTGTGAAAGGGGCCTTACCGTCGTATTTGCGGGGGTATTCTGCCGCTAGCGAAGCGCTTTTAACCCCCGCTAGCAGCCGAAAAAGGGTTAAAACCACCCACAAAGCACTGCTGCAGCAGCGCTTTGCTGGCGGTATAGCCGCGGTGCCCATTGATTTCAATGGGCAGGAGCGGTGGAGGAGCAGTATACACACCGCTCCTTCACCGCTCCAAAGATGCTGCTAGCAGGACTTTTTTTTACCGTCCTGCTAGCGCACCGCTCCAGTGTGAAAGCCCTCAGGGCTTTCACACTGGAGAGACAGCAGCAGCTCTTTCAGAGCGCTTTGCAGGCGCTATTTTTAACGTTATAGTGCCTGCAAAGTGCCCCAGTGTGAAAGGGGTCTAAGAAAAACTTAGCATTTGCCTCTTGCAGTGTGGGGGGAATCCCACTGCAAGGTTAGTTTTTTATTAAAATTTTCAGCTTAAAGGCACAATCTCTCTCACTGAAAACATGGATAAAGCCATCAGATTTGTTGACTTATGTGCTTACATTTTACCTTGAGCTACTGATCCCTGTAACCCACTGACTTTATATAACATGTGGTAGAGATATCAAGAAACACACATTTGAAAAAGAACTGAGAGCTCCATCTGCTGTCTGGATAAAAAACACATGCAATATATATATTTTCACATGCAATATTTCATATTTATCTTTTTTTTTGTTCTTAAGAAGGACAAGGAAAGCAGTGACCCACCCCTTCATGAATAGGTCCCAGGGGGTTGCACCGCACAAAAGGATATTTTTTGACCTCTCCCACATTAGGGTGATTTACTAAAGGAGGATAGAGTGATAATTGTGCAAAATAAATGTTTACTTGCTTGATTAATAAACAGTGTTAACTTGATCTTGTTTTTACTGCTCTTGCACAGGATTGGGCATTCACAGTAAACACCTTCATCTTGTTCACTGAATAACACAATAGTAAAATAAATAACTCAATGTAAAATAACTTCCACTGCCATGCTTAAAATGTACAATTAAAGCTAAATTCCAGAGAGAAAAAAAACATGACAACTTAGTATCCTGTTGACAGCTGCCCAGCAATCTAAGCAGTCACTCAAATAGTCTTTTACTGACTACAGTGCTGGCATGTTGACAGACCTGAAAGGCAGCAACAGGACTGTTTGGCTGCATGGAAACTGGCATACAGTCATACCAATGTAAATGGTCACCATAACCACTTTTGCGGCAGCAGAAGATTGCGTAATTATGGATTATGTAAAAATATGGGTGTTGAAAACTTTATTTAAAAAAAGGTGAAAGGGTAACCAATTGACTTTTTTTTTTTTTCCTGGCTGGAGTTTTGCTTAAAATGAACACAATATTTGAACCTAAATAACATATGTCCACAAAAGCTTGGCAATGTGATTGTCAGATAAAATTTTAACAGTCATTTTTATTTCACAATCTCCTACACTAAGCCGAATTGAAGAAGACATTCCCTTCATCCTTTTTTATTAAGCGATGTGTAAACAAGTCAGAATTCTGTTCATGGAAGCTCTTGAGCAAGCTCCATACTGGGACTGTCACAACCTCTGGTTGAGGTTTCTGAAAAAGATACAATGAAGGTTTTCACTGTTTTAGCTCTTTGATGTTTGTTGTTCCTTGACCCCTGTTGTGATAGGTAAGAATAAGCCACCAGCAGTTGTTATTAAGCCTGTTCCTTTCTCCTCATTTTAGTCTACTTCTCTGAAAGGCAATATAATATACAGTAATCTCTTCAGCAGTGCACAGAAACAGATATTTTAGGATATAGGCTACAAAAAGGTCACACATGTGTCACTTTCGCTCTTGTTAACTGCTTTCTTTAACACTGCTGCATTTGGTTCATAATTTTCTGTACCTAAAATCCGGTATATCCTTGTACCATGACCCCATTTATAACAGCCATTGCCTTACGCTTAGATGCTAAGTACATTAAAACACTTACAATTTAGACAGATCAAGAGGTAAAGTCATAGCAGGAATTTTAGAAAGTATGTGTTGGAAAAAAAATTTCCAGTAGTAAAAATAACCATTTAAGCAATTAAACTATTCACGCTAAGACTTTTAATATACTGTATATGGCATAGTTTTTTTTTACAAGAATAATACATGAATTCAGGTATACAAAACTTTAACAACAAAAATTAAAGGTTGCACTGTTAGGGTACAAGTTGCCTACAAGTCGCCTAGAAGTCGGAGTGAAGTAGTACAGGAATAGTGATGAGCCGAACACCCCCGGGTTCGGTTCGCACCAGAACCCGCGAACGGACCGGAAGTTCGAACGAACATTAGAACCCTATTAAATACAATGGATGCGAACGTTCGAATTCTAAAGTGCTAATTATAACAACTATTATGCATGTTATTGTCCTAAAAAGGGTTTGGGAACCCGGGTTCTGCACCAGGGGACATGTATCAATGCAAAAAGAAGTTTTAAAAACGGTCGTTTTTCGGGAGCAGTCATTTTAATGATGCATAAAGTGAAAAAAAAAAAGTCAAATATTCCTTTAAATATCGTACCTGGGGGGTGTCTAAAGTATGCCTGTGAAGTGCCACGTGTTTCCCGTGTTTAGAACTGTCCCTGCACAAAATGACACTTCTAAAGGAAAAAAAAGCCATTTAAAACTGCTTGCGGCTTTAATGTAATGTCTGGTCCCGGTAATATGGATGAAATTCTTTAAGAAAAATGGCATAGCTACCCCATGACCCCCCCCCCCCCTACCCCAGCCCATTACCAGCCCCTTTGGGTCTTGTATGGATATTAAGGGGAACCCCGCACATAAAATAAAAAAGGCCCTATATACTCTGAACAGCCGTATACAGGCGGTGCATACAAGACAGGGACTGTAGGTTTGTTCTTATGTAGAATCTGTTTGTAATTTTGAACAGGTACATTGTTGAAGTGTAGCTCCAGCCCAAAAATCTATTTTTAAACTTTTTGGAAAACATAGGTAAGGGTTATCACCCCTGTAACATTTGTTTTGCTGTCTGTGCCCCTGTTCAGAACATTTCACCTCACTTTCCGTCCCAATGACAACTGTTTTTGAAATGTGGTGTTTTTCTTGAAACAAGGATTGCTGATAAAGCATCAGTACAGAGGAGACACCTTTCTCCCATATTTATTCTTACAGGAGAGAATTTTCCTTCCTAGTGGTAGATTTCCTCTCACTTCCTGTTGTCTTCTTGCGTTTGCAAGTAGGAGTCGTTTGTAAGTTGGATGTTTGAAAGTAGGGACCTGCCGTATATACTCTGCAGAAATAGGCCCCTTAGTTGTTGGTGTTGGCACAACACTGTAAGCACTCACAGTTACTCTTGGTTGGTGCTGGAACGCCCTGCTGTCAACTATTATATCAGGAATTTTAATTACATATAATTGTTGAACAGTGGTAGTAAAAATTGGGCCTTTGATGGTGGTGCTGGTGCCACAACACTGTAAGCCCTGACAGTTACTCTTGGTGGGTGCAGCAATGGGCCCTGCTGTGAATTATTAGATCAAGAATTGTAATTACATGCCCCTGTTGAACAGGGGCTGAAAAATTGGGCCTTAGGCACTGGTGGCACAACACTGCAACCCCTCACAGATACTGTACTTGGAGCACAGCAATGAGCCCTGTTGCAAAGTATTGCTTCAAAAATTGTAATGACACGCCCCTGTTAAACAGGGGCTGAAAAATTGGGCCTTAGGCACTGGTGGCACAACACTGCAACTCCTCACAGATACTGTACTTGGAGCACAGCAATGAGCCCTGTTGCAAAGTATTGCTTCAAAAATTGTAATTACACGCCCCTGTTAAACAGGGGCTGAAAAATTGGGCGTTAGGCACTGGTGGCGGCACCCATAAACAAAAATGATCTTCCAAGCTATCATCATCAATCGTATCATTGAGGACTCGGAGGAGGAGGATAGCCAGTCAACATAACAGCACAGGCACTCAGCATCAGCATCAGTCTTGAAGGGATGTGACATTTTAAAATCAATTAGTCTGTTATATCAGCATCAGGTGTGTGGTAGCTGGTGGTGATCCAAGACTGGTTCATCTTGATGAAAGTCAGTCGATCAACCGAGTCGGTGGACAGGCGCACCCTGTGATCCGTGACAAATCCTCCAGCAGCACTGAATGTGCGTTCCGAAAGAACGCTGGATGCAGGACAGGCCAGTAGCTCAATTGCATACTGTGCAAGCTCTGGCCAGTGATCCATCCTCAAGACCCAGTAAGCCAGAGGATTTTCGGTGGGGAAGGTGTCCAAGTCTGACCTTGCCCCTAGATATTCCTGCACCATGTTTATCAGACGCTGGCGATGGTTGCTGGAACCAATCATACTTTGGGGCTGCGGACTAAAGAATTGTCTGAACGCATCGGTCAGACGGCCACCTTCCCCACCGCTCCTTCTTTGACTGGCCGAAGCCTCAGCAACTCGTTGTCCAGGACCAGGAGTTTGCAACCTCCCAGTCTCTGGGAACGCGTTGCACAGACCTTTCTGCAAGGCCTCCCGGAGTTGTCTCATCCTCTGCTCCCTCTGCGACGGTAACATAAGGTCCGCAACCTTACCCTTGTACCGTGGATCAAGGAGAGTGGCCAGCCAGTAATGGTCCCTCTCCTTGATCCGAAGAATACGAGGATCCTTCCGCAGACTTTGCAGGATCAGGGAGGCCATGCAGCGTAGGTTTGCTGAGGCATTCGCTCCGGAGTCCTCTGGGTCACTAAGGACGACATGATCCGCAGCCACCTCCTCCCAGCCACGTACAAGTCCACTGGTTTCTTGGGACTGTAAATCATCCCTAAAAGACTGCTGCTGATGATGCTGAGTGCCAGCCTCCACCTCCATGCTGACACAATCCTCCTCCTCCTCCTCCTCCTCCTCCTCCTCTTCCTGTGCGATGGGTGGGACAGAAGGAACACTGTCTGGGTAAAGGGGGCCTTGAGAGGCAAGGAAGTCCTCCTCTTCCTGCCTCTGTTCTGCCTCAAGTGCCCTGTCCATTATTCCACGCAGCGTGTGCTCCAACAGGTGGACAAGAGGTACAGTGTCACTGATGCATGCACTGTCACTGCTCACCATCCTCGTGGCCTCCTCAAATGGTGCCAGGACAGTGCATGCATCCCTGATCATGCCCCACTGGCGTGGAGAAAAAAAACCAAGCTCCCCTGACCCTGTCCTGGTGCCGTAGTCGCACAGGTACTCATTGATGGCCCTCTGCTGCGTGTGCAGCCGCTGCAGCATGGCCAACGTTGAGTTCCACCTGGTGGGCATGTCACATATAAGGCGGTTCTTGGGCAGGTTCAACTCCTTTTGCAGCTCAGCCAGGCGAGCACTGGCATTATAAGATCTGCGGAAATGCACACAGACTTTCCTGGCCTGCCTCAGGACATCCTGTAAGCCCGGGTACCTGCCCAAGAACCGCTGCACCACCAGGTTAAGGACGTGAGCCACACAGGGCACATGGGTCAGTTGTCCCTGTCGGAGGGCGGAGAGGAGGTTGGTGCCATTGTCGCAAACCACCATTCCTGGCTTAAGCTGGCGTGGCGTCAACCACCTCTCGGCCTGGCCCTGCAGAGCAGACAGGACCTCTGCCCCAGTGTGGCTTCTGTCCCCCAAACACACCAGCGCAAGCACGGCATGGCATCTTTTTGCCTGCGTACTTGCGTAGCCCCGTGAACGGCTACGGAGCACCGCTGGTTCATAGGACAAACCACAGGAAGAGGCCATGGAGGAAGAAGAAGAGGAGGGGGTGGAGGAGAGAGGTGTGTCACAACCAGTAGTAGCATTTTGGAGGCGTGGCGGTGGGACAACCTCCAACACTACTGCACCTTGTCCTGAATCCTTCCCAGCTGCCAAAAGAGTGACCCAATGGGCCGTGAAAGAAAGGTAACGTCCCTGTCCATGCCTGCTGGACCATGAGTCAGCGGTAATATGCACCTTACCGCTGACCGCCCTGTCCAGCGAGGCCAAGACATTGCCTTCCACATGCCGGTAGAGAGCCGGAATAGCCTTCCGTGAGAAAAAGTGGCGTTTGGGAACCTGCCACTGAGGAACCGCACATTGCACAAACTCACGGAAGGGGGCCGAGTCTACCAACTGAAAAGGCAGCAGTTGAAGCGCTAGCAATTTAGCCAAGCTAGCATTCAACCGCTGGGCATGTGGATGGCTGGGAGTGAACTTCTTTCGACGGTCCAGCAGCTGGGGCAGGGAAATTTGCCTGCTAGAATCGGACGTCGGTGTACTGCTAGCAGAGTGGGCGCAAGTACTTGGCTGTGACACACCTAATTCTACACCTTCATTCCTCTCAGTGCATGTTTCAGAGAGGACTGAAGTTATAGTGGGGTTGGAGATCCCAGCTGATGCGGTGCAAGGAGAGGTCCGCTTTGTTCTTTGGTGTGGGTCTTTGAGGTAGGCTTGCCAACGAGCTGCATGGCAGGTCAACATATGTCTGGTCAGGCATGTGGTACCCAAGCGGCTGATGTTTTGGCCACGCGATATACGCTTGAGACATATGTTGCAAACAGCAGCTGTGCGATCTGATGCACTAGCCTCAAAAAAGGCCCACACCAAAGAACTTTTTGAATGACGGGCAGAGGCAGCGCCCTGCACAGGCGGAGCTCTGCGGTGTGATTCCGTCGGTGTACTGCCCTTACGCTGGCCACCAAAGGGCATCCTGCCTCGTTGGAGATGTGCCTCCTCCTCATCCTCCTCCTCCTCCTCTCTCCTATTAGGCACCCACGTGGAGTCATTGACCTCATCATCCCCTCCCTCCTCATCACTGGAGCCAATCTGGCAGTATGCTGCAGCTGCTGGAACATGACTGCCAGATTGGTGTCCTTCTTGAGCATCCCCTCTGTCTGCTCTCACGCTACTGCCTTCCTCTAGCTGGGTTTCATCATCAGACCCTTCGAAACGCTGGGCATCCTCCTGGAGCATGTACCCAACACTGTGCTGAAACAGTTCGGGGGACTCCTCAGGAGGAGGACATGGTGGGTCTAGGGAAGGAGTGACTGATGATTTGTCTGACATTGATACCAGGGAAGACGACGCTTTGGCAGCTGCTTTTCCAGTACCCTGAGCCTGGGTGAGAGAGGATGAGGAGGAGGAGGAGGGCTTGGTCATCCACTCTACCAAGTCTTCGGCATGATGTGGCTCAACATGTCCAGCTGCCGAAAAGAAGGACAAGCGTGTCCCATGGCCATGTGCTGATGACAATGCACCGCGTCCACGACCAGCACTGTTGCCCCCAGACACAGAGCCTGCTTGCCCTCTTTTATTGCCTCCTGACTGTCTGCCTCTCCTTGTTTGCCTTCCAGACATTCTAATAGATGGCCTGCAGGGAGATGGGAAAAAAGCAATAAGGGCTACCTTCAGGTGTCCTTCTCTGTCCCTGGAAACAAGGACTTGCAGAGTGAAAGAAAAAAAACACTCTCCCTACCTACAGTTTTCTGTCCCTAGAAAAAAGGTTTTTTTTAATCACAATATAGCACAAGGAAAATTAACTCACTGTCCTTACAGGTCCCTGGAAACAAGGACTTGCAGAGTGAAAGAAAAAAAACACTCTCCCTACCTACAGTTTTCTGTCCCTAGAAAAAAATGTTTTTTTTAATCACAATATAGCAAAAGGACAATTCACTCACTGTCCTTCCAGGTCCCTGGAAACAAGGACTTGCAGAGTGAAAGAAACTGACACTGTCCCTACCTAGAGTTTTCTGTCCCTGGAATAAATGTTTTTTTCAGCACAATATAGCACAAGGACAATTAACTCACTGTCCTTACAGGTCCCTGGAAACAAGGACTTGCAGAGTGAAAGAAAAAAAATACTCTCCCTACCTACAGTTTTCTGTCCCTAGAAAAAAATGTTTTTTTTAATCACAATATAGCAAAAGGACAATTCACTCACTGTCCTTCCAGGTCCCTGGAAACAAGGACTTGCAGAGTGAAAGAAACTGACACTGTCCCTACCTAGAGTTTTCTGTCCCTAGAATAAATGTTTTTTTTAATCACAATATAGCAAAAGGACAATTCACTCACTGTCCTTCCAGGTCCCTGGAAACAAGGACTTGCAGAGTGAAAGAAACTGACACTGTCCCTACCTAGAGTTTTCTGTCCCTAGAATAAATGTTTTTTTTAATCACAATATAGCAAAAGGACAATTCACTCACTGTCCTTCCAGGTCCCTGGAAACAAGGACTTGCAGAGTGAAAGAAACTGACACTGTCCCTACCTAGAGTTTTCTGTCCCTAGAATAAATGTTTTTTTTAATCACAATATAGCACAAGGAAAATTAACTCACTGTCCTTACAGGTCCCTGGAAACAAGGACTTGCAGAGTGAAAGAAAAAAAACACTCTCCCTACCTACAGTTTTCTGTCCCTAGAAAAAAATGTTTTTTTTAATCACAATATAGCAAAAGGACAATTCACTCACTGTCCTTCCAGGTCCCTGGAAACAAGGACTTGCAGAGTGAAAGAAACTGACACTGTCCCTACCTAGAGTTTTCTGTCCCTAGAATAAATGTTTTTTTTAATCACAATATAGCAAAAGGACAATTCACTCACTGTCCTTCCAGGTCCCTGGAAACAAGGACTTGCAGAGTGAAAGAAACTGACACTGTCCCTACCTAGAGTTTTCTGTCCCTAGAATAAATGTTTTTTTTAATCACAATATAGCAAAAGGACAATTCACTCACTGTCCTTCCAGGTCCCTGGAAACAAGGACTTGCAGAGTGAAAGAAACTGACACTGTCCCTACCTAGAGTTTTCTGTCCCTAGAATAAATGTTTTTTTTTAATCACAATATAGCAAAAGGACAATTCACTCACTGTCCTTCCAGGTCCCTGGAAACAAGGACTTGCAGAGTGAAAGAAACTGACACTGTCCCTACCTAGAGTTTTCTGTCCCTAGAATAAATGTTTTTTTTAATCACAATATAGCACAAGGAAAATTAACTCACTGTCCTTACAGGTCCCTGGAAACAAGGACTTGCAGAGTGAAAGAAAAAAAACACTCTCCCTACCTACAGTTTTCTGTCCCTAGAAAAAAATGTTTTTTTTAATCACAATATAGCAAAAGGACAATTCACTCACTGTCCTTCCAGGTCCCTGGAAACAAGGACTTGCAGAGTGAAAGAAACTGACACTGTCCCTACCTAGAGTTTTCTGTCCCTAGAATAAATGTTTTTTTTAATCACAATATAGCAAAAGGACAATTCACTCACTGTCCTTCCAGGTCCCTGGAAACAAGGACTTGCAGAGTGAAAGAAACTGACACTGTCCCTACCTAGAGTTTTCTGTCCCTAGAATAAATGTTTTTTTTAATCACAATATAGCAAAAGGACAATTCACTCACTGTCCTTCCAGGTCCCTGGAAACAAGGACTTGCAGAGTGAAAGAAACTGACACTGTCCCTACCTAGAGTTTTCTGTCCCTAGAATAAATGTTTTTTTTAATCACAATATAGCACAAGGAAAATTAACTCACTGTCCTTACAGGTCCCTGGAAACAAGGACTTGCAGAGTGAAAGAAAAAAAACACTCTCCCTACCTACAGTTTTCTGTCCCTAGAAAAAAATGTTTTTTTTAATCACAATATAGCAAAAGGACAATTCACTCACTGTCCTTCCAGGTCCCTGGAAACAAGGACTTGCAGAGTGAAAGAAACTGACACTGTCCCTACCTAGAGTTTTCTGTCCCTAGAATAAATGTTTTTTTTAATCACAATATAGCAAAAGGACAATTCACTCACTGTCCTTCCAGGTCCCTGGAAACAAGGACTTGCAGAGTGAAAGAAACTGACACTGTCCCTACCTAGAGTTTTCTGTCCCTAGAATAAATGTTTTTTTTAATCACAATATAGCAAAAGGACAATTCACTCACTGTCCTTCCAGGTCCCTGGAAACAAGGACTTGCAGAGTGAAAGAAACTGACACTGTCCCTACCTAGAGTTTTCTGTCCCTAGAATAAATGTTTTTTTTAATCACAATATAGCAAAAGGACAATTCACTCACTGTCCTTCCAGGTCCCTGGAAACAAGGACTTGCAGAGTGAAAGAAACTGACACTGTCCCTACCTAGAGTTTTCTGTCCCTAGAATAAATGTTTTTTTTAATCACAATATAGCACAAGGAAAATTAACTCACTGTCCTTACAGGTCCCTGGAAACAAGGACTTGCAGAGTGAAAGAAAAAAAACACTCTCCCTACCTACAGTTTTCTGTCCCTAGAAAAAAATGTTTTTTTTAATCACAATATAGCAAAAGGACAATTCACTCACTGTCCTTCCAGGTCCCTGGAAACAAGGACTTGCAGAGTGAAAGAAACTGACACTGTCCCTACCTAGAGTTTTCTGTCCCTAGAATAAATGTTTTTTTTAATCACAATATAGCAAAAGGACAATTCACTCACTGTCCTTCCAGGTCCCTGGAAACAAGGACTTGCAGAGTGAAAGAAACTGACACTGTCCCTACCTAGAGTTTTCTGTCCCTAGAATAAATGTTTTTTTTAATCACAATATAGCAAAAGGACAATTCACTCACTGTCCTTCCAGGTCCCTGGAAACAAGGACTTGCAGAGTGAAAGAAACTGACACTGTCCCTACCTAGAGTTTTCTGTCCCTAGAATAAATGTTTTTTTTAATCACAATATAGCACAAGGAAAATTAACTCACTGTCCTTACAGGTCCCTGGAAACAAGGACTTGCAGAGTGAAAGAAAAAAAACACTCTCCCTACCTACAGTTTTCTGTCCCTAGAAAAAAATGTTTTTTTTAATCACAATATAGCAAAAGGACAATTCACTCACTGTCCTTCCAGGTCCCTGGAAACAAGGACTTGCAGAGTGAAAGAAACTGACACTGTCCCTACCTAGAGTTTTCTGTCCCTGGAATAAATGTTTTTTTCAGCACAATATAGCACAAGGACAATTAACTCACTGTCCTTACAGGTCCCTGGAAACAAGGACTTGCAGAGTGAAAGAAAAAAAATACTCTCCCTACCTACAGTTTTCTGTCCCTAGAAAAAAATGTTTTTTTTAATCACAATATAGCAAAAGGACAATTCACTCACTGTCCTTCCAGGTCCCTGGAAACAAGGACTTGCAGAGTGAAAGAAACTGACACTGTCCCTACCTAGAGTTTTCTGTCCCTAGAATAAATGTTTTTTTTAATCACAATATAGCAAAAGGACAATTCACTCACTGTCCTTCCAGGTCCCTGGAAACAAGGACTTGCAGAGTGAAAGAAACTGACACTGTCCCTACCTAGAGTTTTCTGTCCCTAGAATAAATGTTTTTTTTAATCACAATATAGCAAAAGGACAATTCACTCACTGTCCTTCCAGGTCCCTGGAAACAAGGACTTGCAGAGTGAAAGAAACTGACACTGTCCCTACCTAGAGTTTTCTGTCCCTAGAATAAATGTTTTTTTTAATCACAATATAGCAAAAGGACAATTCACTCACTGTCCTTCCAGGTCCCTGGAAACAAGGACTTGCAGAGTGAAAGAAACTGACACTGTCCCTACCTAGAGTTTTCTGTCCCTAGAATAAATGTTTTTTTTAATCACAATATAGCAAAAGGACAATTCACTCACTGTCCTTCCAGGTCCCTGGAAACAAGGACTTGCAGAGTGAAAGAAACTGACACTGTCCCTACCTAGAGTTTTCTGTCCCTAGAATAAATGTTTTTTTTAATCACAATATAGCACAAGGAAAATTAACTCACTGTCCTTACAGGTCCCTGGAAACAAGGACTTGCAGAGTGAAAGAAAAAAAACACTCTCCCTACCTACAGTTTTCTGTCCCTAGAAAAAAATGTTTTTTTTAATCACAATATAGCAAAAGGACAATTCACTCACTGTCCTTCCAGGTCCCTGGAAACAAGGACTTGCAGAGTGAAAGAAACTGACACTGTCCCTACCTAGAGTTTTCTGTCCCTGGAATAAATGTTTTTTTCAGCACAATATAGCACAAGGACAATTAACTCACTGTCCTTACAGGTCCCTGGAAACAAGGACTTGCAGAGTGAAAGAAAAAAAATACTCTCCCTACCTACAGTTTTCTGTCCCTAGAAAAAAATGTTTTTTTTAATCACAATATAGCAAAAGGACAATTCACTCACTGTCCTTCCAGGTCCCTGGAAACAAGGACTTGCAGAGTGAAAGAAACTGACACTGTCCCTACCTAGAGTTTTCTGTCCCTAGAATAAATGTTTTTTTTAATCACAATATAGCAAAAGGACAATTCACTCACTGTCCTTCCAGGTCCCTGGAAACAAGGACTTGCAGAGTGAAAGAAACTGACACTGTCCCTACCTAGAGTTTTCTGTCCCTAGAATAAATGTTTTTTTTAATCACAATATAGCAAAAGGACAATTCACTCACTGTCCTTCCAGGTCCCTGGAAACAAGGACTTGCAGAGTGAAAGAAACTGACACTGTCCCTACCTAGAGTTTTCTGTCCCTAGAATAAATGTTTTTTTTAATCACAATATAGCAAAAGGACAATTCACTCACTGTCCTTCCAGGTCCCTGGAAACAAGGACTTGCAGAGTGAAAGAAACTGACACTGTCCCTACCTAGAGTTTTCTGTCCCTAGAATAAATGTTTTTTTTTAAGCACACTATAGCAGAAGCACAAAACACACTGACACTCTCCCTACCTATCCTTCTCTTTCCCTAAACTAAAGGAATCCAGGTTAAGCAAGAAAGAAATAACAGTCACTGTCCCTGCCTATGCTACTCTATCCCTGCTCCGGAACACACTACACTAGGCCGCCGTGCTGGCGGCCTTTTATAGTGTGGGGCGTGTACTAAACACCCTCAGCAATAATTGGCCACAGGCATCCTGCCTGTGGCCAATCATTGCTCTCCTCGCTGCCGGCGCTGTGATTGGCCAAGCATGCGGGGTCACAGTGCATGCTTGGCCAATCACAGCGCCTGGATGACACTGCGATGGCGTAGTGCATTGTGGGCCGTTCGCGTCACTCGAATTTGGCGCGAACGGCCCAAATCGTTCGATCTTCGTCGAACGATCGAACAGCCAATGTTCGAGTCGAACGTATGTTCGACTCGAACACGAAGCTCATCCCTATACAGGAACCTTTTTTGAAGTCGGAGCGACTGCAGTAGTGTGCATTAAGATGGCTCTCATTCACTTACATTGATTTTCTCATGCCGCGCAAATTAAGGCGACTTGGGGCGACTTCAAGTCAGATCCAAAGTCGCCCCTGTGTGAATGGGCTCTTATAGATACTGAAAACACTGAGTATATAGCTGAAAATACAATAATTAATAATTCTAAATTCAACATGAATCACGCAAGCATTTGAATCACTCCCAAATCTCACTGTTCCGAAGCCACCACTGTTGTCCCTTACTTTGGGCTTGCCTGGGGCTGGCTGAAGCCCGTTCCTTCTCCACAAATATGCTATATAAAGCAAGGTCACACTTCGATGATGTCACATCTTACAAGATCTTTATTAAACTGATAATGCACATCCAAGTCCCTGTGTGAGAAACCCACCCATTTATGAGATCTCTACGATTAGAGTCCAGATTTGTGAAATGCATTAGCCTGGTGATTTTCTCAGTTGGGGATTTGGATGTAAAGTGGAAGTAGTATACCGCACTAATTACAATTGTGATAAATACTGTGAAAAAAAGCAGCAGCACAAAAAACATGAGAAATAATCATGCACACAAGAGTAAAATAAACAATAAAGTCACACTAGTCAAATAAATGTGATTGGACCAAGAACTAAAGAAAGGCCAAAACATAACATGTGAACCACTATGTGTGAACAAATATAAACATATGTGTGTATCAAAAACACATAAAATGTGAAGGAGTATTAATAAAAAGAAAAAATCTTTGAAAGATAGAAGATGAAGCAAGTTCTGCAATTAAAGAGTTCCAGCAGGATGGGAAATTTTTGGGCTTTCACCACCACTAAGGGAAAAGGATGAAGATCTCCGTGTGGCAATCACTTAAAGAAGTGGGGACTCTTACCGGAAGGACTGGACCTCCTCTAACAGCGAGGTCACACCCACCGGCAGATATAACCCTCTGCGGGGTCTGAAATGGATCCTGGCTCAGGGATACACTGGCAGCCTGAGGGCATCCTCCACAGTGTACAGTCATCGTCCACCTGCTTTCCTCAAGATCCCAATCATCCGAGATAGCACGGAGCGTATAAAGGAATAAAGGCTCCAATAGTGCATTATCTTTAAAACTGGTTTATTGCTAAAAAATCTCTGGTTTGATGTACATACATCATAAAAAAAAAAGTCGGCAATAAAAAATTCAAACAGCCGCACTTCCAGGGTCACGTTGGCGTAATGACGTCAGCGCGTAGCTCCGCCCGCAAAATCATTAATTGCAGAGAAACTAGTGCCAACAATGGATTCATTGGTTTGGAAAAAACTCATCTGACTTTTATCTGCTGCAGACGTGAATAGAAGAGACCCCACATGGTCATAGGCAATAAAGGAGGAGATTACTCATTGGACACTTACTTATATGAGGATCACACAAATACAGTGAGGGACATTTGTCAATCTTGTCACAAGGTAAAACAATGCTAACCAGGAGCAGTGTAATGCATTGTGAGACAGCCCCAATCTCAAATGTCTCCATTGGATGCTCTAAATTAACACTTATGACTGAATGAAACCTGACCCTGACCACCCTTTTAGAGTGTAAATTTGTCTTTTCTACAGTAATAAATCTGTTTTTGAACTTTGCAAACTGTTGCACTTGGCTGCAAAGGAATACAGGCACACTACTGACCCGTTGCAAAAAAAATTCTGAAGGAGACCTACAGCCTGATTTGTGATTCATTGTGCATTTGCTTAATAAATGCACGTTAGTACAATATATATATACATATATATATATATATATATATATATATATATATATATTTATACAAGTATGTATAACATACACATACATACCGTATATACTTGAGTATAAGCTGACCCGAATATAAGCCGAGGCACCTAATTTTACCACAAAAAACAGGGAAAACATATTGACTCAAGTATAAGGCCTCATGCCCACGGACGTTTTTACAGCCGCGTTTTTGAGCGTTTTTACAGCTTAAAAACGCCTGTCCATGTTATTGTATACATTTTTTGACCGTATTTTTTTTCGAAAAAATAAAATAAAAAAAACGTCGGAGCTCAACGACCTTCGCGTTTTTTTATGACTAACGCCGACGCCAAGGAACGCACTGGTCCTGGGTTTTTTTTACAGCTTAAAAACGCCTATGCTATTTGCAGCTCAAAAATGCCTAGGTGGGCATGAAGCTATAGACTAACATGGACAGGCGTTTTTAAGCTGTAAAAAACACTCAAAAACGCGGCTGTAAAAACGTCCGTGGGCATGAGGCCTAAGCCTAGTATGGGAAAATGCAGCAGCTACTGGGTAAACAATGCCCATCTGCAGCCTCACTGTGCCCATTTGCAGTCTAATTGTGCCCATTTGCAGTCTAATTGTGCCCATTTGCAGTCTCACTGTGCCCAGTTGCAGTCTCACTGTGCCCAGTTGCAGTCTCACTGTGCCCATTTGCAGCCGTACCTTTCATTACTAAACAAGAGTGTGTCTCCCGCTGTGTAATGCATTTGTAGTCTCACTGAGCCCATTTGCAGCCGTATCAATCATTACTAAAACAGCGTGTGTCTCCTGTGTAATGCAGTCTGTTCGGCCATCCATTGAAACAAAGCCCGCCTCCTCCTCGTCTGTCCATGATAGAGGAACACTGATACGATGCTGGGAAACTGTATCAGTGTTTCGCCTATCACAGACGAGGAGGAGGCGGGGGTTCCGCCTATCACAGACGAGGAGGAGGCGGGGGTGCCTATCACAGATGAAGAGGAGGCGGGGGCTTTGTTACAATGGAGGGGCGAACAGAATGCATTACACAGCGAGAAACACACGCTGTTTTAGTAATGAAAGGTACGGCTCACTCGAGTATAAGCCGAGGGGGAGTTTTACAGCCTAAAAAATTCGCTGAAAAACTCGGCTTATACTCGAGTATATACGGTATACTGCTTATTAGTGATGAGCCGAACACCCCCGGGTTCGGTTCGCACCAGAACCCGCGAACGGACCGAAAGTTCGCACGAACTTTAGAACCCTATTAAATACAATGGATGCGAACGTTCGAAATCTAAAGTGCTATTTAAAAACGACTAATATGCATGTTATTGTCCTAAAAAGGGTTTGGGAACCCGGGTTCTGCACCAGGGGACATGTATCAATCCAAAAAAAAGTTTTAAAAACGGCCGTTTTTCGGGAGCAGTCATTTTAATGATGCATAAAGTGAAAAAAAAAAGTCAAATATTCCTTTAAATATCGTACCTGGAGGGTGTCTAAAGTATGCCTGTGAAGTGCCACGTGTTTCCCGTGTTTAGAACTGTCCCTGCACAAAATTACATTTCTAAAGGAAAAAAAGCCATTTAAAATTGCTTGCGGCTTTAATGTAATGTCTGGTCCCGGTAATATGGATGAAAATCTTTAAGAAAAATGGCATAGCTACCCCATCACAGCCCCCCCCCTACCCCAGCCCATTACCAGCCCCTTTCGGTCTTGTATGGATATTAAGGGGAACCCCGCACACAAAATAAAAAAGGCCCTATATACTCTGAACAGCCGTATACAGGCGGTGCATACAAGACAGGGACTGTAGGTTTGTTCTTATGTAGAATCTGTTTGTAATTTTGAACAGGTACATTGTTTAAGTGTAGCTCCAGCCAAAAAATCTATTTTTAAGCTTTTTGGAAAACATAGGGAAGGGTTATCACCCCTGTAACATTTGTTTTGCTGTCTGTGCAGTGTGCACCTGTTCAGAACAGTTCACCTCACTTTCCGTCCTAATGACAAATGTGTTTTGAAAATTTGGGGTTTTTATTGAAACAAGAATTGGTGATAAAGCAACAGTGGAGAGGAGACACTTTTTTTCCCATATTAACTCTTACAGGAGAGAATTTCCCTTCCTAGGGGTAGATTTCCTCTCACTTCCTGTTGTATCCTTCCGTTTGCAAGGAGGAGTCGTTTGTAAGTTGGATGTTTGAAAGTAGGGGCCTGCCGTATATACTCAGCTGAAATTTGCCCCTTACATGTTGGTGTTGCCACAACACTGTGAGCCCTCACAGTTACTCTTGGTGGGCGCATGAATGGGCCCTGCTGTGAATTATTAGATCAAGAATTGTAATTGCATGCCCCTGTTGAACAGGGGCTGAAAAATTGGGCCTTTGGTGGTGGTGGTGGTGTTGACACAACACTGTAAGGCCTCACAGTTAGTCTTGGTGGGTGCAGGAATGGGCCCTGCTGTGAATTATTAGATCAAGAATTGTAATTACATGCCCCTGTTAAACAGGGGCAGAAAAATTGGGCCTTAGGCACTGGTGCCACAACACTGCAACCCCTCACAGATACTGTACTTGGAGCACAGCAATGAGCCCTGTTGCAAAGTATTGCATCAAAAATTGTAATTACACGCCCCTGTTAAACAGGGGCTGAAAAATTGGGCCTTAGCCACTGGAGGCGGCACCCAGAAACAAAAATGTTCTTCCAAGCTATCATCATCAATCGGATCATTGAGGAGGAGGAGGATAGTCAGTCAACATAACAGGGCAGTCTCTCAGCATCAGCATCAGTCTTGAAGGGATGTGACATTTGAAAATAAATTAATCTGTTATATCAGCTTCAGGTGTTTGGTAGCTGGTGGTGATCCAAGACTGGTTCATCTTTATGAAGGTCAGTCGATCAACAGAGTCGGTGGACAGGCGCACCCTGTGATCCGTGACAAATCCTCCAGCAGCACTGAATGTGCGTTCTGAAAGAACGCTGGATGCAGGACAGGCCAGTAGCTCAATTGCATACTGTGCAAGCTCTGGCCAGTGATCCATCCTCAAGACCCAGTAAGCCAGAGGATTTTCGGTGGGGAAGGTGTCCAAGTCTGACCTTGCCCCTAGGTATTCCTGCACCATGTATTCAGACGCTGGCGATGGTTGCTGGAACCGATCATACATTGGGGCTGCGGACTAAAGAATTGTCTGAACGCATCGGTCAGACGGCCACCTTTCCCACCGCTCCTTCTTTGACTGACCGAAGCCTCAGCAACTCGTTGTCCAGGACCAGGAGTTTGTAACCTCCCAGTCTCTGGGAACGCGTTGCACAGACCTTTCTGCAAGGCCTCCCGGAGTTGTCTCATCCTCTGCTCCCTCTGCGACGGTAAGATAAGATCCGCAACCTTACCCTTGTACCGTGGATCAAGGAGAGTGGCCAGCCAGTAATGGTCCCTCTCCTTGATCCGAAGAATACGAGGATCCTTCCGCAGACTTTGCAGGATCAGGGAGGCCATGCAGCGTAGGTTAGCTGAGGCATTCGGTCCGGAGTCCTCTGGGTCACTAAGGACGACATGATCCGCAGCCACCTCCTCCCAGCCACGTACAAGTCCACTGGTTTCTTGGGACTGTAAATCATCCCTAAAAGACTGCTGCTGATGATGCTGAGTGCCAGGCTCCACCTCCATGCTGACACAATCCTCCTCCTCCTCCTCCTCTTCTTCCTGTGCGATGGGTGGGACAGAAGGAACACTGTCTGGGTAAAGGGGGCCTTGAGAGGCAAGGAAGTCCTCCTCTTCCTGCCTCTGTTCTGCCTCAAGTGCAATGTCCATTATTCCACGCAGCGTATGTTCCAACAGGTGGACAAGAGGTACAGTGTCACTGATGCATGCACTGTCACTGCTCACCATCCTCGTGGCCTCCTCAAATGGTGCCAGGACAGTGCATGCATCCCTGATCATGCCCCACTGGCGTGGTGAAAAAAACCCGAGCTCCCCTGACCCTGTCCTGGTGCCGTAGTTGCACAGGTACTCATTGATGGCCCTCTGCTGCGTGTGCAGCCGCTGCAGCATGGCCAACATTGAGTTCCACCTGGTGGGCATGTCACATATAAGGCGGTTCTTGGGCAGGTTCAACTCCTTTTGCAGCTCAGCCAGGCGAGCACTGGCATTATAAGATCTGTGGAAATGCACACAGACTTTCCTGGCCTGCCTCAGGACATCCTGTAAGCCCGGGTACCTGCCCAAGAACCGCTGCACCACCAGGTTAAGGACGTGAGCCACACAGGGCACATGGGTCAGTTGTCCCTGTCAGAGAGCGGAGAGGAGGTTGGTGCCATTGTCACAAACTACCATTCCTGGCTTAAGCTGGCGTGGCGTCAACCACCTCTCAGCCTGCCCCTGCAGAGCAGACAGAACCTCTGCCCCAGTGTGGCTCCTGTCCCCCAAACACACCAGCGCAAGCACGGCATGGCATCTTTTTGCCTGCGTACTTGCGTAGCCCCTTGAACGCCTACGGAGCACCGCTGGTTCCGAGGACAAAGCACAGGAAGAGGCCATGGAGGAAGAAGAAGAGGAGGGGGTGGAGGAGAGAGGTGTGTCACAACCAGTAGTAGCATTTTGGAGGTGTGGCGGTGGAACAACCTCCAACACTACTGCACCTTGTCCTGCATCCTTCCCAGCTGCCAAAAGAGTGACCCAATGGGCCGTGAAAGAAAGGTAACGTCCCTGTCCATGCCTGCTGGACCATGTTGACCGCCCTGTCCAGCGAGGCCAAGACATTGCCTTCCACATGCCGGTAGAGAGCCGGAATCGCCTTCCGTGAGAAAAAGTGGCGTTTGGGAACCTGCCACTGAGGAACCGCACATTGCACAAACTCACGGAAGGGGGCCGAGTCTACCAACTGAAAAGGCAGCAGTTGAAGCGCTATCAATTTAGCCAAGCTAGCATTCAACCGCTGGGCATGTGGATGGCTGGGAGTGAACTTCTTTCGACGGTCCAGCAGCTGGGGCAGGGAAATTTGCCTGCTAGAATCGGACGTCGGTGTACTGCTAGCAGAGTGCCCGCAAGTACTTGGCTGTGACACACCTAATTCTACACCTTCATTCCTCTCAGAGCAGGTTTCAGAGAGGACTGAAGGTATAGTGGGGTTGGAGATCCCAGCTGATGCGGTGCAAGGAGAGGTCCGCTTTGTTCTTTGGTGTGGGTCTTTAAGGTAGGCTTGCCAACGAGCTACATGGCAGGTCAACATATGTCTGGTCAAGCATGTGGTGCCCAAGCGGGTGATGTTTTGGCCACGCGATATACGCTTGAGACATATGTTGCAAACAGCAGCTGTGCGATCTGATGCACTCGACTCAAAAAAGGCCCACACCAAAGAACTTTTTGAATAACGGGCAGAGGCAGCGCCCTGCACAGGCGGAGCTCTGCGGTGTGATTCCGTCGGTGTGCTGCCCTTACGCTGGCCCCCCGAGGGCATCCTGCCTCATTGGAGATGTGCCTCCTCCTCATCCTCCTCCTCCTCCTCCTCCTCTCTCCTATTAGGCACCCACGTGGAGTCAGTGACCTCATCATCCCCTCCCTCCTCATCACTGGAGCCAATCTGGCAGTATGCTGCAGCTGCTGGAACATGACTGCCAGATTGGTGTCCTTCTTGAGCATCCCCTCTCTCTGCTCTCACGCTACTGCCTTCCTCTAGCAGGGTATCATCATCAGACCCTTCGAAACGCTGGGCATCCTCCTGGAGCATGTACCCAAAACTGTGCTCAAACAGTTCGGGGGACTCCTCAGGAGGACATGGTTGGTCTAGGGAAGGAGTGACTGATGATGACATTGATACCAGGGAAGAGGACGCTTTGGCAGCTGCTTTGCCAGTACCCTGAGCCTGGGTGAGAGAGGATGAGGAGGATGAGGAGGGCTTGGTCATCCACTCTACCAAGTCTTCGACATGATGCGGCTCAACACGTCCAGCTGCCGAAAAGAAGGACAAGCTGGTCCCATGGCCACGTGCTGATGGCGATGCACTGCGTCCACGACCAGCACTGTTGTCTCTAGACACAGAGCCTGCTTGCCCTCTTTTATTGGCTCCTGACTGTCTGCCTCTCCTTGTTTGCCTTCCAGACATTCTAATGGCCTGCAGGGAAATGGGAAAACCAGCAATAAGGCCTAGCTTCAGGAGTATATTTTGCAGGAATCACACTACGCCTGCTGTAGGTGCTGCAAATGCCTGTTGGTGTAACACACCAGGAAAAAGCAGAAATACAGGCTAAGTTCAGGTGTAATATGATCAGGAGGCACACTCCGCCCGCTGTAAGTGCCGCAAAATTCTGTTGGTGTAACACACCAGGAAAAAGCAGCAATACAGGCTAAGTTCAGGTGTAATATGGTCAGGAGGCACACTCCGCCCGCTGTAAGTGCCGCAAAATCCTGTTGGTGTAACACACCAGGAAAAAGCAGCAATACAGGCTAAGTTCAGGTGTAATATGGTCAGGAGGCACACTCCGCCCTCTGTAAGTGCCGCAAAATCCTGTTGGTGTAACACACCAGGAAAAAGCAGCAATACAGGCTAAGTTCAGGTGTAATATGGTCAGGAGGCACACTCCGCCCGCTGTAAGTGCCGCAAATGTCTGTTGGTGTAACACACCAGGAAAAAGCAGCAATACAGGCTAACTTCAGGTGTAATATGATCAGGAGGCACACTCCGCCCGCTGTAAGTGCTGCAAAATCCTGTTGGTGTAACACACCAGGAAAAAGCAGCAATACGGGCTAACTTCAGGTGTATAATGTGCAGGAGGCTTAGCAACAATGACACTGACACTGTCCCCTGCCTATCCTTTTCTCTCCCTGCACACAAGGTTTATCAAAGTATATGACACTGACACTCTCCCTGCCTATCCTTCTCTCTCCCTGCACACAAGGTTTAGCAAAGAATATGACACTGACACTGTCCCCTGCCTATCCTTCTCTCTCCCTGCACACAAGGTTTTTCAAAGTATATGACACTGACACTCTCCCTGCCTATCCTTCTCTCTCCCTACACACAAGGTTTAGCAAAGAATATGACACTGACACTCTCCCTGCCTATCCTTCTCTGTCCCTACACACAAGGTTTAGCAAAGAATAGATTTGACACTGTCCCTGCCTATCCTTCACTTTCCCTGCTCCGGAACACACTACACGAGGCCGCCGCGCTGGCGGCCTTTTATAGTGTGTGGCGTTTACTAAACCCCCTCAGCTATAATTGGCCACAAGCATCCTGCCTGTGGCCAATCATTGCTCTCCTCGCTGTCGGCGCTGTGATTGGCCAAGCATGCAGGGTCACAGTGCATGCTTGGCCAATCACAGCGCCGGGATTACACTGCGATGGCGCAGTGTATTGTGGGCCATTCGTGTCACTCGAATTTGGCGCGAACAGCCCAAATCGTTCGTTGTTCGCCGAACGCGCGAGCAGCCGATGTTCGAGTCGAACCTATGTTCGACTCGAACACCGAGCTCATCCCTACTGTTTATACATCTACATATTTAGAATTTTCTCTTATTCACTATTCATCTATTCCGACGAGTTAAGACACAGATAGCACACATAAATGGATCCAACAGCATAGAACAGCTGTCTGTCTCGTTCGTTCTGCAGCTATTAGCAACTCAAAAGCACAGTTGTATGAAAAGAAATAAAAACTGAGCTGTATTTTCACAGAACGCCTGACAATGCATTGCTTCAAATAATTGAGCTAGTGCCCACAATCTATTTTTCAAAGCTTTATTAAGCATTCATCTTCCATTCAAAAATAGTATCTAAGATTTAGGCCTCATGCCCACGGGCGTTTTTTCAGCCGCGTTTTTGAGCGTTTTTTACAGCTTAAAAACGCCTGTCCATGTTAGTCTATAGCTTCATGCCCACCTAGGCGTTTTTGAGCTGTAAAGAGCATAGGCGTTTGTAAGCTGTAAAAAAAACCCAGGGCCAGTGCGTTCCTCAGCGTCAGAATTAGGCAGCAAAAAACGCGAGCGTCAAAAAACGCGCAAAAACGCGCACTAACGCGCAAAAAACGCGCACTAACGCGCGGTCGCGTTTTTAGCTCCGACGTTTTTTTTTTTTTTTTTTTTTTCAAAAAAAAAAAATATTTACAATAACATGGACAGGCGTTTTTAAGCTGCAAAAAACGCAGCTGTAAAAACGCCAGTGGGCATGAGGCCTAAAAGTGGTTATAAAGGTAGAAGTTTTTTTTTTTACCTTAATGCATTCTCTGCTTTAAGGTACAAAACCTTCTGTGTGCAGCTCCCCACTCAGCTACCCCCACCCCCTATACATTTCTGAGCTCATTTTCGATCCAGAGCTGTGTTAGAGGTCAGCAGCTCTCTCAGCTTTCTCTCTCTCTCCTCACAGGGCAGATCGATAATATCGGAAGCCATTGGCTCCTGCTGCTGTCAACTAAATCCTGGAAGCAGCTTCCTATGGTGGCACATGGAGATTAGAAGGAGCATCACTGGGGGACCCAAGGAGAGGAGGATTGGAGCTGCTCTGTGTAAAATCATTACACAGAGCAGGTAAGTAAAACATGTTTTTTTTTTTTTTTAAAAGGGTTTACGATTTCTTACCTAAACTGGATTTGATATTCAGTATATCACCATCACACTGTGAAAGGAGTCTTTTGCATTGCAAGTACTGTGGATAGTCTGTTTTCAGGTGAGAGTAGTGAGAGTAGTGGCCCTTAATTAAAATATAACTATCCTTTTGGATAGGATGGCTATGGATTATTTTGAACAACTATTTATTTTATTTGATTTTTTTGCTGTCTGTACCCCCATTAGGGAGGTTCACTTTCTCTATTTGTCCTGTTTACTGTTATCATTGAAGTGGAAATAAAAGAAAATCCCAAATTTTGGGTTGTCCCCAGAAAAGTAATAGGGGGGAAATCTTACAATAGGGACACAAGTTCTGATGACCTGGGGAGCCCCAAGGAATTCCCTTAATTTGTAGGGATTTCCTCTGGCATCCTGTTTTGGCTATGGGACAGAAAGTGAAGGTAAATCCCCTCTAATAGGACACAGATGGCAAACAAAAAAATCTTACAAGGGGTTATAGCTCTCCCTTACTCTATCCAAAATGGAAAAAAGTTTGCCTAGAGCATTGATGGCAAACCTTGGCACTCCAGATGTTTTGGAATAAACATTTCCCATGATGCTCAACTACACTGGAAATGTAGTTCCAAAACATCTGGGGTGCCAAGGTTTGCCATCACTGGCCTAGAATTTTACTTCAAAGCAAAACTCCAATCAGATATTTAACCGCATAACCACTTGGCGCCCACGCTATAGACAAAAGACGTCTACAGCGCGGCGCCTTCCTGCTGGGAGGATGTCCATGGACGTCCTCCTGATTACTTCTGCGATGCGTGCCGTCGTGGACGCGCATCGGGGAAAAGCTGTGCCCGCCGTGTCACACGGGTGCCGATGCGCGTGCCTGGTGGCCGCGATGTCCGCCAGGTACCAGCGATCGGCTGTCACAGAGCCAGGGACATGGATCTCCGTGTGTAAACACAGAGATCAACGTCCTGCTAGGGAGAGGAGACCGACGGTGTGTCCCTTGTACATAGGGACAACCATCGGTCACATCCCCCAGTCAGTCCCCTCCCCCCCACAGTAAGAATCACTAATAGGGAACACATTTAACCCCTTCCTCGCCCCCTAGTGTTAACCCCTTCTCTGCCAGTCACATTTATACAGTAATCAGTGCATATTTATAGCACTGTTTGCTGTATAAATGTGAATGGTTCCAAAAATGTGTCAAAAGTGTCCGATGTGTCCTCCATAATGTCGCAGTCACAATAAAAATCGCAGATAACCGCCATTACTAGTAAAAAAAAAATAATAAAAAAAAATGTCATAATTCTATCCCCTATTTTGTAGGCGCTATAACTTTTGCGCAAACCAATCACTATATGCTTATTGCGATTTTTTTTTACCAAAAATATGTAGAAAAATACGTATCAGCCTAAACTGAGAAAAAAAAACGTTTTTTTTTTTAAAATTGGAATTTTTATTATTGCAAAAAGTAAAAAATATTGTGTTTTTTTTTTTTTAATTGTCAGTCTTTTTTTGTTTATAGCGCAAAAAATAAAAATCGCAGAAATTATCAAATACCACCAAAAGAAAGCTGTATTTGTGGGAAAAAAAGGACGTAAATTTTGTTTGGGAGCCATGTCGTACGACCGCGCAATTGTCAGTTAAAGTGACGCAGTGCCGAAACACAAATTAATGCAGATATGTATTCTGAAACAAATATAGCGGCCTCTTGTTGTCCCTTGAACAAAAGAATGTAAACTGGGGGAGGAAGGAGCAGCACATGTGCTAATAAGGAACATGCTGTTTATAGGTGAGAATTTTATCTTACTAGTCTGCACTGCAGTTGCTACCATCACTAGGTGCAATCCATCTATACTGGTAAACTGCAGTCACCAACTTGGCTTTACTGGTTGGTGAGGTTGTGAAAACATCCAGGCTGGACAGACAGAAAAACAAATTATTTGACAGGTAGGACAGGCTCTACAATTGCATTGCAACTAAGTATTTAGCTGTTTGAACACTTTACATAGTTACATTGGTCCAGCTTGCAAAGCGTTTTGTGACTGGACAAGGTGGAATGGTGGGGTGATGACAATTATGTTGTGACATCACCTCGTTCAAACAGAGAATGTTTTGCATTCATTGAGAGAATACAAGTCTTTCTCTGAATGGCACACATACGAAATGGATGACCTCCTGTGTACAAAATGTAGCAAGGCAACAGCTCAGCATGGGGACCCAGAAGCAAGTGGGAATCACTGAAGTAGTAGCTGTCTAGGGGCATTCCACATGTATGATATATGCATAGTTACACTGATCCATGCTAAAAATACCCATAAATACCCATTTTTTTTAAAGGTAATAAGGCTCTTTGTGAGTAATCTGTTCAGAATTAGCAAAAGACAACTGGCATACTTGCAAAAAAGCTGCTTATAACCTAAATAGTTTTTAATTTGCTTGTATTTTAACTTCCCTCCCCCCCCCCTCCATCTTGCAGCTAGCTGGTGTTTCTTGGGCTTACCGCTTTTACAGATTTTACCCACGGGACAGGGAAACGATCCAACGGTTCACGCAGCTGGCCATAGAAGTGAACAGAGACCAGATCATCTCTGATCGCGTCTATGATCTTGGAAGTCCGAAGCGACGTCATAGCGTCACTTCCAGGGCATATGTAACACACATGTGAGGTATCACCATGAACGTTAGAGTGAGAGCAATACTTCTAGGACTATACCTGCTCTGTAACTCTAAACAGGTAACCTGTATACATTTTTAAAGCATTGCCTAGTGAGGTTTTTAAGTATCGTAGTTTTTCGCCATTCCACAAGTTTGCGCAATTTTGAAGCATGACCTGTTAGGTATCTATTTATCTATTTACTCAGCATATCATCATCTCTTATATTGTATCAAAAAATTGGGTTATATATTGTGTTTTTTTGCAAAATGTATTTAAAAAAATAATAAAACACTGCGCAAATACCGTGTGGCATAAAGAAATGCAACAATCACAATTTTATTCTCTAGGGTCTGTGCTAAAAAATATATATATAGAGTTTGGGGGTTCTAAGTAATTTTCTAGCAATAAATACAGAATTATTACAGATTTTTACCTGTAAACAAAACTGCCAGAAAAGGCTTGGTCTTCAAGTGTTTATTTTAGACACAGTGATGTCATCACTGGGTCTCTATCCTTCCTGATGCAATGCAGACAGATCATGACTGGTGGGAAAGGCCTGGCAAGGTGTTGTACATAGCTTCCTAAAACATTATAGCACTTCACCTCAGTACTCCACCAAGGGCTCTCAGTCCCGATGCTAGCTCTTGGGAAGAGTTGTGCAAATATTAAAATGCCCTAATGGATTGATGTCACTCTGGAGGGATGGGCATTCCTAGGCAGGCTGTATTTAGATAATGCTCATATACTTTAAGATACGAAGCCTCCATTGTTAAAAGAGCTGAATTCTAATGAACAAAAGGGACAGGTCAAAGACAATAAGGCCTGGGGACTGAAGTGCTAGATGATGCTGCAGACAGAACATGGGACGGCTCTATCTGACTTGCTGTAGCTTCTAATGCACACTGTGAGAAACTCAGAGTGTGCAGGAAAATCAGAGTAAGCTATTTCAGTACAGGAGAGAAACCTGTACAACAGTGCAGAAGTGTAAAAGGTAAGGCCAAAGTCTAACTGTAATGCCCCTTTCATACTGCCCCGCGGTGATTTCCCCGTAGCTCAGTGTACCAACTGTTTTCATGCGGGTTAACTATACTTCCCCAGAGGCATCTTTTAGATCAGGGACTTTTGGTGCTTTTTCAGAAAATACGCCTGATCAAAGTTACCTTTAAAAAATAAAAAACGCCTGATCTATTAAAAGTCAACGGGAAAACATGGGTAACCTGCACGAAAACCGTACGTACATTGTGCTTCACCTGTGCTGCAGGGAAACCGTAGCGTGACAGTGTGAAAACACTCTAAAATAAGAGAGGCATGAAAATACTTCAGGCTAAATGTATATTTTGTATCATTTGAATGATTGGAGTTTGCCCCAAATATTTACACTTTCTCAATTTAAGTGCCAATGCAACACTGTCTGTGTTTCCAAGAAAACCTACACAGATTGCTTAAGCAGATGTGTTGGCAGCAAATGGAAGGAAGATTATTTATTAAATAGAAATAGTCAGAACTGTTTCCTGTTAACCACTCATAAATAAAATAAACCAAAAAATGTAATCTTTCTTTGATAATCCAAAATGAGTACTGCAGCCTTGTCCTGTGCAAACCAAGTTGGGCTAATTCATTTTTTTTGTAACTGGTGTTTTGCCTGCTACTGGTGTTGCTTCTATACTGCAACTGCTCAAAAATAAATACATTGGTGGGCGTGACAAGCACCCAGGGGATATGGCTCAATAGCTGAATAGTTCAATCGTTGACCTCACATCGGCGGGGAGTGGTCTTTTATCTCCCCACACCTTCTACGCGACCCTTGGAGGGCCCCGCAAATTGGCCGATCTCTTTAGTCCGGCGGGAGCCCAGGATTTCCAAGATGGTGCCGGTGCCATGGGCCTGGTACACAAACTCACAGAGGGATCGGGAGGAGAGCAGCGTGCATCTATTTCCACAAGTCCAGTAAAGCAGAGAAGGAGGGGTGAAGCTGAAAACAACAATGTAAGTGCTAACCACTCTGACTCTGTATGTGATCCTAATGGGTTTGGGGAGCAGCTTGACTCTTTTTCCACAGTGGGTCAACCAGTATTGGATACAACACTTAAGGATATGTTGATTAACTCAGGGGGGCCCTTCAGCATAACATGGCCACATTTATGCACTGGGTGACAGAGTCAATTATATAGAAAACAGGATAGGAGACTACGTTTGGGCAGGCACATAATGAGGAGGTCAACGCTCATGACGACCTAAAGGAAAAAATACAAAATATTAGAAATTAAAATGGCGGATTTAGAGGACCGATCCCGCCAAAACAACATTAAGTTCAGGGGTATAGCAGAATCGGTCCCTGACGCAGAACTCCATCCGTTCTTACAAAAAATTATAAAGGAACAGTGAGACCCCACAAGCTGACAGAGCGCATCGACTCCCTGAAACAGCTTTCCCCCCTAAACGGGTACCCAGAGACGTAATAGTGAAGATTTGCTTCTACATCAAGGACCATCTCATGTACTTTGCTCGCCAACCATTTGCCATTTGGAGGAATTTCCTTATATGCTGACCTTTCTCAAGTGACTGTCCTCGCTCGCAAGAATTTGAATATGATCACCAAAAATAAATAAGTTAACAAAAAAAATCTAAAAAAAGAAGGATATATTTTTACGTTCCTTTTCAGATTTCTTATACTGTTGCTTGTCCAGCGGTGCTGTTCCAAAATGCCTCGAGTGAAAGGAAGCACATACTGTAGAACATGTTTCAAGCTGTGATTTAGATTGCGAAGGGAAAGTAGAAGAACTTTAGTAGATTTTATAAGATTCTCTCATCCCCAGCTATGAACTTTTCTTTAGCTGTTTTTTTTTTTCTAAGCAGTCACAATAAAAAACAGTTATATGTTAATGTATGGTATGTTATTGTAGTGGTCATTTTTATCCTGATTGCAGTTTGCCTTTAATGCTCTACTTTACTGTATTTACATTTTCTTCTTAGAGAATAAGTTTTCTTATACAGATTCAACCTGTCACTTTCCTGCTTAGCATTGATATCCCCAGTGAAATGGCTATAGTAACCAAGTACAGCTATAAAAGGTTCTTGCTGCCTAACATAGAATCACATTACTGGAAATATTTCAAGAATTACAAAAAAAAAAGTTCTCAAGAGCTATATTTTCATTAATCCATATGGCCTTATCCAGTGCTTATGACACAGTCAGCCCATTTTTTACAGTAAATGTCTCCTGGTAAGTTTCTCATATTGATGTATCTGCAAAAGCTTTCAACTCAATTATATCAGAGTAATTTTAAACCATTCCTCATACACTGTATAGTTGGTGTACCGTGCTATCAGAGAACTACTGTACATGGAATTCAGCATTTACTTTATGTTAATTAATTTTTTGTTAATTATAGCAATTCCAGGCAACAAGGAGAACTGATCAGTGAGCTACTAATGTCATCCAGCAAACACTGCAACTGTGCTACGCCCAAAAAGTTTACTCATTGCACCTTAAAACGGAGCTCCACACAAAAGGACAAGTTCCGCTTGTTTTCTCCCCCCATCCACTGCCACATTTGGCACCTTTTGGGGGGAGGGGGTTATTCACAGGTACCCATCCCCACTTCTGGAAGACCTCGCCGCGGCGAGGTCCCCCTGAAGTTTGGCCCCCTCCTCCTGCCACTTCCTCTGGGCCATTCAGATAGCGCAGTGCAGTAGAGAACCGGCTGTGAATACTGCCAGTTCCCCTTACAAGGATAGGCAGCGGCAACACCCTAGAGCCGATTTAAAAATCGGCTTGGGTGCCAACATCGTGGGATCCCTGGACAGGTAAGTGTCCTAATATTAAAAGTCAGCAGCTACAGTATTTGTAGCTGCTGACTTCTAATTTTTTGGTGGGGGGGCTGGAGCTCTGCTTTAAGCAGAATCAGACTCGGGAGGACTGAGGGCATCTCTTCCACCTACAGTATGACTTACTTCTTATGTCTCCTGTCCTTTGCTATGCCACCCTGTAAACCCCCATTGCACCCACAAGCCCACCAAAGCCACATGAATCTGTCAAATTGTTGGGCAGGGACTGGAAAAAATTCTGAAGCTTCACAATGCATCCATTGTTCCTGGGTAGGACTTTTGTCGGGACAGCTAATTTTAAGAATTTGCTTATATAGTGACCCTGTCCATAAGCCTGGGCAGTAAAAGAAGAGCATTTATACATATTACTTCACCAATGGCCACAGCAGGTGTTTCCACATTTCTAGGTGTCAAATACCTGCTCTCCCTGCCACATGCCATATTGTCAAGTTAAAATTATATTTTAACCATTCCAATACCAGACATTTTCACCCCCTTCCTGCCCAAGACAATTTTTAGCTTTTAGCCCTGTCACTCTTTGAAAGAACAAGGAAAGGGAGGGATTGGAATGTGTATGGACAAAAATTTGGTCTGTCCGACTCGAAATTTGAAACAAAGAATGACAATTGCACGGTGATGCAACACTGTACCCATAGGGTTGATTTACTAAATGTTGATAGTGCAAACTTTGATGTAGCTGTGTATAGTAGCCAATCAGCTTCTAACTTCAGCTTGTACAATTAAGGTTTGACAAAAAATAAATAAAACTGGAAGCTGGTTGGTTTCTGAGCAGAGCTGCACCAGATTGAAATAAAACACACATTTTTATTTAATTCTGTTATAACATTTTGCAAGTAAATAATATTTCTATATAAAATTTAAACCAACATTTGTTTGATAAAAATCAGTGTTACAGTGTATAATATTTAGTCTATAGGAAAGTTATAGAGTCCACAAACTATGGTATATACTCAGTGGCGGCCCGTGCATTGTGGGCGCCCGGGCACCGCCCACCTATCCCTGCCGCCCTGATCCCACCCTGTTGTGTGACCATAGCAAATGAATTTTCGCTATTTTCATACCACAGTGCCTCCTCGCCAATCAGGTGGCAGGTCAGTGAGACCTGTTTGCCGATTGGCCAAAGCGCCAGGCAATCCTATTGGATGCCCAGCGCTTTGGTGGAAGAGGAGACACACAGGGGAGGAAGCTAGAAGATTGACTTCTCCGCTGCCGCTGCTGCCCGCACTGAGACACAGGGGGAGAGGGCCCAGCAGCCTGGTAAGTGCCAGACCTCCTGCGGGGGGGCCGTGACGGTGGGGGGTGCTGTCGATGTGCACCAGGGGGGGAGTGGGGGGGTGGTATGGGCAGTGCTGTCAGTCCTATCTATGATGCTGCTCTGTATACCCTGATGTATGATGCTGCTCTATATACCCTGATCTGTGATGCTGCTCTATATACCCTGATCTGTGATGCTGCTCTATATACCCTGATGTGTGATGCTGATCTATATACCCTGATCTGTGATGCTGCTCTATATTCCCTGATATGTGATGCTGATCTATATAGCCGGATATGTGATGCTGCTCTATATACCCTGATCTGTGATGCTGCTCTATATACCCTGATCTGTGATGCTGCTCTATATACCCTGATGTAAGATGCTGTTCTATATACCCTGATCTGTTATGCTGCTCTATATACCCTTTCTGTGATGATGATGATCTATATACACTTTCTGTGATGATGATCTATATACCCTGATCTGTGAGGCTGAGCTATATACTCTGTCCTGTGATGCTGAGCTATATACTCTGTTCTGTGATTCTGGGGCTGTATACTCCTGTCCTGTTATGCTGAGCTGTATACTTCTGACACTATGGGTGGAAGCAAGTGGAATACAGGGGAGAGAGTGGGTGGATTCTACAAGGGTGAGACTTATGAGAAGTGGGAGGGGTCAAAAATGAGGGGCAGGGTATGGCCCCCCATCCTAAAACCTCACCAGCTGCCACTGTATATACTGTAAATCTGAAAACTTATTAATCCTGAAGTACTGAAGGCCGATCTCATTTCTGGGAGCCCAAAAATGCCAGGACAGTATAAATACCCCCCAAATGAGCCCTTTTTGGAAACTAGACAGTCTATGGTATTTAGTAAGAGGCATGGCAATTTTTTGTCACATTTTTGGGAAAAATAAAGAAATAAAAATATAAAAATAAACTTTTCACAATTGTTTTTAAATGTCACTGACTGGTGACAGCATGTAAAAAAATTAACATTTTTTTTTTGTATTTTAAATAATTTTTTTATTACATTTGTATTACATTTTTTTATTTCTTTTTTACGTACAGTGACCAGAGCAATACAGTGTTACCATAGTAACACTGTACTACTCTGGGGAGGTGATCAGGATTTTGTTTTTTACACACTATGATTGCTTATAACAATGAATTTTACTGTTACAAGCAACCATTTTTTTCTGAATGAAAACTATTCATTCAGTGTTTACTATTGTTATTAGCTGTGATTGGCCACAGCAATCACATGGTACAGATTAGCTGTGATTAGACTTGTCTGTACCATGTGATCATTGACCAATCACAGAGATCATCACAATAGTACACAGCAAACGGCATGAATCAAAGTCATTCACTGTGTACAATTGTCATGTGATCTGCTGTGATTGGTCACAGTAATCACATGGTACTGGCAGCTGGTCAGTACAGTGATCTGCCATCAGCTGTGTCGGGTGGACACAGCAGGTGACAGATCGTGCTGGTGTGTGGCCTGTGGGGCGAGCATGAGGCACGATTCTGGGAGGATGTCATCTGCTGTCATTTTACAAAAGGCTCAGCGGAAAGAAGTTAAAGGACCATATTACTACATAATTTAGAGTATATGTGAAATCTTACCTTGAAAAACAACCCATTCAGTTGAAAAAAGAAATGAAAGGCAAAATATTAGTGTTTTTATAGATGATCACATAATCTCTATTCTCAGCTGCATAAGGGGCTTGGAGAGGTGGGGGTGGAGAAGCAGCAATACATCTTCCCAGTGAATGGCTGTGCTGGGGAGACACGTCAGCACTCCCAACACAGCCAGAAAACTGATGTTGAGATGGATACGCTCTCATGACTAGTGTGGTCAGTTTGAAATAGAAAAGCACGCAGACTTGCAAGATCACCAGGTATTTCACACACAAAGAAATACAAACAGGACAGGAAACTTTTGAACACAGGTACTATATATGGTACAACAGACGCGCAATAGGAATATGAAATGTGTAAAATATTATTTTAATCTCTGCAGTCTTGTTAATAGCAAACTTATAAGAATACCACAAAAAACTATTGTGCTACAAATAACCGAATTACTGTGCTCTAAAGATTATTCCGTCAACTCAAATAAATCACTATAGCCACTAGCTGGCATAAAGTCTACATACTGTAGACTGAGTGCAGTGCTGCTAACTAAAAAAAAAAAAAAAGACATTTAAACTATATACAAGAAAATTCACAGTATGTTGGCAAATATAATATGTGCAACCATATACTGTTAGAGTTCAAACACCAACCTTCTCAATCATTAACAAGAAAATATACATTCACATACAATAAATTGTGTTAAGACAAATTTTGTGAAAAAGTTTCAATGTTTATGTTATAATATCAACACAATGATAGAAAAGTCCAAGCAAACAGTGCTCCATTCCTCACTGTGAACAAGTAATTCAAACAGGTGCTTCCAATATGAAATGATATATATGGTGATTAACACCAAATTATTCACTTCAAATGCATCTCACACTGTGCTCTCTCGGGGGGCAAGCTGTGGCTCTGTGTCTGAATGGACACACAGAGCAGGGACTCAGCTCAGGTGCCCCAATAGCAAACTGCTTGCTGTGGGGGGCACTCAGCAGGAGGGAGGGACCAGGAGTGTCAGAAAGAGTTCCGAGAAGAGGAAGATCCGGGCTGCTCTGTGCAAATCCACTGCACAGAGCAGGTAAGTAGGTAAGTATAACATGTTTATTATTTTTAAACAAAAAAAAAACTTTAATATCTCTTTAAAGCAGGGGTCTCAAACTGGTGGCCCTTCAGCTGTTGCGAAACTACAAGTTCCATGAGGCATTGCAAGGCTGACAGTAACAAGCATGACTCCCACAGGCATGATGGGACTTGTAGTTTGGCAACAGCTGGAGGACCGCCAGTTTGAGATCCCTACTTTAAAGGGTCCAGAGGGCTAAAAAGGTTACCTACCAATCTCCACATGTCTATCATCACAAACACATCAAGCAGTCCAGCAGTCCCTACTTTCTCTACTATAGAAGCAATAAAATGTAAATGAGGGTCTATTCACTTGATAAAAATCTTTTAGAATAATTATTTTGCCTAGAGATACACTTTTTTTTTAAAAGATATTTTTATTAAAGTTTTCCACAGACTGACAAACAAAAAAAAACACAATACACAAAAAAAAAAACAATCACCGTACCAGATAGACTGGTCCGAAACGATAAGCAATATGCTCAGACATAAAGGGATATCAATACAAATGATATACAGTAGGCACACTGGTAAACAGGCATGTATACCAACACGGGCACAACAAAGGTGGGAGTCTAGACACTAGAGACCCTTATGGCACTGCCCATCAGAGGTTAAACAAGGGTATTCCAGTTAGTGCTGAGAAAGCGTCAGTGGGCTAGCCAGCCACCTACCCCAAATTTTATGAAAGGTTTTGGTCAGTTTCCGGATTTCAAAAGCAAGTTTATATAACGGGATAGAATCATTAATACGTTTCAACCAAAGGGATTTCAAAGAGGTCTGTGCACCCTTCCAGGACAGTAGAATGGCTTTTTTATCATAAAAATATAGTATACGGAGCAGTCTCTTGGCATGCATTGATAGGTGTAAGTCACCAAAAACGGCTTGTAGGCAGTTCTTGGGGTGAATTATGTTTGGGAGGCCCAACGCTGAGGAAATAAAGGCACCCACCTCCTCCCAGAAGTCCCGAACTATCGGGCATGACCAAAAACAGTGCAAGAAATCAGCCTCCTGGTGACAGCCGCGAAAGCAAGTGGCTGAGGACAAGAGACCCATCCTGTGCAACCTCGCCGGAGTAAGGTGGGTCTGGTGGAAAATCTTAATTTGTATGATTCGGTCTCTGGAGGCAATGACAGATGTTTTTTAGGTATCCCTAAATTCCAACCAATCCTCATCCTCCAAGGGGATGTCCATATAGGTCCATTTGTCCTGAGCCCTGTGAAACCTGGGGTTAGAATCAGTCAGCAGGGTTGCATAGTAAGTGGAAATAAGTTTAGTGGGATCTGGTTGTAGGAGCAATTTTTCCAATGGTGGCAGGTCAGTGGGGTCTTTTAGGGAACCAAACTGGGCCTTTATAGCATGCCAAAGCTGGTAGTAGTAAAATAAGTACGAGTTTGGCAGGTCAAAATCTAAGCGCAGTTGAGAGAAAGTTTTAAAGCCCTGGGCATTGTATAAGTGACATAGGTATTTAACCCCCTTAGAGTACCAGCGATTAAGATCAGGAAGAGAGCACGATTCCTGCAGATTAGGGTTGAACCACAGGGGGTTGTTGGGAGACTGCGACCAGGTATGTGTGGATACCTTCTTGACAATGTAACAGAAAACTGAAAGGGAGGTGGCGAGTAGAGAGGTTCCGGGGCGGTCAGGGACCCATCCTCTGTAGATGATATTATGCAGAGTCTCCAGGAAGGATGCTTTGGCCCCCTCCGTGGAGGTACAGGCATTTGCCGGGACTGGACATAGCCAATCATGGATGTGCACCAACTGGGATGCCAAGTAATAGAGGAAGAAATTTGGAAATGCCAGGCCCGCAAAGTGTGCCGGTAATCTCAACGTTTCAAGTGCCACCCTGGGGGAGCCGCCTTTCCACAGGAAAGTTGTGCATATTGTGTCTATGCATTTAAAGATAGCTTTAGGCACCTTGCAGGGGGTGTTAGCAAGGATATAAAGTAATCTTGGTAAGTAAATCATTTTTAGGACATAAGGTCCAATGGCAAGTCCATCCACTGCTTGGTCTGCTCCTGGAGGCGGACCAATAGGGGATCAAGGTTATTGGCGATATATGTAGATAAAGGGGTTTGTACCACAACCCCAAGGTACCTAAAGGAGGACACTACCTGAAGTTTGGAATCCGGGTGAATCAGGGGGGCACAGTCAAGTCCAGTGGAAAAAGACTGGACTTATCCCAATTCACCCGGAAGCCTGAATAATCACCAAAGGTGGTAATCTCCATCAGCAAAGCCTGCAGTGACCCATCGGTATGAGCCAGATACACCAATGTGTCATCCGCATATAATGAAATACATTCTTCTATAGTGGCAATTGGGAGGCCCCTAATGGAGGGGGAGGACCAGATACATACCGCTAGTGGCTCCATGGCCAGGGCAAACAAGAGGGGTGACAACGGGCACCCCTGTTGTGTGCCCCTAGTTATCGGAAAGGGTTCAGTGATAGAGGAGTTGACCTGCACCCGAGCCACCGGGGAAGTATAAAGGAGTTTTACCCATGCTACCACCCGTGGACCGAAGCCATACATTTGTAGTACCCAGAAAAGATATGGCCATTCCACACTTTCAAATGCCTTACATGTGTCCAAGGACACAATGGCACGAGTGGGAGGACAGTCGTGAGGATATTGCAGGTTGTGGTTGTGCGAATATTCATTCTGGTGGACCTGCCGGGAATAAAGCCCCCTTGATCACTGTTAACTAGGGACGTTACTACATTATTTAAGCGGTTAGCTAAAATTTTGGCCAGAATCTTAACGTCCACATTTATAAGAGAAATGGGACGGTAATATTTGCATTTAAGTGGGTCCTGAAGTTTGGAATCCGGGTGAATCAGGGGGGGCACAGTCACGTCCAGTGGAAAAAGACTTGGACCCACTTAAATGCGAATCTTACCGTCCCATTTCTCTTATAGCTTTGCTATATGTCCGCAAAAGGAGGGGGCACAAAAGGTCTTTAAATTATTTATACCATTCGGTCGGGAAACCATCTAGCCCAGGGGTCTTATGAGCAGGCATTTGTGAAATGGCTGCAGCAATCTCCTCCACCGAGATAGGTGCCTCCAACATATCCCGCCCCTCAGTAGACAAGGAAGGGAGAGATATGTCAGCCAGGTAATCAGTCAGTTGGGTATCATTATAATCAACCCTAGAGGTATATAGATCTTTATAGAAACAGAAAAGGGAATCTAAGATATCCCCTGGGTCGGGTAGTAACGATACATGGGATGGAGATGGGGGAGTGGTCAGGTCTGGTCAAGTATGCCAAGACAGAGACATCCAGCTTTATTGCCATGTTCAAACGATTTCTGAGTAACGTGTAACATGCGTTTTGCGTGAGGTCCAGCAGGCGGAGTTCATACTCCCTGCGGCACTGTAACCATGTCTCTCTCATGTCAGAGGCAGGGTTAGAGGCGTAATCAGACTCTGCACTCACCATAGCAGTCAAGCTCCTCAGTAATCATTCGGTTATTTTTGCGCAAAACCCCCGTAATGGACATGAAGGTGCCCCTCAGGGTGGTCTTAAACGCATCCCATTCAGTGTGGGGGTCCACCTTCCCCAAGTTGTCGCTCCAGTATTTTGCAATTCCCTTCTTACATTCACCCTGCACGATCTCGTCCTCCAGCCAGTAGGAGTTCAGGCGCCAAATAGCAGGCCCCGAACCTGGAAGGAGAAGGAGATCCACTGAGAGAGGGGCATGATCTGAAACCCCCCTGGGCAGATATTAAGCAGCAGAGACAACAGGAAGGGTCTCGGCCGGGACAAACGCCATATCTAATCGGGACATTGTGTGGAAAGAGTCCTAATGGCAGAAAAAATGGCGTACATCCGGATGTTTCCAGCGCCATACTTCTGTAAGGCCATGGACCTGGATCCAATCTAGGAAGGAGGGAAAGGGTCTGCCCCCACCCCCCAGTCGGTCCAGTGCTGGATTTAAATAGCATTAAAGTCCCCCACATAAAGTAGGGGGCCAGGAGGTCTAGTCAGCAATTGAAGTGACAGTTTAGAAAGTAGCTCCGCCGAAAACAGAGGGGGGATATAAACATTCACCAGGGTAAGTGTCACTTTAGAAATCTGTAAGGTGAGAATAATGAACTTCCCCTCAGGGTCAGTTTTAACCTGAAGTGTCTAAGCTGGGAGAGATTTGGCCAATAGAATCGAAACTCCCCTGGATTAATTAGTATGAGTGGCATGGTAGGAGTTGACCAGGGATCTCTTCTGGGGTGCATTCAGACCTCTAGTGTTCCATGAGACTATCCTCAGGGGCTTCACTATTGCAGAACATACAGTAATAAGCGCAGTAATAAGTAAGCATAGAATAACATGGAAACATACACATAAATGACCGGATAGGCCACACCCCCTGAAGCACATACAAGCACAGAAATAAAAAAAAAGTGTGTGGATCTGCCAGCAGGAGAATTAAGCCCGCATTGGAAAAAATTAAAATAGTAACAATCTGCCTTAGGCAGCAACCTGAGAAGACAATATCACAGTTGAAATACAAAACTGAGCTGCAAAAAAAGGAAATTAGAAAAAAGAAAAAAGGGAAAAAACAAAGGTCCCAAAAAGAAAGAACCCACCCCCACCCCGCTCGGCCATCCCAAACATAGCGAGCCTTGGATCCCAAACTGAAAGACCTTCCAGACAAAAAGGGACAGGAAAGGTCACAAAAAAAACTTGTTCCGTGGCCTCGCCACTAGCTGGTGTGAGGGTAGTGTGGAGTCAGGTGAGGCTCTGAACCGGTGGCAGAAAAAAATTATATAAACATGTCCGGGTGTAGAGTGCAGAGTTCCGACAGCCGTGGGAAAGTGCAGGATTTGCTGTCCACCAATCCATGCAGGCCAGGATAGTAAACAGTGCAAATAGGGGAGAAATTCCAGAAGCGAAGGCCTGGTGGGATAAGTATAGAAATCACAGCATCCGGCACATCAGGGAAGGGGTAGCACCCATCAGAGGAGACGAGGTGGCTAAAACAGCAGTCAGTTTAAATTGCAAGAAAGGCACAGGATACACATGGTGGTGCCCAGAGGTCTGTTAGTAAGGCATGTGATGTCCTGAGACTACTGACACCGTCAGTCAGCTCTGCATCTGTAAGCAGCTCCAAAATGATCATTCAGCCACGCCATGGCCTCCTTGGGGCTGGTGTAGAAATGAGCTTTACCATCATAAATGATGCGCATTTTGGCAGGGAAGAGCATGGCATAGGACAAACCTTCTGTGCGCAGACGAGATTTCACTGCAGAAAAGGAGATTCGCTGGCGTTGAACTTCAGCAGAAAAGTCAGGATAGACTGAGATGGTGTTCCCATTATATTTGAGAGGGCCTTTCTCCCTAGCCAGGCGCAGGATGGCGACTTTATCCTGGAAGTTGAGGATGCAAGCACTAATGGAGCGTGGTGGGGCACCCTCAGGGGGAGGGCAGGGAGGGGTGCGATGCGCTCGTTCAATGACATGGGAGAATGAGGGCGCATCAGTACCAAAAATGTCCCGTAGCCAGGAATAAAGAACATTTTCAGGATGAGGGCCCTCAGCCCTTTCTGGGAACCCTACAAATCTGAGGTTGTTCCTGCAAGAACGATTTTCCAAATCGTTGATTTTGGTGCGGAGTGCCGCCATTTCGCTAGTGACATCCCGCATGTTAACTGATAGGGGATTGACAGAGTCCTCCAGGGAGCTAATACGGTCCTCTGTCTCTCCGGTTCTATCACGGAGGTTCTGGACATCCTGTTTAAGTAGTGAAAAATCCATGCGGGTAGATGCTATCTGAGTAGAAAGGGAGGCCTTACAGTCCTGGATCGCTACCATAATGGTGGACAGTGTAGGTTCAGCAGGGGTAGGAGAATCCACAGACAGGCCAGTCTCAGTTAATGGCTGGGAGTCTTGGGACATCAGGGGGTCTGCTTGAGAGCAAAAGAGGGCAGGAATAGAAGCAGTCACCCCTGTAGCATGGTTCTTGTCAGCAGAGGAGGAGGCCTGCAGCGTGTCTGTCTGCCCTGCATGTGGTCTGGCGCCATCTTGCCTCCTGAACCGTGCTAGTTGCTCCGCCGTGGATGGGGGCCGGGGCGGCCCATATTTTACCATTTCAGCCAGCCTGCCAGATGCCCACCTCCGTGGGAAACAGAGCGGTACCTTTGGCGAGGATAACGGACCCAGGATAAGGTAAGGATGTCGGTTGAGAGCCGGAGCAGTGTGCCTATGCAACTGCTCTCTTCACCATCCGGCCACGCCCCCGAGATACACTTTTTTAATAAAATAACCCAAAATATTGTCAGTCCACATAAAACATCCCAGAACTCTCTCATACATATCTATACATATATATATATATATAGATATATCTATATATATAGATATATCTATATATCTATATATATTGTGAGGGGGTTAGCTCGGCAGCGGGTGTGTGTGACCCCCGGGATGGGCTCCCCACACAAAACAGGCCCAGCAAACGGAGGTTGTGGTTTTCAAAATCAAAAAGGTGCGGTTTATTTTCTATTTACAGTGACAAAACACAGCAAAGCAAAAGAAACATAAACAAAATAAATCCTGGTCAACTTGACCTCTGACTAAACATACAGGTTTCCTAACTAACAACTGGGATCAGCCTAGTGCTGTCCTAGTCCCTAAGTCCCTGGTTTTAAATGTCCAAGCAAATAGCCACACAGGCTTTGTCTCACCGCACAGGGGTTCACTCTCCCTAGACAGTCCACACAGGTCTGGGTCCAGGCATGAGCTAACATCTAATGAAGCTGGGAGTTTTTATAGAGGCCTAAATGAGCTGACAAGCTTCAGCTGGTCTCATCAACTCCCTGTCTGCACGACGCCCCACACTCTCCCTAGAGGTATGAGTCATCCATGAGCCCACTAGCCTCAGCTGGGCTTATACAACACTCCACCTAGTTGTATAAGTCGGCGTAAAGCCTGAATCTGGGCGAAATATATCTACCCCCCTGGATGCAACCAGGTGACTTTACCTTCCTGCTGTCACATACCCCCCCCCCTCTTGTTTTAACCTCGGGGTTGGAACACCAGCAATCAGGCATTCATGTACTCGAGACAAAGCATCCACATTCCCCATTTGAACGCCAGGGCAATGCTTTACTGTGAAGCTGAATTCCTGGAGGGCCAGGAACCACCTATTCACTCTTCTATTTGTTTCCTTGTTTTGAGCCATCCACTTTAACGGAGCGTGATCCGTAACCATGTCAAAGTGCCTACCTAGCAGGTAGTACCGAAGGGAATCTAGAGCCCACTTCACCGCTAAACACTCCTTTTCAACGGTGGCGTAATTTACCTCATGGGACTTCAACTTCCTGCTGAGGTAAATGACTGGGTGCTCTTCCCCGTTCCAGACCTGGGACAATACTGCTCCTAACCCCACATCTGACGCATCACTTTGTACGACAAAGTCTTTAGAGAAGTCGGGTGAGTACAACACTGGCTGGCTACATAAGGCTTGTTTCAAGAATTGGAATGCTGCCTCAGCCTCGGGGGTCCATTTAATCATGACCGACCCTTTCCCCTTCGTCAGGTTGGTTAGGGGCACAGCCTTAGAAGCAAAGTGGGGAATGAATCGCCGATAATACCCAGCGATTCCCAGAAAGGCTCGTACCTGCTTCTTGCTGTTGGGACGTGGCCAACTCTGGATGGCCTTGACTTTGTTGAGTTGGGGTTTTATTACTCCCCTCCCAATGGTGTACCCAAGATATTTGGCCTCCTCCTGCCCAATGGTACACTTCTTGGGGTTAGCCGTAAACCCCGCTTCCCGAACAGAGTCCAGGACTGCTTGCACTTTTGGCAGATGTGAGGCCCAATCTGTGCTATGGACAATTACGTCATCCAGGTAAGCCGCAGCATACTTCCGATGGGGCCTCAGCATCTGGTCCATTTTCCGCTGGAATGTGGCCGGCGCATTCTGTAACCCGAACGGCATTCTTTTATATTGGAACGCCCCGTCTGGGGTTACAAATGCGGTTTTCTCTTTGGCTGACTTGGCCAGGGGGATTTGCCAATACCCTTTTGTGAGGTCAAGAGTCGTCATGTATCGGGCTGTTCCCAGCCGGTCGATCAACTCATCTATACGTGGCATGGGGTAGGTGTCAAATTTTGTAACTTTGTTCAACTGACGAAAATCGTTACAAAATCGCCAGCTCCCATCCGGTTTAGGCACCAACACGATGGGACTAGACCAATCACTTTGGGACTCCTCTATCACCCCTAAGTTCAGCATTTTCTGTACTTCCTCCCGTATTGCCTCCAGTCGGGCCTCTGGGATCCGATAGGGTTTTAACTTCACCCTTTCACCGGGCGGGGTAATGATGTCATGCTCTACCCCAGATGTTTGTCCCGGCAGCTCAGAGAATACCTCCTTGTTGCGAAGCACAAACTCCTTAACCTCCTGTTGTTGGGGTTGTGACAAGGTGGCTGCTATTCCAACCTCAGGAATCACGCAACCAGTTTGAGCTGGTGACCAAGTGTCTGCGACTAGGGACTCTCTATCCCTCCAGGCTTTCAACAGATTAACGTGATAGATCTGTTCGGGCTTTCGCCTTCCTGGTTGTCTGACCTTGTAATTCACTTCGCTCACTTTTTCCATTATCTCGTAGGGGCCTTGTCATTTGGCAAGGAATTTACTTTCAACCGTAGGGACAAGTACCAGTATCCTATCCCCCGGGGAAAAGGTACGGGTCTTGGCTCCACGGTTGTACACTCTCTGCTGTGCTAACTGCGCTTGGGCCAAATGTTCCTTCACGATGGGCATTACCTGTGCAATTCGGTCTTGCATCAGGGCGACATGCTCAATCACACTCCTGTGGGGAGAACTCTCACTTTCCCAAGTTTCCTTGGCAATATCCAACAGCCCTCTTGGGTGTCTCCCATACAGTAACTCAAAGGGGGAGAATCCCGTAGAGGATTGGGGCACCTCCCTAATAGCAAACATCAGATAAGGAAGTAGACAGTCCCAATCCTTTCCATCTCTATCCACCACTTTCTTCAACATTTGTTTTAGGGTTTTGTTGAATCTTTCAACCAGCCCATCAGTTTGGGGGTGATACACAGATGTACGTAATTGCGTCACTTTGAATAATTTACACAGCTCCTTCATAACCCGGGACATAAAGGGTGTACCTTGGTCCGTAAGCAGTTCTTTACAAATACCCACCCGGCTAAACACAAGAGATAGCTCTTTGGCTATGGTTTTGGCCGAGGTATTTCGGAGAGGGATCGCTTCTGGATAACGGGTGGCATAGTCCATTATAACTAATATGTACTGGTGCCCCCTAGCGGACTTGATTATAGGACCTACCAAATCCATGGCGATCCTCTCAAACGGGACCTCAATGATGGGTAGAGGGACCAGCGGGCTACGGAAATGTGGCATCGGGGCCGACCTCTGACACACAGGGCAGGAGGAACAATAATTTTCTACGTCCTTCATCACCCCCGGCCAATAGAATCTCTGTAATACCCTCTCTCGGGTTTTCTCTGTCCCCAGATGACCTCCAAGAATGTGCCCATGGGCCAACTCCAACACCAACTTCCTGTAAGGTTTGGGCACCACAAGCTGCTCAACGGTTTCTTCTGCCCTTTTTGCCACCCGATACAGTAGGTCCTTCTCTACGCTGAAGTATGGGTAAGTGCAGGTATTATCTGGGTTCACTAACTCGCCATCTATTTTCACTACGTTTTCCCGTGCCTTTATTAGGGCGGGGTCTTTCAACTGTTCTGTGGCAAAGTTTTCCCTGTGAACCTCAAGATCAGAAAACTCCACAGATGGTAGGTTTTCGTCTGAGGAGGTGGGCTCCTCTCCAGTTTCTTGAGTCTCCCCTGCCAATACTGATAAGGGAAATTCCGGAGAGTCCTCACCACTCTCAGGGGAGTTCTGGCTATCACATTCCTGGTACATAGGGGCACCAGTGGGGGGCTCAGGATCATCCCACAGTTTCCAGAACTTCGGAAAATCCCTTCCCACAATGGCGTCATGCGGTAACTGAGATACTAAGCCCACTGGATGAGAGAGGGTACCTTTGGGGGTCTCGAAACACACTGTAGTCACTGGATACTCTCGGGTGTCCCCATGCACACAAATAACAGCTACCTTGCTATTCCCAGAAACCTCTGTTTTAACTAACTCAGCCTTCATCAGGGTCACAAGGCTACCTGAATCCAGCAATACCACAACATTTCTACCATTAACACACATTTTGCATAAATGTTTCTCAGTTCCTCGAATGGCAGTGCATGCGACTGTCGCACACAGCGACTGACGTCTGCCCGTCAGAAAGTCACACTGCATGGGTTCCTCCACAACCGGGCAATTGGCTGCAATATGTCCCGCTTGCCGGCAGCGGTAGCAAACGATCCTTCTTGCCGCCTCTTGAGCCGCTGATTTCCCAGGCTGTTCTCGCCAAACTTGGGGTAGAGCTCCCACCCTCTCACTCTCTCCACCCTCACCCCTTGGAATCCTCTTATCCGCCCCTGGGGATGGTCTGGTCTTAGGGTGGAAAGTCCGAGTGTCTCTGGAAGAGGCCGTCAGGTTCTCTGTAGCCAAGTATTTCTCCACACGATCCACAAGACCATCGGCCGTCTCTGGGTCTCCATGGCTTACCCACTTTTGGATGGCAGTAGGAAGAGCTCTCAAAAACCGATCCATTACAACACGTTCCACAATCTTTGGTGCGGACAAAGTCTCTGGCTGTAGCCACTTTCTGCTCAGGTGAATGAGATCATACATTTGAGACCTGGGGGGTTTTCCAAGCTGGAAAGTCCAGTTATGCACACGCTGAGCCCGGACAGCCTGGGTGACACCCAGCCTTGCCAATATTTCAGCTTTTAGCATCACATAGTCTTTTGCTTGGTTAGGCTCTAGGTCATAGTAAGCTTTCTGCGATTCACCAGTTAACAGAGGAGCCACCAGTCCAGCCCACTGCTCCTCAGGCCACTTTTCTCTTTCAGCGGTCCTTTCAAATGTGGTCAAAAATACCTCTGGATCATCCTCTCCAGTAATTTTTGTCAATAAACGACTCACCCCAAAGGACGCGGTATTAGTGGGACGGCTTTCCTCACTGGTCTGCGGACGTTGCTGCATTACTGCTTCCATCTGTTGTTGTAGTCTCTGCTCTTGCTTCTGCAACAGGTCTATGAAGCGGGCCTCAGATTGCTGCTGGGCTCGTTGCTGAGCCTCCAGACTCTGTTGCAAAGTTGCGTTTGTCTGCTGCTGGGCTGCAAGGCTCTGTTGATGAGCTTGCTGCTGGGCTGCGAAGTTCTGTTGTTGAGCTGCAAGGCTCTGTTGATGAGCTGCAAGGCTCTTTTGCAAACCTGCATTTGTCTGCTGTTGATTGGCATTTGCTAGAGCCAGCTGCTTCAGTATCTCCTCCATGCTGGCTTAAAAAAAAACTGCCCGCATTCTCCACCAACTGTGAGGGGGTTAGCTCGGCAGCGGGTGTGTGTGACCCCCGGGATGGGCTCCCCACACAAAACAGGCCCAGCAAACGGAGGTTGTGGTTTTCAAAATCAAAAAGGTGCGGTTTATTTTCTATTTACAGTGACAAAACACAGCAAAGCAAAAGAAACATAAACAAAATAAATCCTGGTCAACTTGACCTCTGACTAAACATACAGGTTTCCTAACTAACAACTGGGATCAGCCTAGTGCTGTCCTAGTCCCTAAGTCCCTGGTTTTAAATGTCCAAGCAAATAGCCACACAGGCTTTGTCTCACCGCACAGGGGTTCACTCTCCCTAGACAGTCCACACAGGTCTGGGTCCAGGCATGAGCTAACATCTAATGAAGCTGGGAGTTTTTATAGAGGCCTAAATGAGCTGACAAGCTTCAGCTGGTCTCATCAACTCCCTGTCTGCACGACGCCCCACACTCTCCCTAGAGGTATGAGTCATCCATGAGCCCACTAGCCTCAGCTGGGCTTATACAACACTCCACCTAGTTGTATAAGTCGGCGTAAAGCCTGAATCTGGGCGAAATATATCTACCCCCTGGATGCAACCAGGTGACTTTACCTTCCTGCTGTCACAATATATAGATATATCTATATATATACACACACTTTTTTTGTTTACTCATTTCCAGTAAATAAAAGTCTCAAAGTATATATGGTGCAGACTGGCATTGGTCCAAATAAAAAAAACAGGAAAATATTTGCAGGGGACTTCAAAACCTTTCATGAACATCACAGTGGTGCTGCGTGATATGTTCTGTAAGCTCTTTTTGTTTGAGAAAATATACAGTAATGCTACATAAGGAAAATAATAGTTGGTCTCTCCAAGCTCAGCACTCAACCCAGATCTGTTAACCTGATTGGCTATTTACAAACTGTAAGTACTTACCTTGAGTTATCTGCAGAAATTACAGTGATTAAGTGTGCAGTCACTGTGTAATTTCTAAGCAAATTGAAACCTAGGCACTGCTATTCATAAGCATTGTGAATGCACTACAATAATGCACAATACTGAAAACAAGAAAAAAGAGTAAGGTATTGAAAAGCTGCCTGTACAGCTAGAAGCCAAAGAATAACTGCATTTATAACATTACTAGAGGCAGCACAAAAAAGCAACAATTTATGCCTTGCCAATTTATATCAGGCTCAATTAACTCATTTTTGCCAGTGCTATTGGTAATAGCTACTTAGGTGACAAATGACTTGCAAACCGAGCCAGATTTTTAAAGCCATTAACAAGAATTCAAACTGATTGTTATACCACTTTTATCAAATCAGTGTCAATGTCCGCTATTTAGTCTATTTCAGCAGAATTACTTTGCAATTTATTGCATATTGTTTAGTAGCTGTCAGTTTTGTACATGATCTGAACTATTTGGATCACAGGTTTAATTGCTGTAAATACATTATTATTTTCCTTACTGGTTTTGACAAGGAATGCACAGCACTTATTTTTCCAAAATATAACACAATGAAACTATGATTTAATGTCGCATCGGATACTACAGCCAAAGGGAAAAGACGTGTTGGCAAAGAAAAGATGCTGTTCCTAGATTTATGCAAGGTCCATACTTCTCCAAGACATGTAGAGTAATAATGTTCATACACTATTATCACTGGCAACTGAACACTATTGTGGAATGACCAAGGGCAATAATTCTGTTCTATTATAACAGTGCTGATGATGGTTAGCGGCCTAGATGAGCTCACCCCAACAATCTGTTTTAGACAAACTGGCCTTTTGACAAACATTAGAATTAATAAATTGCTGGTCTAGGTTTGTCCAATATTTCAATGTTTACTTATCTATTGGTATAATACATTCTATTAGGATCATCAAACACAGGGCAAAGAACAGGTAAACGTCCCATTTACAGTATGTCCAAGTCTATTTTTAGTAAAAGTACCTTTGTGTGTGGCTTAAACTTAAATCTTGCAATATGTAAGGTAGTATACTCACCTCCCCACCTACCTATGTCTCCCACTTACTTTCAACTCCAATGGTGCAGCCTCCATAAGACAGTTTTGCATTCCTCACTTCTTGTAGTATCAGATGCCTGTGTTCCCCACCATGCTGTGGTTCAATCCCTTGACCTTTATCATGTCACTTCAGGTTACAGCAGTGATTTAGGGGGAAGAAGACCGAGCCATAGTTCACAGCAGGGACAGTCATCTGACTCTCCTGGAAGTGTTGAATGCCAACAAGTTCAACAAAGGCTGCAATACTAACAAACCCCCTCAACCTCCTTTGCTCTGTTGGAGTTGTCACAAGTACCCCACACTGGTATGTGGGAAACATGTGCCCTTATAACAGGATGCAGTGCTTGGGGCTCAATCAGAGGGCTCCAACATCTTCCAAGGAGGGCATCATCAACCCTGTGTAAGCTCTGACACCATCCGACACAAAACTTACACGGCAGCTAACTTAAGGGTAGGTCAGTCATAGATGTAGAAAGGTTACATAATCATTATCGTCACCACCCTTTACAAATCAATGCTCACACATACAAAGAGAACAGATGGACAGCACAGAAAAAGGTGAGAAAGTGTAAAAGCAAACTGTTTAACTACCAGAAGCCAGTCTTAGGTAAAGAACAAAAGACAGGCTACAAATAAGCCAGAGGGCAGCACAATAAGTGCCAAAAGGACAAAGGTTGGGTCCACAGGCTGCTGACGCAGAAGGTCTTCATAAAGGGCCCTTTCAGAATCATGCTTATTTGCTTTGTTAAGGCTTTATCCAACCTCCTGATGACAAACTTACCAGGGATTGGTCAGCCAAAACAGTTAAATATAATATTCTCTATTCCCCCCATACAGCACTGTGAAGCCTACTCAACAGAGTCTAGCAGATATGGTAACCCAGGGAACTCTTGAACACAGCATTCTGAAACAGGCCTTTACAAACCATTTTAAATAAATCAGATCTGTTAGAGAACATATATCTACATATAAATAGAATTTATTTAGTTTATTATTATTTATGCTATACATAAACCCTATGAGTTCAACCCTTACTATTTTTTTGGCAATGGTTGCAAATTGTTCAATGCAAACTTGGAAAAGAAGGTGGCAGACACATTTTAATGTCCTAAATGTCTCTGTCTGCCTTCATGCTTATCCCAGCTAAGGGAAATATGCAGTACATTATACTGTATATTGGGAAAATATTTCAGAGAATTTATGAGGCAAGTGTCAAAAATTCCTGGCTGTCTTAAAGATTGACAAGTTTCTTGTCTCTGGCACCACGTATAAGAGCAGCAGTTTTATTACTGCACGTTCACCATAAATCTCTTATTTGGTACTTTAATTGCATACATATACTGTACTTTGAAAGTAAAATGGTATTTGATTGATTTTAACGTTTAAAATGTCAAATAAAACATATATTATTATTAATTTATGCAAGTTGTGGGGTACAGTACAGGTATAGGCAGAGAAAGAGACTGGAAAGGCTGAGAAAATATTTTTATCTTGTGGAAAGTTGTACATTTTAAAGTAACCCCAAGGGTTTCCTGTAAAATAAAAAATTATTTTTTGCACTGACGCTGGTATTCTAATGTTCCTACCACAAGTTTAGTCCATACTTGGACATTTGTTTGTCTTCACTCCACCAGGATGAGTTGTCCTCCCACCATGACAGAGCGTGTCCCCCAACTGGGGTGTCTGGGGGCGCTAGACGATGACCTCACCTTCTGCTTAACTCTCGGGATAGACTACATCGAGCCCACATGTTTCCAACAATGGTTTTGCCAATCATACACTTTCATGCGTACCTGTTTACAATGATCTAATGTATGGCTAACACTGTTTTTCTTCTGTATTATCTCTACTGAAACTTTAATAAAAACATTGAACAAGATTTTTTTTTTTGCTAGTTTCTTTATTCATCTCTTCCTAATTCAGTGGCAAAATGACAGGCTCTCGGCAGTCATAGTAATGACTGGACCCCCAACATTTTCAGTGCACTTCATTAAATACATAAGTAAGCGACTGATCTGAATTAAAAAGTGACATTAAAGAATAGACACCATGTGCACAGCTTATCCATTGAGTAATCAATCAGTTGTAAGAAGTAAAAGTTTCTCCAATCCAAAGGAATTATGTCAGGCATGCTAAATAAATCAAAACAATAAAGTAAATCGTACAATAATAGTTACAATAAAGGCTATGATAATTATAATTAGTGTTACTTCTTAAAATCAATTCAAAATAAAATAATATTCAGTATATCTCAGCAATATGTGACCATTTATAGATGAATAGAAAAATACACTTGTTAATCAGTCAGAAATGCACTCAGCTCCTAAAACCTGTTACGGGCTGACAACACACAGCATTTTTGTGGACTAAGTGGACTATGTGTTGTCAGCCCTGCCTAGTAACTTTAGCCAAACTACTCACCACTTCTCCAATCTGGCCCTACCTCAAACATGGCTCAGCGCTGTTTACTTTTGGTATTCTAAATGTTGGTGATCCTGCTTCACCAACAATTACCCCAAATTTATTTTCCAATTATATATTGTGGTGATAGAATTCACATGTCTATCATGGCAGACACATGTCCATCAGCTGACTGCTTTGTAACCCATGAGTCAGCATCTGCCTACTCCATTTGCCCCTACTATCTGCATATTCCACTTTCCCTTACCATATGCATTAGCATAAATACTTGGGAAGGAACTGTATTTACTGTTCTTCTTGATCACAGAAGGGTGAAATCATTCTCGGATGACCCACAATTTCCTTCAATTAAACTGTGACAAGACTGAATTCATGCTTATTGGTACCCCCCATCAATTATGTAAGGCCAGTCTTAATAGCTTATCTATCAATGGCAGTGTACTTTAAATTGAAAAATCTAAGGTTGATATTTGATGCTAGTTTAACCTTTGATCCACATGTACAAAATGTTGTCAGAACATCTTCTTTCCATTTGAGAAACATTGTTCGGCTGCATCCTACGCTATCTACACTGTAGAAAAGATCACACCCAACTGTACTAGGTCTGTATTTTACACACTTTTTCTGGTGGGGGAGCCCTCCACAACATTATACATTGAAACAAAACTGAAAACAAGATATGGATATGGGCTCTACCCCTACCCTACCTAGTTGGTGTAAATATCTCAGAAATTACTCTAGAGCTAGGAATGTTTTTACTGAAAAATATTGACAGCTCCCAATTAAAAAAATCACCAAATATCTTTATTCTTTAAAAAATACATGAATGTATACACATAAGACACCTAGACACACACATTATGTTAAAAACAACCAGCTGCCCACATTCCACCCAAATATCTAAACATCATATATAGCAAACTGTACACATCATTATATAAATTTATATATGTAACCACTGGACCACTATCCAAGGTAAATATTGGAGAATTGTTGTTAGACTCTTAGCAGGATTTTATATCTAAGTGCAGTGGTTCCATGCTGAGAACGTAGGGCCATCATAGACCCAGATTTGGATATGCCACCCTATCTAATGCATTGATTTTTGAAAATATACATTGTCTCAGGCCCCAAAACATTAAACAATTGAGTTGAGTGTGCTTATATTGGTCCTGTAAATATACTTCTGTTAGCAATTGTGTATCATCCATGTATCCTTTAGATGTATTATGTTTGAGAGTCCATGGAGTATTTCAAAGTAAACTGTTTGTATTCTATTGCAGAATATCACTCAAATTATATAGATAGAATAAATAAACATCAAGTCTGTGGTTAAGAGGAGGCAAGATAGAAAAGGACTTATCCAAGACTGTTATAATGTGTCCATATTGATGTGCCCATATTGCCTCCCCCTCACAGGTATATATAGTAAGATGTTCTAGAGCATGCATTTAGGATACTTCTGGTCCAGAAGAGGTTGTAAGATTTGTTATGCCGTGTCTCATCCACAGGTATGCATTCCCTTCCCTGCATAAGTTCCCAAACAAACAGTACAAGTGTCTTATCCTCTCAGTGTCCCAAGGCTATGGGACTGAGGTCATTGCAATGTTAGTTCATAAGTCAAAGCTCTAATGATCACTATCCAAGAGGCATTCAAAATAGTTCAGCATGATACTCTAAAATGTCTCAGAGGGTCCTATCACTAAAATGTCTCAGAGGGTACACTGTACCTGAAAATCTGATCCATACATTTGTGCTCACCCAACTTGATTACTGCAATGCTCTACTCGCTGGTGTACCTAAATATAATATTAATTGACTACAATATGTACAAAATTCTGCAGCCAGAATCCTCACTAGGTCTGTTACAAGTCACCATATTACCCCTATCCTGGAGTCCTTGCACTGGCTACCCATCAGTTTTCACTTTAAGATTCTCTTGCTCCCCTATAAGGCTCTTCATGGCCAGAATTCAAATTCTGGTCTTCTGTGTATGTCAGATATTGAAATAATGACAGTACCCTTAAGTGGCTAAGGGGGACCCAGACCAGGGTTTCTCAACTCCAGTCCTCAAGGCGCCCCAACAGGTCATGTTTTCAGGCTTTCCATTATTTTTCACAGGTGATTTGATCAGTTTCACTGCCTTGTAATTACCACAGCTGTTTCATCTGAGGGAAATCCTGAAAACATGACCTGTTGTGCCACATCCTGAAACTATATGAATTGGGTTAAGAAAAAAATTTATGGACTTTAGAGGCACATATAAAATTTATAACAATTTATTAATCTTCATTAAAACTTTATTCCACATTACAAAAAAATGACATCACATAAGACATCTAAAATTTAGGTAGGACTCCCTGTAATTCCCCTAGAGGGTATATTACCAAATATTGTGTAAAAATACATATAAATGCATTCACATATGTACTCTTCTCAATTGGGGGTTCCACTTGTCCTCCAAGTATAAAATAATTCTGCTCAACATGTTTCGTAACCAATAAGTCGCTTCTTCAGGAGCTTGAATATGTCTATTCAAGTAAGAATATACAGTATATTCATTAGAATATAACATACAAAAAAGAAAAGAGAAAAATATGCAAATATTATATTCAATGTTAAATACTATATTAAATAAGCACTCACTTGCACCACAGATAACAAACAACAGAACTGTGCCCCCCCCCTACAGCAGCCGCAAAGGGCCGCTTCTGTGTATGTCCCCTACTCACCTACACTTAATGGGAGACATAGCCTTCTCCTGCTATGCCCCAAAAGTCTACAATTCACTTCCAATGAACATCAAAGAGTCATCTTCTCTAGACTCATTCAAATCAAATCTAAAAACTTTTTTTCTGTAGACAAGTTTTTATATACAGTAATTGTCTCTTTTTTCATCTGTTTTATTCTGTGTATTTCTTGTGTTTACTTTGTAAAGCACTTTGAGAATCTATCTTTAAAGGCACTATATAAAATAAAGTTTATTATTATTATGATATTCATATATGACAAAAGTGTCATCAGTTTCATCTTTAATTACGGTACATTCAGATCTGCTTTATTTGTTAAGATTCAGCTTAAGCTGTTTCACCTCACAGCTCTATTCACTGATTCTATGTCTACCCTCCTCTCTCTTGTGACCATTGCTACTTATGTCCACCATTCCTGCTCTCCTCAATGGTTATTTTGGTCCAATGCCATCCATATTTCTTTTCTTCTCTAATCTTTATCCTCCACTTGCATCTATGCTCCCTCCCCACTCTGGACATTCTGGACTTCACTTGTATCTGTACTAGACATTCGTTTAGTTCCGAATTCGTTATTCGTCAAAATTTGTTATATTCGTTAATTCATAAACATATGAATGAACGAACGGTTTACTAAAATTACCAGCGAAAAACGAATTATCGAAAAGAACGAATATGGAAAACAACGAAAATACGAAATTATTAAATTAGAAACAGCGAAAATACGAAAGAGTGAAAAAACGAAAACATAGAAACAACGAAAATACCGAACAAAGATTCAAAATAACGAAAATCAAAATGAACGAAAACTCGAAATTACGAATGTTCGGAAAATGGAAATCAAAACAACAAAAATACTGAACAAAGATTCAAAATAACGAAAATCAAAATGAACGAAAAAAAAAAAAACAACTAAATTACGAATATTCGGAAAACGGAAATCAAAACAACGAATTCGTTAGTTCTGAAATATTTCTGGACGTTGGCCAATAAGCTTGTCCCTTCCCCTGAAGAGGTTGTTCCTTCCCCCAATGAGCTTGTTTCTTATTCCCTTGTGTGTTTTTCTGTGTTAGACTGCAGTGCATTCCATCCAGAGTCCAGATAGGGTGTGGTTGGGTAGGTGGCACTGTTTTGGTGGATTTGTGAGTTAAGTTGTGACTTGTGAGAGAGAAATTCTTTGTTTCTTAAGCATACTCTGTCTAGAATCTAGTTTCTATATTACGAATCATGCCCGATTACGAATCTACGAAAACAATGATATGAACGTACGAATAAATGAGCCGGTCAATCTCACGAAAGTACGAATTACAAAATTACGACAAGTAGTGTTTCGAATAAACGGAAAATGTATTCTAACGACAGTACGAATATGATTAAATCTACAAAAGTACAATTTTCCAATCAACGAAAATTAGACACGGAAATACGAATCATTGCAAATCAACGAAAATATAGTTCTTACGAAAATACGAACACGGCCGAATATAAAATATAACGAAAAATACGAATTTCGAATCAACGAAAATTAGACTAACGGAAAAACGAATTAACGGAAAAATAACCCTTACGGAAATACGAAAGAGTCAGAATACGATAACCCACGTCTTATGAAATTACGAATCGTTATGAATCAACGGAAACTAACAGAAACAAAACCAAACTAAACAAATTTTTATGTTGTGCACATGTCTAATCTGTACCTGATCTCCATCCTTCAATTACTACTCTTCTCTATTGCCGTACATCCCCACTCTTCTGTGAACTTTTATTATTTTTCTCCAGTTCCATCATTTCCCCCTCTCTTTTCCATCTATTGTTCTCCTGCATTTTTATCCTATAGCTGCACTCAGCCTCCTCCACTTAAAGCTATACTTGCTCTCCTTTCTGATCAATATCTTCTACTTCCACCCCAGCCTATTTCCTTTCGCTCTATGATCATTCACCGACAGATTTCATTTTTGCTCAGTATCCTTCCTAGTAATTTTCCCCAATTCTGTCCATACCCACTCTCCTTCCTTTATTCTCCTCTACGTCTACATGTCCTGGACAAATCAAACATATAATAAAGCAACTCTCTCTGTTCATAAATGAGCACACATTTGCAGGTACAAAAACAGGTATTTTTAAGTATCAAAAGGAAAGCGTATGTACTGATGTAAAAAAAAAAGCAAAAATTGGAAATGTTAGCAAAACATAACAACAATATCAATAGTGCAAGTAAAAGGGACAATGTTGATAAAATGTGCTCCCTGTAACAGAGATTGTATATGCTTACCTTCCCTAATGCCTACACTGATGGATGCCTCTGTAAATGAAGAGAAAATGAATCAAAGTCTTCAGGAAACTGACACTATCATCTTCACAGTAAACATGTTTCTGGTCACTTTTATTTTAGTGACTCGCTTGATATAGTAGAAGAAGTCAAATATTTAAACATTTTGGGCTCAAATGGGCTGATTCACTTGGAATAATGAAAATGACAACCATATTTTATTTGATTTCTAAAAAAGATTAATTAAGAATTATGATTGGTTGCTTTAGGCTAAAACTCCACATTTGTTCTGACTTTTATTTCTGCAGTTTTAATGAGTAAATTATGAATGTGTCTACAGTAAATAACCAAAAAGGTTCTTTATGTTTAAAAGTACTGTTTATCAACCAAAAATATTTGATCTTTTCTGTGTGATGTATAGATCACTACAAGAATTAAAACAACTGTGCAGAGTTATCCTCCTTTGATATCATTAGCGCTTGCCGCTCCTAAGGTAATCATGTATTTTGTCGCCTGCTGTTATATCCCCCTCCATCATAGTTACCCAAACCATTGAAACTCTATTAACAACTCTAATTGTACAGCTGTAAGTAGAATGTATGAAAACTTATGATTTTTTTTTGATTGGAGAAATATATAAAGCTTCTATGAAGTTAAAGTGTTACTAAACCCAGAACCTGCATGCACTATATCTGGTCTCACACAGTACACAGAACATGAACATACAATAGTTTAGTAAATATAAACTGATAAATACCTTTTTTCATCAGCTGTATATAGCAATTAGCACAATCTTGTGTCTTGTATCAGTGTGTGCAGATAGATTGTAGGAGGAGTTTTCATTTCTCCCACTATTGTCCTATCAGGCTTCAAGACCCCTGACCCTGTGTCTGGACATGTCTGGACAGTGCTGATTGGCCATGTGCTGATCACATGCACCCTACCAAGAAACTCTCTAGCAATACACACCAAACTGAACACTCCATAGACTCTGTAAATATAAGGTTATTTTTTGGAGTCTGTGGAAGAAGGGGAGGATCAGAGAAGACTGGATCAAACTGATTTTTTACACAATGGGCAGGATTAGCCCCTTAGGTTCCACACTAATGGGGTATAACAAGTATGCTTTACTGCATATACAGACTGATTTTACTGTTGTGTGTTTAGTAACAATTTAATCCTTCACCTGGGGTGGCATCTTTATTGTTAACATAGTGTTCCATATTTCAATAAGCACCCGCCACAACACATTTGTGGGGAAGAGACCCTTGTCCCCTCAACAGTGGAATAAGCTGCTTTGTCAATGCAGGTATTTGGAAGCGGCAGTGGTTTTTAGGGGGGATGAGGATGACAGGGGGTAGAGTGTTAGAAAGGTGGCAGTTGGATGCCACGTGTGATTAGGATGACAGGAGGTAGGGTGTTAACAAGGTAGCAGTGGGATGTCATGTGTGATGAGGATGACAGGGGGTAGGGTGTTAGCAAGGTGGCATTGTGGTGCCAGATGTGATGAGGATGACAGGGGGTATGGTGTTAGCAAGGTGGCATTGGGGTGCCAGATGTGATGAGGATGACAGGGGGTAGGGTATTAGCAAGCTGGCAGTGGGGTGCCAGGTGTTATGAACATGAGGATGACAGGGGTAGGGTGTTAGCAAGGTTGCAGTGGGGTATCAGGTGGGAGGAGGATGAGGATGACATGGGGTAGTGTGTTAGGAAGGTTGCAGTGGGGTGCCAGGTGGGAGGAGGATGAGGGTGGCAGGGGGTAGTGTGTTAGCAAGGTGGCAGTGTGGTGCCAGGTGGGATGAGGATGACAGGAGAAAGAAGAAAGGCAAAGAAAGAGAGAGAAGGATCACAAATATGAAAAAAGAAAACATAACACATTTTTGTCACGATCTGTATTATTTATGAATTTAGAAATTGGGAAATAAATGTATTTTTAAAAGTTTAGAAATATCTATTCCCTCATATGCACGTCTGCAGGCTGTAACTGATGCTTGGAGAGGTCAAAAAAGAGCACTGCAGTAAAATGTATAGTGGTGGTATCTCATTTATGGGAATCACTACCTCTTAAAACCCACTATAGTCTGTGTCCACATGCTGTTATGGGAGGTGGATCATCCATCAATCAAGATGTGACATCCCACCCACTGTGTTCTTTTTTAGTTACTGGGCATGGAGGAGGAGGGAGGGACTGGGCTGTCATTTAGGATCTGTATACACACCCAAATGTGTGATGTCAATATCATGTGACCTGAAAAGCACAACTGAAACAGGAAATGTTGTCTCCAGTGTAACAGCAGGCAGGTAAAATCACCAGGTTGCATCCAGGATGGGAGATATATATGTCCTAGATTCAGGCTTTATGCCAGTTTATACCACTAGGGGGAGTGCTGGGAGTCTTGCAGGGGAAGAGTTAATGAGCCCAGCTGAATCAAGTGGGCTCATTGGGGCCTCTACAAGAACTCCCAGTATGCTAAGGGAGATGCTCCAACCTGGAACCAGATCTCTGTGGATAGTCTGGGGAGTGTGATCTCTGTGCGGTGAGCCAAAGCCTGTGTGGTTATTGCTAGGAACTTCAAAAAGCAGGGAGCTAGGGACTGGGACAGCACAGGGTTAGGGACACCAACGTGTGTAGTGAGCGGTCAAGTTGACCAGGATTTATTTTCCTGTTTCTTTTGTTTTTGCTGTATTTTTTTTGTCTGTATATAGTTTAAATAAAACCACACCCTTTTGTTTTCTCTTACCCCTGTCTGCTGTGCCTGTTTTTGTGTGGTGAACCCATCCAGGGGGTCACACACACCCGCTGCTGAGTTAACCCCCTCACACCAGCAATAGAGACCAAACTGAGCATTTGCAGCAGGACTACTCAGACAGTATCTTATCTGGACTTGTCCAGAGTGACCCTGCCGGAGGGGGAGGATCTGTGCATACAGGATCAAACAGCCTTTTTACACAATGCAGAGGATTAATCACTTAGGTTCCACAGTGAGTATAACAAGCATGCAATTCTACATATACAGACAGATTTTACTGTTGTGGGTTTAGTAACACTTTAAATCCTAGGCAGGGCTTTTTTCTCAGCAAATAGGTGCAGGAACTCCCCCTTTGCTGAATTGTCCCCTGTCTCCACCCCCAACCCACCTCCTGTGCCATTCCTTGGTTCCACCCCTTACCCACCTCCCAGTACTGACCCTTTTATAGAATATAGAACTAAGTAACAACTGAGGTACTAAGTAATTTGTATGGATTGTGTTAATGATAACAAGAAAAGCAGTAAAATAGGCCCCTTGCAGCCAGCAACAATAGATCCTCCAGCAACAATGGACCACCTTCAACAAAATACCCCCTCCCCCAGCAAAAAAAGATCCCCAGCAGCAATAACAGATCTCCCTGCAGCCAGCACCAATAGACTCCCCAGCAGCCAACAACAATGAATTACCTGAAACAAAATACCCCCTCCCCCTGCAACAATAGACTCGCAGCAGCAACAACAGATTTCCCTGAAGCCAGCATCACTAGATCCCTCCCAGCAACAACTGACCCCCAGCAACATAAGACCCACCCCCAACAACAGTAGATCCCCACCAGCAACAATAGACCTCCTTAGCAACAATAGACCCCCAACCCCCTGCCCCGCAAACATAGATCAATAGACCCTGACTTACATACATTCAGTGCTGGAGGTTCCGGAACTGCATTCCACAGTGTTCCTGCTGAAAAAAAGACCTGATCTAAGGAACATTCTAGATAAGTAATAGTAGTAGGAATTGGCAACCATGGGTGAAAACCCATCAGTGGTTATGCACAGCTATTCTCACACCATTGCAATCATACTTAAAGTAGAATTGTGGCCAGACTATGAACATTCAAATATTTACATGTTTTTAAAGCCTAAGTTTAGTCAAAACATTTAAACAAAATCAGCACAAGGGACTGTACTTACAACCAATGCAAAGTGTCACTCATACTGGTTGCAGATTAAATTGCAGATTTAGTTGAAATCTCTCATCCTCTGATCCCTGCCAGTAGTAATCTACTGGAGCCAAGGGGGGTCGAGGGTTAATAGAGGCCATCTTTGAAGGGTCCACCTCCTCCATTGATAGATTGTTTTGCATTCATAGAAGCTATAGCACAGCTTTGGTTGGGTCAGAAAGGGCAGGCATAGTTGGCACTCTTGATGAGAGCCTATGACAGGTCTCTTGACTCTGTTAACCCAAATGGTATTGTAAGATTATGGCTGCAGGGGTGGGTATGTATGTATGAATGTATGTATTCGGGTTCCTCCTAAAACCAATAAAAACTTTGTAAAAGAACATCCCAGGCACAGCTATGTATATGATTGATATATTGCAAATGAGATTCAATACCACCAAGTGGAACCATATATGTTCCATTCCTCCATGGCTTCTATGAATGAAGGAGGGAACAGAAAGAGAGGGCATTGTCGGCACTCTTAATGAGTGCCTTATGACAGGTCTCGTGGCCCTAACAACCCATGCGGCATTGTGGTATTACAGCTGTGGTTGAACACGCCTCTAGAACGTCACATCGCTTCCGGCTGGCTGACTAAAGTGTCAGCATTGCATGCTTGTTTTACATTGTCTAAATGTGAGTATCCATGTTTCCTTTTTGATCAATAAATACGTTAAAAAACGTTATCACACTATCTGGGGCTCCCTTTCTCTCATGCATGGGCACTGCTGAATATACATTATCAAACGCAGAGGGATGAGCGATCGCCAGAGGACTACTCAGTGGCCCACACTGTGAAGGCAATATACACCAAGAGGGGGTGGATAAGCTGGTGAGTGCAGTCTTTGTAAGAGCACAGTTTGCAGTGATCACGGCTCCCTTACACTAGGCACCAAGCACCTTCAGTGTTACCCAGCACCTGAAAACTTGATTGGATATTTTTCCATGGTTCTCATAAGGACTTTCTCATAAGGACTTTTTTTTGCACAAATATTTATTGTAGAATTCTTTGTATACCTGCATTTAACACTTACCTTTGCACTAAATAGGGGTCATGGGCACCCCAATGTATTATTGGACCTATAAGGAAACATAATATTGATTTCTGCACATATACTTCCTGTAAGGCAGTAGATTGCACAGGCACCACAGCACTTTGGATTCTCTAGCACATTGTGTATTAGTTTATTTATTCATATAAATTATTTATCAATTATTTTGGGCATTTTAGGCAACATCACTTATTTTGCACACCGCACTTTAATTTTTTAAGTGTAGCATCAGACCTCACAGGGCTTTAATAGACCAAGTCTGATTTTTTCTCTCCGTCCATTCATTTGCTCCACTTAGGTGGAAGCAATTGGTAGAGGCAGCTGTCTATTGATTCCATTGAAATACACATAATTATTAACATCCCATAACTCTGCTGGAATTGGTGTTTCTAAATACTTTTGCGCGGATTCATCTATAATATATAGAGGCAAATCTACAGCCATCAGCGCAATTACAATCACATTAATTGTACGTACTATCCCTTGTGCTTTTTCTTTTTTTATTTAGGCTTTTAACCAGCAGTAAATATGCCTCATAAGCTAACCCTCACCAACCTCTGCAGCTACTGACACTGTGTAGATATTTATCCTCAAATCAAGAGTAGTCGTGAAGTTATCTCGGTGTCAGGAACCATAAACCAGATGGAAAATGTAGTTAAAATCACACTTTTAATGAAACAGGAAAAAATAACAGTTCAGAAACTTAGTCAAAAACAGAAACAAAAGTATGAAAGCCAGAGCTGGTAATCAGACGACCCAGAGTCAGGAAGCCACGAGTCAGCGAAGTGAAGAGCAAAAGCAGGGACAGGTTACAGATGAGAAGTCAGCCAGGCCAAGTCGTAACAGGAACACAAGCAGGAAAACACTGGAGGAATTGACAACACAAGGAGATGGAGGGGATGAGCAAATTTGTTTAAATAGCCAAAAGAGGTTGGCTGTAGGCTGGACTAATGAGGCAGGTAATGGTAACCAGATGAGGCACTGTGGAAACAACGAGTGGCTGGTAATTAACCGTCAGCTGAGCAGCCTCTGTGCACTAAAAGAAAAGAGCTGCTAGTAAATAGCAGGAGCCCAGCTCTGACAATCCTCAACCCCCTACACTAGACATCATTATGTGTACCCTCCTGTGTTTACATTAAAGTATAGCAGGCTGGAAGGTTGCCATATCACTGCTGGGAGGGGCAGAGCAGAATGGGCTAAGTTTCTTAAAGGTAAAACACTTTATATTGTATATTTTGAGGATGACTTACTCCACAGTGCCTGCAGCTATGGTCAGTGAGGGCTTGTTTTAAAGAATATTTATTGTGTGTTAAGGATATAGACATATTTGATTGTCCATAGCCTGGCCACAGTTTTACTTAAAGATAGCTTCATGTATACACAATATGTAGGAACCATCACAGTTCCTCAGCACTGTAAACAAATTGTCTTGGGTATATAGGACAGAAAAACTGTGTGCTGGAAATAAGTTACCTCCCCAATACTGATAGCAGTAACAACATTTTAAAAACAATGGCAATTTATATAAATTAAACCCATTTAGACTACTAGCAAGATGATAATGTAATGTCACCATACAAATTACACATCAAAATTCATCTGTGCTCTTGGCCCTTTGTGCTCTGCTGCCTTTAATAAATTAACGGTTTATAAAAAGCAACGTAGAAATATTTAAACAAGATCACAGAATCACAAAATATGAATTCCAATATAAAAATATAATAATGTACTGTACCTGCTCTATATATTTCCTGGCTATAATGAGAATTCCAGCCTTATGGGGAGTTCTAACAAGCAGAAAATGTTCTTCTTTATTTATTTTTTGCTTTTTGTAATAAGCACATTCAAAAGTTAGCTTGTTTCTTTTTCTGCTTATTTTTCTTATGCTTATAGACACCTATCTGAACAGTATTTGAACTGCCTCCCACACACGCGGAGCTAAATTACCTTTATCATTCTCAGTACTGCATATGTGCCCCCTGTCAACCATTTACATTAAGGCTGACGCCCCTACAAACAGCTTGAAAGGGTGATATGTATAAAGAAATGCTAAACTGAAACAACAGCTGACTGTAAAAACAAATGTGTATAGTGCACGATTCATCGATAAAGAGTCTACTAATGATTAGAAGCTTGTGCAAACAAAATGCTTCTTTTTCCCCTCCAAGCCAATATGACAGGTGTTGCTAGGTAACCCGAGTTCATTACTCCCATACCAAAGCACAAAAGCTTCCTTTCTTTAGTTTCTTAGTTTTCTCTCATATATAAATATCAGCTGGCTATAGTGCTCTCTATTAAAATGTAATTCATAAAGTCATACAGAGATTCCTGTGGAGCAGAAAGGTATAGAAATCTCTTCTTTCCAACAATGCAGGTCAGAATCAAGTTATCTGGATTTTCTCCTTTGTATTCTATAAGTTGAACAGCATAAGTGTAGCTAACATTATTTGTAATACATGCTTTGTAAGCTTTGATTTACCACGCACGGAAAGGCTTATTTAAACAGCAACCCCAAGAATTCAGTAAGTTACTCAAGCTATCCAGTAAATACAGCACCTATACTCAAATAAAAGTTTGCTCAGTAGTCTGTAATGTAAATTCCTCATAATTCCCTGCAGGAAGAGCACACACCGCTTCATAAAGGGTCAGTAGGACTGTTGTAGTGTATTTCCGGGTGCAAGTGCTGATTACCTTCCTTTCTCCACTTCCTAAATCACCAATCACATTTAAACATCCAAGGCATGTTTACATTGCATTGGTCTCATGCTAATTTTTTTTAATAATGGCATTTTGTATGTAAGAGACACCAAGGTGGCTTAAATGGGTGTTGCGGCATCACCAAATCTGTATCCTTAATTAAAAAAAAGTACAACCATTTTCTCCCTTAGTAAATTAAATCTATAGTCATTATTGCCTCCTAAAAAAACATTGCTGAATACAACTACTGTGAAGCCTCGTACACACGACCGAGTTTCTCGGCAAGAACCAGCAAGAAACTTGCTGGCAGAGATTTCTTTCCGAGAAATTCGTTTGTGTGTATGGTTTCTCGTCAAGAAAACGACTAGAATCTCGACGAGAAAATAGAGAACCTGCTCTCTATTTTCTCGTCGAGATTCTCGTCAGCCTGTTTCTCGATGAGAAAATTGTGTGTGTGTACACTTACCTGTCCTCCGGGAAGCCCGCGCATGCTCGAAATGACTTTGACGCATGCGCGGTAGCTTCCTAGGCATAGGATAGGGTGTACAAAGATGGTGGCGATGGCATCGAAAGTGACGAGCGCATGCTCGTCGTATTCAATTACGTTACCGCGTTCGCTCCCTTCAAAGAACCGCGGGTTCTTTGAAATGAGCGTGTGTACACTCGGCCGGGACAAGTTTCTTGTCCAAGGATCTCGTCGAAAAAAACGACGTGTTTTTTACGACGAGATTCTCGGCCGTGTGTATGAGGCTTTAGTTTATATGTGTTGTGACAGCAGGAAGGTAAAGTCACCTGGTTGCATCCAGGGGGGTAGATATATTTCGCCCAGATTCAGGCTTTACGCCGACTTATACAACTAGGTGGAGAGTTGTATAAGGCTAGTGGGCTCATGGATGACTCATACCTCTAGGGAGAGTGTGGGGCGTCGTGCAGACAGGGAGTTGATGAGACCAGCTGAAGCTTGTCAGCTCATTTAGGCCTCTATAAGAACTCCCAGCTTCATTAGATGTTAGCTCATGCCTGGAACCAGACCTGTGTGGACTGTCTAGGGAGAGTGAACCCCTGTGCGGTGAGACAAAGCCTGTGTGGCTATTTGCTTGGACATTTAAAACCAGGGACTTAGGGACTAGGACAGCACTAGGCTGATCCCAGTTGTTAGTTAGGAAACCTGTATGTTTAGTCAGAGGTCAAGTTGACCAGGATTTATTTTGTTTATGTTTCTTTTGCTTTGCTGTGTTTTGTCACTGTAAATAGAAAATAAACCGCACCTTTTTGATTTTGAAAACCACAACCTCCGTTTGCTGGGCCTGTTTTGTGTGGGGAGCCCATCTCGGGGGACACACACACCCGCTGCCGAGCTAACCCCCTCACAGTTGGTGGAGAACCAGTGGCAGTTTTTTTTTAAGCCAGCATGGAGGAGATACTGAAGCAGCTGGCTCTAGCAAATGCCAATCAACAGCAGACAAATGCAGGTTTGCAAAAGAGCCTTGCAGCTCAACAACAGAACTTTGCAGCCCAGCAGCAAGCTCATCAACAGAGCCTTGCAGCCCAGCAGCAAGCTCATCAACAGAGCCTTGCAGCCCAGCAGCAGACAAACGCAACTTTGCAACAGAGTCTGGAGGCTCAGCAACAAGCCCAGCAGCAATCTGAGGCCCGCTTCATAGACCTGTTACAGAAGCAAGAGCAGAGACTACAACAACAGATGGAAGCAGCAATGCAGCAACGTCCGCAGACCAGTGAGGAAAGCCGTCCCACTAATACCGCGTCCTTTGGGGTGAGTCGTTTATTGACAAAAATGACTGGAGAGGATGATCCAGAGGTATTTTTGACCACATTTGAAAGGACCGCTGAAAGAGAAAAGTGGCCTGAGGAGCAGTGGGCTGGACTGGTGGCTCCTCTGTTAACTGGTGAATCGCAGAAAGCTTACTATGACCTAGAGCCTAACCAAGCAAAAGACTATGCGATGCTAAAAGCTGAAATATTGGCAAGGCTGGGTGTCACCCAGGCTGTCCGGGCTCAGCGTGTGCATAACTGGACTTTCCAGCTTGGAAAACCCCCCAGGTCTCAAATGTATGATCTCATTCACCTGAGCAGAAAGTGGCTACAGCCAGAGACTTTGTCCGCACCAAAGATTATGGAACGTGTTGTAATGGATCGGTTTTTGAGAGCTCTTCCTACTGCCATCCAAAAGTGGGTAACCCATGGAGACCCAGAGACGGCCGATGGTCTTGTGGATCGTGTGGAGAAATACTTGGCTACAGAGAACCTGACGGCCTCTTCCAGAGACACTCGGACTTTCCACCCTAAGACCAGACCATCCCCAGGGGCGGATAAGAGGATTCCAAGGGGTGAGGGTGGAGAGAGTGAGAGGGTGGGAGCTCTACCCCAAGTTTGGCGAGAACAGCCTGGGAAATCAGCGGCTCAAGAGGCCGCAAGAAGGATCGTTTGCTACCGCTGCCGGCAAGCGGGACATATTGCAGCCAATTGCCCGGTTGTGGAGGAACCCATGCAGTGTGACTTTCTGACGGGCAGACGTCAGTCGCTGTGTGCGACAGTCGCATGCACTGCCATTCGAGGAACTGAGAAACATTTATGCAAAATGTGTGTTAATGGTAGAAATGTTGTGGTATTGCTGGATTCAGGTAGCCTTGTGACCCTGATAAAGGCTGAGTTAGTTAAAACAGAGGTCTCTGGGAATAGCAAGGTAGCTGTTATTTGTGTGCATGGGGACACCCGAGAGTATCCAGTGACTACAGTGTGTTTCGAGACCCCCAAAGGTACCCTCTCTCATCCAGTGGGCTTAGTATCTCAGTTACCGCATGACGCCATTGTGGGAAGGGATTTTCCGAAGTTCTGGGAACTGTGGGATGATCCTGAGCCCCCCACTGGTGCCCCTATGTACCAGGAATGTGATAGCCAGAACTCCCCTGAGAGTGGTGAGGACTCTCCGGAATTTCCCTTATCAGTATTGGCAGGGGAGACTCAAGAAACTGGAGAGGAGCCCACCTCCTCAGACGAAAACCTACCGTCTGTGGAGTTTTCTGATCTTGAGGTTCACAGGGAAAACTTTGCCACAGAACAGTTGAAAGACCCCGCCCTAATAAAGGCACGGGAAAACGTAGTGAAAATAGATGGCGAGTTAGTGAACCCAGATAATACCTGCACTTACCCATACTTCAGCGTAGAGAAGGACCTACTGTATCGGGTGGCAAAAAGGGCAGAAGAAACCGTTGAGCAGCTTGTGGTGCCCAAACCTTACAGGAAGTTGGTGTTGGAGTTGGCCCATGGGCACATTCTTGGAGGTCATCTGGGGACAGAGAAAACCCGAGAGAGGGTATTACAGAGATTCTATTGGCCGGGGGTGATGAAGGACATAGAAAATTATTGTTCCTCCTGCCCTGTGTGTCAGAGGTCGGCCCCGATGCCACATTTCCGTAGCCCGCTGGTCCCTCTACCCATCATTGAGGTCCCGTTTGAGAGGATCGCCATGGATTTGGTAGGGCCTATAATCAAGTCCGCTAGGGGGCACCAGTACATATTAGTTATAATGGACTATGCCACCCGTTATCCAGAAGCGATCCCTCTCCGAAATACCTCGGCCAAAACCATAGCCAAAGAGCTATCTCTTGTGTTTAGCCGGGTGGGTATTTGTAAAGAACTGCTTACGGACCAAGGTACACCCTTTATGTCCCGGGTTATGAAGGAGCTGTGTAAATTGTTCAAAGTGACGCAATTACGTACATCTGTGTATCACCCCCAAACCGATGGGCTGGTTGAAAGATTCAACAAAACCCTAAAACAAATGTTGAAGAAAGTGGTGGATAGAGATGGAAAGGATTGGGACTGTCTACTTCCTTATCTGATGTTTGCTATTAGGGAGGTGCCCCAATCCTCTACGGGATTCTCCCCCTTTGAGTTACTGTATGGGAGACACCCAAGAGGGCTGTTGGATATTGCCAAGGAAACTTGGGAAAGTGAGAGTTCTCCCCACAGGAGTGTGATTGAGCATGTCGCCCTGATGCAAGACCGAATTGCACAGGTAATGCCCATCGTGAAGGAACATTTGGCCCAAGCGCAGTTAGCACAGCAGAGAGTGTACAACCGTGGAGCCAAGACCCGTACCTTTTCCCCGGGGGATAGGATACTGGTACTTGTCCCTACAGTTGAAAGTAAATTCCTTGCCAAATGGCAAGGCCCCTACGAGATAATGGAAAAAGTGAGCGAAGTGAATTACAAGGTCAGACAACCAGGAAGGCGAAAGCCCGAACAGATCTATCACGTTAATCTGTTGAAAGCCTGGAGGGATAGAGAGTCCCTAGTCGCAGACACTTGGTCACCAGCTCAAACTGGTTGCGTGATTCCGGAGGTTGGAATAGCAGCCACCTTGTCACAACCCCAACAACAGGAGGTTAAGGAGTTTGTGCTTCGCAACAAGGAGGTATTCTCTGAGCTGCCGGGACAAACATCTGGGGTAGAGCATGACATCATTACCCCGCCCGGTGAAAGGGTGAAGTTAAAACCCTATCGGATCCCAGAGGCCCGATTGGAGGCAATACGGGAGGAAGTACAGAAAATGCTGAACTTAGGGGTGATAGAGGAGTCCCAAAGTGATTGGTCTAGTCCCATTGTGTTGGTGCCTAAACCGGATGGGAGCTGGCGATTTTGTAACGATTTTCGACAGTTGAACAAAGTTACAAAATTTGACACCTACCCCATGCCACGTATAGATGAGTTGATCGACCGGCTGGGAACAGCCCGATACATGACGACTCTTGACCTCACAAAAGGGTATTGGCAAATCCCCCTGGCCAAGTCGGCCAAAGAGAAAACCGCATTTGTAACCCCAGACGGGGCGTTCCAATATAAAAGAATGCCGTTCGGGTTACAGAATGCGCCGGCCACATTCCAGCGGAAAATGGACCAGATGCTGAGGCCCCATCGGAAGTATGCTGCGGCTTACCTGGATGACATAATTGTCCATAGCACAGATTGGGCCTCACATCTGCCAAAAGTGCAAGCAGTCCTGGACTCTGTTCGGGAAGCGGGGTTTACGGTTAACCCCAAGAAGTGTACCGTTGGGCAGGAGGAGGCCAAATATCTTGGGTACATCATTGGGAGGGGAGTAATAAAACCCCAACTCAACAAAGTCGAGGCCATCCAGAGTTGGCCACGTCCCAACAGCAAGAAGCAGGTACGAGCCTTTCTGGGAATCGCTGGGTATTATCGGCGATTCATTCCCCACTTTGCTTCTAAGGCAGTGCCCCTAACCAACCTGACGAAGGGGAAAGGGTCGGTCATGATTAAATGGACCCCCGAGGCTGAGGCAGCATTCCAATTCTTGAAACAAGCCTTATGTAGCCAGCCAGTGTTGTACTCACCCGACTTCTCTAAAGACTTTGTCGTACAAAGTGATGCGTCAGATGTGGGGTTAGGAGCAGTATTGTCCCAGGTCTGGAACGGGGAAGAGCACCCAGTCATTTACCTCAGCAGGAAGTTGAAGTCCCATGAGGTAAATTACGCCACCGTTGAAAAGGAGTGTTTAGCGGTGAAGTGGGCTCTAGATTCCCTTCGGTACTACCTGCTAGGTAGGCACTTTGACATGGTTACGGATCACGCTCCGTTAAAGTGGATGGCTCAAAACAAGGAAACAAATAGAAGAGTGAATAGGTGGTTCCTGGCCCTCCAGGAATTCAACTTCACAGTAAAGCATCGCCCTGGCGTTCAAATGGGGAATGTGGATGCTTTGTCTCGAGTACATGAATGCCTGATTGCTGGTGTTCCAACCCCGAGGTTAAAACAAGAGGGGGGGGTATGTGACAGCAGGAAGGTAAAGTCACCTGGTTGCATCCAGGGGGGTAGATATATTTCGCCCAGATTCAGGCTTTACGCCGACTTATACAACTAGGTGGAGAGTTGTATAAGGCTAGTGGGCTCATGGATGACTCATACCTCTAGGGAGAGTGTGGGGCGTCGTGCAGACAGGGAGTTGATGAGACCAGCTGAAGCTTGTCAGCTCATTTAGGCCTCTATAAGAACTCCCAGCTTCATTAGATGTTAGCTCATGCCTGGAACCAGACCTGTGTGGACTGTCTAGGGAGAGTGAACCCCTGTGCGGTGAGACAAAGCCTGTGTGGCTATTTGCTTGGACATTTAAAACCAGGGACTTAGGGACTAGGACAGCCCTAGGCTGATCCCAGTTGTTAGTTAGGAAACCTGTATGTTTAGTCAGAGGTCAAGTTGACCAGGATTTATTTTGTTTATGTTTCTTTTGCTTTGCTGTGTTTTGTCACTGTAAATAGAAAATAAACCGCACCTTTTTGATTTTGAAAACCACAACCTCCGTTTGCTGGGCCTGTTTTGTGTGGGGAGCCCATCTCGGGGGACACACACACCCGCTGCCGAGCTAACCCCCTCACAGTGTGTTATGTCCCAAATGACAACTTAAAGTGACCAATGTTGTTAAAGTGCAGGTATCCTAATATTCTGCCTTAAAATGTTGTGATACAATTAGGAATCCACTGACTAACCAAAGCTTCCTTGACCCTACTAAGCGAGCAAGGCAGCTATACAACTTCCACCATACTTCACAGTTTGGATGAAAATTTGGTACTGGTTTGCAGTGTTTTCTATACACCTAATGCCCCATACACACGATCGTTTTTCATGCCATTAAAAATGCCATTTTTAAAAATGGGCATTAAAACCGATCGTGTGTAGGCTCCAGAGCATTTTTAACGACGTGAAAAACGGCCATTAAAAATTTCGAACATGCTCTATTTTTTCACGTTGTTTTTCATATTGTTTTTTTTAACGACGTGAAAAACGATGGTGTGTATGCTTTGACGAGGTGAAAAAAAACGCGCATGCTCAGAATCAAGTATGAGATGGGAGCGCACGTTCTGGTAAAACTAGCATTTGTAATGTAGATAGCATATTCGTCACGCTGTAACGAACTGAAAAGCAGGAGGCTGAAAAGCGCGAATCGTCGCTCAACGAACTTTACTAACATGAAGGGTGGCACCATCCGAACGGAACTTCCCCTTTATAGTGCCCTGGTACGTGTTGTACGTCACTGCGCTTTGCTTGAACGTTTTTTAAAATGATCGTGTGTACGCAAGACAGGCTTGAGAGGAAACATGAAAAAAAAACTACAAGAAAAACGTTGGTTTAAAAAATGGCATGAAAAACGATCGTGTGTACGCCGCATAACACTGTGTACATTTATCAAAAAATCCAGTTGTCATTGTTTCAAAAGGGATCTGGAACATCCAAATGGTCTTTAAACATTAATACTCGAATAACTGAATGATTGGTAAATTTGATGGCTGTCAGAATCCTCAGTACTTGCATTGTTTATAGTCAGAAAGTGGGAAAATAGGTGTACTGATCAGCCTTGCGCTTTCACCAACTGGTGGTCATTAACCACTTAAGCCCCGGACCAATATACAGCATAAAGTCCAGGCCCCTTTTTGCGATTCGGCACTGCGTCGCTTTAACTGACAATTGCGCGGTCGTGCGACATGGCTCCCAAACAAAATTGACGTCCTTTTTTTCCCACAAATAGAGATTTCTTTTGGTGGTATTTGATCATCTCTGCGGTTTTTATTTTTTGTGCTATAAACAAAAGAAGAGCGACAATTTTGAAAAAAACACAATATTTTAAAATTTTTGATTTACTAAATATCAAAATAAAAAAAAAAAATATATGTTTTCCTCAGTTTAGACCAATATATATTCTTCTACATATTTTTGGTAAAAAAAAAAAAAAAACGCAATAAGCGTATATTGATTGGTTTGCGCAAAAGTTATAGCATCTACAAAATAGGGGATAGATTTATGCCATTTTTCTTTTTTTTCTTTTTTTTACTCATAATGGCGGCGATCTTTTATTGTGACCGTGACATTGCAGCGGACACATCAGACACTTTTGACATGTTTTTGGGACCATTCACATTTATACAGCGATTAGTGCTATAAAACTGCACTGATTATTTTGTAAATGTGACTGGCAGGGAAGGGGTTAAAACTAGGGGCCGCTGAAGGGGTTAATATGTTCCCTATTGAGTGATTCTAACTGTAGGGGGAGGGGACTTACAAGGGGAGGAGACCGATCTGTGTTCCTCTGTACTGGGAACACACATCGGTCTCCTCACCTCTGACAGGAGGTGGATCTCTGTGTTTTCACACACAGATCCACACTCCTGCCGTGATCGCGGGCAATCGCGGTTGCCCGGCAGACATCGCGGCCGCCGCGCACGCGCACCGGGTCACGAGCGGTGCCACCGGCGCGCGCGCGCCCCCTAGACGGCCTGGAAAAAAGGACGTCATATGACGCCCGCCCAGAGGGAGGCAGGGTTCCTGCCGGCATCATATGACTATGGCTCGGTACGGAAGGGGTTAAAGGCAGCCACCAAGGGGTCCCAGCTGCAGCATAGTTCATAGGTGAAATTAATATTTGGGAAATTGTAATAAAGACAAGTATGGATAAGGTTATGTTCAATTTCTCGAAAAGGAAATGTTTCCTTGGGAGCCCTTGTTCCATGAGTCATTTCAGATTTTCTGCATGGCCAAGTACCTTTTCTGCTTGCACTTATCTTTCTTCTGCTACTAAGCGCACAATACTGCCAACAAGGGAAAGAAAGGATAAATAGTGAGGCCAGATATCTTACATATTCTCGGCAGGGACTCTTCTATTGATGAGATGTGAATAAAAAAACAAGATTCATGTGTTCTGTCAATCAATAATACATTATGAATTGTTCGAAATATATAAAAATAGATGAGGTTCTTTTAGATAAAATCACATACTGGGTGCTTAGGTGTGGACTAACAAAGAAAAACAATGGTTTAACACAAAGAAATGATGTTTCCCCCAAAATAGCGCAAAAAATCTTGGCAAATTAACAATGGCGAATGAGAGTTTAAAAACAGTAGGTACATTTATTAATGAACAACAAAGGAATAGCACCAGGAAGATTAGATACTCATGATTCTACCTGTTAACATATGTGATCCTAATACCAGAAAATGATAGGTTGTGCATATTAGGAAGAGAACGTTTTTTTTACTTACCGTACTTGGTAATGTAGTGTTATTATACTGTATAAACTATTAATATTTGTAATGTACAGATGTAACAGAATAGAAGATAACCGGTGACCTTAGAATTAAGCTATGCTGTATTTGTCACACACTGCTGGATTATCTCTGCAGTACTCACATCTTTCCCAACCATTGCCCTTGTTAAGGTACCCATAGAAACTACTGCTTTTTTACGGATAAGAAAAAATGACATATACGCTGTGGATTACAAGACTCCTCAAGGACAGAACTTCATAGCCAAACAAATTTTTAATCATGTGAGCTTACAGTAACATGACTAATCTAAATAGTTCTCAAAACTTGGTGCAAAGTAAAAGAAAGATGCTGTGGGTCACAGGCAATGATCATTCATTGCTTATGCAGACACAGGCATGTATAACAGGCTTATTACGTAAATGTTACTTAATTTCAGCATGTATTATTCATTATTCATTATTCTTATCATTATTATCATTATTATTCATTATTATTCATCAGTATAATTTAGTAATATTCACCATTCCGATTTTTGGTAATTTTAGACAATTCTCAGAAACCTGGTTTTCCAAAGGTTGACAAGGGTTTCTGTGGATTTTAGTATCTATTTGCAACACTAAATAAACATGTCAATAGGCTCAGTTCCGAAAACTTTTTTAACAAACACAAGGATCTTTATTTTAGATATGGGTCTTTAATTGGAATCATATTGGAGTCAGCTAAAAAAAAAAAAAAAAACACTTTTTTAAATAAGGATTCTTATTCTGGTGGGTTAGTTTTATTTAAAAAAAGCATACCTGTGGCAAGTAATAATATATGTATAGTGATAGATAATAATGGATGGTAGCCATCATTGTAGTAATAATGGTGTTGTGGTGGCACTAAAGTAGGCTGAGTGGTGAGACTGAGGGGTGGTTCACACCACAAAAATGCATTAAAGTAGGCTGAGTGGTGACACTGAGGGCTGGTTCACACCACAAAAACGCACTGAAGTAGGCTGAGTAGTGAGACTGAGGGCTGGTTCACACCACAAAAACGCACTGAAGTAGGCTGAGTGGTGAGACTGAGGGCTGGTTCACACCACAAAAACGCACTGAAGTAGGCTGAGTGGTGAGACTGAGGGCTGGTTCACACCACAAAAACGCACTCCAAATTCGTTCCAGATGCATTCCTGCATGTGCATTTTTAACACGTTTTCGGTGCATTTTTGATGCGTTTCCGGATGCATTTCAGGTGCTTTTTTTCCCTGGTTTTTTTCCACTATACTAGGGTCCAGTGCGTTTTTGATGCGCGCCAGTGCATTTCAGTAAATTTTTTATGTCCAGTACAGGAAAAATGCAGCATGTTCTAAGTTTTTTTTCTGGAACTGAAAAGCCCTGGAACTGACTGCACTGGTGTGAACTATGCCATTGGAAACCATATAAGCTACTTTCTATGCGTTTTTGATGCAGAACAAAAACGCACTGGACTGCATGTGGTGTGAACTGGCCCTGAAGGCATAAAATGTCAGTGTGATGATAGCAGTTACGTGAACTGGACAGGTTGGTATTGGTAACAGAGTGGACTGGGCGGCATAGGGATGTTTCATATTAAACCATGATGGAAACACTGTAGCAGGGCAATATAGCAATGACAGGTTAGCGAATTAGGCAGTGGGGTGATTATGATGGATGAAAGAACCAAGCAATGTTGCGGTGTCAGTGGAGCAGACTGGACAATCCATTGCTTGTGACAGAACATACCAAATGTCCCATATGCTTGCCTATGCCTTCTGTTTTGATAAGTAAACTATTTAAGTTATTGAACTGCAGATCAATATTTGAATAATATTGTCTGTAAAGTGTAGAGATACAAGACCTAATTACATAATTTAACTGAAGATAGAGATGTTGTGCTATATTAATAATTATGATAATTCACTTTATTTCCCTAGTGAGATTTAATAATCAGAGAAAATAATTGTATGTATATATTTATACACACACAGTATATATATACTATATATATATATATATATATATATATATCTATATTTATATCTATCTATCTAGATATATTCCGGTAGATAGATATATCTATCTATCTATATAGATATAGAGATTATATATATATATATATATATATATATATATATATATATATATATATAAATGTGTATATATATATATATATATATATATAGATCTATATATAGATAGATCTATATATAGATCTACCTATATATATTTTTTTTATATATATACATATATACACAAACACCACAATACACCTCTGATCCACTTATACAAATATTAGGCCATTTAGGGTTACCTTACATGGCTATATTTGTAATAGTGGTGCATTCAGTTAGCAGCGGAGAAACAGTGGGGGTTATTTACGAAAGGAAAATCCACTTTGCACTACAAGTGCACTAAAAGTGCACTAAAAGTGCAGTCGCTGTAGATCCGAGGGGGACATGCAAGGGAAATAAAAAAACAGCATTTTTGCTTGCACATGATTGGATGATAAAATCAGCAGAGCTTCCCCTCATTTTAGAGCTTCCCCTCAGATCTACAGTGATCTACAGCGACTGCATTTACAAGTGCACTTGTAGTGCAAAGTGGATTTGCCTTTTGTAAATAGCCCCCACTGACTCCAATGGGGTATTGGAGGTAAATAGCAAAAAAAGGTGCTAAAAAAAGCTCATCTGTGGGCATATAATTCCTCCTTTTTTCTTTGGTGATTTTGAACCTGTCTCAGTCAGACCACTATTCTATACCATTACCACACAAATTATACAAATGCGTTTGTGTGCATCATTACATAAAGGAGATGACTTGTACAGTACATATGTATGGCTTCATGTGAGGGAGATCAAGCTTTGGTCAGAGTCTTACGGCAATATTTATAACCGAGAGTGGATATTACAAACTACTCTATGATATACTTTACACCAGTGTTTCTTAACCTTTTTTCAGTCAATGCTTCCTTTAAAATTATAGACAATCTCAAGGCACCCTTTAAAATTATGGACAGTCACGAGGTACCCCATTCTAAAATGTAAAAGAATATTTTGATAGTTTTACATAATGCAGCAACATCAACACGTAGGACACCCAACATTAGAGGTGATTTTTTCTTCCAAAGCAAAGCACTTTTGCACACTGGTAGTGACTAGTATTTATATGTTTCTCTTCTCCCTCAATTTGTCTCCATCAGTCAGCTAATGTGACCCCAGTGCTGAGGGAGAGAGGCAGAGGAGGGTCAAACACAGATACTGTGGAGTCAACAGACATCCACCCTATCAACTGATGACATCATTGGTTGTTACAATGCCAGTGTCTAGAACAGTGGTTCTCAATCCTACTAGTACCGTGACCCCTTGATAAAATTTCCCAAGTTGTGGGGACCCTTAACAGTAAAATTATTTTTGTAGTGTGGGTTGTCAGCACCCAAGGCAAGACAAGTAATTTGCGCCCCTAACCTACGGACATGTAGCGTCCCCTGAGTTCCTTCCACTCGTACAATATTAAAACCCCTTATGGTACATTTTAGGATGTACCACTCTTTCTCTTTGTTCTCCTTTCTTTTCCCTTTATCTCACTCTATCCTGATTTATTGTGTCCCCCCCCCCATCCCTCTCTCTAGCCCTATTTCTTGTTCTTTCTCTTATTCTTTTTCTCCCTTTTTCTTTGTTCCTCCCCCTCTTTTCCTCTCCCTTACATGTATTCACTATTTTTATTCCTCCTCTTACTCCTTGGTGGGGGGTGGAGGGAATGGAATGAGTGGCAGTGCTGGCGGGGGGTGGCATCAGTGGCAGCGCTGGCGGGGGTGGCATCAGTGGCAGTGCTGGTGGGGGGTGACATCAGTAGCAGTGCTGGCGGGGGGTGGCATCAGTGGCAGTGCTGGCGGGGGTGGCATCAGTGCCAGTGCTGGTGGGGGGTGGCATCAGTGACAGTGCTGGTGGGGGTGGCATCAATGGCAGTGCTGGGGGGAAGTTCTGATTAGCCAACTTAGGTGCTCTTAATCAAGGTCATCTGCTGATCTGAGAACTGTAGTGGGGACTTTTAATGGCAACTATAATCACAGGTAGTGTTACTCACTGTGTCTCCGGCTTCACTGTGTCTTTGTGACTTTGTGGTGTCTTGCAGCAGTGACACCTATGCTGAAATCAGGAGATAGGGTCTCCTCCAGCCCCTCCCACTTCACATTCCTCACCAGTCATCTGACCTCTAGTCTCTGCCCCCACGCCATGCTGTGAACTGAATGGACGGCTGCGAAGAGGCGGAGTTGGCGGCCGCAGGCTCCAGGGACAGCCCTGCTGGGTGGCCACAAAAAGGCTGGGAGAGGATTCAGTGACCCCTGGAAAATTGTCATTCGAACCCCGAGGGGGTCCCGACCCCAGGTTGAGAACCACTGGTCTAGAAAGTCATAATGGTGCACAATGAAAACTTGTGGCTTTGTGTAACTAAAAGGCAGGCTTCATCACCCTGCTGGCTTGTATACAATTTTTAGGTATCTTGCCAAGGCACCCCTGAAGAAGCCTCAAGACACCCCAGGTTGCCTGGGCACTCTGATTGAAAAAGGCTGATCTATACCATGGCCTGCACATTTATATTAAAGCCATGGTGTAGAGCTAGTGATGTGATACAGAATTCTTTCCGCTTCATGCTGTTTTTCAACTTTCATCTCCCATTAATGTTGTTACGGCTCAGCTTGTTTTGCAGTCCTGAACTCTAAGCACTTTTGACAATTGCTGTACTTTATAAATGTAGAAACATAGAAAAGTGATAGCAGAAAAAAGGCTGAGTCTGTTTTTTGGAGTTTTTTTTTATACATGTTTTCTTTATTTATTTTTTATTAACTTTTTTACATATAGTATAGATCTATGTTTGTCCCAAGCATGTTTGAAGTCATTTACTATTGACTGGTTACTACCTCTGCTGGAAGTTTATTTCAAGCATCAACTATCCTTTCAGTCCTTCAGACTCTGCTGATTACAGATGGGTGTAAAGGGCCAATCACAGCGGCCCTTTACCACGTGATCAGCTGTGTCCAATGACAGCTGATTACAATGTAAACACAAGCTGCTTATCGGCTTTCCTTTCCTCACACTGAAAGTGTGAGGAGGGGAGAAGAGAGCTGATAACTGGCGTGTGTTAAAAGGGTCATCTAAACTGATAATCAGGGTACTGATTATCAGTGTCCTGATTATCGGTGCAGTCCCAACAGTGCCCACCAGTGATGCCAAACAGTGCCCACCAGTGCTGCCAATCAGTGTTCATCAGTGCTGTCAATCATTTCCCATCAGTGCTATTTTTTTATGCTGATTTTTTTCTAACCATTCATTTTTAAATTTTTATTATTTTGATTGAGTTTTAATCTGTCTTTTTTTTTTTTAGCGTAGGGTATAAAAATTTGAATGATTGGGAAAAACAATACACTTTTCTCATGTTTTTAAAATCTTTTTGTCAATAGAAATATAATAATAATTATTATTAGAATAATATTTTCATGACAATATTGCCAAAAAAAGAACAGTATGCCCCCAAAAAATTATCACGTATTACTTGTTATCTTAACCACTTAACGACCGCTCACTGTATATATACGTCGGCAGAATGGCATGGACAGGCACAATCACGTACCTGTACGTGCCTGCCTTTGTATAGTTGGGGGGTCCCATCGGACCCCCCTTCTATGCAGTGAGCGGTCGGCATCGTTCGGGAGCGATCCGTGATGAGGGGACGGCCATTAGTTTCCGGCCACCCCCTCACGATCGCTCCCGGCGAATGAAAAGCTTCCTCTGCCTGTGTAATGTTTACACAGGCAGGAGGAAGTGATGTCATCTCTCATGCGGCACTCACATATACCGAGCTCCGCATGAGAGAAGACACAGAGGTTAGTGCACTAAACAGCACACTGATACCACAGACATAGGCACATGATCGCCCCCCCCAGGCCCCCCCAGACACCCCCAGATCACCCCCCAGACACAGTGTCACTGATTACAGTGACCATTTATTTACTGATCACTGCAATCAGTGACATTCGTGACTGTAAAAGTGTCAGGGCAGAGTGTTTTAGGTCCAGTGTAGCCCCCTAACCCGCCCTAATAAAGGTTTAACCCCTTGATCGCCCACCAGGTAACCCTTTCACCCCCTAGCACCGCTGTCACTAAGCGATCATTTTCTGATCGCTGTATTAGTGTCTGTGATGCCGATAGGTAGCCAGTTATTTTTTTTAGGTTTGCCGCAGGTTTTTATAGCGTCGGGTACCCCCATATTTTACCTAATAAAGGTTTAACCCCTTGATCGCCCCCCCAGGTAACCCTTTCACCCCCTTTTGCCAGTGTCACTAAGCGATCTTTTTTCTGATCGCTGTCTTAGAGTCGGTGATGCCGATAGGTAGCCAGTTATTTTTTTTAGGTTCGCCGCAGGTTTTTATAGCGTCAAGTACCCCCATATATTACCTAATAAAGGTTTAACCCCTTGATCGCCCCCCAGGTAACCCTTTCACCCCCTTTTGCCAGTGTCACTAAGCAATCGTTTTTCTGATCGCTGTATTAGTTATGCTGGTGCCGATAGGTAGCCAGTTATTTTTTTTAGGTTCGCCGCAGGTTTTTATAGCGTCAGGTACCCCCATATATTATCTAATAATGGTTTTAACCCCCTAATTGCCCCTAGTTAACCCTTTCACCAGTGATCACCGTATAAGTGTTACTGGTGACACTGGTTAGCCAGTTAGTTATTTTGTTATTTAGGTTCCCCGTCAGGTTTTTATATAGCGTCAGGTACCCCCATATATTACCTAATAAAGGTTTAACCCCTTGATTGCCCATAGTTAACCCTTTCACCAGTGATCACTGTATAAGTGTTACGTCTGACGCTGGTTAGTTAGTTTGCTATTTATAGTGTCAGGGCACCCGCCGTATATAACCCAATAAAGGTTTATTAACCCCCTGATCGCCTGGCGGGTGATATCAATTAGGTTTTAGCATCAGAGAGGGTCTGCGTCACCCCAGGCAGCGTCAGGTTAGTGCCAGTAACGCTAACACCCACCCTTAGTGGTATAGTATCTGAACAGATCAATATCTGATCTGATCAGATCTATACTAGCGTCCCAGCAGTTTAGGGTTCCCAAAAACGCAGTGTTAGCGGGATCAGCCCAGATACCTGCTAGCACCTGCGTTTTGCCCCTCCGTCCAGCCCAGGCCACCCAAGTGCAGTATCGATCGATCACTGTCACTTACAAAACACAACACACATAACTGCAGCGTTCGCAGAGACAGGCCTAATCCCTGCGACTCCAGTGCTGTAGGAGGTGATTTCACCACCACAGTTAAAAAAAAAGAGCATATATGCCGAAGCATGGGGGCAGCAGGGGCGGAGGAGCGATTTTGCTCCTAATGCCGCGTACATACGGTCAAAATTCTGACGGAGGCATGCCCGTGGAAAAGTCCGACCATGTGTGTGCGGCATAACTTTTGCGGGAGGATGCCCCCATGCTTCGGCATATATAAATGGTGCATGTAGGAGGTATTATAATGGTGGGCATACCCACCGATCAATCTCTTTTTTTCGTTCAGCCAACAGGCTGCATGAAAAAAAAAGATTACAATACATGTCCAACAAGGACCAGCAACGTACTGGTATGTTGCTGGACTTTGAATGGTTATACCAGATTGATGCCTGCGGGTATAAGCATCATTTTGGTATCATTCTTTTCAGCCAGCGGCCGACTTTCATGTAAAAGCAATCCTAGCGGCTAATTAGCCTCTGGACTGCTTTTACAAGCAGTGGGAGGGAATGTCCCCCCCCCCGGATATAAAAAGCGCCATTGGGAAATTGGGAAAGCATTTTATCACACCGATCTTGGTGTGGTCAGATGCTTTGAGGGCAGAGGAAAGATCTAGGGTCCAATAGACCCCAGTTTTTTCAAAGAAAGAGTACCTGTCACTACCTATTGCTATCATAGGGGATATTTACATTCCCTGAGATAACAATAAAAATGATAAAAAAAAATTAAATATGGAAGGAACAGTTTAAAAATAAAATAAAAAAGCTAAATTAATAATAATAAAAAAAAAAGCACCCCTATCCCGCCCTGCTCTTGCGCAATGGCGAACGCAAGTGTCGGTCTGGCATCACATGTAAACAGCAATTGCATCATGCATGTGAGGTATCACCGCGAAGGTCAGATCAAGGGCAGTCATTTTAGCAGTAGACATCCTCTGTAAATCTAACGTGGTAACCTGTAAAGGCTTTTAAAAATGTATGTAGTTTGTCACCACTGCGCGTTTGTGCGAAATTTTAAAGCATGTCGTGTTTGGTATCTATGTACTCGGCCTAAGATCATCGTTTTTATTTCATCAAACATTTGGGCAATATAGTGTGTTTTAGTGCATTAAAATTAAAAAAAGTGTATTTTTTCCCAAACAAATGCGTTTGAAAAATCGCTGCGCAAATACTGTGTGGGAAAAAAAATGCAACGCCCACCATTTTAATTTGTAGGGCCTTTGCTTTAAAAAAATATATAATGTTTGGGGGTTCAACATAATTTTCTTGCAAAAAAAAATAAATGTTTTCATGTAAACAAAAAGTGTCAGAAAGGGCTTTGTCTTCAAGTGGTTAGAAGAGTGGATGTAAGCTTCCTAATGTTGTGTATAAAATGCCAGGACAGTTCAAAACCCCCCCAAATGACCCCATTTTGGAAAGTAGACACCCCAAGCTATATACTGAGAGGCATGTCGAGTCCATGGAATATTTTATATGTTGACACAAGTTGCGGAAATAGACTATTTATTTTTTTATTTTATTTTTTTGCACAAAGTTGTCACTAAATGATATATTGCTCAAACATGCCATGGGCATATGTGGAATTACACCCCAAAATACATTCTGTTGCTTCTCCTGAGTACAGGGATACCACATGCGTGAGACTTTTTGGGAGCCTAGCCGCGTACGGGACCCCAAATACCAAGCACCGCCTTCAGGCTTTCTAAGGGTATACATTTTTGATTTCACTCCTCACTGCCTATCACAGTTTCGGAGGCCATGGAATGCCCAGATGGCACAAACCCCCCCAAATGACCCCATTTTGGAAAGTAGACACCCCAAGCTATTTGCTGAGAGGTATGGTGAGTATTTTGCAGATCTCGCTTTTTGTCACAAAGTTTTGAAAATTTAAAAAAAAAAAAAAAAATGTTCTTTCTTCATTTTCAAAAACAAATGAGAGCTGTAAAATACTCACCATGGCTCTCAGCAAATAGCTTGGGGTGTCTACTTTCCAAAATGGGGTCATTTGGGGGGTTTTGTGCCATCTTGGCATTTTATGGCCTTCAAAACTGTGATAGGTAGTGAGGAGTGAAATCAAAAATTTGTGCCCTTAGAAATCCTTAAGGTGGTGCTTGGTTTTCGGGGTCCCGTACGCGGCTAGGCTCCTAAAAAGTCCCACACATGTGGTATCCCCGTACTCAGGAGAAGCAGCAAAATTTATTTTGGGGTGCAATTCCACATCTAACCATGGCATGTGTGAGCAATATATAATTTAGTGACAACTTTTTGTAATTTTTTTTTTTTTTTTTTTTTAGTCATTATTCAATCACTTGAGACAAAAAAAAAAAAATACAATGGGCTCAACATGCCTCTCAGCAATTTCCTTGGGGTATCTTCTTTCAAAAATTGGGTCATTTGGGGGGGGGGGTTGTACTGCCCTGCCATTTTAGCACCTCAAGAAATGAGATAGGCAGTAGTGATGAGCCGAACACCCCCGGGTTTGGTTCGCACCAGAACCCGTGAACGGAACGAAAGTTCGCACGAACTTTAGAACCCTATTAAATACAATGGATTTGAACGTTCGAAATCTAAAGTGCTATTTATAACGACTAATATGCATGTTATTGTCCTAAAAAGGGTTTGGGAACCTGGGTTCTGCACCAGGGGACATGTATCAATCCAAAAAAAAGTTTTAAAAACGGCCGTTTTTCGGGAGCAGTCATTTTAATGATGCATAAAGTGAAAAAAAAAAGTCAAATATTCCTTTAAATATCGTACCTGGGGGGTGTCTAAAGTATGCCTGTGAAGTGCCACGTGTTTCCCGTGGTTAGAACTGTCCCTGCACAAAATTACATTTCTAAAGGAAAAAAAAGCCATTTAAAACTGCTTGCGGCTTTAATGTAATGTCTGGTCCCGGTAATATGGATGAAAATCTTTAAGAAAAATGGCATAGCTACCCCATCACAGCCCCCCCCTACCCCAGCCCATTACCAACCCCTTTGGGTCTTGTATGGATATTAAGGGGAACCCCGCACACAAAATAAAAAAGGCCCTATATACTCTGAACAGCCGTATACAGGCGGTGCATACAAGACAGGGACTGTAGGTTTGTTCTTATGTAGAATCTGTTTGTAATTTTGAACAGGTATATTGTTTAAGTGTAGCTCCAGCCAAAAAATCTATTTTTAAGCTTTTTGGAAAACATAGGGAAGGGTTATCACCTCTGTAACATTTGTTTTGCTGTCTGTGCAGTGTGCACCTGTTCAGAACAGTTCACTTCACTTTCCGTCCTAATGACAAATGTTTTGAAAATTTGGGGTTTTTATTGAAACAAGAATTGGTGATAAAGCATCAGTGGAGAGGAGACACTTTTTTTCCCATATTAACTCTTACAGGAGAGAATTTCCCTTCCTAGGGGTAGATTTCCTCTCACTTCCTGTTGTATCCTTCCGTTTACAAGGAGGAGTCGTTTGTAAGTTGGATGTTTGAAAGTAGGGGCCTGCCGTCTATACTCAGCTGAAATTTGCCCCTTACATGTTGGTGTTGCCACAACACTGTGAGCCCTCACAGTTACTCTTGGTGGGCGCATGAATGGGCCCTGCTGTGAATTATTAGATCAAGAATTGTAATTGCATGCCCCTGTTGAACAGGGGCTGAAAAATTGGGCCTTTGGTGGTGGTGGTGGTGGTGGTGTTGACACAACACTGAAGGCCTCACAGTTAGTCTTGGTGGGTGCAGGAATGGGCCCTGCTGTGAATTATTAGATCAAGAATTGTAATTACATGCCCCTGTTAAACAGGGGCAGAAAAATTGGGCCTTAGGCACTGGTGCCACAACACTGCAACCCCTCACAGATACTGTACTTGGAGCACAACAATGAGCCCTGTTGCAAAGTATTGCATCAAAAATTGTAATTACACGCCCCTGTTAAACAGGGGCTGAAAAATTGGGCCTTAGCCATTGGTGCTGGTGCCACGACACTGCAACCTCTCCCAGATACTCTAGTTGGAGTGCAGGAATGAGCCCTGCTGCAAAGCATTGCATAAAAAATTGTAATATCACGCCCCTGTTAAACAGGGGCTGAAAAATTGGGCCTTAGCCACTGGTGGCGGCACCCAGAAACAAAAATGTTCTTCCAAGCTATCATCATCAATCGGATCATTGAGGAGGAGGAGGATAATCAGTCAACATAACAGGACAGTCTCTCAGCATCAGCATCAGTCTTGAAGGGATGTGACATTTGAAAATAAATTAGTCTGTTATATCAGCTTCAGGTGTTTGGTAGCTGGTGGTGATCCAAGACTGGTTCATCTTTATGAAGGTCAGTCGATCAACAGAGTCGGTGGACAGGCGCACCCTGTGATCTGTGACAAATCCTCCAGCAGCACTGAATGTGCGTTCTGAAAGAACGCTGGATGCAGGACAGGCCAGTAGCTCAATTGCATACTGTGCAAGCTCTGGCCAGTGATCCATCCTCAAGACCCAGTAAGCCAGAGGATTTTCGGTGGGGAAGGTGTCCAAGTCTGACCTTGCCCCTAGGTATTCCTGCACCATGTATATCAGATGCTGGCGATGGTTGCTGGAACCGATCATACCTTGGGGCTGCGGACTAAAGAATTGTCTGAACGCATCGGTCAGACTGCCACCTTCCCCATTGCTCCTTCTTTGACTGACCGAAGCCTCAGCAACTCGTTGTCCAGGACCAGGAGTTTGTAACCTCCCAGTCTCTGGGAACGCGTTGCACAGACCTTTCTGCAAGGCCTCCCGGAGTTGTCTCATCCTCTGCTCCCTCTGCGACGGTAAGATAAGGTCCGCAACCTTACCCTTGTACCGTGGATCAAGGAGAGTGGCCAGCCAGTAATGGTCCCTCTCCTTGATCCGAAGAATACGAGGATCCTTCCGCAGACTTTGCAGGATCAGGGAGGCCATGCAGCGTAGGTTAGCTGAGGCATTCGGTCCGGAGTCCTCTGGGTCACTAAGGACGACATGATCCGCAGCCACCTCCTCCCAGCCACGTACAAGTCCACTGGTTTCTTGGGACTGTAAATCATCCCTAAAAGACTGCTACTGATGATGCTGAGTGCCAGGCTCCACCTCTATGCTGACACAATCCTCCGCCTCCTCCTCTTCTTCCTGTGCGATGGGTGGGACAGAAGGAACACTGTCTGGGTAAAGGGGGCCTTGAGAGGCAAGGTAGTCCTCCTCTTCCTGCCTCTGTTCTGCCTCAAGTGCCCTGTCCATTATTCCACGCAGCGTATGTTCCAACAGGTGGACAAGAGGTACAGTGTCACTGATGCATGCACTGTCACTGCTCACCATCCTCGTGGCCTCCTCAAATGGTGCCAGGACAGTGCATGCATCCCTGATCATGCCCCACTGGCGTGGTGAAAGAAACCCGAGCTCCCCTGACCCTGTCCAGGTGCCATAGTCGCACAGGTACTCATTGATGGCCCTCTGTTGCGTGTGCAGCCGCTGCAGCATGGCCAACGTTGAGTTCCACCTGGTGGTCATGTCACATATAAGGCAGTTCTTGGGCAGGTTCAACTCCTTTTGCAGCTCAGCCAGGCGAGCACTGGCATTATAAGATCTGCGGAAATGCACACAGACTTTCCTGGCCTGCCTCAGGACATCCTGTAAGCCCGGGTACCTGCCCAAGAACCGCTGCACCACCAGGTTAAGGACGTGAGCCACACAGGGCACATGGGTCAGTTGTCCCTGTCGGAGAGCGGAGAGGAGGTTGGTGCCATTGTCGCAAACTACCATTCCTGGCTTAAGCTGGCGTGGCGTCAACCACCTCTCGGCCTGCCCCTGCAGAGCAGACAGAACCTCTGCCCCAGTGTGGCTCCTGTCCCCCAAACACACCAGCGCAAGCACGGCATGGCATCTTTTTGCCTGCGTACTTGCGTAGCCCCTTGAACGCCTATGGAGCACTGCTGGTTCCAAGGACAAAGCACAGGAAGAGGCCACGGAGGAAGAAGAAGAGGAGGGGGTGGAGGACAGAGGTGTGTCACAACCAGTAGTAGCATTTTGGAGGCGTGGCGGTGGAACAACCTCCAACACTACTGCACCTTGTCCTGCATCCTTCCCAGCTACCAAAAGAGTGACCCAATGGGCCGTGAAAGAAAGGTAATGTCCCTGTCCATGCCTGCTGGACCATGAGTCAGCGGTGATATGCACCTTACCGCTGACCGCCCTGTCCAGCGAGGCCAAGACATTGCCTTCCACATGCCGGTAGAGAGCCGGAATCGCCTTCCGTGAGAAAAAGTGGCGTTTGGGAACCTGCCACTGAGGAACCGCACATTGCACAAACTCACGGAAGGGGGCCGAGTCTACCAACTGAAAAGGCAGCAGTTGAAGCGCTAGCAATTTAGCCAAGCTAGCATTCAACCGCTGGGCATGTGGATGGCTGGGAGTGAACTTCTTTCGACGGTCCAGCAGCTGGGGCAGGGAAATTTGCCTGCTAGAATCGGACGTCGGTGTACTGCTAGCAGAGAGCCCGCAAGTACTTGGCTGTGACACACCTAAAGTTATAGTGGGGTTGGAGATCCCAGCTGATGCGGTGCAAGAAGAGGTCCGCTTTGTTCTTTGGTGTGGGTCTTTAAGGTAGGCTTGCCAACAAGCTGCATGGCAGGTCAACATATGTCTGGTCAAGCATGTGGTGCCCAAGCGGGTGATGTTTTGGCCACGCGATATACGCTTGAGACATATGCTGCAAACAGCAGCTGTGCGATCTGATGCACTCGACTCAAAAAAGGCCCACACCAAAGAACTTTTTGAATAACGGGCAGAGGCAGCGCCCTGCACAGGCGGAGCTCTGCGGTGTGATTCCGTCGGTGTGCTGCCCTTACGCTGGCCCCCCGAGGGCATCCTGCCTCGTTGGAGATGTGCCTCCTCCTCATCCTCCTCCTCCTCCTCTCTCCTATTAGGCACCCACGTGGAGTCAGTGACCTCATCATCCCCTCCCTCCTCATCACTGGAGCCAATCTGGCAGTATGCTGCAGCTGCTGGAACATAACTGCCAGATTGGTGTCCTTCTTGAGCATCCCCTCTCTCTGCTCTCACGCTACTGCCTTCCTCTAGCTGGGTATCATCATCAGACCCTTTGAAACGCTGGGCATCCTCCTGGAGCATGTACCCAACACTGTGCTCAAACAGTTCGGGGACGCCTCAGGAGGACATGGTTGGTCTAGGGAAGGAGTGACTAATGATGACATTGATACCAGGGAAGAGGACGCTTTGGCAGCTGCTTTGCCAGTACCCTGAGCCTGGGTGAGAGAGGATGAGGAGGATGAGGAGGGCTTGGTCATCCACTCTACCAAGTCTTCGGCATGATGCGGCTCAACACGTCCAGCTGCCGAAAAGAAGGACAAGCGTGTCCCATGGCCACGTGCTGATGGCGATGCACCGCGTCCACGACCAGCACTGTTGTCTCTAGACACAGAGCCTGCTTGCCCTCTTTTATTGGCTCCTGACTGTCTGCCTCTCCTTGTTTGCCTTCCAGACATTCTAATGGCCTGCAGGGAAATGGGAAAACCAGCAATAAGGCCTAGCTTCAGGAGTATATTTTGCAGGAATCACACTACGCCTGCTGTAGGTGCTGCAAATGCCTGTTGGTGTAACACACCAGGAAAAAGCAGCAATACAGGCTAACTTCAGGTGTAATATGGTCAGGAGGCACACTCCGCCCGCTGTAAGTGCCGCAAAATCCTGTTGGTGTAACACACCAGGAAAAAGCAGCAATACAGGCTAAGTTCAGGTGTAATATGGTCAGGAGGCACACTCCGCCCGCTATAAGTGCCGCAAAATCCTGTTGGTGTAACACACCAGGAAAAAGCAGCAATACAGGCTAAGTTCAGGTGTAATATGGTCAGGAGGCACACTCCGCCCACTATAAGTGCCGCAAAATCCTGTTGGTGTAACACACCAGGAAAAAGCAGCAATACAGGCTAAGTTCAGGTGTAATATGGTCAGGAGGCACACTCAGCCCGCTGTAAGTGCCGCAAGATCCTGTTGGTGTAACACACCAGGAAAAAGCAGCAATACAGGCTAAGTTCAGGTGTAATATGGTCAGGAGGCACACTCCGCCCGCTGTAAGTGCCACAAAATCCTGTTGGTGTAACACACCAGGAAAAAGCAGCAATACAGGCTAAGTTCAGGTGTAATATGATCAGGAGGCACACTCCGACCGCTGTAAGTGCCGTAAAATCCTGTTGGTGTAACACACCAGGAAAAAGCAGCAATACGGGCTAACTTCAGGTGTATAATGTGCAGGAGGCTTAGCAACAATGACACTGACACTGTCCCCTGCCTATCCTTCTCTCTCCCTGCACACAAGGTTTATCAAAGTATATGACACTGACACTCTCCCTGCCTATCCTTCTCTCTCCTTGCACACAAGGTTTAGCAAAGAATATGACACTGACACTGTCCCCTGCCTATCCTTCTCTCTCCCTGCACACAAGGTTTATCAAAGTATATGACACTGACACTCTCCCTGCCTATCCTTCTCTCTCCCTACACACAAGGTTTAGCAAAGAATATGACATTGACACTCTCCCTGCCTATCTTTCTCTGTCCCTACACACAAGGTTTAGCAAAGAATGGATTTGACACTGTCTCTGCCTATCCTTCACTTTCCCTGCTCCGGAGCACACTACAGGAGGCCGCCGCGCTGGCGGCCTTTTATAGTGTGGGGCGTGTACTAAACCCCCTCAGCTATAATTGGCCACTGGCATCCTGCCTGTGGCCAATCATTGCTCTCCTCACTGCCGGCACTGTGATTGGCCAAGCATGCAGGGTCACAGTGCATGCTTGGCCAATCACAGCGCCGGGATTACACTGCGATGGCGCAGTGTATTGTGGGCCGTTCGTGTCACTCGAATTTGGCGCGAACGGCCCAAATCGTTCGTTGTTCGCCGAACGCGTGAACAGCCGATGTTCGAGTCGAACCTATGTTCGACTCGAACACCGAGCTCATCCCTAATAGATAGTCATAAATTAAAAGCTGTGTAAATTTCAGAAAATGTACCCTAGTTTGTAGACGCTATAACTTTTGCGCAAACCAATAAATATACGCTTATTGACATTTTTTTTACTAAAGACATGTGGCTGAATACATTTTGGCCTAAATGTATGACTAAAATTTAGTGTATTCGATTTTTCTTATAACAAAAAGTAGAAAATATAATTTTTTTCAAAATTTTCTGTCTTTTTCCAATTATAGCACAAAAAAAAAAATCGCAGAGGCAATCAAATACCATTAAAAGAAAGCTCTATTTGTGGGAAGAAAAGGACGCAAATTTTGTTTGGGTACAACATTGCATGTCCGCACAATTTCCAGTTAAAGCAGCACAGTGCCAAATTCTGAAAACACCTCTGGTCCTTAACCTGCATAATGGTCCGGGGCTTAAGTGGTTAAGGAATTGACAGTTATTGCCAAATAAACAGCTCATATAAGGGGTATAAAGATACAAGAGCTTAAAGGGGTCGTAAACCTGTGTTTTTTCACCTATGCATTAAGGTGAAAAAACACCTTACAGTGTCCGGCCCCCCAGCCCCCCCGTTTAACTTACCTGAGCCCCGAATTTCCGTGGGCGCATCCCCGCCGCCCTTCTCTCCACGGAGTCCCAGCTTTGATTGGATAGATTGACAGCAGCGCAGCCATTGACTCCCACTGCTGTCAATCAAATCCAATGACGCGGGCGCCGGGGGCAGGGCCGAGTCATACACTCAGCGTCTATGTACGCCGAGTGTATGACACTGGAGCGCGCCCGCAAGGAAACCCCCTCGGGAGAGTGCTTCCTAGAGGGGGTTATCTAATGCGGGGGGAGCCGAGAGAGCTGCCGTGGGACCCCAGAACAGGTGGATCTGGGCCACTCTGTGCAAAACGAACTGCACAGTGACATGTTTGTTATTTAAAAATAAAAATACGAACCTTTAGAGCCCATTCACACAGGGGCGGCACGACTTGTCCCGCGACTCTGCCAGGCGATCCTAACATGACTTCAAAGGTGACTTGCAAAATGACTTCTGTATTGAAGTCAATGGAAGTCGCCCTGAAGTCGTCTTGAAGTAGTACAGGAACCTTTTTCTAAGTCGGAGCGACTTGAGTCGCTCCTATTAGAACGGTTCCATTGTACAGAATGGGACACAACTTGTCAGGCGGCTGAGTCGCCTGATGAGTCGCCCCTGTGTGAATGGGGTCTTAGTGTCACTTTAAGTTCTCTTGCATATGGATGATTGAGCACATAAATGCTTCCCCAAGGAAGCCTAGGTGCAGTATACAGCCTCCTATAGATATGAATGACCATGCGCTGCTGTACTACTGTAACACAAGTAAAGCATGTGAGCATATGCAAAAAATTGAAAGTTTCAAAGTAATCATATTGGATATCACAAAAGCCATCACATGTAACATAACAGCTATCATAAATGGGGAATGCTTCCACGCTGGGAGTGGTACATTACAAGTGTCAAAACAAATGACAACTGTACACAATAGGCCAATCAACAACGATATTCCATCAAATGGCTAAAGAAGGGGTAGAAAAAGATAAAGCGCTGACAGCTGGATGACCTACGCCAGCCATGGCCTCGGGGAAATTTAGGACCAAGAAAAGTCAGCGAATTATTCAGCAATGTACTAATAAACAAGAAAAAAAGGTAGAGAAGTAGTAGGGGAAGAAGGAAGTGGGGGGGGGGGGGTAAAAGGAGAAGGATTGTTCCGGGATTGAACCGTCCATGGTCCCAAGAGCAAAATCAACTTACAAGTATAAAAGGACAGCTAAGGCTCCATAATGAAGGCGTCAAAATTAGGGGGCAAAAATCTATTAACCCAAGGTTGCCAGATTTTAGAGTATCATCTCACCTTGTCCTAGAGCATTGCCTCTATCTTGGTGTGTATCATTGCCTGGGGAAAGTTTTCTATTTTTTATATACACTTGTACGCTATTATTGTTCTTATGATAGCACCATCATATACCAAGGTACAGAAGTGTATAGCCATTCTATACACTCCACCTGCACTTCACGGGTGGGGAAAAGACACTAACATTTAGGTTAAATGGGCTCAGCTGTCCGTGTGCAAAAGTGGTGAACCTTTTTGGTATGTATGTATGTACTATGTCTTATTTCACATCTGATTGAAAAGAGTGTGATATAATAAATGTAGCTACAGACAATGTGATCTAGTTTGCCTAGGCTGGAAAAATTATTTGGAAATAGATTGCCATACCGATTCATACCATAGTGTGAATTTCCATATAGATCTATGTTAAAATCATAGATTTGCAGTTCATCATAGGCTTACATTTACAAGTCCCCTGTCTATTCCATAATCCAGAGTTCATTTATGTTCTGGTCTCTGCTGCAGAAATGGGCCACTACAGGAACATCAGTTTTATCATTAATTGTGAATCTATATAGGTTAATTTGCTGTTGCAGGTCTTGTCCTCTTTCATCTTCCATACATGGAACAGGAAGGTAAACTTATTCAGAAATTCAGAACTTTGAACTGTGGCCTACATAGAGATATACATTGTATGTGCTGTAATGTTTTTAATTCAAATTCTTACCTGAAAAGGAGGCCTATTTTATTTTAGGTCTTTGATCAAGGTATATAAGCATTCCTAAAGACTTTCACCATCACCAATATGCACTTAGCTGCAAAGTGTTTTAGGACAACCTCTAAACCATGTTTAATTTCTCCAATAACCTTACTGAGTTCTAATCTCTAATTGTAAATCCTACAAAGTGCTAATACCGCTCATGCGTTGGGGCGAGAACAGACCTGTCTACTTTAAAGTTAGTGTATAAATATGCGACCCCCAGATCAAGCACTGTATCATGCCTGACAAAAAAATCTTTTAGTATATTAAGTTGGCCAAAAAAGGACTTATGTATTAAATTTATGGCAACAAGCAAATTACTTTTTGCCCAAAGTAATCAGTCAGCTTCCAGCTTCAGGAGTGCAGAGTTTATACTGAATCAATGATTCCAATAGGTTGTTACAGGAAGCAAGACATTTTCTTGTTGGCACACTTTTCAGACATACATGTAGGCCTCAAGAGCTATTACTTTTTCTCTTTACTTTCTACTTTCTATGAATGTTAAAATTGTACAGTGCTCTGTTGCTGTTATGGTAGCCTGTACTAAATCTTTCTCTGTACAAGCACACGGCAGTCTTAAAGTAGAAGTCCATGCTAAAACTAAAATCCCTGCATCTATAGCCACCAACATTCTAACACTAACCTATCTAGCCCGGAAAATAAAAAATCAGTATGCATACCTTTTCTGCAGGTGATCCGACCCGATCTCCAGCGGCAAAAGCTCTGACCCCATGCTGAGCTGTCAGCCACGGCTTTGCTGTGTGGGTGGGTGCAGAGGACACGTCCGCCAATGGAAGCCCCATAATAACTCTATGGGTGATGTCACTTTCCATTCATTTCACAGCCGTTGTCGGCCACAGTGTCCTCTGCAGAGCTTCCGCCGCTGGCGGTCGGGTCGGAACGCCTGCAGAAAAGGTATGTATACTGATTTTTTCTTTTCAGGGCTAGAGAGGTTAGTGTTAGAATTTTGGTGGCTATAGATGAAGGGATATTCATTTTAGCCTGGACTTCCAATTTAACTCAATGTTTTAGAATATCAGGAGCACGAAAAAGGTGAACGCATTATTATATCATTAAACCATATTGCTTTCAAACAATACAAAAGTACCAGAATTACTATTTTCTATTTTCATTTATTATTATTATATTATATTTCATTTACATATAGTACACAAACAAACTTCAACTGCAGGTAGGGATCCAGGTTTATATAGAAAACTATATATATATAAAAAAATATATATATGGTGTAACTTTTGAAGGAGGAACTGATTCCTTAGACAAAGTGTAAAGGAACATTGATGGTATAAATACACAGCTAAATACTAAACAAGTACAAGGTGTACACATTGTGATAACAAAGAGGTGACAAAGCACCAACTTAAAGGGACACGGTCAAGGTAAAACATTTCTGCAGTCTGACAGAAGTAAACAGCTTGATATAATGAATGAAAGCAGACTGCTTTTGCCAGACATTTTAACCAATTTAGCTATTTGTGGACCAGAGCAAGTTTTACATTTCCAATATGGGCCTCTTTATTCACTAATAACATTATAATTACTTACGATAACAAAGTATAAAATGCATTGCTTTTTGGGGTATAAACTAGACTTTTTTTTTTTTTACTAAATATTGGCTATAAAATGGATGTTTCTGGAACAAAATAAGCAAAAGTGATTTGCAATGAAAATTGTTTTTATTTTTTTTATTTTTTTAGTGCATTTTCTTTTTATGCATCACTGAAAGAAATGACAAATAAAACAAGTGAAAATGTAAAAAAAAGGATTTTATAAAAGGTAAAAATAGAGTTCAGCAGAACTCTGTAGCTAAGGGGTGGAGAGTAAGAAGGTGTTAATTAAGGTCAATTAGGGTTAACTAAGGGTTAAACGGGATTTAAATAAGAATTATTTTTATTAAAAAAATAAAAACATTTTACTTGTAAGGTTTCTTTAAGGCTGGTTTCACACTGGGGCAGTGGGGGAGGTGGCGGTATAGCGCCGCTATTTTTAATCCCGCTATACCGTCGGGATTGCAGAGGTATTCGGCCGCTAACGGTGCGGTTTTAACCCCCGCTAGCGGCCGAAAAAGGATTAATACCACCCGCAAACCGTGGCTACAGCCGTGGTTTGTGGGCGGTATTACCGCGGTATCCCATTCATTTCAATGGGAAGGAGCGGTGTAGGAGCGGTAAACACACCGCTCCTCTCACCGCTCCAAAGATGCGGCTAGCAGTACTTTTTTTTAAGTCCTGTTAGCGCACCGCTCCAGTGTGAAAGCCCTCGGGGCTTTCACATTGGAGACACAGGAGCCGCTGTTTAGGCTCGGTTTGCAGGCGCTATTTTTAGCAAAATAGCGCCTGCAAACTGCCCCAGTGTGAAAGGGGCCTAACTAATGTAATTTGTAAATCAAAGGTCACACTTCTTTCTACATATGAGAGAAGTGGTAACTACAATGAAACAACACATTGTTGGATTGTATTTTTAATGACACTTGCAGACTATTTGCAAGTATAATTTTACACAGGAGTGGCTGCATTTTGATAGTCGCTCCTGCTGTGTCATACAAAGACACACCTGGCTCAATTTGACAGCCATTAACGGTGTCAGAAGGAATAGTGGCAAGGGAAGGGGAGCAGAACATACAGTAAGTGAGCCATCCCAGAAACTTTGACATTTTTTAGGATGTTCAAAATCAGCTGGGCAGCAGGTAGGGAATCAGCATAGTCGGGCTGGGCAGCGGCCTGGAAGTCAGCATAGGCAGGCTTGGCATTAGACAGCAAACCACCAGTGGACAGGACCGCATCAGCAGGCAGCATGGAAGCGGACTGGACCTCATCAGCAGGATGCATTGAAAGTGGACTGTATCTCATTTGGAAGGCAGCATGGAAGTGGACCGGTCCCTATCAGCAGGCAGTGTGGTATCAGAAACTGGCAGAATAATGGTTGAGGCAGCAGTGGACAGTAACACAGTTTTTTGAGTAGAAACAAACTTCTGTTTTTTTTTGGGTTTAGATGCTGGAGTCCTGCAAGTGGTTGCAGTTTGTGCTGCTGGTGGAAAGGTAGTAACAGTACTGGGGAGCATAGATGGAAAGTTAACAGAAGCAGAGGTTGCCATGGTTAACAGAAACTTAGGGGGAGCCCTCAATGTGTTAAATGCAGGGGAAATGTAGTTATGAAAGCAGAATACTGGTATACAGGAGATAAGGACCACCTAGTGGCAGCTGTGGTTGCTAAGGGTAATGAAGGAAGAGAATCTTGATGTTTAGAGGCAGATGTGAATTGGTGTAAATCAACTGAAACTGGGGATAATATCTCTGACCAGGCTTGGAGCATTGGCTGAACAAAGTTACAGTTGTCTAACTAGGGAAAGCACATCAGTAACACAACATAACAGGAGCTTTTGTGAACAAGCTGAGTAAACTGTGTCATCTTCCAGCAACCATAACAAAGACTCAACCTGAGACATATAGGAAGGAGTGAAATCATCAAGGCCATGAGATGTAGCAGGTGAAGCTAATTCACAACAAACCTGAACAAAAGGCTGTATTTCACTAGATGAAATTGTGCCCTTATCAATTAAAGGGGTTGTAAAGGCAGAAGTTTTTTTTTTTATCTTAATGCATTCTATGCGTTAGGATTAAAAACCTTCTGTGTGCAGCAGCCCCCGTAATACTTACATGAGCTCCATCTCTCTCCAGCGATGTCCACAAGTGCCTCGGCCATCCGAGACGCTCCTCCTGATTGGCTGAGACACAGTAGCAGCGCCATTGGCTCCAGCTGCTGTCAATTAAATTCAGCCAGCCAATCAGGAGAGAGAAGGGGTGGGGCCAGGCCAGGGCTCCATGTCTGAATGGACACACAGAGCTGTGACTTGGCTCAGGTGCCAGTCCCCATAGCCAGCTGTTTGCTCTGGGGGCACTAGACAGGATGGAGGGGCCAGGAGAGCCAAAGAGAAACCTTAGAAGAGGAGGATCCGGGCTGCTCTGTACAAAACCACTGCACAGAAGAGGTAAGTATAACATGTTTGTTCTTTTTTGAGAAAAAAACATGAGACTGTACAATCACTTTAAGGTATGTGCTACCTGAATATACTCCAACAGTTTTGCACTCCAGTACCAATTTCACATGACAAATAACCTCCCCTAGATGCATCCTGACATAAAAGACAGCGATACTCAAAGCAAACAACAGCAAATCAACAGCAGAGATGGCCAGGAGGCTACAGTTAGAAACCAAACTATCTATACACCAATCAGTCATAACATTATGACCACTGACAGGTAAAGGAAATATCTTGTTACAATGGCATCTGAAAATTGGTGGCATATAGTAGGCAGCAAGTGAACATATTGTCCATGAAGATGATGTGGTGAAAGCAGAAAAAAAATGGGCATCGCAATTTGTTGTGTACGGGGCTTTGAAGCCCATTGTGACCCATGTCCACAGCCAAAAGCTTCTACAATGGTCACATAAACATCAAAACTGGACTGCGGAGCAAGGGAAGAAGGTGGCCTGGTCTGATGAGTCACGTTTTCTTTTACACCATGTGGATGGCCGGGTGCGTGTGCATCACTTACCTGGGGAAGAGATAGCACCAGGATGCGGTATAAGAAGGCAAGTCGGCAGAGGCAGTGTGATGCTTTGGGCAATGTTCTGCTGGGAAACCTTGGGTCCTGCCATTCATGTGGATGTTACTTTGGTGTCTATGCCTCAATGGGTCAGGGCTGTTTTAGCAAAAGAGGGCCACATACTCAATATTAGGTGGGTGGTCATAATGTTATGGTTGATTGGTGTGTGTGTATATATATATATATACACATACACACTGTATATACAGGTACATATATTAAAGTGAATTTATTAGTAGTAAAACAAAAAGACATCTAAACACCAGTAAGCAGCTAACATGAAGATATAAGTGACCCTTTAACCGAATGACAAACTGTATACAAGATGAGGAACAAAAGTCGCAGGGAATATCAGAGATGCAAGGGAGGGGGAAACCAGGATTGGGATCAGGAACAAGGGGAGCAGATATAGGACAGCTGGGAGCAGTGTACAGGATGCAGGGTAAGAGTAGGATCAGGACCAGGAGCAGGATAAATGGCAAGCAGCATCTGAATTAGCACATTCACTAAAACCAAAACTTAAAGTGTCTCCTACAAAGGAAAGCCTAATGGCCATTCATTTCCAAATTCTATGTAAAAGGACTGTAAAGAAGATTTTTCTGCCAAAAGATTCTTGTTACCTCCTAACATTATGGGAGTTAATGCCTTTCTTTTTCAGAGTCCCGTTTAAGCCATCAGGTGATATTTGGACATTGTCATGTGAGATCCTTTTTTATGGTTGATCACTACAGTGCTTTAATCTTTGTTACACTATAGGTTACATCTGATGCAAGTGCAGTGAACGCAAATGTCATCCAGATCATCCAAAGTCATTGTTTCAACCTGTGGATAAATCTGGGGGGACGATTTTTATTATTAGGATAAACACATATGTGCCATTGCTTCAGTTTGCCCCAGTGCGCATAGGCCGATGACATCGGCACATGCAGGGGACAGGGGATATCTCCTAAACTGTGCAGGTTTAGGTGATATCCTGGGTAGCTACAGGTAAGCCTTATTATAGGCTTACCTGTAGCATAAAGTGGTCTGTAAGGGTTTACAACCACTTTAATCTCTGTGTATCATCTGAGGCTGTTCACTTCTCTAGGTATATGCAAGGATTTACAACCAGTTGCTGTTTTAGCACCCCCCACCCCACCAGCCACCAACATAAAAGAGGCTTAAATGCTTGTTGAAATGTTAACACAAATTGGCACATTGTAGATAATTACAACTGTATGGGGTAGCAAACCTAAAAGTAGTAAAACAAATTTTAGTTTATCCCTCGATAAAAGTAGATTTAAATCGAATCAATAAAATGTAATATAAGCTATAACATAATATCCTGTCTACAGGATATACCTGAACATATAGCACCTGCACGGACTGTGAGAAAAGAAAGAAAGCTATTTTTGTGCAATATTATTGCAAAGATCAGGTAAGTGTCAATTTAAGTTAGGGTTTTTGTCTACTTTAACTTGTTATCCCTAACTAGTCCAAAAAAACTTGTGTCTCATTTGTAAGTAGTTTTTTTACCAAAATGCAGTATCATTTTAGTGTCCTTAATGCATTGCTCTCAGGGGAGGGCTGGGCCAGGGGGCAGGGTGGCAATTGCCTCCCAGGCCGCCCTAACTTATGTTCAAAATGGCCGGCAGCCGCTGCCCGCTACCATTTTCTTTTTTAATCTGGTCTAGGAAGTCGGGCCGGGGGCATGGCCATGGCGGCCGACCACTAGCTGTTGCATTCCGGGAGTTGTAGTCCGCACCCAAGCTTCTGGTGGGTGGAAAACACAGCAGCGCAGAGGAAACTACAACACCCTGGGACCGGATTCTTGTAAGCAGGCAGAGGCAGGGCGTGCCAGTGAATCGGGATGCAGGGCTGTAGGGCTGGGCGCTGGCTGCAACTTGACCCCAGGATCAGGAGCGTTACCCCCCAGGAACCCGTGGCATGCAAGGACCTGCTGAGCTGAGATCGCTGAGGTGAGAGACCCTGAAACCCCAAGCTAACCCCTCATCTCCCCCCATACACCCCATGTAACCTGCCCCAGTGATCAGGCTGCATTGATGGGCACTGGAGTTGGCTGCACTGATGGGCACTGGTGAGGCTGCATTGAAAAACCAGGTGGGCCATGGATGGTGAGCTGATTCGGCGGTTCAATGGGCCACTTGACTGGACTTGCCCCCCAGGCCTAAGGCCGCCAGCCCTCCCCTGATTGCTCTTATTGATGTTTGTCCTTAAAAAAGCCCATCAGGGTGAAATGCATTAAGGAGGGGTGGTCCCTGGGAGGGGAGATCTTGTATGCTGCTTGTAGATCAATAAAGATTTTACTAAGAGGTGATGTCATAGTCAGAGTGCATTGGCATGCAATACACCCTCTGTAATGCCCATATATGATGCTGAAAAGCCTTTGTGAAATTACTGAAATCTAATGAATGAAAGGGATGGGCCAAGGGCAGCTCAGCTGGAGAGGAAAGGGCTTGATCAGCATCTCTAAACTGTGGCCCATGGGCCAGATGTGGCCCTTTGCTTGTCTCTATCTGGCCCTTGGGGCACTTCTCCCACTGATATGAGGCACTATTCTGCCCATTGACACCAACAAAGGGGCACTATTCCGCCCACTGGCACTGATGATGGGACACTATTCCTCCCCATACTGACTATCAAGCCTGTAGCACTGTTTACTTCCTTACTTCCACTGACGCTGGGACAATTTCTACTATACTGTTTTCTACCATAGACCAGTCTGGTCCCCCTAAAGTCGGAAGGACAGTAAACTGGCCCTTTACTTAGAAAGTTTGGAGACCCCTGGGCTAGATGATGCAGGATGTATTATTGCCAGAAAAATTACTGTAAATGAATTGAGAAGGGTTCTATCAGATTTGCTATAGTTTCTAATACACGCTGTGAGAAGCTTGCAGTATACAGTAAAATTAAACTAAGCATCTTCAGTACATGAAATGATCCCATACAACTGTGAAAGACTTATCTTGTTCTGGACTTACTTCAGCAGAGTGAGTTCAAAATAGTAGCTTTGAATTCCTGTGTTAAAAAAATTGCATTTCAGTATAAATAATCTTTATATAGTCAGGCCACAAGGAGAAAGTATTCACCCTTTTCTATGTAAATTTACATCAGAAAATTAGTTTAGGCCTTACATACCACTTATCTTATAGGGCACCAAAGACCCCCCAAAAATAAAGCGAGGAACCCCTTTACTGGCTAACTTTGGATAGACAATACATTAATTAAATGATATTAGCCAGCAGGTCAGGAGCCAAATGTGCTTCACAGCTGCTTACTACTTAGCATACAGTTGATTCAATATTGTAGATTTTACATTTCATGACTTTAAAATGTGGTTGCTAGGAAATAGTATAATGAGATCATAAAAGGCAGTTATAAGAAAATGCATATTTAGTCCTTGTATTGTTTTAGCAATATTTATTCTGTAGGAGCAAGATGCAAAATGATTTTATTGAACTGAAATAGTCTTTAATTCCTTAATTGATAATTAATACAGTACAGCTATTGATTTTATATGGATATTTTCAGGGCTGAACATTCATCCAATTGGCTTTATATTTTCCTTTTTTTTTTTTTTTTTATTAGTTACCCCTCCAAAATTAAGGTAATTATCTTACCCTTAGAACAACCCTTTACAAAAAATAAGAAATTAACCTCAAAGCCTACTATTTTTTTTCTCGTTCTGTCTTTTAAAAACATAAAATCTCAAATCCGTATTGGAATCTGACATTTAATAAAAAAAAAAAATGTTTCTCCTATAACTGCAGTCACATCACTTAACTGTATTGATGTATATCCCATTAGATGCAACACAATCTCTGAATGGGACAGAGTTGGATGAATGACAAGATTCATGAATCAGGTCACATGCAGTATAACCATTGACCATCTATCGCTATTGACCATCTATCGCTAGAGTGGACACTTGCACTTTGTGAGGAGTAAAGACCCTTAGATGGGCAGTAAAGACCCCTAGATGACTTTATCTATGGTCATCTGTGCTTAGAATAATCAAGATTATGAACAGGGAACTGGTTACGCCCGTAACAGACCAGGAAGACCAAAATCGATTCTAAGGAACAGGGAAAGACGCAGACGTGGTAATCAGCGACATGGTAATTTCAGCTCCCCTGATCTGTCAGACACCCAGTCTGAATTTTCAGATGTTATGGATGGGAGAGTATCTGCATCTTCTAGGGGTTTGGTCTCCTCTGTGTTTGTGAAGGATATTCCAAACAGTGTGCCAATGGTGGCCTGGGCTCATAGGAAGTGGGAACAGTGCCTAGGATTGGGGGAGGAAGTGGAGGGTTGCATTGGAATATGGAGAGGATAAGCAGTGTTTTGATAAGTTTTTTTAAGCAGCACTAAAGAAGCCTAAAAAAAAACACTATAACCTAGAAATTGGCCTCAATATACACAACTTCCACTATTTACTTTAAACTGATGCCTTTGGTATATATTACTCATAAACCAAGTGGTTGTAAAGGTTGAAGTTTTTTTTACCTTACTAGTGTAAAACATCTATTGTCAGCACCCCCCCCCCTCCCGGAGCCTGAATTCGATCTAGGGCTGTGTCTGATAGCAGCGCTCTCTCTCTCTCTCCCTGGACTAAGTGAGACAAACTGGAGCCATTGGCTCATGCTGCTGTTAATCAAATCCAGTGATGCAGAAGAAGGGTTCGGGGCTGAACAGCACTGTGTCTGGTAATGGACACACAGAGCACGGCTCAGGACACGTGTGCCACCATAGGAAACGGCTTCCTATGGTGGCATATGGAGAAGAGGAGGAGTCCCGCTTCTCTGGTGGGGACCCCACAAGAGGAGAATCAGGGCTGCTCTGTGCAAAATCATTGCACAGAGCATGTAAGCATGATATGTTTGTTATTAAGAAAACAACAATTTTACAATCACTTTAAAGTGAGTATTTATAGATTCCATTTCACATCTGCTTCTGGAGAATCTTATTACAACACTTGAAATATAATTTGCTCATTTTGTGCAAGTATCAACATTACAAATGTTGAGAAAAAAAAATTATAAATGTAAATACCTATATTCTACAAACAGCTAGCATTGACCTACATTTCTTGTATCAGTCGAACGCTGAGCATAAAAGCTTTAGGGGATTGTAGAAATACCAGCCTCCATCATTGGATTAAATCACACCTCCCACTCAGAAAATGATGCACAAGATTTAAGGTTAGACGTTTTTCATTGTATTGTATCTGCTTTGTGCTATAAATTGCACACATTAAGGAGGAGCAAAATTATCAAGTGACATTTTTATTTTAGCTGACAACAGAATATATTTATTCTCCACTGAAAGAGTTATATGATTTCCAATGATTCCTTGTTTTTCACCTATTTGCCTTTCCCTTTTATTCTTACCCCCCACCCCCCACTGTGTTTTTGTTCACTTATAGGTGTTATTTGAAATTGACTATACTTATTTTTGCTGAGGCTTTATTCTATTACAGATAGGGTTATTATAGAACTATTTTACTGCTTTGTCCATAATAGTAAACTTACTTGAGACCCATGGCTGGAAGCCCAATTACATTTGTAATACTTATGTCCCCTACATGCATCACTTTGGCAGAACTACCAGCAAGCTCAATAAAATCCAATCTATATAAATAATATAACTAATAGGGAATGAAATGGAAATGTTTCCAGAATCAGTGTTTAATGCACACAGAATAGCAATATCATTTATGTCAGTGTATTGGACAGGATTAAGCCAAAACTATTTTTTTTTTCGTCAAATATATTTTATTGAGTACAAGTTGTGATACAAATTATAGATGATACATTAAATACATCAAAAATAGAGAAGCTCAAATATTCTTATTTCAATAAGTCAAAACTATTTTTTTTAAACTTTGAATAAGAGTGGTCAATGGGTAAAACCTCTGTCATTTTTTTCTTCTCTTGCTATCTGTGTCCCATTGGAGAGATTTCATTTTACTTTCTGTTACAGGCACACAACCAGAAATTTGGAATATGTCCCTTCTATTCATGTTCTCAAATGTAAATGTTTGCTTTCCCATCACTTTCTGCGCTGCTGCGCTTTCTTCCCCCAGCACAGTCAGAAATTACTGGCAGTGTGGATGCTCCCAGAAGCCAGGCAACAAATTCATGAAAGCCATGCTACAATTTAATTAGAAATACTGACACCTTGAGAAAATTCAAGTAGTTCACAGTAGTGTCAATTTTATTGTTTGTGGAGTATAGTAAGACCTCTTCGATTATGATAATAATGTGGACTTGTTTTTCAAATTTGCCCAGTAATAAATTAAAAATGTACTTTATTAAATAATAGTGTATAACTAAAATACTACATAGAAGTACCGTATTTATCAGCGTATAACACGCACAGGCGTATAACACGCACCCTAACGTTAAGAGGGAAGTTTCAGGAAAAAAACTTTCCACGGCCCCCTGCGTATAACACGCATTCACAGTTTATCCTCTATTTTCAGGGTAAAAAAAGTGAGTGTTATACACCAATAAATACAGTATATAAACTTAATACAGGATATATAATATGTAATAATAAATAATATATACTATAATATTATTACATATTATAATAATAATAATAATAATAGCACAGTGGTACCTTGGATTACGAGCATAATTAGTTCCAGTTGAAGGCTTATTATCCAAGGCACTCGTATATATAAGCGAGTTTGCCCATAAGAGTCAATGGAAACTCAGATAATTTGTTCCACAGTGACTGCTATTGTACCCGTACTGCATGTGGCCAGAGGTGGGGGGGCACCGGAGACACTCGGAAACACTCTGAGACCGATCGGAGCCGATCGGATGCACTCGGAGAGGCTTGGAGACACTCGGGAATGGAGTGTTTCCAAGTGTGTCCGAGTGTCTCCGAGCGGATCCAAGTTTTACTGGCGCCCCCGCACCTCTGGCCAAATGCAGTACTGCACACCCCAGAGGCTTGAATCCTGCTCGTTTTGCGAGACAACGATCGCAAACTGAGTCAGGATTTAAAAAAAATAATAGCTTGTCTTGCTCGTGTTACTCGCAATCCAAGGTATTACTGTATTATATTATACAGTATATATAATATGTTATTATATACAGTGGCAAGAAAATGTATGTGAATTCCTTGGAATTAATAGGTTTTCTGCAGTAATTTGCCAAAAAATGTGATCTGATTCTCATCTAATGGTATAAATAGCTAAACAGCGCTTGCCTCACCACACCTATAAATAACATAATCTCTATGTGATTATTCTGTGTCTGTGTCTGGACAAATATCTTTATGTGAACCTTCCTGTGTCTGGACAAATATCTTCATGTGAACCTTTCTGTGCTAATACAGTCTATAAATGAATAAATAATTAAACAAAACAATTTGGATACGTCAATCCTGTGATCATGTGACTGATAAAACCAATGATACTATTAATTAAATTAATAATGAATAAATAGTGAAAAATTAAAAAAATTGATTGATTAAAAAATTAAAAAATCATTCTTAAAATCCTGTGAAAAGTGAGTAAACAAGCCGTCAGTTGCACGGGGAACGTTCGGTTGAGTTTAAGAAGGATTTTTACATTTTTTAATTGTAAGATGCCTAAGTTCAAAAACTATCTTAAGCATCTTACACAATTAGGTCTTTACTTATTACATGCCTGCACACCTTGGTCCAGGAGCGCTGCAATAGGAGGCAAGCCACTACAGCGGGAGTACCCAGCGGATATCGTGGTGGGATAGGTCCCCTCTAAGAGACCTAAAAGCACAGCTGATTCCTTCTGACCATAAGGTAGAGGAGTCCAACTAATCTGGTGAGTGTGGAACCATGCAGCCTCACAAGAGGTGGATTAAAGTCACCGGTGGAACACAGAGCACAAGAGCGCTTTAAATAGACATTGTGTGCGCATGTTTTATCATGTGTCACTTTATTATTGTATTTATTAGTCACCTATTAGTAATCTATCAATTTATACATTTTTCACTATTTATTATTTATTCATTTATTTAATAGTATCATTGATTTTATCAGTCACACAATCACAGGATTAACTTATCCAATTGTTATCTTTAATTACCGTATTTTTCGCACCATAAGACGCACTTTTTTCTCCCCAAAAAATGGGGGGAAATGACTATGCGTCTTATGAAACGAATATAGATCAGCCCCCCCACCGCCGAATACCAGGCCGGCCGCTCAGCTCCTCAGCTGTGACTTGCCTGCTTCTCCCTGTCAGGAAAGAAGCAGGCACTGTGAGTATGTGACAGGGAGAATGTTCCCCCTCCTTCTCCGGGCACACAGCGCTCTCTTGTTCCCCCTCCTTCTCTGGGCATACTACGCTCTGTCCCCTCTCCTTCTCCAGGCACACCACAATCTCTGTCCCCCCTCCTTCTCAGGGGGGGAAGCAGGCACTGTGAGTATGTGACAGGGAGCGTGTTCCCCCTCCTTCTCCGGGGCAACACCGCGCTCTCTTGTTCCCCCTCCTTCTCCAGGCATACTGCGCTCTGTCCCCTCTCCTTCTCCAGGCACACCACGCTCTCTGTCCCCCCTCCTTCTCCGGGAGAGAAGCAGGCACTGTGAGTATGTGACAGGCAGCGTGTTCCCCCTCCTTCTCTGGGCATACCGTGCTCTCTTGTTCCCCCTCCTTCTCCGGGCATACTGCGCTCTGTTCCCCCTCCTTCTCCAGGCACACCGCGCTCTCTATCTATGGCCAACTTTACAGTCAGCCTACAGGTTAACAGTAGGGTCAGAGTATAAGAGATAAGGGACAGGGCTCTCCGTTCCCCCCTCCTTCTCAGAGGAGCAGCAGCTTGAGCCGAGCAGGAGATCAAAGACACACAGAGTGGGCTGTGTGTGCATTCTATTTACTCACCCTTCTTCTGTCTGCAGGGGGGTTGGGATTAATAAAGCAGCAGCAGGACTGAGCAGCTTGCAGAGGGAGACACTGAGTTGCAGGAAATTAGTGCGCAGTAGCCGCTAGCAACTGAATGGTGAGTGGCAATGTGTAGTAACCTCTATCAACCAATAGGCGAGCAGTAATGTGTAGTAACCTCCTCAGAATTTTTTTGTTGTTTTACTCCTCTAAAACCTAGGGGCGTCTTATGGTCAGGTGCGTCTTATGGTGCGAAAAATACGGTATTTATTCATTTATGGACGGTATTAGCACAAAAAGATTCACATAAAGATATTTGTCCAGACACAGACACAGAACAATCACATAGAGATTCATTTATTTATAGGTGTGGTGAGGCAAGCTCTGTTTAGCTATTTATATTAGACATGTGCATTCGTTTTCGTCCGAATGCATTTTCGTCCGAATTTCAGGTATTTTCGTTATCGTTTTAACAAACGAAAACGAAAATGAAGAATCCGAAAACCGAAAGATCCGACATAAAAAAATGCTTAATTTTCGTTTTCGTTGCAACAACAGTTTGATATAGATAGGAGATTCGACATGAGGCTGACAATAACAATCTGTGTCCATCGAACCTGTGGTCGAATGTGCCTAACCTTAACTCTATTAGTCCAAGATTATTCTACATAGAGAGAAAAGATTCGACATTATAGAGAGAAAAGATTCGACATAGAAATGTTCCGCATCTGGTCCGTTGAGCAGACCTGATGGGGAACTTTAGAAGGGGCGGGTCTATACATTTAAAACACTGAGAGGGAGTTCCCCATCAGGTCCGCTCAGGCACAACCAATGAAGGACAGCGCTGGGCATCGGGATCGCCGCGGGACACTGGATTTCACCGCTGGAATGTTTTGGTTTTTTTTAAAATAAAGGACTTTTTCAAGGTGTTTGTGTGTTTTTTTAAACATTTGTTTACGCTTTCTTCGTGAAATGGTAGGGGTACAATGTACCCCTTACCAATTCACATAGGGGGGGCCGGGATCTGGGGGTCCCCTTTGTTAAAGGGGTCTTCCAGATTCCGATAAGCCCCCCGCCGGCATACCCCCACAACCACCGGGCAAGGGTTGTGGGGATGAGGCCCTTGTCCCCATCAACATGGGGACATCCTCCCCATGTTGAGGGCATGTGGCCTGGTACGGTTCAGGAGGGAGGGGGGCCGCTCTCTCGTCCCCCCCTTTTCCCCTGCGGCCGGCCAGGTTGCGTGCTCGGATAAGGGGTCTAGTATGGATTTTTAGGGGGACTCCACGCCATTTTTTTTTTAATTTGGGGTGGAGTTCCCCTTAAAATCCATGCCAGATCTGAAGGGCCTGGAATGGATATTTGGGGGAACCCCACGTCAATTTTTTTTTAATTTGCGGCGGGGTTCCGCTTAATATCCATTCCAGACCTGAAGGGCCTGGTAATTGAATTCTGGGGAACCCCCACGCTTTTTTTTTTTTTTTTATCAATGACTTTTGTATGTATTGCCGGGAGCCGACAATTCATTAATAGCCGCGTGTCAGTTTTAAATGACTTTTTTTCTTTCAAAAATGACATTTTTTGCAGGGACAGTTCTAAGCACGGGAAACATGCGCCACTTTACATGCATATCATACATACCCCCTAGGTACGAAATTTAAAGGAATATTTCACTTTTATTTTTTCATTTTAAGCATTATTAAAATCACTGCTCCCGAAAAAACGGCAGTTTTTAAAACTTTTTTTTGCATTGATACATGTCCCCTGGGGCAGGACCCAGGTCCCCAAACACTTTTTAGGACAATAACTTGCATATTAGCCTTTATAATTAACACTTTAGATTTCGAACGTTCGAGTCCATTGTATTTAATAGGGTTCTAAAGTTCACACTAACATTTTGTCTGTTCGCAGGTTCTGGTGCGAACCGAACAGGGGGGTGTTCGGCTCATCCCTGTTGACTAGTAATAGTAATTAAAAAATATAATTATTACTAGTCATACAATAGAATTCATCTATAGCTTGTAGGCGGAACATTCGACCGGAAATGTATGATTGCAGCGTCGTACAGTTTCGATGCTCCGTCGAATCTTCTTTGAACATTCGACAGACACCATAAGCCTTCAATGACAGATTCGACCTTAATTAATTCAGATTTTCGGACGAATGCAATTTCTAACGAAAAACAAAATAAATAAAAACGAATTTCGGGAGTAACTAAATAAATTTATTTTTCTAACGAAAACGAAATTCCGAAACGAAATATTTCAGTGTGCACATGTCTAATTTATATCGCTTCTCTGTTCCTTTAAGGGGGACAGCACTCACAGCAGCGGCCTAAAAATTTAAGCCACATTACCAAGGCTCGAGTGTCACACAATTTTATATGATTCTCACCTAAGTCACATAAATAGACAAACACAATGTGCTTAGGCTTATAACACAAAACAATTCTAATTTATTGTACCTTTTTTTTAACACATCCATTAAACATTCGCAGTGCTGGAGGAAAAAAAGTAAGTGAACCCAATGACTAATTACTTCAACGAAACCTAATTGGGGTCAGAAGTTTGCACACCTGTTGTCCAATTAATGAAATGGGTTCGGCAAAGTTGTTTTGAGCTACTTTAATTGATAAAAGACACTCAAACACTTTAAGATTGCTGTTCATAAGATGCATTGACTGATAAACCATGCCTCGCAAAAAGGAGCTTCCTGAAGACATACGATCAAGAGTAGTTGATCTGCATGAGGCTGGAAAGGGATATAAAGTAATCTCAAATTGTTTAGGCATCCATCACGACAGGCAAATTGTCTATAAATGGAGACAGTTTAGTACTTTGGCCACTCTTCCTACAAGCGGGCACCCAGCCAAGATGACTCCCAAGGCACAACGCAGAATTCTCAGTGAGGTAAGGAAGAATCCACGAGTAACAGCTAAAGGCATGAAAACATCACTGGAACTGGCAAACATCCCTTTTCACGAGTTTAACATATGTAAGTGTTTTACCAGGCAGAGTGTCCATGGCAGAACACCAAGGAGGAAGCCATTGCTCTCCAAACAGAACATTGCAGCATGCCTGAAGTTTGGCAGGAGCACCTTGGCAAACTGTGACGCTACTGGAAAAATGTTTTGTGGACTGATGAAACCAAAGTTCAATTGTTCAGTAAGAATACTCAGCACTATGTATAGAGCAAAAAGGCTACAGATTACCAACATCAAAACATCATCTTAATGATGCAGTATGGTGGAGGGAACATCATGATTTGGGTTTTCTTTGCTGCCTCAGGGCCTGGACCACATGCTATTAACAAGAGGAAAATGAATTCCCAAGTTTACCAAAATATCCTGCAGGATAATGTTATAGTGGCTGTCCACCAGCTGAAGCTATGAAGAAGTTGGGTGATGCAGCAAGACAATATTACTAAACATCGGAGTAAATCCACCACAGACTGGCATCAGAAAAATAAAATTTGCCATTTGGAATGGCCCACTCAAAGCCCAGACCTTAACCCCATAGAGATGCTGTGGAATGACATCAAGGGAGACTTTTGCACCAGACATCCTTTCAAATGTAAGCAGTTTTGTAATGAGCAATGATCAAAAATTCCTCCTGAACATTGTGCAGGACTCGTCCAGAGCTACTGAAAGCACTTGCTTGAAGTCACATTTTTGAAAAAATAGGTTTGACCACCTATTAATTCCAGGGGTTCACTTACTTTTCCCTCCAACACTGTGAATCATTAATGGGTGTGTTCAATAAAGACATAAGAAATTAGAATTGTTTGTGTGTTATCACCAATGGAATAAATATAAAAAATATTGTGTATTAAAAGTATATTAAATATACTTTTAGACTAGTCCTGTTCTACTTTGGAAGTCCAGAGAGTACCTACCATGTCCACCACTATATTGCTATATCTTTGTGGAGCAGCATCAAAGCAGTGTTTTGGATTGAGTACCGGTGCTGCCATCTGGTGATTCGGTCAGTTTTAAATACATTATTCAGACTCGTACGTGAATCTGTCACATTCCTGCCCTGCAGCTTCTTTTATTCAAGATATATAATATTACAATTATTTCTTTACTACATGATTTCACAGCATTTAATATTTTAACTATACTGATATTTATTATATTATTTTAGGTTATGCTATTTCTTTTCTGTCTGCCATGGTTACTAACACCTGGGTTCCATCCTTTCTGCTTCAGAGAAGGTATATAAAAGGGCACATGTCCAGACGTGTTCAGTAATTAAAAGAATCATTGGCATGTTCAAAACAATATTTTAGTGCCAGGTTAGACTGGTAGTTCCCTAGTTAATGAGCAGTCGAAAGCTGTTGACATGTACTGGGCTTCCTAATGTGGCCATACAGGAAAATGTCATCCTTGAAGCCTTAACGATGACAGTACCCAAGACACTGAAAGCAAGCAGGGCAATTTCATGCACAAATGATTTCTGTGCAAGTATTAACTGGCATTTAGCAGAAAAACTGTACAAATGCAAAGCACAGTAAGGCAAATTAATCTGACCCATTCAATGTAATTTTAATGTAAAGGCAGTTTTCATACCATTCGCTGTTAAACCAGAGAAACAAAACAGAGACTTTTAATCAACCCCAATGAATAAAAAATATGCAAAAACAGTATATTTATCTCATTATATATTTTGCAGATATTTACTGCTTCGATTTACCTTTTTTATACTTTTTAACAAAGGCAAATGTTTAATTCTGTGCAAATGTAAAGCTTTATTTTTGTCTAATTAACAACTGGATCTAAATATTTTTTAACATTGCTTGTTTTTGCTCAACATGCAACAAATCTAGGTACAACAACATCATCCTTAAAAAATATTGTCATAACATCTTGAATAAAGAGTTAAATATCACTAAAACAATTGGGACTCTAGGGCAACCTTAACATCTTCTGTGAATCTTACATTCATAAAACAGGTCTACAGATTTGCTGGTCAGGGTCAGTTGATATTCTTTACATAAACTGTTATGATTTGCAAAATCAGCTACAATATGTTCAGACAAGCTGTTCTACACATTCATCCTATTTGTCACATTCTGTGCCAGCAAAGCTACATGCAGATATGTCATTTACCACCAAAACATTTTTTCTGAGGTGATCTTCCTTGCAATGTAATCTCCAAGTATGCACATCCCTCAGTTGACTATAATGAGTTATTATTGATCTGCAAGTGCCCAAGATTGAGAATAGTATAATTGGGCAAACTGAGGAAACAGAACTTGCCCACCCCCTTTTGGTTTGGTTAACCTCCTTATATTTATACTAAAAGATTCTTTCTGAGAAGTCTTAAGTGAGAAAAGAATGATAGTTTCTGTTATGTAGGCTTGCCTATGGACCTTTTCATTTAAATTTATAGAAGCAAAAGGGTAAACATAAGAACACACAGATATCACTTATTTTTATAAGAATTGTTGAGCCAAAAAAAAATGGCTATAAACATAAAAATAAGATAAAAAAAAAATAGGTTACGAGTACTGTATATGCATCATAAACTTTCAGAGCAACAATAATCAATGCAAAATAAATATTTAATATTTTATGTATTGCATTATTTCCAATAACGTGTTTAAGAATTAAGGAAATGGACAACAGAGTTTTGAGTGAATAAATCATTAAAATATATCTAGATAATTGAGGTAATTTACCCAGGGAATGGTGTTGCTGCATGCTCTACCTGTGAACCACATTTCTACGATTGTTAAACACTGCTAAACACTGCTCTAAAAGAAAAAAAAAATCAATTGTTGTAAAAAGAAAAACCTATGCAGTCTAAAGTTTCAAAACATGTACAATTTTATAAAATATATTTTGTTTAGGAAAAAGCCATTATCAATTCTATAGATTTGAAGTCATACACACCAGCTACACCCTCAACTGATAAAGGTTGCATCTCCAATTGGTGAGCTGTACTCTGCTAGATTGTTGGAGGTCACCATAAATTATGCCACCACTAGCTTGTGCAGTATGAGGAGGACCTGACGCCTTGAAAAGGTGGTGTGACACCAGGCATCATGAACAGGCATGTCCCCAAATATTCCATTCACACTGGAAGAGGTAAGTGGTTGGTGTGTCCTCTGAAAGATACGGCACCTCATCCCTTTTAAATTTGTGAAAAGGGAAGTAGGGAATGTGGGATTATGACGGTGCCAGGAAAAACATCAAATAATGTATTGTTTAAAAAAGGTAATTTTATTAATACATCCAAATATTGACACAAATATATATATATAGACAGAGTTGAACATGTCATACTGTACACATAATGCACTAGATCACAAGGCTAACCCATCATGTTTCGCCATCGGGGGTCCCTTGCCAGTCGCTGCTTATGTGACAAATTGTGTTTATGTTTGTCAGAAAAGATCATATTTTGTATTTCCAGAGTACTCTGCTGCACAAAAGCCCATATGTTTGGGTTAGTGTGGAGCAGAGGAAAATTGCGAGATTTAGGTTTGAAAGATACTGGAGGGGGGAAAGATACACCGGAGACCAAGACCCCCGGAGTAGTCAGGGTGCCAGGGTCCTGGTCATCAGTGTGTCCCTCCTCCCATAGAAGCATCAGATCATCCATGGCCTGAAGTTCAGCCATAGATAGATCAAGAGGTGGAAAATCCATAATGTCAGAAGAAACAGGACGGTCATAAATGACTTTGAACATAAGCCTACGAGCGAAAAGATGTATGTCCTTAATTAAATCAAATCTGTCCAAGTTATTAGAGGGACAGAAGGTAAGACCTAATTTGAGAACTGTAATATGATCATCTGAAAGTGGTATTGATGAGAGATTAATAACCTCCAGTCCTAAGGAGCTGGGAGAGCTAAAGTTTGTATCAGGGGTGTGGGGGACTCCAATGGCTTCCCTAAAAAAATGGGAGCCAATTTAGGATCTAAAGTTTGTGTGCTGTGAGGAAACAACGTGGAGATAGAAGATTCACTGCCTCTGCGCCGAACAGTAGATGGTGAGGCAGATGAATGAGTGAAACCAGAAGTGTTATATGAAGGCAAATTACTAGTGGTGGTGATTGACTGTGTTGGTGGCATGGGTGTAGAAGTGTGTGAGGTAAGGATTGGATTACGAACCAAAGAGGGGCGACGTGTCAAATTCGATCCAAGGGTTCCAGATGCGGAGCCAAAAAGAGTAGTACTACGGTCTCCCTTCCGTTTTTTTGGAATCATATCTTGGGAGAGTTCTCTATATAAGGTGGAAGTGCTGGAGGAAAAAGAAGAGGATGCAACATTAGGAACTGTATGAGTCGCTTTCGGAGCTTCTGGAGGGGGTCTAGAGGTAAATCTGTCATTAGACGCTTGATTCCATTTGTAAGCGTAACCATTTTCATGTGCTGTTTTGTCTCTGAGGAATTTAGTTTCCTTAGTGTTAATAATATTCAATGCATATTCTTCCAGGCGCACACCTAAGTCTTTCAGGCGAGATGTGAATCTGGAAGACAAACGCATAAGAACATGATCATCAAACCACGTAGTGATCTGTATGTCCAGTAGCTCTAGTTCTTGATCATATTGACTACATAGAATAGAAAGCATTTGAAAAGAACAAGACTGTAGATTAGATTCCCATGAGACTTTTAATGCATCATTAATTTTTCTGACATTAGGAAAAATTTGGATCCTAAGACCCCAGGGGACAATATGGTTGTCAGAATATTTAATGAAATAAGTTTTATGCCAGTAAATTCTGGCTTTTTTCTCCAATAGTCATTGGAGTCGCATGAAATTGCGATCCAATTCGGCATCGGATATTTTATCATTGTTTTGTGATAATCTAATTTTGGACATTAGACCGTCCCAGGCTTCCCCACAGAATTCAGCCATTTTGACCAAAGAAAAACTAAACACAGAGTAAGTACAAAATCAATTGGTATAGTTATAAAGAATAATGCATAAAATTAATATCATATACTAGTACTGTAGTTGTAGTTCAAAAAGAAATATAATTATATATAGACTAAATATTTTATATATTTTGTATCCAAGAGAGGGACCAACAACCACTGGGTGGTGTATTAAAACATCATTGTTGTGGGAATGGAAGAGGTAAGTGGTTGGTGTGTCCTCTGAAAGATACGGCACCTCATCCCTTTTAAATTTGTGAAAAGGGAAGTAGGGAATGTGGGATTATGACGGTGCCAGGAAAAACATCAAATAATGTATTGTTTAAAAAAGGTAATTTTATTAATACATCCAAATATTGACACAAATATATATATAGACAGAGTTGAACATGTCATACTGTACACATAATGCACTAGATCACAAGGCTAACCCAACATGTTTCGGCAATTCATTGGCTTCATCGGGGGTGAAGAGAGGTACAGTACAGTTACAAACAAATCTACAAACAAAACAAAACAAAAATCCATATTAGTAAATTGCACATCATTGCCTGGAGGGGGGGGGGGGGGAAATTATGTGGCCAAAAGTGGAAAACGTGACCAGCAGACGAAAAGAAGAGGAACAAACGTAGGCCACCAACCTGACAATTCCCATAGGAAGGCGCATCAAAGTGCCACCGGGGTGCCTGGTGGGAGTCCACCGATCATAGGTGCCTGTAGGTGGTTATTTTAAATAACCACCTACAGGCACCTATGATCGGTGGACTCCCACCAGGCACCCCGGTGGCACTTTGATGCGCCTTCCTATGGGAATTGTCAGGTTGGTGGCCTACGTTTGTTCCTCTTCTTTTCGTCTGCTGGTCACGTTTTCCACTTTTGGCCACATAATTTCCCCCCCCCCCCCTCCGGACAATGATGTGCAATTTACTAATATGGATTTTTGTTTTGTTTTGTTTGTAGATTTGTTTGTAACTGTACTGTACCTCTCTTCACCCCCGATGAAGCCAATGAATTGGCGAAACATGTTGGGTTAGCCTTGTGATCTAGTGCATTATGTGTACAGTATGACATGTTCAACTCTGTCTATATATATATTTGTGTCAATATTTGGATGTATTAATAAAATTACCTTTTTTAAACAATACATTATTTGATGTTTTTTCCTGGCACTGTCATAATCCCACATTCCTTACTTCCCTATTCCATTCACACTGTTTCCAGGAGACCCCTCTTTCCCCTCATGCACTGTGTCTGGAGCCGCACTCACTTTGTCTCAGACTGTCCTATCACTGATTCAAAATCTATGCCATCAACGCTCCACAGTCCCTCCAGTCACTGTTCCACAAATTATGTCATCATTCCACAGTCCCACAATCCCACAATCACCTCATCACGACTCCACAGCCCCTCCTATCACCACTAGTCAGTCCCCCTATTACCACTGCACACTATCCCTCTTACAGCTTCATAGTGCCTCCAGTAACTGCTCCACAGTCCCACCTGTCACTGCTCCACAGTCCCTCCTGCCACTGCTCCACAGCCCCCCCCCCAGTCACAGCTCCACAGTCCCTAATGTCAATGCTGTGCAGTCCCTCCTGTCACCTATGCAGAGTCCCTCCAGTCACTGTTCCACAAATACTGTCAGCATTCCACAGTCTTCCCTGTCATCACTCCACAGTCCATCCTATCACCAGTACACAGTCCCCCTATTACCACTCCACTGTCCTCCAGTCATCACTGCAAAGTCCCTCCTGTCACCTCTCTTTAGTTCCTAGTATCACTGCACCACAGGCCCTTCACTTTCAGTTCATAGTTCCTGCTATATTCACTCCACATTCTCTCCTGTAACTGACCCACAGTCCCCTTATGTTGCCATGGCTATTTTAGTGATTTTTTTGCATAAATATATGGAAATGTATTTTAGCTCAGAAGCTAAGCTTCCTCTATTCAAATGCTAATTAACTTGTTTGACTGGTTCATGCATGCTACTAAAACAGGAACTGACGTTGGCAGGAAATGGGGGTGGGGGGGTTGTGACCTTTTTCATGTATGCTTTTGGTATACCAGCCATTGTCAATGCTCATTTGTGTAATACTGATGTCTGCATTTGTGTAATACTCTGTATGTTGTGTATTTTTTTCCCAACAATTGTAAGGAATTTGTCCGTACAATATTCTTGTTTAGTAAAAACACATTACTATAATACAGAGGTTTTTGCTTTCTTGCTTTACTACAAAGTGACCTAAATGACACAATGCAAAACACCCCCCGGTCACTGTTCCACAGTCTTTCTGATCCACAATCCCTCCCATCACTGCTACATAGGTCTTCCTGTTTGAAACAGGAATATTAGCTAGTCCTCATTATATTAATTTAATATAATGTTCAATTTCTCATCAAAATACTTTTCTAAATTCACAGTTTACACGGTTTAATGTATTTCCTGCATTACAAAATTCTTTGCGGCCCTTCAAAATGTACAATGTAATACTTAAAATAGAGAGGAAGTTTGGAAGCATTCTGAAAATGTATTATGAGAGAATATATAGACAGAATATATGTGCAGGTCCGTTACCAGCCAAGGGCTAAACATGACCTTAGTATAAGCAGTGAAACATAGTAATGATGAACATTAGTTTAAAAATGATATATGCACTTAAAAAAAAGAAATGAGTGGCTACAATAGGCACTGTGCCCAACACTGACTATCGACTCCCTTATCTCTTTTTTGGAATAAAACACATGTCCCTTATAACATCACAGAAAGTGCTAGATGCTATAAACACAGCAATGCTGGAGACTGTAAAAAAAGGCAGTTTAAAGCACATTTTTTCCTGGAAAGGTAAAACTTTTTAGAGCATTTGCAGTTTTACATTGCATTGTCTGTAAATTACACACTGGCAATCTTTTCAAAGAAACACATGATTGGTGTAGAAACAGGGTCACAACAGAAACAGAGCACACAGGGACAAGGGCCTGTCCCATAATCTCTTCCTCCTACATATGTGTCAGAGAAGCTAATAGACCAGACTGTGTGACTGCATAGAGGAGACCCAAAACGCATATAGGTGAAAATATAATAATTTATTAAGATAAGTGAACAAACACACAACCACCTCCAACAGGACACAGTGCAATAAATCAACCAATAAACAGTGACCCAAAGATAACTATAGACAATATATACAATGATGGGAGATACCAGAATCGTAGTAAAAGCCGGGCAGAGGTCATACACAAGGGGATATAAGCAGATGGGTAAGGACGGGAGACCAACAGGAACAGGGAGGGGAAGGATGGATAGGCTGCAGAGCAGGGATCCAAAGTGATCAGGTAACAGGAGGACAGGTATCTGTGGTAATCAGGAGACAGGAGAGACATGCACAGGATGGGCTATGGATAGGGATCAGATCAGATCGGGTCAGGTAGGATGCAGGCTCAAAGTCAGGATCGCAGGCTCAAGGTCAGGGAGAGAGATACCAGGTGAAGGTGTGTTTGTACTTGACGGGTATAAATAGGAATGCCTGTAATTGGCTTCAAGTCACACCTGAGCGGAAAAGGTGCTGTCTGCTCCACACTGCCAGGATCCATCCGCTGGTGGACGCCAGTACTGCGGCCCAAGGATGACATAACACCAGCAGGGAGAAGTTCCCCTGACAGTTCAAAACTGCCAGGTGACACCTGCTGGTGGACCTCAGTACTGCACGCCAAATGATAGATATTACCAGCGGATGGAACCTTTCCTGGCAATATGTATGACTGGATCTGATTTGATGATTTTTATTAATGTGAAAAAACCAACAGAAGTACAGACACCATCTTACAATGACACTAAACTGCTGATAGTGATAGAATTTCACTAGAGTAATAGTGAATCATGAAAAGACCATTGCTCCAGGCTTCCTTTGCTGCAGACCTGTTGGGTGCCAGTCCATGCTCCATGAGATTACATTCACAAAAAAAGGAAGGTCAAACATGGATGATGTTGCTTAGCTCAATGAAGTTTATTCAGCTATACAAACAATGCAAATTGTCTCCGCATGGAGACCACCCCTCTCTGACATGCTTCAAACTTATGATATAGGTGAAACATGTAAGAGAGGTGCAGCCTCCAGGCAGGGAGTTGCATTGGTTGTATGGCTAAATAAATGTCACTAAGCCAAGTGAAGTTATTGGTGTGTGGCCTTCCTTTTCTTGTCCTTTTGACTACACATACAGGAAGTGAGAGTGAGCGGTATATCATCTCACACCCTCTTAAGACATAGTGTGAACAAGGTCATTCATGAGAAGGATAAGAAATGATGTGTAGGAAGTGGATAGAGCTTTAAGTCATAGAGGTGTCTGGGGAATATGAAGGTGACAATTTGCCTACAGCCAGACAAGTGACAGCCTACTCATCTTCTGAGATCTGAGGTCAGTATAAGATGTGTCGTGTATTGTGACTCATGGTGCAGCGTGTCTGATTTTGTTTTGAGCCCCTTATAAAGTGGTGATGAAAAAAATATTAACTGTACCTGTCTGCTGCAATTCTCCATAAAAGTGAATTTAACTGCACCTAAAAGCTTGGATTGGGGTTGTTTCAGCTCCTGCCTCAAGTGTGCTGCACACATCAGGATAAGTTCCACTGTTCCACTCTACATGCTGTGATCTGTGTTTTAAAATCCATGCTGCTTATCAACACTGTTAACAGATATAAATTGTTAATACCGTTGGGATTTCTGAGTTCCATCCTGCTCAATGATGAAGAAATCTTTTGCTATTTCCTCATTAAAACAAAATGCATTCATTCCCCTCATAATTCCACAGTGTGCCAACTTCACACATCTCCACTTGCCCCCCTTCTCCCTGCCTAGCAGACTTTTTTTGTTTAAGTGTCATTAAACCCATATCATTAAAAACTGCCAGTACATGATGTAGTACATTCTGTTTATACTTAGTCACTATGGGATTTGTTTTTTGTATTCTGCAAAAAACCTGGCTGATCCTGCTGTTCATTACTCCCTCCCCCTGCCCCCACCCCCCTCTTTTCTTCCCTGTGTCCCCACTGCAACCTGAGATTTTGTAGACCAGCTGTTGCCACATGTACTGAGCATGCTCCAGTTTCAGTTCTCTTCTAAGCTGTTATTAGATACAGGTGATGCCTGTTTTAATCAACATGTAATATCCAGCCCCTTTGTGTTTAGTTGTTTAGTGGGCGTGGAGGAGGGAGGGAGTGGGCTGTAATTTATCTGGAGTGTATATGCCCACATGCCTGACCCTATAGTCACGTGAGCTGTTCAAATAAGAAAAAGGAGGAACAGCCGGTCCTTTTTCTTATTTGAACAGCTCACGTGACTAAAGGGTCAGGCATGTGGGCATATACACTCCAGATAAATTACAGCCCACTCCCTCCCTCCTCCACGCCCACTAAACAACTAAACACAAAGGGGCAGGATATTACATGTTGATTGATACAGGCATCACCTCCCTGTAATTGTAAGCACATATAAACAACAGACATAGGCTGGAGGCGCGTGAAACAGGCTGTGATTGGCAGAACCTCCCATTGCCCACACCATGTTTTTGCACAAAAATAATAAAGATTTGAGTTCAAATACATATTTGTATGATGATTTAAAACTTTCATTTGATTTTAACTATGTCGTTTTCCTTTGTATTTTAAAGGCTGTTTTTTTTTTTTTTATATATATATGTGACCGGCAGCAGAGGACTAGAAGCTCCTCCTGCCACTCTTTCCCTGCAGATGGACTGGTAAAGCATTGGGTCCCATGACAGCCGTATATTGATTATGAAAAAGCGTACTTTAGATTTTTTTAATTAAAATAACTGCAATGCCATCATCCATTAACGTAAAGAAAAGGGATTAAACTGCGCGTTTAGTATCGCTTTAATGAACCTGACGATCAGTCCTTGTATCTGGGGCAATAGATAAGTGCATGCAGATTGGATTCTTGCAGGCCTATGGTTGGCCTAAAGACCCTATCTGAAGATATCTAATCTTCTCAAATGAACATGCACTGTCAAATGTGTATTTACTATAGATGAACAATGCAAAGTAGTTAAAACAAGACTCAAAAACTTTCTTCAAGCAGGTTATTATTCCAATTAAATTGGCTGTAAAGCTCTGAAATGAAAAATGAGCAAAGCATATATTTCTATGCTGTGTACTTGCTTTGATCCAAAGCACCTAGTGTGATTTCTTTTATTTCAATATTTCTTTATTAATATTTTCAATACAGTGAACAAAAGATACACTTGTTACAACAAATCGGATGTTCCGACTGGAGCAAATTGAATCAGAAAGAAGAATGTAGTTGAAATGAAACATAAATAGTCCTATAAATTGAACTAAACAGAAGTAAGTCATGTAATGTATTTAACCAATATATATAACCAATATAAACCAATATAAACTCCAGACGGGGGGGAGGGGTAAGGAGGGGTGGGGGCACCAGCTAGGTAGGCATCTTTGTTGTAATAGAGCATGAGGGTGAGTAGAGGGCAAGACAGAGAAGGAGTAAGAGAGAGAAAAAAAAAAAGAAGATATGGAAATGGAAGGAAGTTGCGATATAAGGAGATAATCAGGTAATCACAGTGCATTTGGGATGTGTGAGCCAAGATGACCACTTATACAGAAACTTTTCCATATTTAAGTTTTTCCTAGCAACTAGTCTCTCCATTTCACATTGGTGGTTTAAATCTGCGATTGTATTAGAGATGGATGGGGAATTCAAAGTTTTCCAGTTTCGCTGCCAGTAGTAGGTGTATTATAACTACACGCGACTTGGGGGGGAATTTATCTATCCCTAGATGTAGTAATGCTAGCGAGGGGTTTGGGGTGGTTGGAATTTGTGATAATGTGGATATTAGGGCAAATATTTGTTTCCAGAATGAACTTATGGACCTACAAAACCATAGAATGTATGCTATGGTACCCGCACTTCCACAGGACCTCCAGCAGGTAGAGGGATGTCCTGGGAAGAATTTGGATAGGCGGTAGGGTGTGAGATACCACCTGTGTATTGTCTTCTGGAACGATTCCCAGTGGTTGGAGCAATGGGAGGCTGTAAAGGTGTGTTTAAAGGCACGCATCCACATGTCAGGGGTGACAGTAATATTTAATTCTTCTGACCATTTTGAGAGGGATGATATTTGAGAGTAAGGTCGGCTGTCGCTAAGTGCAGAGTACATTACTGATATACCATGTTTCGGGTATGTTGCATATGCGTAGAAGGTATGGATTGGTTCTGGTATTTTAACCGCAGTAGAAATTTTAGACTTCCGAAGAAAGTGAGAGATCCTTGCATATGTAAAGGCTTCAGATTGAGGGAGGTGATAGTCATTTTGGAGTTCCCTGAAGGTTTTTAGGGTGTCTGCTTTGTATAGGTCTGATATGTTACTAATCGTATGTTTCTGCCAGTTCTGCAAATTAAGATTTTGTAGATGCGCTATTAGCGATCTGAGAGGGACTGGCAGTGTGTGGGACGGGTGTGTTTTGGATGTCGTCTGGGTGAATTTCTTCCAGACAGCTAGTGATGCCACGATTGAAGGGGGACTGTATGATGTGGTAGGAGGAAACCCAGCTGAAGTGATCAGTAGTATTTCACGTAGAGTATTAGATTTGTAGGAGGATGATTCTTTGATCGACCAGGTCTTATTGGGAGTCGGGTGCCACCAGTAGTATAACTGGTCCAGGATGGAAGCATAGTAGTAGTTTTGTATATGGGGAAGGCTAACACCTCCTTGTTTGTGATGTCTAGTTAGAATGTAGTGCGCACATCTAGGTGGTTTGGTTTCCCATATATATCGTGAAATTTGTTTTTGTATGGAAGTAAAGAAGGAGTGGGGCATAGGTAGAATTACTGTACGGAATAAGTATAATAGTTTGGGGAGGATTAGCATTTTAAAAGAGGCAATCCTTCCTAGCTTGGATAAGCCTGTTGTGCGCATTTGGTTTAATAATTGGGGAAGCCGTTTTTGGAAGGCCCGGTAATTAAGGTCATAGAGGTGGGGTAAGGACGAAACTAAGTTTATCCCGAGGTACGGGATAGATTGAGTCGTCCAAGAATAAGGAAGAGATCCTTTTAGGAGGGTTTTCTGTCTGTTCGTGAGATTAAGCCGGAGGATTAGGGACTTGGAGGAATTAAGTTTATAGAAGGAGGCTAAGCTAAATTGGGTAAGGACATCTTGAATCGCAGGCGAGGATTGGACAGGGTTAGTGATCATAAGTATGACGTCATCTGCAAAAAGGCTTATTTTATGTTCTATGTCGTTGTGGATGATGTCTGATATGCGCTTATCTCCTCTAATCCTTTCTGCTAGGGGTTCCATAATTAGAGCAAAGATGAGAGGGGAGAGCGGGCACCCTTGCCGAGTGCCATTAGTGATCCCGAATGGTTTAGACAAGGATCCATCAGTTAAAACTCTAGCTGAGGGGTTTGAGTAAAGTGATAGTATTGCAGACTGGAACCAGCCTGTGATTCCAAACTTAACTAGCACTGCTTTCAGGAATCCCCAATGCACTCTGTCAAACGCCTTCTCTGCATCTAAGGATAGAAGCAGAGAAGGCGTTCGAGATTGGGAGACCCGATGGATCAGATTGATGACTCGTCTAGTTGCATCAGGGGCTTGTCTATCTGGCATAAAGCCAACCTGGTCCGGGTGCACCAGAGAGGGTAGGCATTTCAGTAATCTAGCCGCCAGGACTTTGGCAAATATCTTTACGTCTGTGTTGAGGAGCGATATGGGCCTGTAGCTGGTCGTGGAGGTAGGGTCTTTCTCTGGTTTGGGGATGGTGGTGATAATCAACCGTAGCATGTCAAGAGGTAGAGAACCAGAGGTGGCAGCAGAGTTGAAGAGGGCAGTGAGATAGGGGGTGACGAGTTTGGCAAATGTCCTATAGTATTCATTCGTGTAACCATCTTCTCCAGGTGATTTATGGAGAGGGAGAGTGTGAATGGCTGTCAGGACGTCTTCATCTGAGAATGGTTGGGAGAGTTCCGCCGATTGGGCAGGGGTTATAGATGGGAGGTTAATTGATAGGAAGTTTTGAACGGTTTGGTCCGTTGGCTGGGGTGTAGCCGTGTCAGTTGTTAAATTGTAGAGAGAAGAGTAGTAGTCGCTAAAGGCATTAGCTATATCCTGTGGGTTTGTAAGAAGTTTTTTGGTGGTAGGGTGGAGGAGGGAAGATATTTTACATTTAGCTCGTTGGGCTTTTACCTGTCGGGCTAATAGAGCTCCAGCCTTATTACCTAAGGCATAGTATGTGGCTTTAGTGAATTTAAGGTTGTTTTCGAATTTATAAAGTAAAAGTGAGCGGAGTTTTTGTCTTTGCTCTAGGAGTTCACTGGCCAGTTTGTGGGAGGGATTTTGTTTATTTTGGTTTTCTAAGTGGGAAATCTGGGAAAGGACCTCGTCAACTTGCTTAGACCTCTGGTTCTTAACATTACTGTGAAGTTTAATTAGTAGTCCACGCATGTAGGCTTTATACGCCGACCAAAGTACAAACCTATCAGTGTCCGGACGATCGTTTGATTCAAAGTAGGCGTGGTGCTCTGTAGTAAGTTTTTGGATGTTGCTCGGGTCTGAAATGAGAGAGGCATCAAGTCTCCACATTCGAGTAGCTCTGGGTCTACAGTTTCCTACAGTGATGGAGATAGGTGCGTGGTCTGACCATGTGATGGATCCAGTCTCTGATTTTGTCACATCTTGAAGGGTGGTCTTGTCCACAAGGAAGAAGTCTATTCGGGAATATGAGAGTTGAGAGGAGGAGAAGTATGAATAGTCTCGCTCATTACTATGCTGGCATCTCCACGGGTCGAAGAGGTCATTCGTTTGAAGAAAGGGATTTAGTGCAGGTCGATGATTGGTAGCTGAGGATGTAGTGTCCAGGTTTGGGTCTCCAATTATGTTGAAGTCTCCTCCGATAAGAAGCCTACCTTTTCGGATTCGTGATACCTTCTTGTATAGTTGTTTGTGGAATCGTAGTTGATTTTTATTCGGCCCATATACGTTGACTAGTGTGTAGGTGACTTGGTTAATGTTGCATATAAGTATCAGGAAACGTCCTTGGGGGTCTGCAACGGATTGATGTAGTTTGAATTGTAGTGAGTCCTGTATGGCAGTGAGGACTCCATTTTTCTTCTTTTGGCCTTCAGGTTGAACTTGGGAGTTTTAGCAGATGCGAAGTGGGTCTCCTGCACCAAGAGGATATCAGCTCTTTGACTGGTGGCTTCCCTGAGAAGTGCAGATCTGTTTTGTGGAGAGTTTAGGCCTCTGGCATTAATGGAGACTATTTTGAATGCCATTTTGAGAGGGTGAAGGCAGGATAGATTGTCTCCAGGTGAGGGTGGCAATTGGTAGCTTTAGGGTGATTTGTTATTCCGTCTCTTTGTTATGTGGGCAGAGTGAGTTGTCGCTTGTCCAAGGAAGGAGGGGTCCAGGAATAGGTAGGTTGGACAGAGGGTGGCGTTAGGCTGGCGCCGGGTTTAGGTGGGATGTTTGGGTTAAAAAAGGAGAGCCCTGTACCCAATGGGACCCGGGCTCAATGTGCAGAAACTACTGCAAACAATCGGTGGGGGATAGTGGTCCTCTGTCAACTACAAGGGACAGGGATCACTGAACAGGCAGGCAGGTATCAGATAGGAGTGCTGCAGTTTCCCAGCCATTTGGTGGGTGCAGAGAAGGTTATGTGCTATGGTTTTCAGATATCTGAAGAAGCTCCTCCGGTTTCCATGTGCGTAGGAAGTTGATCAACAGGGTTCGGTATTTCCTCTGGGATTATGCTCCAATCCCTCAAGAGTTTAAGTCCTGAAGAGAGGGTTCGCACTGCATGGGTTTTGTTTTGGTACGTAACAAGCAGTTTAGTGGGGAAGCCCCATTTATATGGGATTTTATGATTTTGAAGCGCTTTAGTAATAGTCGTCAGCTGTCTTCGATTTTCCATAGTTGCTTTAGATAGATCAGCATATAGAGCGATGTTGGTGTAAGGATCAGGAAGTCTTGCTGCATGTTTAGCTGCATACATGACTTTTTCTTTGACTGTGAAAAAGTGGATACGAGCTAGTACATCTCTGGGTGTGGAGGGAGGGAGGTGAGATGGTTTCGGGAGTCTATGAGCCCTGTCAATTTCCATGTCGCGTGCTGTTAGATCAGGTAAGAGGGTACGCATCAGAGATTGCAAGAATTGTGCCAGATTGGATTGCTGGATCGACTCTGGGATATTGCGAAATTTTATATTATTGCGCCTGGAGCGGTCCTCCAGGTCAGCGAGCTTCAGATTGATTAGGTGGAGTTCATCCTCATGATCCGCAAATCCATCAGCAAGCTCATTATGTGCAGAGAGTAAGTCTCCCATTTTTGTTTCTATATGAGTAATGGCCTGATCATGCTGGTATACAGTGGTTGACAGTGAGGAGACAGCAGTGGATAAGTCATTGTATAGGGTTTGTCTTAGGGAGAGCAGCATGTTCTTCATGGTGTTTTCAGATAGTGGCTGGTCTGAAGCAGGAAATGCATCCAGCACTGAAGACTGCTGTGGAGGGGGGAGAGAAAACAGGCCGGGAGCTGTGACAGGCAGAGGCTGCTGTGGCTCTTCCGTTCTAAGCCTCGTTTTTGCAGGGCTGGAAGTTGTGGGTGAGTTGGGAGGAGAGCACTTACCCTGTGTATCAGAAGAATGAGGGAACCCCGAAGGCATCATGAAGTTCTGACAGGTTTGTGAGGAGGAGAGCCGCGCCGACATTTCACGGCCGCCACTGGCGCCATCTTGGCCACTTGCCAGGCCTGCTGAGGGATAATAATCAGTGAGCCGTCTGGGGAGTTTAGCGTCCTTCCTCCTCTTTAACATGGCTCGCTCCCTTCTCTGATGTGTTAGGCTTTCTGGTGGGTAGTTGTCCCTTCTCTGGAGCCGCTGTGAATGTCGCTCTGGCTGGTATAACTGCGGAGCTGTGAGTCTAAGCAGCCATCCACACGAGCCGTCAAGCCACGCCCCCCTAGTGTGATTTCTGTCTGCTCTGCTATCTGCAGGAGTCACTTCTGACAATCTATGCTGACACCAGACAATCCCAAGAGATGGCACCACCCCCTCCAGCACACAGCATGTGATTGACAGACTCAGATGTGCTTGTTCCCCTATGAGACTGTGTAGAAGGGTGTGTGTCTATCCCCTCCACTCATGTCTCAGATTACACTCAGCTCCTTGCTCTATACTGTACAGTGTGTGACATCAGATCCCCACCCCCTGCCTCCTATTGATGAGAAATAATGTGTAAAATCTTTATTTTGAAAAGCTGTAGTGAAAATAGATAGATAGATAGATAGATAGATAGATAGATAGATAAATGTACGCGTGACTCAGATGTATAATTAAAGCATACAGTAATTGGCAGTATTTCTGCTAAAAACAAATGGACTGCTATGAAAAGGTTCCTTTAAAGTAACCATGAACAGAATTGAGATGTTACTGTCTAGATTTTATTGAGGCTATGTTATTGTCAATCTAAACCACTCATGTTCAGCTATTTTTATGCAACCTATACAAACAAACTGCAACAGAAAAGCACAAAATAGCCTAACCTGTGCTGTCAGCTTTAATACATATCCAGGATCTCCTGCAAAGTTGCTAAAGAACAACAAAACTGATGACCTAACAGAAGTGGTACACAATGTGCATACTGCTGCAAACCTATCACATATTCATTTCTTCTGACACTGCTTTTTAAAGAGACACCATAAGCTCTCAACACTCACCAAATTTCTCTTTCAGTTTTTATTATCTTAAAAAAATAAATTGAGACCAGCATAATGTGCGCTCTTGCAATGCCTGATACAAAAATGCATTAGCATTACAGTTCTTTCAAAGGAGTTTATTACACTGTGCTAAGACAAGTATAGTAATGAAAAAGGCAGTGCCAGAGGTGGATAGGAGCCTCAAGTCTGTTAAAGTCAATAGAAACAATCGTGAGTAGTGCACCTCATCCACGAGGAACTCTGCAATACATAGGCCTAGATGCCCACTTCAGATAGGAGAGATCCTTAAACCATATAGCCAGGGACAGCGCTACTTATAGGCAAGGTAGGCATTGGCCTAGAGCGCACATCAATCGGGGGCGCTGCCGCCTTCTGTGCCCTGCAGCTGGAGGACCAGGGCAGCACACAGATAGCCGCTCCTGTGCATGAACAGCTTGTTGGATCCACAATCCAGGAAGATCCACAATTCCGAGCGGCATACACACGTCCCCCATCTGCCAGAAATAGTCCAGAGGCTTGGTGTAGTCTGCCCATCCTGCCACCTTGTAGAACATCACAGCCATGGCATACACTCTCGCACCACCCAGCAGGAAGGATGCCCGGGTCTCCCGGTCTAGCTCCCAGGCATAGTGCAGCACACATGACTCGTAAGTGTCCCTGTGAGCACTGAACGCGGGGCTCTGGGAGATGTGGTAGAACATGTATGCCACCCCGACCAGACCCCCGCACAGCCCGCCCACCTGGCTGCCCTTGGTAGGCAGCTGCTGGAAAATTCTGTCTATGGGTAGCCCTTGTAGTCGGAGAAGCGGTTGGGGAAGCAGCTATCTGATGAGGACTGAGATCCTGCATGATGGACCACCTCTACTTCAAATGTTTCTGGGGAAGATAGTCAGACAGCCGGGGTGCCTGCTGGAGAGCAATGGAGCTTTCAGAGCCCGGAGAGCAATGGACATGCTGGAGCAGGGAGGAGCAAACACATAGAAAAGGGGTGCTGGATGGACGGGGGGGGGGGGCGGCAAAAGCACTTTCAAAAGCACTTTCGCCTAAGTAGACAAAAATCCTTGCACCGGCCCTGCATATAGCTGAAACAAAGACAAAATCTAGCATATCAAAAATGTTTTTTCAAAAAAATACCACTCCAGTACAGATAAGTACAGATATTTAACAATTCCCATATGCAATAATGTGGCTTACGCATTTCAAGGGTTGTGCCCTGTTCATCAGAGCTAATTGAGAGATATATATTTATTTATCTATTCATTCATTGGATCATCTTTATATTCAGTATTGTGTATTTATATCTATATGTCTTACTGTGTATAGAATATTGCCATTATCATTTGGTGTATGAATTGATTGGCCAGCTGGTCTGATTGGATTACTGCTCCACAGGGGTTAACACTTTTTGCTTTGCTTGTGTAGCATGGCACCTCCTTTCTTTATGGGGGGGGGGGGGGCTACATTCAATCGTTCCTTCCAAAACGACTATTTATATACTGCTTTTTGGGTGTCTGGGTTAGCTCTGATATAGTGAGCACTGCCTATAAAAATCAATTGCATAAGCCACGCCCTTGTGAATGGGCATTGTTTGAGTATCTGTACTGGATTGATTTTATATGCCTGAAGTTTTACACTCTGTGAGTATATTGGTTGCATATTTTTTTAAATAAATAGTGTCATTCGAAAGTACCTAAAAGTTTTGTTCACTTTTAACATTCAAATTAGGAATAAATGAACGTTACTGAATGAAAACCACATTCACTGAATTCAAGTTTTAAAACTTTCCAACAAAATTCTACTAGTGTATAGCCAGCTTTAATCATTGTTCCCTTGTTTTTTCTGGGCTGCTACGTGATAAAAAATCAAGAAGACAATAAAACAAGGGACAATCTGCCACCCCACCATTTTGCCACCCAAGGATCCACTTTATTTGGCCTTTCCTTTGTAAGAAAAAAAAAATATAAACAAAAACCACCGGCGCAACAGTACCAATTAATAAAAAAATAGCCTCTGTGAAAAAAATATATAGTGAAAATTTGGGTAGCTGCTGATTAAGGCCCCTTTCACACTGAGGCGCTTTGCAATCGCTATTGTGCTAAAAATAGCGCCTGCAAAGCGCCCTGAAAAAGCCGCTACTTTGTATCCAATGTGAAAGCCCCGAGGGCTTTCACACTGGAGTGATGAGCTGACAGGAGGGTAAAAAAACTCCTGCAAGCCGCATCTTTGAGGCGCGATAGGAGTGGTAAAAATACCGCTCCTATAGCGCCCCTGCCCATTGAAATCAATGGAGTAGCGCCTCCAAAACACCCGCAAAAACGCTGCAAAGAGGCGTTATTGCGGGCGTTTTTAACCCTTTTTCGGTCGCTAGCGGGGGTTAAAATCACCCCGCTAGCGCCCGCAAATCGCGGAAAAAACAACGGTATAGCGGCGCTAAAAATAGCGCCGCTGTACCGCCAGCGCATCCAGCGCATCCAGCGCCTCAGTGTAAAATTAGCTTAATAGTATATATTAACACTTTGTGCTTTGTGTTTAAATAGAAAAAAAGCTGCGCTTACCCTAACCACAAAATACAATCCCCATATAAATAATGTATACAAAAGCATAAATAACAAATCAACTTTGTGTAAAATCAAATATTGAATATATATAACCATATGCTAAATAGTGCCAATGTCCATATGTGCAGACCACAATATTGAGTGCTATAGCGGCAAATAAATGTACAATAAATTGTGCTGCAATTCTTCTTAAAGCAGTAGTAAACCGCATTTTTTATTTTTTTTTGCAACCTGCAAGGCGATGTCATAATGTGCTAGTATGCATCGCATAATTACCTTGGAACGAAGCGCTCCAGCGGCGCACTGTCACCGATGAAGGCGATTCCATCTTTACCCAGTCTTCCTTCCGGGTTTGCGGACTCCAGCTCTGTGAGTGGCTGGAGCCGCGATGACGTCACTCATGTGCATGCGCGCAGGAGCCGCCGTTTGTGGAACAGGATTCTGAAGGTGGCCGTTTGTTCAGAGCGTATGCGTCGGTGACATCACCAGCTGCATCTACAGTAAATAACTCCTAAACGGTGCACGATTAGAAAATATTTACAGTACTCATACAGTAGGTAAGCGTTTTAATACCTATAGGTAAAAATTATGTATGGGAGTTTACTCCCACTTTAAATAAAGTGGCTTGTGCTCTGTGTGCACTCCACTCCAGATAACTCCAGTTCGCGTCACCACCTCCAGGGACCGAACTCACCAATAGTTGTTGACATCCAGAGTATATACTAAGGAAGGTCAATACACGCTTGTAAGATAGGGTGACCAGACATTCCCGGGTTTCTGGGGACAGTCCCCGAATTGAGGACACTGTCCCCGAACCAAGTCTGTCCCCGGTTTTGTCCCCGGATTGGATTTGAACAGGGGCTGGGGCAATTTCAAAGACAGTCAGTGCAGAATTAAAAAAAAATCTGAATTACAACCCCCCCCCCCCCCCACTCCGCTGCTCCTACTAGCTTAGGGGGGTGTATTTTTTCCATTATCTGTGCCCCTTTCTGATGATCATGTGCTGGTCGGAGCGGAGGGAATATTTCTTCAGTTTGGGGTGCATGCCCATTCAGCTTCGCTCGCACGTTCTTCTGCCTTGGCTCAAGTCCCAGCCAGCCGCCTGCCTGCTTATCTCCTTGCCTTTCCTGGTGGAGTGATCTTCCTCCGCTCCCCACCCAGTAGTAGCCGCGGGGCCCGGAGAGTAAGACTTGACAGGCTGTGAGGCGTGCAGTGGTGGCGATGGGCAGAGATTTGCTGATTGCCGCCATTACTAGTAAAGTAAAAAACAAATATGTCCCGGAATTTCATTTGAAAAATCTGGTCACCTTATTGTAAGACAGACAGTACTAAGCCGTATTAAAACCCGCAAGCCATAGGATCCTAGCTAGGGACAACTCAAAGTGGACCTTGTACGAAACAAAACCTTAGTGACATTGTTTGAGGTGGGCAAACCATAGAGCCCAGAGAAGGACATCCAACATACCTCGAAATATCAGATAGTAGCTTTTCTGGAGTTCTTTAGGAGAGCAACGATTTAACACACCACTTACTGGAAAGGTAAGTATAAACCTTCTTTTACAGAATGGATCTCTTTTCAATTGTTTAATATTTGTCTGTTCTTCACATTTTTCTGCCTTTCCTGGTTACTTCATACCTCCCTCCGTCATAATTGTGCTAATGAAATTTTCAACTGAAACCTCTCCATTTTAATAACATTGGTCCCAGTAAGATCTCATGACCCACCATTGGGTCTCTGTGCTTCTCTAGGCAATGCAGGCAAATCATGTCTGATGGGGTCAGCAAGGTGCTCTACATAGCTTCCTGAAGATTCTGCCTCAGTACTCCTCTAAAGACCCTTATGTAAGCCAAGGGCTTGCTCTTGGGAGAAGGTATGCAAATATCAAAAATGCTTTGATGGGTGAATGTCAGTCTGGAGGAGTGGACATTCCTAGTCATGCTGCATTTCCATTCAGACTGCCCTAGATAATGCCCACATGTGATGTCGAGCCTCCAAGTTTGAAATGAATGGACTTTCCCGATGGAAATTCACATTCACGGTTAGAAATTTCTTCGTTTTCAAAATGTTTCCATCCTGTACCTTCTAATATTCTCATTACTGCGTTGAAAACAAATGTTGATTTGATCCTATTGATTAATACAAAATTGCAAAAATGTTCTTAACCACTTGACCTCCGAAAGATTTACTGCCCTTCATGACTAGGCCATTTTTTGCAATACACCACTACGTTACTTTAACTGACAATTGCGCGGTCATGCAATGCAATAAAATTGATGGCCTTTTTTTTCCCCCACAAATAGAGCTTTCTTTTGCTGGAATTTGATCAACTCTGCAGTTATTTTTTGCACTATAAACAAAAAAAGACCGACAATTTTGAAAAAAAAAAAAAAATTTTACTTTCTGCTATAAAACATATCTAATTGAAAAAAAAAATCTGGTTTCATCATAAATTTAGGCCAATATTTATTTTGCTACATATTTTTGGTAAAAAAATAAATATCCCAATAAGCGTATATTGATTGGTTTACACAAACGTTACGGTGTCTACAAGCTATGGGATATATACTGGAATTTGTATTTATTTATTATTCTAGTAATGGTCGGCGATCAGCGACTTATAGCGGCACTGCGATATTGCAGCGGGTGATCGGACACTAACTCACACTTCGCGGGAACCAGTGACACTAATACAGTGATCAGTGCTAAAAATATGCAAGGTCACTGTATTGGTAAAACTGTCTGGGAAGGGGATACACATCAGGGGCGATCAAAAGGTTAAACGTGGGCCTAGCCAGTGTTTGTGTTTACTATGTGTGCTGCTTTTATTAAGGGAAAATCTGGATTTGAGTCCTTGCTTTGCAGGAACACAGACTCCATCCCTTCTCCCCTGTCAGAACGGAACTCTGCCTTGTTTACATTCCGTTCTGAGTCTCTGCCCGACGATCAGTGGTTGCCGGTGGACATCGAGTGCCCGGTGTTCTGTCGAGAAGTGCCCCCCCCATCATATAGTGCCCGGGACAAAGTGCGCATTTGCCGTACGTCACAGCACAACCGCTGATTTGCCAATCAGCTCGGCTGACGTAACCACGGCGCATGCGCACATTGTAAGAGGTATTGTCGATGGGAGATACCATTTCAAAGGCACAATTTAAACCTATACAAACAGCGGGTGGAGACTGTAGTTCTCAGATGCATCGCTGCTGCTGGAGGGCGGCTAACAGCGAGGCACAATGTGAGAACTACAGTCTCCCCCCTCAGTTTGTATAGGTTTCAATTGTGCCCGTGAAATGGTATCTCCCATCGAGAGATACCTCCTACGATGTGCGCTTGTGCTCTGGCACGTCACTCCAGCTGATCGGCAACTCAGCTGGAGTGCGGCTCCGTCCTGCGCATGCGCAGGCACTATTCGATGGGGGGCACTTCTCGACAGAACATCGGCACCCGCTGATCGGCATCCGCTGTAACATATCACAGCAGAAGCGGTGCAGCGGCGCGCATGCACGCCCCCTGCAGGCGGAAGTGCGGGATCATGCATATATTCTTGATCCTGCGCACAGCTGCCGCCCTGGAGCAGTAAAACTGCTATAGGGTGGTTAAAATGAAACATTTTGAACAAAATTCTACTAGTCTTAGGTCAGTTTAAATAGTATTGTTACTGATATTCGAAGTTTGATTTTATGGCAAATCAATAGATCAGCCCTCATCCTTAACCACTCTCCCTTTAGAAAGGACAAAGGTGTATTTGACATGTGGGCCATGACTCTCAGCCTGACCTTACCTTCTCTATATGAGAGACAGAGGAGCCCCATGAAGGAATAACTGGGTCTCTGAGGACAGGCCGGCGCTGACTTTTTATTCACAGATTACACAACGGTTACTTGCTTATAAGTTGAATAGTTCATATTTGGCAGCGCATTCTGTGAACATTGGCAAAGGAACGGTTTGCTTTGAACTCAGTATTCAAGCAATGGTGCCTTTTTCTCTTTTTTTTTTCTATGTTCATAGGCAGATGCTAAGAAAAAACGCGCCTTGTGCCTGTACAAGGACACACAATAAAATATGGCACCTTGAAAGGATTACACTTCCTTCCCTTGCTCAACTCCCATAGTGACTTAATCTTTTAATACATCTCGCGGCTATGGGGATGACCAGCAAATCCTAAACCACAGATATGACTCTATCTCCCAAATACACGTTTTATTTCCGAAGGAGCTGTAAATCTGCAGTTGTAGAGCCAGGTAGCGATTTAACCTTTTATAATGAATAATTTGCGATGCCTCATATCATTGTTCTTCTACTGGTCTGTCATGGCATCCATAGCTGTTGCAGAGCTGCTACATTTTCTTTGTTACATTAAATAATTTCTATGGTTAAAATATAAATTCATGAAAAAAAAAAAAAATAAATTCATATATTAATTTCCACATAAAATTTCAATTATTTCGAGCTCACGCCTATTAATCTGAAAGATATTGAAGTTTGTAAACACGTTTACTTCCTTGAATTCTGTGACACATATTCACTATGCCCCGTGGGTTGGCACTGCTGTGTTACACATTTCACAGAGAATGCCTTCCGAATTACAGTGGTGCTGAGAGGAGGCGTTTCAGGAGGCGGAGTCAGTACCGATTTAACTGCTTGCAGGCAGCAAGGTATCATGGGATATGTAGCAATTAGAAATTCTTATTATTATTACAGGTAATTGTATAGTGTCATCAATTTACGCAGCGCTTCACATACTGTATATATTGTACATTCACATCAGTCCCTGCCCTCAAGGAGCTTACATTGAACATAAACAGCAATGGAGAAGCTGTAGAGCATGCAGGTAATCCTGAAGGTTGTGTAGAACAGTGGTCATGAACCCTGTCCTCAGGGCCCACTAACAGGCCAGGTTTGCAAGATAACTGAGATACATCACAGGTGATATCATTTGCTGCTTAGTGATTGCAGTATTCTAGTCTGCATCTCCCCAAGGTAATACTTAAAATCTGGCCTGTTAGTGGGCCCTGAGGACAGGGTCGATGACCACTGGTGTAAAGAGATGGCCAAAAGACAAGCAGAACTCACAACATGAAAGTAGATTTTTTAAGTAAGCTTATATTGTATCGTCAAAAATTTGTATTATTATTAAAATGCCAATGTTATAAAATGAATTGTATGCTGTGACCATAACCCTGTTCACTGCCAGAGCCGTTTTTGCGGGGTTTTTTTGCACGCATGTTTAAAAATTTTTTTTAGGCCTGAATATTACACAAAACCCCAAACATTCTATATTTTCTGAAAGCAGACACCCTAGAGAATAAAATAGCGGTAGTTCCAATTTTTTATGTCACACGATATTACCGCAAAGGTCTAGGAAACGCAATATTTCAGTAAAAAACACACTAACGTGAATTTTAGGGCAAACAAACACAATACATCACCCAAATTTTTAGTAAAATATAAAAGACGAGGTTACACCGAGTAAATAGATACCCAACATGCCAAATCTTACATATTTTTTTACACCCGTAAAATGGCATCAAACTTCAGTACCCTATATTTTCTATAGGCAACGCTTCAAAGGCCCCCTATAGGTATCAGTTTAGTGTTATGGAGGAGGTCTGTAGCTAGAATAATCACTCTGGCGTACGCGACGATATGTAACATGTGTATCGCAATCAACGTTTTCATGTGTAGGCGCCCCGACACATGCCTTTACGTATGTGCGTGTGTATATGTGGGGGTGGGGGGCTCAACATTTTTTTTTTTCGGGGGGGGGATTTTTTTGCTTAGGTTTTTACCTTTTTTATTTTTACAAAAAAAGAAAAAAAAATACTTAACTTTTTTTTTTTCATCACATAGGGGACAAACAGTCCCCTATGTGATGATTTTTTGATGACAGGTTCACTTTATTGAGACATGCAGGGTCTAAAAGACCCTGCATGTCTCCCCTGTATTTCACTGGATGTTTTGCAATGCAGATCGCATTGCAAAACATCCCACACCGGCAAAGCGAGCCGGGGACACTGAGAACGTGACCCGGAAGTGACGTCAGATATGTCGCTTTTCGGGTCACTACAAGAAGGGGAGGAGAGCGGACATGTATCCGCTCTTCTCCTTCCCCTCTACCCGCCGGCACCTGCCATGACTGTTCCGAGCCCGCCGATGGGCAAGCGAAGCCCGGTAAGCATGGCGGGAGCGGGGGGCGCCGGTACTGGGGGGGTGTAAGAGCAGCCCGAACGCTCGTTTCACACACAATCCCGGCGGCTGCAGCCACCTGAGTGTGCAATACCCCCCGCCGTTAGATCCGTACGGACCTGGCGGCGAAAGGTTTAAGCTATAGGTTGATGTTATCAGGACAATGTCAGCATTGAATTCTTTGATGCTGGTAAAGGGCCAGTCTGTATGGAATCACTCCCTTCCTAGCTGAGCCAGAGAGATATCACTCCCACACTACCCCATCACTAGCAAAAAAGAAACATAATATTGTGATAATCATATAATCAAGTGAAAAAGAAAAAATATGTGATTTAAAACATATGTGCAAGTAATAAAAAAATCCATAAACAATCCATAAAGTCCAGGAAATAAAGTGCTTCAGTGTAAAACAAAGTTCATATAAACATACGAGGAACGCCTGCAAACACTAAATTTATTTTGTACCAGCAAAACCAAAACCCTGTCCATTGAGTTCATAGAGGCAATGGGAAGTAACTTCAATTTGCTACTTCATAGGGACAATAGTCCATAATCTAGTCTGTGTGGCAAATATATACTGTATTTATTGGCGTATAACACTCACTTTTTTACCCTGAAAATGGAGGGTAAACTGTGCCTGCGTGTTATACGCAGGGGGCTGTGGAAAGTTTTTTTCCTGAAACTTCCCTCTTAAAGTTAGGGTGCGTGTTATACGTTGATAAATACGGTAGTTTTGAAACTGAATAACTTAAAGGTTTACTCAAGACTAGAAAAAAATTGAAGTTACTGCACTTGCTTTTAGATATTCAATAACTTTTAACGGCCAAAGTATTCAGTAAGAGCCTCAATTACCTGCCTCAGCTGACAATCACATAAGCATCAGCATCACCAGGTGTCCCTTTTTGGGAACCAATTTGCTCCTCAAATGTCCATCTTTCTGGTCTGATGTACATACAGACAAAAAAAAACTTTTGACTTTTGAAAAAAAAATCCTCAAGCATTACAGCATCCTCAATAGATTACTATGTATTGTTCCATTTAGTAAAATAATTCTTACTTTTTCAGCTACTCATTTTATTGCCTCCTCTCCATTCTGCAGATGGCAGGACATACCGTACGTTGGAACGGCCCGGAAACTCACAAACGAACACTTGGAGTTTTTTCCTACTCACACATGCGCAGTCTGCTCTCTCGCAGCTCAGCAATCTGCAAGAGTGAAAAAGAAGACCCTTTACATTCCTCTCAACTACCTTTAGAGCTTTCCATGGTCCATATAAATAGAAAAGTTGGTTTCTACCCAACTTTCTCCCACATATGTTCCCACTATGGACAGTAGAGCACATAGCAAATGTTGTATAATTTTGTATAATGCAATGCTACCTCAATCTTTTCAGATATGTGTGTGCAAATATATATTTCCAATGTCATCTATCTTAGTTCTGGTTTTTAAAATAGCTATATTGCCTGTATGTTTCAGTGAAACTCCTAAATAATATAATTTTTTTTTGTAAAAAAAAAAAAGCCAAAGGGCACATCTCTGTCTGCACTTAAATAGGTAACCAAGGGGCCACTACAACATAAGTTCTTATCTTACCCATCATACTACTCAGACCAGTTAGACTCCATTCACACAGGGGCAACACGACTTCCAGAGCGACTTTGGGAGGCAACTTGGACAAGACTTGAGTATGAATCACAGCGCGACATGAGGCAACTTACAAGGCAACTTCAAGTTGCCTCCAGGACAGGAGACATTCCAGTGGCCAATAAAACAAGAATCAGCTCTGTGGGAGGGAGGGGGGAGGGAGAGGTTTGTCTGAGAAATGTATGTTCTCTTCCTGGAAAGTTGCTTCTGTTAAGACAGTGATCCGACTTCTGAGGCGACTTCCATTGAAATCAATGGGTACAGGTCACCTAGCAGTCACCTAGAAGTCAGATTGAAGTAGTACTGGGACCTTTTTTGAAGTCGGAGCGACTGCAGCAGTGTACATTAAGACGGCTCCATTCACTTACTGTATTTATTGGCGTATAACACTCACTTTTTTACCCTGAAAATAGAGGGTAAACTGTGCCTGTGTGTTATACGCAGGAGGCTGTGGATTTTTTTTTCCCTGAAACTTCCCTTTTAAAGTTAGGGTGCGTGTTATACGCCTGTGCGTGTTATACGCCGATAAATACGGTACATTGATTTTCTCATGCAGCGCGACTAGGGGCGTCTTGAAGTCGGATCCAAAGTTGCCCCTGTGTGAATGGGCTCTAACTGTATGAATCTAGACAACAGTCATCTATTATTTATAGATATCAGTATTTTTCACTAACCTGAGTTTAACCAACCATAGACTATAAAGTCTAACTGCCCAAATATTACTCAGACATACACATCACTATAAACATTTGTGTTGTGCAATTTCCTCTGTACACCACCCTGGTACTAATCAAATCCTGGTGACAATAGGCTATAAGTCAAAAACACAATGCGAATGATGGCGTTGTCACTTAATGCAGTTCTCCAGAAAGAATAACCTGAAATCTGCAGTCTCGCACAGTTCAAATATAATCTAATACTGTTAAAGTTACAGTTATCGAAAGATGGGGTCAAATGGCAACTTTAGATGGATATTTTTATATGAGCACTGTACTCTGAATTACAGACTGCCACCGGAATTACCTGACTTCTCAAATACAGGGATACAGAAAGATAAAATGGAATGACATAACAATAAATTGACTCACACCAGCTCTGGATGCTATGACTTCTTCTTATCATTACAGTAATATACAATAATAGACAGTACAGTAAAACCTTGGATTGTGAGCATAATTCGTTCCAGAAACATGCTTGTAATTCAAAGCACTTGTATCAAAGTAAATTTTCCCACAAGAAATAACGGAAACTCAAATGATTCATTGCACAACCATTTATTCATAAATCCTTCAGTTTATAGTCCATATAAAAAGATTCTAGCAATGTGAGGTTGTGTAACCATAAAATGACCATCTACAAATGGCAGCCTCCACAAGAGGATTAGAAGCAAAATTTATCAGGAGCTACAGAGTATAAAAGAGAAGAAGGTACAAAAATTTTGCAACTCACATGGTTGATGCTTAAAAGAGGCACATCTAAGTATGCAGGCATTTGGGGTAATGCTGTCCAAATAGACCATGCCCCCTCTCACTGCTGTCAGTCTGCAATCATGACCAGGAAGACTACCCTGCAGTAGAGCGATCTGAAAGCGAGGCTTGAAGCGCTCGTGGAAGGGATGACGTTGATGGCGGCGCCGGTGAGGAGAATGGTCAGCTTTACCCCTGATGCCTGCATACTTAGATGTGCCTGTTTTAATCATCAACCATGTGAATTGCTAAATGTTGTACCTTCATTAAATGTAACCATATTGCTACACTCAGAGGCTCCTCTCTTCTCTTTTATACTCAGTTGTGACATGACGCTACTTATATATCAAGACATCACTTGTATATCAAGTCGAAATTTATTAAAAAGTTTTGCTTGCACGTTTTGTACATCTCAGAGATGCGCCCCTTCACAGGCATGCTATTTAACCAACTCAGCTACAGAAGGTTTTTACCCCCTTCATGATCAGACCATTCTTTGCTACCATATATACTCGAGTATAAGCCGAGTTTTTCAGCACATTTTTTGTGCTGAAAATGCCCCCCTCGGCTTATACCCGAGTCACCTTTTTGCGCCTGATCTCCCGGATTTGAGGACCCGGTACCAGCTGGCTGTAGGTCCCCTGGACCTCAAACTTGCCACACATATAGCCCCACTCTTTCTCAACAAGTGTGCAAAGTTTATGTCTGAAGAGCACCGATTTTTCAAAGCCAGGCACCCCTTCCATATACTCCCATGTTAAACGTAAGTCTAGTCATGGACACAGTGAGGCATGGGCACAGTGAGGCACAGTGAGGCATGGACACAGTGAGGCATGGGCACAGTGAGGCATGGGCACAGTGAGGTATGGGCACAGTGAGGCATGGACACAGTGAGGCATGGACACAGTGAGGCATGCACATGGGCACAGTGAGGCAAAGTGAGGCACAGTGAGGCATGCAGATGGACACCCTAGGCTTATACTCGAGTCAATACGTTTTTCCCAGCTTTTTGTGGTAAAATTAGGTGCCTCGGCTTATATTCGGGTCGGCTTATACTCGAGTATATACAGTATTTTGCACTGCGCTACTTTAACTGGAAATTGCACATGCAACGCTGTACCAAAACAAAATTTATATAATTTTTTTAAAACAAATAAAGCTTTCTTTTGGTGGTATTTGATCACTACTGGGTTTTTCAGTTTTTATTATATAAACAAAAAAAGACTGAACATTTTTAATAAAAACTATTTTTTTTTACTTTTAACTATAAAACATATCCATAAACACGTCTTTGGTAAAAATAAATCCCAATAAGTGCATAGTGGTTTGCGTGAAAGTTATAGCATCTACAAACTATGGTATATATACTGGAATTTTTATTTATTTTATACTACTATTGGTGTTGATCAGTGACTTATAGTGGGACTGTGATGGTGCAGTGGGCAATCTAACACTAACTGACACTGGGTGGGAACTGACTAACTGACATCACCAGTGACACTAATACAGTGATAATACTATACACTGTCACTGTACTAATGACACTGGCTGGGAAGGGATCAACATCTTGGATGATCGAAGGGTTAACTGTATGCCAAACAATGGGGTTTATTTACTAAAGGCAAATCCACTTTGCACTACAAGTGCACTTGGAAGTGCACTTGGAAGTGCAGTCACTGTAGATCTGAGGGGGGCTTGCAAGGAAAATAAAAAACAGCATTTTTGAATGTACATGATTGGATGATAGAAATTATCAGAGCTTCCCATCATTTCAGATCTTCCCCTCAGATCTACAGCGACTGCACTTCCAAGTTCACTTGTAGTGCAAAGTGGATTTTCCTTTAGTAAATCAACCCCAATGTGTAATGTGCAATATGTGCTGTGTTTTACTAATAGGCTCTTTGTTTCTTATCCCTGCTTTGTGGGGATAAGAAAAAGAGAGATTGTTCAGAGATTATAGACTGATTGTTAACACAGGGATCTGGGCTGTAAATGGACACAGCTGATCAGCAGGTCCCGGCCATGTATCATTGGCCAGGACCTGTTGACAGACTCCTGCTATGTACAATCACGTGATCATGTGTGCACAATCATGCATCCTAAACGTCCTAAACCCAGAAACAGGCAGCGATGTACCGGTACGTTGCTTTGCCTGTACGGGCCATCTGTCCACAGTACATGGTGGGCACTGGGCAGGTGATCCGCAAGTAGTTTAAGTTTTAAGCCTTTAAAATTTTCTGCCTAATTTTTAATGTTTTACTTTAAGCCTTTAAAAATTTCTGCTCCCGGCTAAATGGAATTTGTTAAAAATATTTTTTGCATTGTTACATATTCATCAGGGCAGTGAACACCCCCCCCCCCCCACCCCATGCTATTTTTTGTTTACAACCCCTTGCTTATTAGTCCTGAAAATTGGCATTTTTGATTTGACAGACTTGTATCCATTTGATTTCAACTGGGTTTGGGTTCAGTATCCAAATTTCCTGAAACCCAGCTTGATAAAATAGCTCATTTGAAGTTCAGCTTTAAATCAGATGCTTTTTCACCAATCTCCTTTTAGTTAAAGTGGAGGTCCACCCTAAAGAAAAAAAAAAAGTAGCCAAAAAGGCTAAAAAAAATAATAATATTAAAAAAAAAAATTATACTTACCAGAAACGGCTGTTACTAGGCAAGATCGCTCATGTTCTCCTCCTCGCGTTGCCTCCTGGGAAATGGAGGCGCGCTGCCTTCTGGGACACACAGGACAGTGTGCCCATTCACAAAGAGCCGCGCGGCTTGTGAATGCGCAGTAGGAAACGGGCAGTGAAGCCGCAAGGCTTCACTGCCTTTTTCCCTTAGTGAGGATGGCGGAGCCGGGACCCAATCTGAGGAACGGATCGGCCTCGGGCGGCCAACATCGCGGGCAACCTGGACAGGTAAGTGTGCTTATTAAAAGTCAGCAGCTACAGTGTTTGCAGCTGCTGACTTTTATTTTTATTTTTTTTACCGCCAGACCTCCACTTTAAATTACAATACTCTAACATGCAGATATTCCACATAAACCCACTGCTTCTTTTTATTACTCTTATGCAAACAAAACTTGGTCACCGTCTCTGGCTTCAGTACTTAACAATGAGAACCTAAAACAGGGAGTTGAAATATCTGCAAGGACCTTCTTATATCTAATTTCCAAGGAACTGCTCAAGTGGAAGAGCCACAGCAAACACAGAAAAGCCTTCATTAACGGCTCCTGCAAAACGGTCAGACATTTCTGAAATACACAGTGAATGAAATTTTGTTCCACTTCTGCAAGTAAATGTTTAAGATGTCAGCAAAGTTTGTTAAAAAAAAAAAGACACTGCAGCCATTGCTCGAGTGATTATTTATCTAAGATATATTTACAATACAAGGAAATGGAAGCCATTTCTTGGCTCTGGAAGCAGAAATTTGACATAGTCTGGGAATACACAGGCAAAGCAAGCACGTTTTTGTTGCTCTGACCACCCACATGCAGAGCAGGCTGTACAGACACATATTCATTTGAAATCGTCGTATGCTAAGTTAATTAAACACCTTAAAAATATCATGTGATAAGAAGGCATTTTTAAAAGGCATTGTAAAATGAAAATAATCTAATCTTATTCTTCCAAACTACAGAACAAAAGTGTCACCTCGAAAAGATTAATTTCTCTGTTGCTTCATTTGAGAAATAGTATCAGCCAAAATGCTCAACTGTATGCAACAGTGCACTATTCTCTTCTGAAAACAAGTAGATAACGTTATTTGTTACGATAGCTAAGCCTCGAACAAGAGAAAAGGAAGATTTAAAAAACGACCAATTATTCCTGTTTTGCATTCACTAGAAAATACTTAAACATGTTTGAAATAATAGTTCAGTATGTCTTTGTACAAGCCTTGTCTAATCTTCTGCATACAAGCATTAATCAGATTTTACCACTTTGCAAAGTGCATCAAATGGAGCTTTCTGATTGGAAAAGAGAGCACAGGGATGACCTCATAAGTGAGCTGCTGTTCCTTCACTATCCAATCGCATTCTTGGCCAATTTTCAAGTGGAAGATAATGCTAACAATAACTATTCTTAAAAACATCCCCCCAATCCCCCCTATTCTCCTACCGATTCTTCATACCCTGAATAAAAAAGATCCGCATTTACCTTTTTTTAATCAAATTCAGTCATGTGATGCAGCAGCTCTAGCTCACCTCCTGCTGAGAAGAGGCCATGGGAATCTATGGGTGACGCCATGGTGCCAAGAATTTACAGCCATTGTCAAACTCTTATACGGCATACACACAATCGGAATTTCCGTCAACAAATGTTCGATGGGAGCTTGTTGTCGGAAATTCCGACCGTGTGTAGGCTCCATTGGACATTTGCTGTCGGAATTTCCGACAACAAAAATTTGAGAGCTGGTTCTCAAATTTTCCGACAACAAAACTTGTGTGTACATAATTCCGACGCACAAAATTCCACGCGTGCTCGGAAACAAGCAGAAGAGCGGCACTGTCTATTGAACGTAATTTTTCTCGGCTTGTTGTAGTGTTGTACGTCACTGCGTTCTTGGCGTTCGTAATTCCCGTCAACATTTGTGTGACCGTGTGTATGCAAGACAGTTTGACCCAACATCCATCAGAAATAAATCCACGGTTTTGTTGTCGGAATGTCCGATCGTCTGTATGCGGCATTAGGCTACTTTCACACTGAGGCGCTTTACAGGCGCTATAGCGCTAAAACTAGCACCTGCAACGCGCCTGTAAAGCGCCTCTCCTGTCACTCCAGTGTGAAAGCCAGAGGGCTTTCAAACTGGAGTGGTGCGCTGGCAGGACGCTAAAAAAAGTCCTGCAAGCAGCATCTTTGACGCGCTTTATCAGCAGTGTTTACACCACTCCTAAAGTGCCCCTGCCCATGGGCAGTGCTGCCAAAGCATCGGCAAAGCGCCACTTTGTGAGCGCTTTTGACCCATTTTGCCCGATAGCGGAGGTTAAAAGCTCCCCGCTAGTGGGCGAAAAGTGCCCTTAAAACGACGATAAAGCGCCGCTAAAAATAACGCCGCTTAACCGTGGACGCCCCGCGCCTCAGTGTGAAAGCGCCCTTACACAAGGGAGCCAGAGATGCTGGATCATGTGACTGGACTGGGCAGAATAAAAAAAAAAGATAAGTTCACAAATCTTTTTATCTAAAGTATGCAGGATAGGTAGGAGGAAGAGGGGCAAAATTTACTACCACTTTAATTACTTTGACTGCAGCAGAGGTAAATAAATGTTCAGGACTTTGTAAAACTTCTGACAGGGATTTCCGACCTAGAAAACTCAACATTTGTTTTTTGACAGTTAAGGCCGCATAGATCTTTAAAAGCTGCTGTTGATAACAACAAAAGCCTGGGGAATGCCCAGGAAAAAATCAAGCCTACTTACCGACCAGCTCGCAGACAACCAATTAACCTGTCTAACAGTATGCGTTAAAAACAGGTGTTTTGTCCGCACGCATTTGCAAACGCATGCGTGAGCCACAGAGGATTGTTACCAGTCTAGTGCTTAACATATGCATACCCCTTTTCTTATTTAATTTGAAAAAAAAAAGAACACAGAGAGAGGAAACGACATCATAACCATGCAGTTCAACAAGAGAGAACAAAAAATTATTAAAGTGTAAGTAAACCCACCTATCGTTTTCAGCCAAGGAAGCTGCCATCTTTGTCTCTGTTTAATCTACAACTGCCATGATGCTGCACATGTGATCAGTTTAGACACCAGCCATTGGATGGTTTGACAGTTTGGTTGAGAGCGCAACCAATGGGAGTGTTACATTACATTGCACGTGCCGGAAATGAAATGGTTTTATGGATGGGTTTACTTCCGTTTTAAAGCATTAACTCAACACTACCACCTAGCTGCAGAACGAATGATCACAGTATAATACAGGGATATGCAATTAGCGGACCTCCAGCTGTTGCAGAACTACAAGTCCCATGAGGCATAGCGAGAATCTGACAGCCACAAGCATGACACCCAGAGGCAGAGGCATGATGGGACTTGTAGTTTTGCAACAGCTGGAGGTCTGCTAATTGCATATCCCTGGTATAATATAAAAGAGTGGTTGTTGCACATCTGTCTGTATAAACAGCCTGCTAACACCCTTTTTACCAGCTATTTCTCATTTAACCACTTCCCGCCCAGTCAATAGCGAATTGACGTCCGGGAAGTGGTTGCAATATCGATACTGGACGTCATATGACGTCCTGCAGGATATTGCCTTGCGCGCGCCCGCGGGGGCGCGCAGCGCGGTGATCGGGGACGGCATGTGTCCCTCGGACACAGCGCTTCCCCGATCACGGTAAACAGCCAATTTCATTGGCTGTTTACCATGTGATCGGCTGTGTCAAAGTCACAGCCGATCACCTGTCAAAACAAACTCGGCGGCGCGCTCCGTGCGCGCCGCCACAGGCTTGCAGAGCGGGGATCGGGGAAGGCGAGTGTCCCTTGGACACAGCGCGTCCCCGATCAGAGTAAACAGCCAATGAATTGGCTGTTTACCACGTGACCGGCTGTGTCCAATCACAGCCGGTCACAAATGTAAACAAACTCCACAGGAGTTACTACCTGATCCCTGCTCTCTCCTCACACACCGATCTGTGAGGAGAGAGAAGAGATCAGTAAGTTAGCTCAGTGTAGTTTGTCTACATAAGTTTACAGTGCACAACACGCCCCCCCCATAAAGAGGACCTGTCACACAGCCCAGCACATCAAACAGCCCAGCCAATCAGCCCATCTGTCAATCAGCCCATCTGTCAATCAATCAGCCCATTTGTCAATCAATCAGCCCATCTGTCAATCAATCACCCCACCTGTCAATCAATCACCCCACCTGTCAATCAATCAACCCATCTGTCAATCAATCAATCAGCCCATCTGTCAATCAATCAGCCCATCTGTCAATCATCTGTCACAGGCCCACCTCCATCGGTACCGCCATTGGCACCGCCACACAGGCTACCAGTACCGCCATCGGTACCAGTACCACCACCAGTACCGCCACCAGGCCCAGCATCTATGCTGCCACACAGGCCCGCTACCAGTATCACCACTAGTGCCGCCATCGGTACCACCACCAGTACCACCACCCGTACCACCGTCGGTAGTGCCACCACCACCTGTACCACCACCTGTACCGCCATCGGTACCATCACCACCCGTACCACCACCACCTGTACCACCATCGGTACCACCACCACCTGTACCGCCATCGGTACCACCACCACCCATACCGCCATCGCTACCACCACCACCCGTACCGCCACCTGTACCGCCATCGGTACCGCCGCCACCACCACCACCCGTACCGCCATCGGTACCACCACCACCTGTACCGCCATTGGTACCACCACCACCCATACCGCCATCGGTACCACCACACAGGCCCACCACTAATACCTCCATCGGTACTACCACACAGACCGCCACCACTACCACCAGCAGTACCATTACACAGGTCCACCAATAAGCACTGCCATAATGTCCCAAAGGGTTTACACACCTGAGGAGGCATATGCCATTCTTGCCATGTCGGATGATGAGTGCAGCGGGGAGCTCCCATTATCCGATTCTGGTTCGGAATACGAGCCAGTGGAGGATAGTGGCTCAGAGTCCGAGTCCCCGGAGGAAACCGTCCCTCCCAAAAGAATGCGATCGGCACCAAGATCAGCACCAAGATCAGCACCAAGATCAGGAGTACTGCCCACCACCAGCAGCGCCATACCCCAGGAAGAGGAGCCCAGTACAAGCAATGGAAATGCACGCCCAACCCGAAGAATCCAGCCCCAATCCTACCTTCCCGATGCCCTGGCAAACCCCTTATGGTTGCCTGCCAACTCAGGATCCGCTATCATCCCCCCTTTCACCGCACAGCCAGGTGTGCAGCCCGACACTACAAATTTTTCTAAATTTGATTATTTTTGTTTATTTTTCCCACAAGATTTGCTGCAGAATATAGTGGATCAAACGAATCTGTATGCATCCCAATTTATTGCTGCCAACCCCGATTCTTCCTACGCCCGCATGTTCCAGTGGCAGCGTCTAACATTGGAGGAATTTAAATTATTTTTGGGCCTTATGTTCAATATGGGGCTTACAAAAAAGAACGAAGTCCATTCATATTGTTCCAAACGCCCCATCCAACACATGCCCATATATTCCGCTGTCATGTCCAGGAAAAGATACAACATGATTATGCGCTTTCTCCACTTCAATGACAATTCACAGTGCCCTCCCCGAGATCATCCCAACTACGACAAATTGTACAAGATACGCCCCCTAATCAATGCCTTTTCCCAGCGATTTGAAGAAGTTTTCATCCCAGACCAAAAAATTTGTGTGGACGAGTCCCTCGTACATTTCACCGGCCGACTGCAGTTCAAGCAGTACATACCAAGCAAGAGAGCCAGGTATGGGTTAAAATTAAATAAATTATGTGATCGAGCCACTGGATACGTCTGCAAATTCAGGATCTACGAAGGCAAAGACTCCCAGCTCCAGCCCCATGATTGCCCCACATATATTGGAACCAGTGGGAAAATTGTCTGGGAGTTGGCATACCCCCTGTTCGGAAAAGGTTACCATTTATATGTTGATAATTATTATACCAGCCTGCCCCTTTTTCGCCACCTTTACAGTAAACAAACACCGGCCTGCGGTACCTTCAAAAAAAACCGGAAGGGATTCCCACAAAATTTATTGACAAAAAAATTGCGACCTGGAGAATCGGCATCCATGAGGAACGAGGAGGTGTTGGCCATGAAGTGGAGGGACAAGAAAGATGTCCACATCCTCTCTACGATCCACAATGACACCATGGTGGAGATCCCAAGAAGACGCGGCTCCATTGTAAAGCCTGAATGTGTCCACGACTACAATTTGTACATGGGGGGGGTGGATTTAAACGACCAGATGCTACAGCCCTACTTATCAACCAGAAAGTCCCATTATTGGCACAAAAAAGTTGCGTTTCACCTGTTTCACATGGCCCTTTTTAATTCGTTTGTCTGCTACCAAAAAGCAACTCAAAATCACCGACTCCACTACCTCCAATATATCGAAGATATCATCGATGCCCTCATTTACTAACAAGATCCCGCCCCAGGAAGCATTCGCTCTGATAGTGTGAGTCGGCTTCACGAGCGACACTATCCCTTTAGCATCCACCCCACAGAATCTGGAAGAAGACGCCAAAAGAAATGCCGTGTATGCAGCAGAGGAGGAGTAAGAAGAGACACCAGCTATTATTGTCCCGATTGTCCCTCCCAACCTGGCCTGTGCATCGGAAATTGCTTCAAAAATTATCATACATCCATTAGTTCCCCTTATTATTAACAGACTGCCACTTCCCTATTTGCCTGCTACCATGTTACTAACTACCTTCCATGTTAATTAACTGACCCTGGCCTGTTTACCGACGATGCCTCTGCCTGCCGATTTAAACCACGTTTCTGACTTCCACGTGTACCGACCTTGGCCTGTTAATCGACCATGTTTTTGCCTGCCACTTGGACTGATCTTTTGGCCATCTACTTTTAGTACACAGGGGTCTCACATATGTGAGGGGCTTCAGAATAGCGTTCTGAGTAGAGAAAACCAGTTTTTCGTTTTCTGTGCTCCAAGAACAGGGTCTGGTTGCCCGGAGGCTTCAAAGCGATTTGGGTGGGAGAAGCCTCTACCCCTGTCCCCCTGGCCCTAAGCTTGATGGTCCTTCCTGCTGCCTGGACCAATAATTTGGCTGTGCTGACCATATTACTGCCTGTAATGACCCATGACATTATGGACCATGTTTCTTCCTGCTGCTTGGACCAATACTTTGGCTGTGTTGACCATATATCTGCCTGCTGCCTCTACTGACTTTGGACAGCATTTCTGCCGGGACACCTCTGCCTGCTACCTGGACCTGTGCTTTGGCTGTGCTCTGGCTGTGCTGACAGTATCTCTGCCTGTGCGAACTATGGACAGTATTCCTGCCTGCTGCCTGGATGATTTATTTTGCTGTCGCTGACCTCATCCCTGCCTGCTGCCTGGACCGATGCTCTCCTCTGTGGACCACTGCACTTCTAAAACCACAGGTAATCTTTTGTTATTTGGTATGTACCTGCTATGTGTTAGATATATGAAGGGCCTTCAAAAATGTGATCGGTAGTCAGAAAATGATATGTGCAATTAATGCTGCTAGAATGCCTGGGAGGTGCTACTTGGATGTTGGGCCTCTGTATGTGGCCAGGCTGTGTAAAAGTCTCAAACATGTGGTATCGCCATACTCAGGAGGAGTAGCAGAATGCATTTTGGGGTGTAATTTTTGCTATGTACATATTATGTGTTAGAAATATCTTATAAATTGACAACTTTGTGTAAAAAAAATGCATTTTAATTTTTTCTCCACATTTTCCAAAACCTTCTGGAAAAAAATGAACCGTTCAAAAGACTCATAATGCCTCATAGATTATACGTTGGGGTGTGTGCTTTCAAAAATGGGGTCATTTTGTGGAAAATTCTATTGTCCTGGTGCTCCAGGGCCTTCAAAATTGTAATAGGTGGTTGAGAAAGGATATGTGCGATTTATGCTTGTAGAACGCCTGAAAGTGCTACTTCAATGTTGGGCCTCTGTATATGGCCAGGCTGTGTAAAAGTCTCACACATGTGGTATCGCTATACTCAGGAGGAGTAGCAGAATGCATTTTGGGGTGTTATTTTTGCTATGTATATGCTATGCGTTAGAAATATCTTATAAATGGACAACTTTGTGTAAAAAAAATGCATTTTCATTTTTTCTCCACATTTTCCAAAACCTTCTGGAAAAAAATGAACCTTTCAAAAGACTCATAATGCTTCATAGATTATACGTTGGGGTGTGTGCTTTCCAAAATGGGGTCATTTTGTGGAAAATTCCATTGTCCTGGTGCTCCAGGGCCTTCAAAAGTGTAATAGGTGGTTGAGAAAGGATATGTGCGATTTATGCTTGTAGAACGCCTGAAAGTGCTACTTCAATGTTGGGCCTCTGTATGTGGCCAGGCTGTGTAAAAGTCTCACACATGTGGTATCGCTACACTCAGGAGGAGTAGCAGAATGTATTTTGGGGTGTAGTTGCAATTATGCATATGCTGTGTGAGAGAACAAAACTGTTAATATGACCAGTTTGTGTAAAAAAAAAAAAAAAAAAAATTAATTTTCCCAAGAATTGTGGGAAAAAAATACAACTTCAAAAAACTCACCACGCCTCTTAGTAAATACCTTGGACTGTCTACTTTCCAAAAAGGGGTAATTTTGGGGTATTTGTACTTTCCTCGCTTGTTAGTGTCTCAAGAAATGAGATATCCCTTCAGTACATCAGGCGTGATCAGATGTGATAAATTTTCAGTGATTGCCACCATAGTTTGTAGACTCTATAACTTTCACAAAGACCAAATAATATACACTAATTTGGGTTCATTTTACCAAAGATATGTAGCAGTATACATTTTGGCACAAATTTATAAAGAAAAATTACTTATTTGCAAAATTTTACAATAGAAACTAAAAAAAAGTGTTTTTTTTTTAAAAAAATTGCAGTTTTTTTGCTTATATCGCAAAAAATAAAAAACCCAGTGGCGATTAAATACTACCAAAAGAAAGCACTATTTGTGAGAAGAAAATGATAAAAATTTTGTTTGGATACAGTGTAGCATGACTAAGTAATTGTCATTCAAAGTGTGAGAGTACTGAAAGCTGAAAATTGGTCTGGGCGGGAAGGTGCATAAGTGCATGGTATTGAAGTGGTTAACCCCCAAGATTTTCCGAGTTTTTCAAAATTTGGTTTTGACAGTGGTCGCAATGTATAAAAGGGCCCAAACTGCTTGTCTTTATTGTCATAGCATCTGCAGCTTTAATTCACATTTGCTCGTGAACAGGTAGCTTTTTGCATTTATTTCAGGCTGTGCTGCTGTTCAAACCATATATGACAAGCATCTAGATGAGATGCCCTTATTGAATCTCAGAGATTTTCTGATTGAGGTTGCAGGCGGTTAAGTTTCTTCATTCTCAGTGGATAAAACCCTGACGCCAATTTCAATTTCAGTGATATTCTGTTACTTTTTCTGCAGTACTAGTGGGGCTTTTTGCTCAGACTGTCGTTCAGATGGTGTTAACCCTGTCACTTCATGAGGTTTTTGACACATAAGTGTTTCATTATTAATTCCACTTTTGCTGATTGTTACCATATTATTCTCTGGATGTAGAACCCTTTTAACTGTAGCCAAGAAATATACCGTATTTATCGGCGTATAACGCGCACAGGCATATAACACGCACCCTAACTTTAAGAGGGAAGTTTCAGGAAAAAAACTTTCCACAGCCCCTTGCGTATAACACGCAGGCACAGTTTATCCTCTATTTTCAGGGTAAAAAAGTGAGTGTTATATGCCAATAAATACAGTACCTTCCTTAGCATAAGGTTCCTATTTGTGTGCTTTTCCTTAGAAACATACCGTATATGTGTGCTTTGTATCCAAATATTTGGATGTCTTTCAGATCAAGCTTCTATCCATTCCATTGCTCATATAGAGTTTTCTCTGTTTCTTTTCCAGGTAAGCAGTTCTGGAGATCGCTTTGTCATAATGACTTATATTTTTATTTTTTTGAGTTTAACCTTATTTATTTATTTTCTTTCAAAATGTTTTATTATATTTTAAATTTTATACTTAAATTTTAACACTTGTATACTCTGTGCTATTATCTGTAGCATTTTAGGCATTTTGCCAAATGAAAATGGAACCTGTTATAATGTCTGTTACCTGTCATGGCAAAGACCAGTGCTTGAGGTTACAAATGCCTCACACCACAGAGGTTCTGCTAGTCCCAGGGCAGCATTACAGCTTTAGGGAGATTAAAGAGTCAGGTCATCACAGATTTGCATCATCCAGTGCTGTGATAAGATCATCTTGACGGGTTCTGTTTAATTTAACCATCATTCAGAAAAAATAAATGTAGCCGCCGTAGTAGGATACACAGAACGCTTTTTTAGCATTATAACGTTTTATGCCAATCGGAAATACAAATGAACAGATAATAGTACCATATGTACATGACAGAAGGCGTTTGCCTATGTAATAGGCAATGACCGCACTTGGACCCTTCCAGATGCTTTAAAAATCATCTGATCAGACGGTGTTCATCATCAACCACGTAGCAATCTGTAAGCATTTGGTTACTTTAACAAATAAAGTAAGACAGCGGAGGAGTGTTAGCTGACATACTTTTTGGATGTACATCTAATGTGTACATGAAAAGATGATTGAGTAATTTTTATATAAGATTATGAACTAAAATGCACTATTCAGGCTGGTTCTTTTTCTCCACTGTAGCTTTGTAAAACATACATAGGGGCAGGGTTGCCAACCGCCAGTAAATTTACTGACAGTTTGTAAAAATATGTGATTTTTTTATAACTGCCAGTAAATATCAGGGGCTGATATTTTCAAGCTGTGTTGACTTTTTAAATGTATATCAAGCAAATTACCTTGTTATATGTATTATCAGTGTTGCCATATCATGTCTATACTGTTCAAATATTCACTGTGATAGTTTTCAATAGGAGTTCTGTACTTTCTCAGGTTGCCAGTAAAAAAATTGCTCGGCTAGTAAATTTCCCAGGTTTTGTCAGTAAAAAATGCTGCGGGAGGTTGGCAACCCTGCATAGGGGTTGATTTTCTAAAGGCAAATGGTCTGTGCACTGTAAGTCCACCTGCAAGTGCACTTGCTCTAGATCTGAGGGGAACATGCAAGGAAAATTAAAAACAGCATTTTTGCTTGCACATGATTGGATGATAGAAATCAGCAGAGTTTCCCCTCATTTCAGAGCTTCTCCTCAGATCTACAGCAACTGCATTTCCAAGTGCACTTACCGTGCACTTGTAGTGCACATTATATTTGCATTTAGTAAATCAACCTCATAGTTCCACTAGGGTTATCTAATCTCCAGAAATTAACAGACACACCATAAAAACATAGGCTGATGTTTAAAGGGGTTGTAAAGGTTCGTTTTTTATTTTCTAAATAGGTTCCTTTAAGCTAGTGCATTGTTTGTTCACTTACCTTTTCCTTCGATTTCCCTTCTAAATGTTTTTTTTTCTTTGTCTGAATTTCTCACTTCCTGTTTCTCCTCACTAAGCTTCACACCATCATCAGAGTGGTGTGGAGTCAGCCAGAACAGATTACTGAACAGCTTACTGAGGAGGAACAGGAAGTGAGAAATTCAGACAAAGAAAACAAAGAAAAAAAATATTTATAAGGGAAATCTAAGGAAAAGGTAGGTGAACCAACAATGCACTAGCTTAAAGGAACCTATTTAGAAAATAAAAAACAAACCTTTACAACCCCTTTAACCACTTCTCTACTGTGCACGAAAACCCCCTTCCTGCCCAAGCCATTTTTTAGCTTTCAGCGCTGTCACAATTTGAATGACAATTGCGCGGTCGTGCGACGTGGCTCCCAAACAAAATTTGCGTCCTTTTTTTCCCACAAATAGAGCTTTCTTTTGGTGGTATTTGAACACCTCTGCGGTTTTTATTTTTTGCGCTATAAACAAAAGAAGAGCGTCCAGTTTGGAAAAAAAACTAAATTTTTTACTTTTTGCTATAATAAATACCCTTTTTTTTTTGTTAATAAAATTTATCTCAGTTTAGGCCGATACGTATTCTTCTACATATTTTTGGTAAAAAAAAAATCGCAATAAGCGCGTATTGATTGGTTTGCGCAAAAGTTATAGCGTCTACAAAATAGGGGATAGATTTATAGCATTTTTTTTTATTAGTAATGGCGGCGATCTGCGATTTTTATTGTGACTGCGATATTGCGGCGGACACATCGGACACTTTTGACACATTTTTGGGACCATTCACATTTATACAGCGATCCCTGCTATAAAAATGCATTGATTACTGTATAAATGTGATTGGCAGGGAAGGGGTTAACCACTAGGGGGCGGGAAGGGGTTAAATATGTTCCCTTAATGTGTTCTTACTGTGGGGGGAGGTGACTGACTGGGGGAGGTGACCGATGGTTGTCCCTATGTACAAGGGACACACCATCGGTCCCCTCTCCCTCACAGGACGTGGATCTCTGTGTTTACACACAGAGATCCACTTTCCTGCTCGTTTCCCGGGCAATCGCGGGTGCCCGGCGGCAATCGCCGCCGCCGGGCACGCGCACTGGGGCCTTGGGAACGCGGCGGCGTGCGCGCGCCTCCTAGCTCATTTTAAAGGGAGGACGTCATATGACGTCCTCCCAGAACGAGAGTGTCCTCCGCCCGCCGTCAATTGACAGTGGGCGGGGGACTAGTGGATAATACAGTCAGTGGAAAAATAAAAATGCCTATATAAGTATTGATTTCTTTCCCTGTTTTTAAAGGGGATTTCCAGCCTTTTTTTATGTTTATTAAAAGTCAGCAGCTACAAAAAGTGTAGCTTCTGGCTTTTAATAAACATACACTTACCTGTTCCACTGTCCAGCGACGCGACGCCCAGAGCTCCGCTCCTCTCCCCCCCTTCTCCGCCGGCGCCTCCATTCATTGTGTGGGCATTGTGTGACAGCTTACGGCTTCACAGCCGGGCACTCACTGCGCATGCGTGAACGGCGCAGCGCTCTCTGAGTGGACAGGCGATCGCCTGGGACCTGTCACGTCCCAGGTGATCGCCTACAGGGAGGGGCCGCCCCAGGGCGGAAAGAGGATGTGGGACAGGAAGTCCCACTCCTACTGAAGCCCCCACTCCCCCCCCCAAAAAAATGACATGCCAAATGTGGCATGTAAGGGGGTGAGGAGTGGATAAAGCTGAAGTTCCAAATTTGGGTGGAACTCCGCTTTAAGAAGAAGCCAATCATGGTTCTTCAGAACATTGTATGGCACTCTACAGTGTGTTGCCATGCTTCCTGAGCCTTCATTTTATCATACATGATGTTATTATCATAACTAAAATACTACAATCGATCTATCGGTCTATCGATCGACTTGTGTATAACCAGGAACATTTTCCTTGATCAACGATGTGGGCTACATAAAGTGTATAAATAGGGGAATCAAGTATATTCTTTTCATGTATGGCAAGCCTTAAGCACCGTACACATGGGCCGAATGTTGGGTGGTATCAGCCGGTTCAATAAAAACCTGTCAACATTCAGCCCATGTGTACTGCAGTCTGTTCAACAGGGGCATGACCAAAAAAAGTTCTGCCAATCGGGTCCCGGTCAGCGCTCCCAGCCAATGACTGGAGTGTTCTGGCAGGTGGGGCCTTCCCCCTGTCAGAACACAATAGAACAGCAGGGAAGATTGATGTACTAACATCTGATTGTTAGTACAGCGGCTCCGACCTGAGCTGTCAGTTTTTTGTCGTTCAGCCCGCTGGGTTGAACAAAAAAACTAGCAGTACTAGGTTTTACACTTTCCATCCTTTCCCATAACCAAATCAGAAAGCAAGAGGACGTCCCTCCAAAGTGAGGGAATCCCTAGCTGTCACCAGGGCCACCAGAATTAGTGTTTCTTCTGGATTTCCTCTCTATTCCTGCTCTGGTGATAACCCAACACTGTCATTACCACTAATAATAGTAAACATGACAAAATGAAGGGGTGAATGTCCCTAAAGGGAACATCTAAAATAAAATAAAAACTTGCTTCTATATTTTAAGGCTGCCATACATGGCTCAAATGTCTTCTGATTCCTGCTAAATCGGTCAAAAGGTGAGCTTTGAATGCCACTGTTGACACCACTCAGCTCAGCAAAATCGAATTATTCAATCAACATTTGCCAAAGAAGTAGGATGGAAAATTACTGGCCTATTAACTGTGACTTCTTCCAATTAGAAGCAGCTGCTGTTTTCGTATTCTGACAGTCATGGATGCCAGCTGTCAGAATATAATATCCGGTAGGGGAGATTCACCCAGCTGCGCTGTTCCGCAAGGATGGAGGAATCGGCTGGATTTCTTTTGTTCAGCCTGCAAATCTATGCATCTATGGCCACCCTTACTGGGCACTCTGCTGAGGGATGAGTCCCTGTTCTGAGGATTTATTCCAGTTCTGTGAACAATTTGCTTCTTTAAGCACAGCTGAAATCTGAAATGACTGAACATGTGACAAGCAGACTCAAGTAAGTCTTGACCATAACAAATATAGGAAATATGCACAAAACCATTATACACTCCTCTTAAGGAATAATTCATGTGAGAACGCACCCCAGTCCATTGCAGAGGCTCATTCTCATGGGATTTCAAGCTTCCGACACACAGTGACATCACCCTTTCCCTACTGGAAGCATCGGAAGTTGGACCAAGGTATTTTTGTTCTTTGCTTTTTTAACAGCTTTATTTTAAATGCTTTTGCATGTGATCAGATTTTGGCGGATGTTGGGATATTATTAGGGCAAACTGTTATTTTCATTGAAGGTCTGCTTTAAGCAGAGACCAAATGACCAGCACATTGGTCACATGACCAGTCACTAGATTCATGGTGGCAGACATTTCTCATCTTCTTCCATGTTCATTTTTAAGCTAAACATTCTCACTGGGGTGTTTAAAGTCAAGTTAGGATTAATTTTGAATAGACAGTTCACTTTTTTTTTTTTAATCAGATCTTTTTTTATTTTTATATGCAAACAACATTGAGACAATACAGACAAATTGTACAAACAAAATCACATTAAACAAAACACAACCCAAGAAAAAAACAAACAAACAAAAAAAAAAACACCCCACCTCAACAAAGCCCCCCTATCCCCCAACCCCCACCTTGCTCTTGGAATATGTATGGAAAAAAAAAGAAGACAGAAAAAACAGCATCCAATATTACAAAGTATATAGTACCTATTAGTTTACATGATACCTAGGTCATGGAGTGAAGCCATCTTGACCAAGTAGCATTAAACTTACTCATGGAATTCCTTAGGGAGTATGTATGTTTTTCAAAAAGAATAATCCTATTGAGATCTAAAATCTACTCAGATATGGCCAGCGGGTAAGGAGAGGTCCACTTAAAGTGGAAGTAAACCCTCCTATCGTTTTCAGTCAAGGAAGCTGCCATCTTGACCTTTGTTTAATCTTCAACTGCCATGATGCTGCTCATGTGACCAGTTATGACACCAGCCATTGGATGGTTTGACAGTTTGGTTGAGAGCACAACCAATGTGGCAGTTAGCATTTCCAGCATGCCGGGAATTTAATTTTTTTTTTAAACTGGTAAATCAATGGGTTTACTTCCACTTTAAGAGCAATCTGTCTATGGGCAACAAAAAGTGCGCGTCTTATAGTGTTACCAATAGAGGAGATATAAATAGACAGATCCCAGTATCCCAATAGACATATAAGTGGTTAAACCGGAATGTTAATATCCAATAGCCTGTTTAGGGTACCAATCACCTCCGCCCAGTATCTTTGAAGTTTCAGGACACCGCCACAAAAGATGTATTAGCGTACCTGTATTGCCACATCTATCACAGGCTGGCTCAGATTTCAATCCAATTGCATACTGAAATTGATGAGTTCGATAGACTCTATGGACAGTTCACTTTTAGACCACATATGGGCAAACTGGTTCAGTTTAGTTACAGTTTGGCTCATTTTAATAAAAATAATGTGTTTAGAAATAAAACGGCAAACGAGAAATACAACTGTCAAATAGGCAAGCCATAATTATCAAGCACAAAAAAAATTAAAAAAAAGGCTACAATAGTAAAGCTAAACATGAACTTCAGTCAATGTTCCGATATACTGGTAAAAAATCATCAGATTTTTGCTGAGCCCCACCTTTCCTCCAAACTTCTATATACGTTCATATATCCTGTAAGCATGGACATTTTGAGTGTCAAAAATGACATTAGCAATTAGACTGTATCTGGTTAAACAACAGAGAACATAACCAGATAAAAATATCCAGCCAGACCATGTTTACGATGTTCAGATCCCAGCCTGGTCATCATAATATCCTCAAAAACTAGCTAGTACCGAACAAGGACAAGGAAAAGTAGAGCAAAAGTGAGGTTTTGAGAGGAAAAAATCTGTTTTCTCAAGCTGCGAAGATAGGCAAGCTTGTTCAAGAAAGGGGGGGAGAGAGAGGTGTGAAACGCAAAAATAGCGAAATCAGATTTAAGCAATCCAGAACACTTTCTATCTATAAAAGTTTGTTGCCAATATCTAAAACGTAATTAACTACAAGTTCCCTTTTGTTTGTGCTCTCATTAAAGCTAATGTCTTAATTCTCTGCTTTGTTTTAGCAATTTTGTTCTGCCCATGAGCTTGAAATACTGCATGTCTACCTAATTATGCTAACAGATCCTAGTATTTATGGTAACTAAAGTATATTAATCCTTTGACTTAGCTACCAGGCTAAATCTAGGAAGACCAAAACCCAGTAGTAAGTATATTCTAACGTGCATTTTGTAGACTGTAATATGACTGGACCGACGGCTAGAAGCTAGCACACACTCTCTGTCTAGCTAGCATATATTAATTCTACCATTAACATAAATCATGTCAACATATAAACAGTGAAAAGCACTTTACATTTCAAATACACATATAACAAGCCAACATAAATGATCAGAGCACCACATGCATATCATAATAAATGAGGTGAGGAACTAATTAACATTCCATTACTATTTATAAAGTTATAACCGCTCTAAGAATGGGGGTTTTGACCTCCCTTTTATGAGAACATGATCAATAGGAATGTAGCGGGCTTATACTTTTCTATCATGTTTAAAACTGGCAGAGACACCAGTGATGTATAGTTCCCTGCGGCCCAGCAGGTGGCGCTGTCCCTGTGGGCTGGGGTTGAACCATCGCTGAGTGCCGTACCCCTTTTTGGCCTCTCTCAGCGGTTGTATGGTGGGGCGGGGATTCCTGCCGTGCTTGCTGGGAGAGGGTATAAAGGGGCCGGCCATCTTTGTCACGGGGTCGAGTCCCAGGCACCTTCAGCCTGAGGGCTGTGGTTCGTGGTTGGTGTCCAGGCGGCCTAGGCCTGGACGCCCGGAGCTCATATTCCATCCCAGGCACCTTCAGCCTGGGGTGAGGTACTTGGTTGGAGGCCTGGGGCCCAGTTTCCTTCGCTGAGTCCCGCGAGGGAAGGATTTCCTAGGGGGCCCCGGGAGTGGGGTGCCCGAATCCAGAGGCGTAAGGGACTGGAGGAGCTACTCACCCGAAGACCTGGTGCAGCAGATTGCCAGTGCCGGGTGAGCCTCAGGAGACCGCCCGGAGGGGTATCTTTCCGAACAGGGGCCAAGTTCAGTCAGGAGGAAGGTTCACAGTTCACCCGGTCGGTGGCAGCGACCAAAATATTCACGGTTGGTGGCGGAGACCATGCGCCAAGCCTATTCGCTGATAGAGGAATAGGAGAGTTCATTGTGCCTGGGCCTACTCGTATCCACACCCCCTGTCTGTTCATTGAGGGAGTCTAACTGATTGTGTTTCATCCTGACATTGGAAAATAAAGGAGTGTTGGACTTTTATTGGTGTGGGGCTCATTTACTGGCAGACACTGTTCCACAGAAGAAGCGGAGGCTCCAAACACTGAACACCAACCCGAAGGTAAAGAAACTTTGCTCACACCACACAAACATCTGCGGTGAAAGCTTGGCGTGGTGACCCTGCACTCTCTCCCCCAAGGTACCCCTAGACAAAAGCCAGAGAGAAAGAAACCGGAGCAAGAGAGAGAGAGTGGAGGGCGCTACACTTGGGGGCTCCGGGTCCGGGATGGTGTTCATGTTACTATGGAGCTAGAATGGACGGAGTTTGAACATGTCTGCCCGGAGGAGTTCCGAGTAGGTCGGCCATATTATTGGCCAAAGTGCAACCCTGCTCGAAGTCGTGGGCATGACCCTAAGAAGGGAAAGGACTACGCAGAGGAGCGAGAAGAGGGGGGAGTCAAGCCGTGTGAAGTAGTACACGTGGGGGCTTCTATTGCACTGCGCCACGAGGCACACCCTCCCTGCTCAATTCATGGGCGTGACCCAGGGAAGGAGAAAGCCCGCAAACTGGAGTGCAAGAGGGGAGGAGTCCAATCGTGTGAAGGACTACACGTGGGGACTTTGGTGCCAAACTTGGAGTGCGCAATGGATCAGCAGCGAGTCACCATGTTCGGAAATACATCGTGGATTCCACTTCACCCTTCTACCATGACCTTGACTACTGCTGCTCCAGTGACCGATACGGGGATCCGGCTAAAGCCCCAGGACGATTCGCCCTGTACTCGTGCATGGACGTTGAGGCCCTGGGTTTGATTTGTTCCGGCTGTTCGGGACTGGTGTGTCAGCTGAAGCCATTCGGGCGATGCGAGGCCTGCGGAGAGTTCTTATTTGAGGTGGACACAGCTATTGAAAAGCCAAGAACCATCCACCTCAACCGCACTACAGGCAGCACCACTCAAGTAGGAGGAATCACTGCTTTGACAGCCATCCCTGTGCGCACTGCAGCGACCGCGGGGGAGGTCACGATCACCGAAGTAGGGGAGAAATCCGAGGATGCTGACTCGGTCACCACTGTATCCCAGCGTCCACCGCCAAAGAGGATAACCGGCATGGCAGCCCCATCCAGCGGTTGCAGTGGATCATCCTGCCCGCCTACGCCGGGCCCGGGTGGATCCGGTGAGAGGAGTCCCGGACATCCCGTTTCAAGGAAAGGCTGAGGTAAGCCGGGCGGAGGGACTTGGTGTATGGGCGGAGGTGTCGGGGATTCACGGCCCTGTGTGTCCGCGGGAGGTGGCAGTTTAGTTTCCACTACAGGTTACATACCCGCGGAGGAGTGTGACACCTCCGACCTGGAGTCTTTCTCCGATCTGGGAGACGATGTCGCCATAGATGAACTATTTGCTCAAAAGGGTTGGGACACAGTGCCTCTCTCCTCGTTCCGCAGAAATAGGGATATACCCATGTCTACAGGGGATAGTACACCCCGGGGCTTGGAGGCACCAGCGCCTGAGGAGGGATCCCGTTCCCAGTCTACCTTCACATTCCCGGTGTCACCTGCACCTAATGCCGGGGATAAGAGACTGTCGCTGCGGGCGCCTATGCCCAGAACAGAGGTGACCAAAGCACCTCGTCACCCGGATGCTATAGTTTTGTCAGGTGAAGGGGACAAAGCCACAATGCCTCCACTGGCGAGACTACAACACCTATTTTTCCAGAAGGTTGCTGCCGAGTACGGATGGGAGTACCCATACTTGTCTAAAGAGTTGTTGTATGAAGTGGAAGTTTGCCGGGAGCGCTGGTACAATGACTTTGTATGGACCCACATTCAGGTCCCACAGGCCCGCAGGTACCTTGCGTGTTCTCCCAAGGCATCTCAGCGTTTCAAAGACTGCAAGGCAGAATGGATGCTGGGGCAGCATATCCACGCGGACAAGGTGCTGATTCGACGCAAGGAAGGGGAAGATGTTGAATACCATCTAGAAACCATGGACCAGCATTTGAAACCACTTGTCCTGCCGCACCCTCATTTCTATCTGTAGGAGATAAAAGACTCTGTTTGCCATTTAATATTGCTGAACTCTTCGGGTTTGTTGTTTGTTTCCCGGGAGAACTTAGTGACTGTACCCAAGCTAATGGGTGTTTGTGCTCTTCGGAGGAATTGAAGGACTGTTCCTGTTGTTGTTCTTCATTCTCCAACAAGTGATCTTGGACTCTGGGGTAGAGAGAGCCAAAGAAGAAGAGATCTCCACAAGTGCAGTTACCGCGACGCTGTCACCAGGTGGCAATGTCGTGCATCGGCATTCACTTTTCACACACACACTTTTTGAAGGAAAGGCTTTCTTTACGGAGAGGTTCTTTCATTCTCACACGAACATATGCGTCAGGAATTTGTGTGTTTAATATTTATTTTCCCCTCTGCAGGAGAACATCCCATCAAGACCGCTGAGAGTGGGGCGGGTCTTAGTCAGTGATGTGGGTGGGGGAAAATGTCAATGATGTGATTTTTGAGATGTTTTACAGTTATATGTTATTTGTTCTATATTTTTATTTTTCTTATTTTTTTTAATGACACCTATCGCAGTTTTTATACTGTATTGTTTATATGTACAAGTCATGCTATGGGCGATAGCCATTGGGCAGACTCACTGCCTAATTTTGCTATAATAGTGCCTTATTTTTGTATTTTGACCGTTGTCTTAGGCCTCTTTCACACTGAGGCGCTTCTAAACTGCGAGGAAAACACTGAGCGTGTTTGAAGAGCTTTTCAGGCGCTTTTGAAGAGCTTTCTATTCATTTCAATTGAGAGGGGCGTATTTTCACTGCCCTGCCAGCGCACTGCCCCAGTGTGAAAGCATTCATTGATTTTAATGGAAATAGGTTTTCATGAGCTTTTTATGTGCTTTTTTTTAGCGTGAACGCGCCTGAAAAGCGCCTCAGTGTGAAAGGGGTCTTAATAAAAAAAAATTCAACCCTAAAATGCCCGGAGGGAGGCACAGCACCTAGACACTCTTGTGTGCAAGCAGCTTAACCCTTAAGCCCTGTACACACGATTGGTTTTACCGATGAAAACAGTCCGATGGCCTTTTTACATCGGACAAACCAATCGCGTATGGGCCACATTGGTCTTTTTTCCAACGGATAAAAAACCCACGCATGGATCCAAAGTAGGACGGCTGTCATGTTGCACCAGTGTGAACCCGGCCTGATTCTGCTGCATGCCATTTTCAGATAACAAAGACAGCTGTTTCATGTTGCCTGATTACACAGCTCCCCACTAACGCATATTGAAGAAAAATTATAATTTTACTGAAAGGATAATTGTCATAAAAATGATATGTAACGTTGCACTTCTTATTTGGCTGATTCAATGCTTTTCATACCAGTGACAGATAGCTTAGTCTTATCTCCACCACGAAGGAATAAAGACACTTAAGGAAGCTCTGGGTTTCACTTAATGAACAAATCCTGAAAAAAATCCATTTACAACCTGTCTATACTGTCACTTATCTGTTACACCTGCATTGTCCCCACAATTATTACAAATTCCCTTGAGGCTGGGTTCACACTGGAGCGACAAAGGCTCCGACATTGGGAGCTTATGAGCATGAAGTGTGAAAATCAATGTTTTACACATGTCGGTCCAACTTTGAAAATGCTCCCTGTACTACTTTAGTCCGACTTTGATCCTACTTCAGCCCATTGACTATCATTGAAGTCGGATCTAAGTCGGAATGCCGTCTTGCATGATCCGACTTTGGCATGCGACTTGTGCTCTGATGATCTTGAGGGGGAACTCCACGCCAAATTTTAAATCAAAAACCGGCCCCGGGGCTGTGACTTCAAAAGGGGACATCACCCGGTGACCTCGCCCCATGTCTATATAAGTCGTTGAACGCCGCGCACATGGCATTACAGCGGGAGACAGCGGCGTGTCAACATCGGGACAACATCGGGACAAGAGAAGAGGGAAGAAGACGACGGGGAAGACTGGGCCCCCGCTAGCAAAAGAGCTGGCAGAAGATAGCGGAGGTGCCCAGCAGAAGGCAGGAAGAACCGGAGAGAGCGGAGAAGGCACCAGAGAGCGGGAGGAGAGGCCGGAGAGTCGGAAGAGACCCCCGAAGTCGGAAGAAGACCCCCGAGCTGCCTAATAAATGACTTTAAAAACCGGTCTAGTGTGGGGTTTTTTCTTGACATTTTTTCACCCAGGTGAATGGGTAGAGGTAAGATGTACCCCATACTCATTCACATAGGGTGGGGGGCCAGGATCTGGGGGCCCCCTTATTAAAGGGGGCTCCCGGATTCCGATAAACCCCCCGCCTGCAGACCCTGACAACCAACGGCCAGGGTTGTCGGGAAGAGGCCCTTGTTCTCATCAACATGGGGACAGGGTGCTTTAGGGTGGGGGGGGCCACAGGGCGCCCCACTGCCCCAAAGCACTCACCCCCCATGTTGAGGGCATGCGGCCAGCACGGTTCAGGAGGAAGGGCGCTCGCTCATCCCCACCCCCTTTCCTGACCGGCCGGGCTGCGTGCTCGGATAAGGGTCTGGTATGGATTTTGGGGGGACCCCAGGCCGTTTTTTCGGCATAGCGGATTCCCCTTAAAATCCATACCAAACCCAAGGGCCTGGTATGCTCTTGAAGGGGGAACCCATGCCAGTTTTTTATTTAAAATTTGGTGTGGAGTTCCCCCTCAAGATTCATACCAAACACAGTGCCTGGTATTGGCGGAGATCCAAGTCGGATCCCCGTTCATTGAAAGTCGGACGTATGTCGGCTTCAAGTCGCAGGGCAAAGTCGGATCCAAAGTAGGACGGCTGTCGTGTCGCACCAGTGTGAACCCAGCCTGATTCTGCTGCATGCCATTTTCAGATAACAAAGACATGTTCATGTTGCCTGATTACACAGCTCCCCACTAATGCATATTGGAGAAAAATCATAATTTTACTGAAAGGATAATTGTCATAAAAATGATATGTAACGTTGCACTTCTTATTTGGCCGATTCAATGCTTTTCATGCCAGTAGCCATAAAACAGTAATCAATTACCTAAAAAGTGCTGCACTACGTTAATATAGTCTAAATCATCAATACCACAAAAACAAACAAAATGTAATAAATATATCAATTGTGATTGCAATATTTCACCATATTGTATACATATAAACTCAATTGAATATATACAACATGTCGATAAAAAGTATAAATCCTAAAGTCCATGCTTGTGAGAGGGTTCCACCACCTCTGTAACACTGTAAATGTAATGCACAGATTGTATATTCCAGGCCATTGCCTTGATTAGCAGTACAAAATGTTACACATTCACTAATGTGACCAATCTTCAGTGATTACTACCAACAATCACTCTCCTCCCTCACCTTTATGACTAGACCTAACAAACGGTCACCATGCGCTTATGGGGTCCAAATGGCTAATCATGATTTTCAAGTACTTCCTCCGGATTGGTGGTGGTATTCAATAACATATTAAAAATGTGCCAAACCTCACATTTCCGGATGTCACATCTCGCTATGCCTCACACCAATCTACTGTCAATCTCAAACATAATAACTATATAATAATATAATTTGATAAATACCCAAACATAAATGACAAATCAAATCTAATCCAAAATGCTGAAAATGAACCAAAAATATAATAGAAGAATTCAAATAAGAATAAAATAAAATAAAAATGAAAATACAAATAAAATTACAAATAAAAGGGGACCAGGAAATTAACTATCACTGATGAAACAATTGAGATCTAAAATCCACATTCAAGCCCCTAGGTGCCAAAACTTTCATAGATCCAATAGGATTCCCTTTTACTCAACTGTTTCATATAGTTTCCTCCTCTCCAATGCTTTCCAACTTTCTTTAACCCCCAAAAACTCAAACCTGTCAGATCCTTATGGGCATATTTGAAATGTTTAGAGACACTGTGCTCCTTTTTGCCCTAAACATTTCAAATATGCCCATAATAAGGATCCGACATGTTAAAATGATGACTGAGCACTGTGGAAAAGGGAGATAAACTGAGTATCTGGATCGAGAGGAGGAGGAGTGATGAGTTGATTCCTGCATTTGAGGAGAGCGGTGAAGACTTATGAGTCCATATTTACACTGTGGTGTTCTTAGCAGTGTTGTAGTTATTTGGGACTGTTTTGACACTTTGAGTTATGTGGGACTGATTTAATATTTATATTAGTATATATGCACTATTTGGCTTATGTATGATCTGTATTGTTGCGCTGCACATTTTCTTATATTAGCATATACATCTAAATCTCAGTTTCATTTCCTTGTAATCTCCAAAGGCATGGAGAAAGGGTAGCACGTTTTATCAAGTTTCTATTGCTTTGCACAGTAGTGCTTGTTATCCTATTAATAAACAGAAAGCAAAGGGAAGACCTTATCCCATTGCTACTACTTCATTTTTTTCCAATCACAGGAATACTAAAGAAGTAAAATTTACGATGACATTGTAAGCTTACATTGTAGCTGGCCATAGCGGGGTAGAATTTTGAACGAAAATTCTCAGGAAAAGAATGTTCTATGAAAGTTCATTCATTTTTTTAATCATTAGGAGCTTCAAACAATGTTTATTTTTGACTGCAGTGACAAGAAAATTAAAAGCAGCAGGATTAGACATTTGTTCTTTTGAGAAAGAATTTCAACAGTGTATGTGGTTTTCATTCGGTAAAGTCCATTCATTCCAAAATCAAATAGTAAGGGCAAACAAAATATTTCAAACAACATTTGAATGTTCTGAGAATTTTCATACAAATTTTCCAAAGACTTTTCCTAAGAATTTTAGAAATTCTGTCTGTATTTATGGGGCATAATATAAAAAATGGAAAAATGTGCACCATTGGTTCTTGGCTGTACTACGGGTACAAACAACAACTAACATATACATATGTGGTATTGCTCCGATCATCAAGAGCAGGATAATTTATTTTGGGTTGTTATTTGGTGGTAAATTATGGAAAATAGCAAGAAATATACAAGTAAATTTAAAAAATATATATATTTTATTTTACTATTTTGGGCCAGTTTTCCTTTGATTATAATTTTTTTTTTTTTAGGAGATATCCGTTACCATTTACCACCTAAAGAAAGCCAAATTTGTCCTGAAAAAAACGCAGTATAATCCAACTGAATACACAAAGTAGCTGTGATGATATGTACAGTTTTACTAACACATGTCAAAGTTGCAAAATTGTGCTTAGACATTAACATTTGTTTTATCCTCAGGCAGGAAAGGGTTACACTTTGACAATAAAACCTAGGCGCTGACTGATTTTTATGCAAAGCTAAACCAGATTTTGTACATTTCAGTTTTAGTTAATTCCCCTGTTAAAGTTGAACATGGTGCAGGAAAAGTTCAGTGAGCATTCTGGTGTGAACCAGCCCTGAAATTAACCACTTAAGCCCCGGACCAATATGCAGCATAAAGACCAGGCCCATTTTTGCGATTCGGCACTGCGTCGCTTTACCTGACAATTGCGCGGTCGTGCGACGTGGCTCCCAAACAAAATTGACGTCCTTTTTTTCCTACAAATATAGCTTTCTTTTGGTGGTATTTTATCACCTCTGCGGTATTTATTGTTTGCGCTGTAAACAAAAATAGAGCGACAATTTTGAAAAAAATGCAATATTTTTTAGTTTTTGTTATAATAAATATCCCCCAAAAATATATAAAAAAAACATTTTTTTTTCTCAGTTTAGGCCGATACGTATTCTACATATTTTTGTTAAATAAAAAACGCAATCGGCGCTTATTGATTGGTTTGCGCAAAAGTTATAGCGTTTACAAAATAGGGGGTAGTTTTATGGCATTTTTATAAAAAAAAAATTGTTTACTAGTAATGGCGGCGATCAGCGATTTTTTTCGTGACTGCGACATTATGGCGGACACATCGGACACTTTTGACACATTTTTGGGACCATTGTAATTTTTACAGCGAGTCAGTGCAATAAAAATGCACTGGTTACTGTAAAAATGACACTGACACTAGGGGCGCTGAAGGCGTTAAGTGTGTCTAAGGGAGTGATTCTCACCGTTAGGGGGCGTGGCTACGAGTGACACGTCACCGATCTCCGCTCTGATTACACAGAGCGGAGATCAGTTACAGTGTCAGTAGGCGAGCGGGGAGATGTTGTGTTTACACTAACATCCCCCCGCTCCATCCCTCCGAGAGACGTTCGCGGAAACCCCCACGGCGATCGAGTCCGCGGCACCCGCGGTCCGACTCACGGGGATGACTGCAAGGTCGCGAGCGTGCTGCCGGTAGCATGCGAGCGACCACACAACAGGCAGTTAAGGGGACGTACAGGTATGTGATTGTGCCTGTACGAGCCATTCTGCCGATGTATATATGCCGTGAGCGGTTGTTAAGCGGTTAAAAAGCACAGAAAGTTATGGTTCAGGATTTTTCTGTGAAAGATCTACAGAATATATTTTTTTTCTTTTTTTTCCCCAGACACTTTGATTAACTTTTTGTCAGCATGTCTAAGGCCAGTATGCCGTACCACTATACACTATCAAATAGTCTTTAAAAATCCAACCACTGAGAAAAAGAGATCACACAAAGTCTGGCTAGAAAAAAAAACTGAGAAAGGGAAGACCAAAGGATCATCCTGTAATAAAATCATTATATTTTACTCGAAAGATCATTCCATGGGTTCCTCTACAACTTTGATATTGGGAGTGGAAAACAGCCAAACATCAGCAACTCCTGCAGCCAATTTTTTTGTCAGGTTAAAGCCCACCCTCATGAGATTCCCATGCCTCAGATCTCATCCAGTTAATGCTAAACCATATCTAAACCCAAGAACAGAAGTTAATAGTATTGGAACGTACTGGTCCTTAGATGTGTTGGGTGCATATGTTTTGTTTTTTTCATGCTTTTGTCTTTTATTTTATCCTATTAATCATGTGGTTAACTCACTTCCTGTCCTAAAGTCCTACTGAGTCCTACTGAGCAGCGTTGTCACCCTAGGAAAGGGGATGTGTTAGGACCACATAACACCCTCCACTCTTCTCCACAATGAGAGGAGATATTTTGTAGTCCACACACTTTGCAGGAAATGATGCGAACTAATAACAGTCCATAGACAGAGAGTACAGGAAGTCACCAGCTCACAAGATTTATGGCTGGATAAACAGACGGATTAAAAAAAAAATACTTTCGTTGGCATATTTAACAGGCCTAAAGGAAGCCAATGAGAAATGTATTTTACATATACTTTGATCTTGTCATTTGTTCTATAATACGCATTGTGGTCATACTGTACAATATTATATTGTATTAAGGAAATAATTAATCAGAACTAAACCAGGGAATTTCACATGATTGCATGGTGTAGACAGTCAGTTGCAGTTTAGCAGCTGTAATGTAAGCATGGGGAGGGGAATCTCAACAGACAATCATTTGCAGTTTAGCAGCTGTACTGTAAACCTGGGGAAGTGTTGCTTCCTAAATGTAAACTTTGACTGTTTTGTTAGAAACCAGGTGGGCTCAAGGGTACTTTTTTTTTTTTTTTAGTTAGATGACATTCCTCATATTGAAAGTAGAACTAAAATCAGGAATGCTCATCTAATCTCCCATAAAGAAAAAAGCTATGATTAGCATGTGGTCAGCGCTACTCCGCCATGCAGATGGGCAAATAGGTACCAGAGTTCATAAAGTCCATGAGAATTCAGATTTTGTATATGATGTGGGAATACAGGATGTATAGCTGGGGGATGGTCAGGAGAAATGCAGTCACCGGCAGCTCCTCAAAGGGGTTGGAGATCCCTCATGAACATGCAAAGAGAATCAAAATGGCACCGGGTCAGCAAATGGTAAAAGTAACAAGTTTATTCCAATGAACACTTACAAATCACAGGGTTCTGTCTGCATGTTTGATGTGTGAGGCAGGCAGACAGCACAGGATGGGATGGACTGTAGAGCGATGAGCCCAAAAATCAGGACCCACTGGGAACGATGGAAGCTAGCGGCGTCTCCAACTCTCACACACGCCACTGTCAGAGAACCACGAGCAAGCGGGGGGAGGTGGTAGACGGTAAAGAGTTCCAAGGCCCCCAGCTGCCAGCTTCCATCGTTCCCAGCTGGTCACAGTTTTTGGGTTTTAGCGGCTCATCACTACAATCCATCTCATCCGGAGCTGTCTGCCTGCCTCGCACAACAGCCATGCACACAGAACCTTGTGATTTTACATGTAAGTGTTCATTGACATAAACTGGTTTCTTTTACCCTTTGCTGACCTGGGCCCTTTTTATTCTCTTGTTGTCTATTCTCCAACTGTGTGATCACTGGTGTCAGTCAGTGTTGATGGGGGAATCCCTCCCACAGTATAACATCAACCAAACTTAGGAAAAAAGGCAATGAGCTTCCAGAAAAAGAATGCAGTAAGTATAGGGGCACCAGAAAAAAAAGAGAACCGGCAGTAGGGATTCCATGAGCGCTACCGAAGTAAGTAGGTCCTGATATGAGGGAGTGATGACAGCCCGTTGGTTGCCATGCGGGACTTTGTACTCAACAGAAGGAGTATGCAGCTGATGCCTGCAAAGCCACAATACCAGGAAGAAGGTGCTGCAATCACTGTGAAGGTCCACCAAATTAAAGGTGACCGAAACCATATGTCTGAAACTCCTGGGATTAGTATTAGGAAGAGGCCACTAAGGGCTTAATTTTGCTTAGAAGAGTCGATGCCAATAACTCCATGCTAGGAAATACTACCTAAGACTAAACCTCCCCACATATCAACAAATCTGAAGGAGTAGGGTACACCCCCACATAAAGGCTCTGAAGGAGAGGGAAAGACAGACTGAACACAAATCACACAATTGGAGTTGACCCACCTGACAAGATGCCACACCAACAAGGCTGACTCAGGAGCTGCACAGCAGGCAGGATAAATGAAAGTGAGATCGTATCACTGAAGGCCTTCATACAAAGGGGAGGGGGGGAGGTAGCCTGTGGCCAGAGCACTGGAGGCTGTTTTACTCTGGGCCACAAGTGAGTAAATAACAGCAAAGGTATCTTATGGACCAACTGCAGAACAGCAGGGGTTAACGGCCTTGTGTGACTAGGTCAACTCAGACTAGTGTAAAAATAGTATGCAAGTTAAATAGTACCATCAAGAACAACTAGCACCTACCTTTTGTAAAAATGCAAGGCTCAGCCAGCACCCCCAAGGCGCCCATCACCTAAGGACAATAACAATACCCTGAGGCTTGTTGGAGTAGGAGGGATTGTATCGTTAATGTCCTTGTAGCTTTCTTTTTTGCCATTGTCCTGTCACCTGAAGGTAGCTGCAATTAAGCCATGACTAAAGTTAATGACTAAAGATTATATGTCCTCTGCTGTATGACTAAAAATATAGATGTGTCAACTAGTATTTCTATTACATGAATAATAGTGACAGATTTAAATTGCAGAAGTGGGCTCCCTTCTACATCCACCTCTATTATTATATTATTCTGTTAAATCACTGCCTAGCGATATACTCAGGGCTGTATTTAGACCAATTTGCCCCAGGCATGGGCGTAGCATAACGAGTTGCAGGGGTCACAATCGCAACCCCGCTTCTAGCTCCAGGGGGCCCCTGCAGCCCCCTGTGATATTATTACCATGTCCTTCACAAAGTCCAGCTCTGAACTGCCCTAGGGCCCCACAGCCATGCTCCAGTACTGGGCTTCAACTTTGCCTTCCACAGTCCACACCTCTCCGTTCTCATTTTCTGGGGAGAAGCTGTGAACCATTTCTTGAATGGAGAGGTGCACAGGGTGAGAACAGCACAACATGGGAAAATGTCTGTGCTGTGTGATAGCAACATGAAATGGTAACAGAGTTCAGCGAGTTAAGAGGAGGAGAGTGCCGTCCTGTAGCCACTGTCACTGGTGAGGTAAGAAAATGCTCGGTGTCTCCTAGTCACCAGTTGGGATTCCCCTGTACCCCCCCCCAACCTGGGGATGTCTGCTTACACTACTTCCCTGACAACTGGAGAAAAGACACACACCTACGGGAGGTGGCCTTCTCCCAAAACCTGCCAACACTGAATGTGATTTCAGCCCTGTGTAGTGTGGGGGGAGGAGCTGTATACAATGATGGGATGGGAAAGAAGCTCTGCCAAGTGACCTGCCAGGGGTGATCCCTGTCCTCTGATTCTCCAGCGGTGATCCCTGTCCTCGGATGTAACGAGGAACTCAAAACTCTTAAGCAACTTTGAGTATCTTTCCCTGAGGTGAGTGTATCTGCACGCACGGTGGAAGTGGAGGGTGGTAGTGGGGGGGCCCAGGTCAACTTTTGCATCGGGAACCACAAACTTCAAGCTACGCCTCTGGCCCCAGGCATGCCTGACTAATGAAACCCTTTTGTGCAAGCTGAACCCTTTGTAACCTGCAATTATTTTAAATAAAAAATGATCATAGAAAATACTGTTGGAAATAACATGTTGGCACACTGTACATAACACAAAAAAATGGAAGAAGAGATGGTTTAATGTATCTTAACTTTAAAGAACATTCTAAAACCTCATAATTTCCTGCACTCTCTTCCCCCTACCATTCTCTTGCTAAATGGACCAAAAATATCCAGAAGTAGCCAGAAGAGGTAAAATAACTTAAAAAGATATTACAGCTTGTAAATCTTAAGGCATGTTACTGCCTCCTTACCCCGCTACCCTAGACACTGGCCCTGTAGTCCCTTATTGTGTATACAGGCCTGGTCCCACTAGGGCACTGGTAATCCATCTGTTTACAAGCCATTATTTCCTAGGTAGAGTCAACAAACCTTCTCTCTAGGCTCTATTATGTACTATCACACACCATCTCATTTGCATTAGCCACAAATTCCCCTATGATGAAAAACTGGGTGCCCAGGCAGCAAGCCTGCCTCAGGTTGCTTAATATGGTATGCAACCAAATCTAACAGTCATTGAAATTTTCTGAGCTTACATAGAGTCATTAAATTAAATCCACAGAGCATATCCCTGCTTTCTTTCCAAATCTGGCATTCCTGTCATTTCTACTGAAGTATAAGAAAAAAATGTACCCTATATGAATAAAGATAGAAACACGCTGTCCTTGATTTATACCTGTATTTCATCTTCAGGAGGTAACCCTGAGGAATAGTGTGTGACTCCTAATCAGAATTTTCTATCAATAGAATCTTTGGGGAAAATGCACTGCTAAGTTAAAGTTATATGTGATGTACAATTCTAAGTGTGTCAATTTTTTTTTTTTTTAAAGAAATCTTACTTGCCAGGCGTTGTATGGTTTATGTGTCATGTCGTTTACATCTCCAAACTCTCATCATCCATTTCTGAGCAGGGGCATACAGTGGAGCCCTGGAATCACTAGATGACACAGGAGTTCTGGGGCACTCTTGGAGTCACAGGCACACAGGGCACAATGGAGTCACTAGATGACACAGGAGTTCTGGGGCACTCTTGGAGTCACAGGCACACAGGGCACAATGGAATCACTAGATGACACAGGAGTTCTGGGGCACTCTTGGAGTCACAGGCACACAGGGCACAATGGAGTCACTAAATGACACAGGAGTTCTGGGGCACTCTTGGAGTCACAGGCACACAGGGCACAATGGAATCACTAGATGACACAGGAGTTCTGGGGCACTCTTGGAGTCACAGGCACACAGGGCACAATGGAGTCACTAAATGACACAGGAGTTCTGGGGCACTCTTGAAGTCCCAGGCACACAGGGCACAATGGAATCACTAGATGACACAGGAGTTCTGGGGCACTCTTGGAGTCACAGGCACACAGGACACAATGGAATCACTAGATGACACAGGAGTTCTGGGGCACTCTTGGAGTCATAGGCACACAGGGCACAATGGAATCTCTAGATGACACAGGAGTTCTGGGGCACTCTTGGAGTCACAGGCACACAGGGCACAATGGAGTCACTAAATGACACAGGAGTTCTGGGGCACTCTTGGAGTCACAGGCACACAGGGCACAATGGAATCACTAGATGACACAGGAGTTCTGGGGCACTCTTGGAGTCACAGGCACACAGGGCACAATGGAGTCACTAAATGACACAGGAGTTCTGGGGCACTCTTGGAGTCACAGGCACACAGGGCACAATGGAATCACTAGATGACACAGGAGTTCTGGGGCACTCTTGGAGTCACAGGCACACAGGGCACAATGGAATCACTAGATGACACAGGAGTTCTGGGGCACTCTTGGAGTCACAGGCACACAGGGCACAATGGAATCACTAGATGACACAGGAGTTCTGGGGCACTCTTGAAGTCCCAGGCACACAGGGCACAATGGAATCACTAGATGACACAGGAGTTCTGGGGCACTCTTGGAGTCACAGGCACACAGGGCACAATGGAGTCACTAAATGACACAGGAGTTCTGGGGCACTCTTGGAGTCACAGGCACACAGGGCACAATGGAATCACTAGATGACACAGGAGTTCTGGGGCACTCTTGGAGTCACAGGCACACAGGGCACAATGGAGTCACTAAATGACACAGGAGTTCTGGGGCACTCTTGAAGTCCCAGGCACACAGGGCACAATGGAATCACTAGATGACACAGGAGTTCTGGGGCACTCTTGGAGTCACAGGCACACAGGACACAATGGAATCACTAGATGACACAGGAGTTCTGGGGCACTCTTGGAGTCATAGGCACACAGGGCACAATGGAATCTCTAGATGACACAGGAGTTCTGGGGCACTCTTGGAGTCACAGGCACACAGGGCACAATGGAGTCACTAAATGACACAGGAGTTCTGGGGCACTCTTGGAGTCACAGGCACACAGGGCACAATGGAATCACTAGATGACACAGGAGTTCTGGGGCACTCTTGGAGTCACAGGCACACAGGGCACAATGGAGTCACTAAATGACACAGGAGTTCTGGGGCACTCTTGGAGTCACAGGCACACAGGGCACAATGGAATCACTAGATGACACAGGAGTTCTGGGGCACTCTTGGAGTCACAGGCACACAGGGCACAATGGAATCACTAGATGACACAGGAGTTCTGGGGCACTCTTGGAGTCACAGGCACACAGGGCACAATGGAATCACTAGATGACACAGGAGTTCTGGGGCACTCTTGGAGTCACAGGCACACAGGGCACAATGGAATCACTAGACGACACAGGAGTTCTGGGGCACTCTTGGAGTCACAGGCACACAGGGCACAATGGAATCACTAGATGACACAGGAGTTCTGGGGCACTCTTGGAGTCACAGGCACACAGGGCACAATGGAATCACTAGATGACACAGGAGTTCTGGGGCACTCTTGGAGTCACAGGCACACAGGGCACAATGGAATCACTAGATGACACAGGAGTTCTGGGGAACTCTTGGAGTCACAGGCACACAGGGCACAATGGAATCACTAGATGACACAGGAGTCCTGGGGCACTCTTGGAGTCACAGGCACACAGGGCACAATGGAATCACTAGATGACACAGGAGTTCTGGGGCACTTTTGGAGTCACAGGCACACAGGGCACAATGGAGTCACTAGATGACACAGGATGTTCTGGGGTGTACTTGAGCATTAGGGTGCACATGGGGTACACATGAATCAGTTGAATCAAGGAGCACCCCAAGCACACTAGGAGACACATGTTACCCAAAGGCACAAAGATAAGTAAGGTCTGCAGAATGGGGGCTTGACTGAAACACGACTGACTGTTGATACAGTGCTGGGCCATGAATTGCCTTTCAACTTAAGGCAGCATTATTCAAAAGAGCTGTTTTCTGATTGGCCATGACATTGGATCAGTAGATCTGTCTACTATTTGGCTGTGGTGCCAGCACTCATTATGAAACCCAAAAGTGCTGGCTGTCATGTGCCATGGAGAAGAGGCTTTCCACTGCATTTCCAGAGGGGTAAGTGTGACACAGATCACTGGATTATAAAGCAGAAAAGACATCTGGCAAATAAATACAATAAAACCAATACACAATACTATACCTCATATAAAATATTGGATACACCCAATTGGATGCTTGCACTGGCTAAGAGTGTACATTAGTTAACATGTTTCAGGTGTGAAATCATCCTGGGGCATAGCATGAATGAAGGGATCTGCACTTTTTCCATCTTTGCTATAAACAAACATGGCACCAATCCCATATGCTCTGTAGCCAGGAAGGACTTACGTTTTTTTACAAGCGGAATTTTCAAATGTACTTTGTTTATTCACTGCTGTGTTTGAAAACCAGCAACCATGCTGCAAAGGACAGTGGCACTGGTACCCAGCACATGTGCTGTACTGGCAATTAGAGTATGTTATTAGGTTGCTACTGCACATGTATCAGATATTGGTGCCAATATTTCATACCCAAAGACATAAATGTGCATGCTACCGCATCTGTAACTGACATGTATACCTTTACTCACCCTCTACTGCACCTGACGCACATTCTTGCTCACACACTGCCACTTCACCTGATGCACACTCTAGTTCACACCGTTTCAGCACCTGATATTTAGGCCTCATGCCCACGGACGTTTTTACAGCTGCGTTTTTGAGCGTTTTTTACAGCTTAAAAACGCCTGTCCATGTTAGTCTATAGCTCCATGCCCACCTAGACGTTTTTGAGCTGCAAATACCATAGAGGTTTTTAAGCTGTAAAAAAAAAACAGGACCAGTGCATTCCTCAGCGTCGGAGTTATGCAGAAAAAAACGCGAGCGTCAATAAACGCGCAAAAACACGCGAAAACGCGCAAAAACGTGCACTAACGCGCACTAACGCGCGGTCGCGTTTTTTAGCTCCGACGTTTTTTGTTTTTTTTTCTCAAAAAAAATAAATAAAAAATTTACAATAACATGGACAGCTGTAAAAACGTCAGTGGGCATGAAGCCTTATAGTTTCATACCTCCCAACTTTGTAAATGTCCACTGCGGGACATTCTTTCTCATTTTTTCCACCTCTGACTAAAGCGGGGGGGGGGGGGGGGAATGCCGCGGGACAGAGTTTTTTATTTTACAAGCAACAGCTGCCTATTTGTTGAGCGGGGGGCCGGCCGCGGGGATAAGATTGTGCGTTCATTCCTCATCCTGTGCTGACGTCTCGTCTACATGACGAGATTATACTAGTTGCTGAGCGGGGGGGGGGGGGGGGAAGCGGGCTATTTTCACTTACCACTGCCGCTGCTGCCTGCCCGACATCAGGACATCCTCAGTCGTCCGTCGATTGCGGGAAATTCAATGTTCTCGCGGGTCTGCGGGAAATTTGCATCGGACAATCCGTGCGTGTTGGGAGGTATGTAGTTTATAGAAACTTTATAGCTACTTTTTTGATCACACACACCCTCTGTTATCAGCTGCATTTGGAGCTCAGAGAGCTGAGGGAAAAGAAACAACATCACACTGGTCTTCCCAGTGAATAGCTGTGCAGTGGGAAGCATGCCAGCACATGTCCAATCATTGGAGGAGAGTACAGTCCCCACTTCTGGTTTCGGGCATCATTGTGTGCTTTAAACACAATGGAATACCATTTTGGATTGCTCCATTTAAAGCACAGATGTTTGATACATTTATCTAAGGTATGAATGATAGTAAGAATGTGCCACTCTCTTTACAGGTTGAATTGCTCTTGGATTGTGATGTGTAGTTTGTCATTGTGGTTTATTAAAAGTGACAGTTTGGTAATGACATGACATGACGGAGCCCATCCTAATGGTGGGAGGAGCAAAGGGTTCTCATATCATGATCAATTGTATATAAATTGCTGTGTTGAGAGGGTCCGAATAGTTTGACTCTGAGGAATCGAGATGCAGGTGGTGTCCTTCCAAGCTCTGGAGCACGCTCAGTGGCTTGGACAAGCTTGAAGTTAATGCTTACTTTGATGGGCGTTGCTTATCATACTGTTTGTGAGCAGATCTGTTTGTGGATTATTAATAAATTATTTTTTATGGGATAATGAACTAGGCTGGTGCTCCCTCTCTTATTGTGTTAGTGGAAGAGAGCAGGCTGTGTTCTCAGCACAGCCAGAAAACTGACCACTATGTGCTCTAGTGTGGTCCGTTTTTGATAGGAAAGCAGAGGGACTGGAAGTTAAACTAGGGATTTCATAAAAAGGAAGCAATAGAAAGAGTACAGGAGACTTTCTCATACAAGTACATGGTACAGCAAGCACATATCAGGAATATGAAATGTTGGGTTTACATATTATTTAACTGAGCGTAAAGAGCAATTCACTGAACATTTTTTTACAGAGCCCAACAAGGTGTACTCAGAGCCAGGATGCTGCAGGCAGTATCTTCAAATACAATTTTTTTTTTCAGTAATGCTAACACATCATGCGGACATTTTTTTCAGAAGCTGAAGGCACAAGTACAAATGTATATTTTGTTTAACGAAAATGCAGTTATACAACGTACTTTACAGCTAAATGCATAGCTAAGATACAAATCGTAACGAGCCAAAAATGTTGTAGATTTTTTCAGGCAATTTTGTGATACCGTTTAGCACAACCAAGTCCTTAGCTTCTACTACAGTCAGTAGTGTATTTAGGTTTTGTGCTGCCCTAGGCCTGACTAAACTCGTGCACCCACTAATTTAAATATGACCCACCCCTTCCTGTCAAGGCCACACCCCTTTCTGTTTAAGACCCGCCCTGAAATTTTCGAGTGGGGCCACTAGTTCTTAGGGCCTGATGGGGGGGGGGCATTGAATTCCCTTAATTTCCTCTCACTTCCTGTTACGCTATGGGGCAGGAAGTGAAGGGAAATCTCTGCAATGGGACAGGGATGGTATAAAATAAACTGACAGGGGCTATAACCCTCCCTTACTCTATCCAAAATGAAAAAGAAAAGTGTTGCCTATAGTTCTAATTTAAGCACAAATTTCTGATAATTTTATGGAGAGGACTAAGAGGATATAACCATGTCAATGGTTCAGCAGAAAACATATAGAACAGTGAGGAAGGTTTGTGGCCCAGGATGAAAGGACAGTCAAAATTAGAAGCAGCTTGCATTACACTAACAGTGTAGCGCAAGCCGGCGGGGACTCTTTCCGTGCTGCCCCCCTGCAAAGTGCTGCCCTAGGCCTGGGCCTTGTTGGCCTAGGCCAGGATACAGCGTTGACTGCAGGAAAGCTTAGTCAAGAACACATGCTCACCCTGCTGATTGGTCAGTGGAAGGGCAATAGCAATACAGTCAGAATTCATCACTCTGCCCTTTCCTCCTGCCAGTATGTTCATGATCAGTACATGTGCACTGCCACAGAGCACATTTAACTCCTAGTTTTCACCACATCACCCAAACTGAACACTGCAGGGCAGAGGAGCTCAGCAGGCTGATATAAACATAAAATCAAGCACCCACATTAATTGCAATTAAAATACATTAGATTTTTTTTTTTTTTTCATTAATGCATAACTGGATTTTATGGTGCTTTCATAACTGCTTGCAGTGCAGGTATAATATATCCTATTTGTTGCTGGAAAATTGCAGCTCAACAACCAGAAGACCTGGCTGCAATCACAGTCTGCCTTGAAGGTGCTTTCTATATATGGCCCAACCAAGAAACACAAACCTCCCCCCATGTCTTTTTGGAGTTTCCACAGCATTCAGCTTTCACCCACTTATATTAATCTGATATGATTTCGAACTTTGTAAACTGTGATATTCAGGGGATCTAGCACCTTGGGACCACATGCAACTGCCAGTTTTTTAAACATAAAAATCTTTATTTTTCTTAAGCAAATACAAACACAAAGAAGCTTCCAGCAGCAAAACAAAGAAATGCAACACCAAAGTCTGCTTAACTCAAACTGTTAGACGTGCAAAAGTCAAATAAAGTGAGACCCGGAGGAGAAAATGGACGGAGGGGCGGCATGACTAAGGGAGGAACAGGGTCAGGGGTAGGTCAGCTAGGTCAGTGTGTTTGGTGGGGGTGTAGCCCTCACCTGATTGGAGGCAGAGGTTGAATGGGCAGGGTTCAGATGAGAGGGTCTTTGCAGTGAGGATGTTCTCTCACATTCCAAGGAGTCAGAAGAAGTGACAGCTTCGGTCCCCCCCCCCCTCCTCTGGCAGGAGAAGCGTCATGATTAGTGTCTTGGAGGCCTTGCTACATCTCATCAGGGCTGCTACAGTGGTACAGGGCCTGGGTGGCTGCAGCTATTGGACACGCTGGGGGGTCGGGAGCGGCTCTCTCAATGGCTGCTGAACTGAGAACAGGCTAGGAGGTTTCTCCCTCCTAAGTGCCTCGGTCCTTCAACGGTCCCCCTCCTCATCCTCTCTTCTGGTACCGGAGCTTGCGGTGCCCCCTCCTGCTGAGGTGCCGAGCAGGGGGGGGCGGCTCGACGTAGGAGACGTTCGGGACCGCGCAGTGGGGGGTGTCGCGGCCCCTCAGCTGCTCCCGGGCAGGAGGTCCGTCTGCCATGGATGCTGGAGGTGAGCGCATGGAAGGGGTTTTTTCACTTCCTCCCCTGCCCGCCGTCGCGGGGATCTAGAACTCTCGGCTCACTATGGGGCTTTAGAGCAGAGTGGAGCTCAGCCAGGACTGCGGTCCGCAGGAGGTTTCGGGCGCCCTCTGCTGGTCCTCCAGCGCCGCTGCTGCCGCGTACGTGTCCAGGGCAGTAGGCCAGAGACTCGAGATGGGGGATCCCCCCCTCTCCCTAAAGTGACACCATGGCGCTACTGCAGCTGGGGGTTTTAAGGTGCCCCGCAGCTCGTCCTCATCCTTGCAAGATACAGCTAGGGCAGGCAATGTTGCTTTCGGGAGCCCTGAGCCACAACGCGAGGGGAATCTTCTGCAGAATCCGGTGAGGTCACCAGAAAAGATGACGACGGGTGGTCTGCGGAGAGGCACCCTGCCTTGTGGAGCCGGCTGGGATACGGACGTACGGCTGGTCGATGGGTCGGCGTGGCTGCAGCAGGGTAAGTTGCACTTTATGGCTGTTTTGTTTTTTAGTTGTCTGGGGGTGTCGGTTAGTTTTGGGGTTTCCGTATATGGTTAATTTGGGGGTGTCAGGTCGGCGGGATGTTCAGGCGCCCATCACCTTATGGCTTTATTGGGGCTTTGCTGCCGGGCCCCGGGGGCCGTGACGGTTTTGGATGCAATTTTGCTGCCTGTTGAGGGCCCCAGCTTACGCAGGAGGTCAAAACAAACAAAAAAAAAAAATAATAATAATATATATATATATATATGCATGGGGTAGGATGTTGCAATATTCTCCCTCTTGCCTTTGGTGATATTTACTTTGGAGAAGGGTTAGGCAGGCGAAAGCAAGGCTGGGGAAGTGGCGAAGCACCGCTGGCGGGTTTTTCCCCAGCACAGTTCGAACTGTCTTCAGGCTTTGGCAATCTTAGCAAGTGTCATTTCCGGAAAGGCTTCAGAACATTGTTTCACTGTGTTGCTATCTTTGAGCCTTTGGGGTAGTGGGTAGAGTTTACTGGGGCTCTGCTTGGCTGCGTTATGTTGGGCAGTTCCGCCAGCAGTAAGGCCATGCGCTGGGAGCATTAGGACATTGGGCTTCGGCTGACACACGTGGTGCGGGCGAGGTCTGCGGGCCCCCCTTTTCTCTTGGGGACCGGCTTTGCAGATGCTGCTGTCGGCCAACCTGGACATGGGAGTTGATGGCGTTCCAGCGAGGGGTCATGCCTTCTGGGCGTGTCCTGTCAGTTCCACCTGGTGTGCTCCGACTGCTGGGGTTCACACAATTATGCTTAATGTTTTAGGGGGGAACCCCAACCCGGTGAGCCTGCTTCCAGTGGGGGGGGCACCAGTAAGATTTCCGTGTTGGTGCCGTATCTAGGTAGATGTCCACAGTGGGGGGAGGCGAATTTCCTGGCTGATGGTTTTTTGCTTGTGGCTCTCGCATTTCGGGTTCGGGGCTGGTGACTCCATCTTCATGGCCTCAGTATTTGAGGTCCACGCTGCAATTTCCTCAGTTGGTTTCTGTTAAAGTGGCTAGAGAGGTGGGGCTTGGGATAATGGCTGACTCATTCGGCCTTCTGAACAGTCTGTTTGGCATGTGTTTTCGTGGGGGGGGGGGGACTACCAAAAAGGGGTCCCACCAATACGTTTGGTTATTACACCATTTTGGGGTATCTGACGGGAGCTTCGGTGAACGATGTCGATTTTCCGGGCCTTGGCTGCGGTGTCGTATACGTGATTATATGCCGCAGTCGGGTGGGGGCATCGTTACGGCTAGGGATCGTTGGGGGGGGCAGTTAATCTGCCTTCCACTGGACTGTTTTTGTCTAGTCGCATCTTTTGAGTTTTTTAGCACCTTCAGGGAATGGGTGGTGTGGGAGTGGACGCGGATATGATCGGTGATGCCTTAGCGCATCGATTTCTTTTACATTGGCCCCTCGAATTTCTCGGTTTGTTAGGTTTTGTTCCACACTAGGAATCTGTTGCGAAGGGGTTTGAATTCCTCTGGCGACTATACTCACGGGGGGTCCGGCCACGGGGGGTCCTGCCATGGTCGGCCCTGCCACGGTCGGGAAAATCTGGGGAATTGTCATTGACACACCAATGGGGGAATGTCTCTTGCTGTTAAAAAAAAAAAAATTTTGGCGGATCTGCATTAGGTGGTTGACGAGGTCAGGACGACGTCAATGGTTAGGCTTGAACATTTGCTGTCCTTATTGGGTATGCTTACTTGTGCCGGCGGCATTAGGCCTGGTAGGCCTACGGCCTTTCTTGGAGACAGCATGGGGGTGGGGGAAGTTATGGCCCGCCGGCATGCCTTTGCGCCACCGGGGGTGCGCTAACTGTGTTACTTTGTTTAGCGGTGGTTACGTTGGCATTGTTTTTGTACGGGTTGTTCATGTCCCAGGTGTTCTGAATTCCATTGCCGATTCATTGTCGCGTTTCCTGTGGGAGAGGTCCCGCAGGCTGGCACCGGCAGCGGAACAGCGGGGTTTTTTTTTTCTTGTCACGTGCAACGGTTCAGAATGGTGTGGGAGTAGCAAGGGGCTGTTCCATTGACCTATGACAGTGGGTACGTGGGCTGTGTATTAGTCAGTTGGGGTTGAGGGTTCGCTTGTTCGGTGGTTGTTTTTCCGCCTCTATCACTTATTGTGCTATTCTGTGTTATTGGGATGTGGTTTGCCAGGGGCACCTCATTTTCAAAATTGGACAGGGGCTTGGCTGCTTTAGCTTACCTCGTACGGAGGCATAGGCTTGAGTGGTGTTGCCAGTGTCATTATGATGGGACGGGCCGTGCGGGGTTTTCAGCGCGGGAGGGTGTAGCTGTATGCTAGGCACTCGGTCTCGTTGTGGTGTCATCAGGACTCTAGTGGAGGAGTTGCTGGGGTCGGCACCTCTGCTTGTGAGGTGGGGCTGTTCACCGTGGTTTTGAACAGGCCTTCTGTTTAGACATTGCGGATTGGGGAGCTGGTTGGCAAGAACGGGTGTGGTGGGGCTGGGCTGCGAGCCTCGGTTATGACGGTGGCTTCCCATTGCGTTTGGGATTTGTAATAAAAAATCTGAGATTCTTTTCATGTGGGGGCGGTCACGTCAGCGGCCAGATGGGGTTAGTACCTCGGGTTGCGAGATGCCTAGTGAGGGGGTAGTCTGATCGTTTTGGATTGGGGGTCGCCCTCAGTTGCTCTGAAGTGGCGGCTGTTCTTTGCATTGTGTGGCTCTTGGTTTTCTTTCAGATCGTCCACCTAGTTTTGGCTGGACATTGGGGGATTCCTATGTTTTGGGGGGCGGTGTGGGCTGTTGCCCATCCTGGGGGGTGGCTACTTTCCAGTCTGTGGAGTAAGGCACTGCTGCAAGGAATGGGGGATTTGGGGCATGATGCCGGGCCGTGTTCTCCCTGCGTTTTCATTACTAGGTTGGAGCGCTTGGCCCCCGGATCTTTTAGTGCTGCAGGTTAGGGGTAATGAGTCCGGGGTCCGGGTTGCCAGGGACCCGGGGAGGAAGGTATAATTTGAAGTTGGCGCTTGCTGCGCAAATTTCCCCGGTACAGTATGGTGTGGTCTGCTATCGTGGATTGAAAGGGTTGGCATTTTGCTTGCTTCATGGGTCGTATGAAGACGGCGAGACTTGAGTTAGGTGGAGAGGTGGGCAGGTTGGTGGTCGAGCCCAAGGGCTTAGTGGTGTGCCTCCGGGAGCTGGTGGATCAGTCTGTCAGCCATTGGAGGGTCGATGTTTTTTTGCCTGATTGCGGTAGGGAAAGATATTTGGTCTTTGGGCCTGCAGGAATGAGGTGTCACTCAAGCTCATTGTGGCGGGTCAAGGGGTCTTTGGGGGGTCAGTAATTACATGGTTACATCTAAGGTATGGCGCTTTCACTTGGTTAGCGGTGGTTCTCCCAGGAGCGAGGTCTCCTGGGGGAGGGGAATATGGAATTATGTGTGATGTTGGAACGTCTTCGAGCCGGTTGGGGCACGGCTGAGGACATGGACGATTATGGCGTTTCCACTTGGTTAGCGGTGGTTCTCCCAGGAGCGAGGTCTCCTGGGGGAGGGGAATATGGAATTATGGGTGATGTCGGAACGTCTTCGAGCCGGTTGGGGCATGGCTGAGGACAGGGACGATTCCAGTTAAAATTGTGCCTTAGGGACACCCAAAGACCTCTTGTTGTTGGGCATTACATTGTTGAATTTGCACTTATGGGTATGTTTTAAGGTTATGGTATTTTATTCTTTGGTTAATAAAATTGGCTGCTGTGGCCGTATAAAACCCATGTCACTCAGTCCGTGTTTTTATTCTAAATAGTAAGGACCCAGGTTGACAAATCCTTTAGTCAAGTGAGACCCGGAGGAGAAAATGGACGGAGGGGCGGCATGACTAAGGGAGGAACAGGGTCAGGGGAAGGTCAGCTAGGTCAGTGTGTTTGGTGGGGGTGTAGCCCTCACCTGATTGGAGGCAGAGGTTGAATGGGCAGGGTTCAGATGAGAGGGTCTTTGCAGTGAGGATGTTCTCTCACATTCCAAGGAGTCAGAAGAAGTGACAGCTTCCCACCCGCCCGCCCTGGTGTTAGTGGTTAACGAAGTGGATATGTAAGTCATTGTAATTTTGTGTTTACGGTTTTATCGATTTAAAAAAAAAAAAAAAAGAATAAATAAATAAAAAAGCATACTAAGGAAAAACGAAGTGAATGACTGTACCTAAAACAATTCAATAAAAATATATATCATAATAAAAAAAAAGTTAATTTTTATATATGTATATACTGATAATTTCAAAAATGGTGTATGTTGCTAATTCGTCACAGCAGTTGGCGGGTCAAGGGGTCTTTGGGGGGTCAGTAATTACATGGTTACATCTAAGGTATGGCGCTTTCACTTGGTTAGCGGTGGTTCTCCCAGGAGCGAGGTCTCCTGGGGGAGGGGAATATGGAATTATGTGTGATGTTGGAACGTCTTCGAGCCGGTTGGGGCACGGCTGAGGACATGGACGATTATGGCGTTTCCACTTGGTTAGCGGTGGTTCTCCCAGGAGCGAGGTCTCCTGGGGGAGGGGAATATGGAATTATGGGTGATGTCGGAACGTCTTCGAGCCGGTTGGGGCACGGCTGAGGACAGGGACGATTCCAGTTAAAATTGTGCCTTAGGGACACCCAAAGACCTCTTGTTGTTGGGCATTACATTGTTGAATTTGCACTTATGGGTATGTTTTAAGGTTATGGTATTTTATTCTTTGGTTAATAAAATTGGCTGCTGTGGCCGTATAAAACCCATGTCACTCAGTCCGTGTTTTTATTCTAAATAGTAAGGACCCAGGTTGACGAATCCTTTAGTCAGGGCTTTTACTCCAGGGTTAGCAGCACCCAGCTTCAGATGTTTTGTAGCACACATGCAAAACAGAGCCAGGTCTCCTCTCAACTCCTACTCCACCCACCAACACTGGGAGTATCCTGCCTTATGTGCTGCTTCCTGGAGGCTGCTTAACCCTGTAGGGACTGGAGTCCCTGTAGTAAGGAGTGGAGACCCTTTTCCCACCCAGGCCTCCAAAATTCTGGGTCCCAAATAAGCCACTACTAATGCCGAGAGGACTGCAAGTCCAGGAATCACTCACCCTGTACGGGTGAGACCCCTGAGTACACCAACCCACCCCCCCTTAAAGAGACCACAACCCGAATATAGGTGTCACATAGCACCCGTCCAGGACCCACCCTTGGCATCCTGTACAAAACGTACTTTGTGAAGATCCCTACACATTTATTTTTCTGAATTGTGAGATTGTTCACTTTGCTCTGTGAATCGGCACTGCTGTGTCACTCATTTCACAGAGTCTGCCTTCTGAACTACAGAGGTGCTGAAAGGAGGAGTTTCAGGAGGTGGCGTCAGTACAGGAATCACAGCTTGTAGCAGCAGGGACTATGGGGTATGTAATCCTTATAATTGAAAGAAAACAACTGTAAAGCATGCAGTAAATTCATGAAGTTGTAGAAAGAAATAAACAGCAGACAGGCAGCACTCACAACATGAATGAGGTTTTTCAAGTTAGCTTACCGTATATACTCGAGTATAAGCCGAGTTTTTCAGCACACTTTTTTGTGTTGAAAATGCCCCCCCTCGGCTTATACTCAAGTCACCTTTTTGCACCTGATCTCCCGGACTTTGGGGACCCGGTACCGGCCGGCCGTAGGTCCCCAGGACCCCAAACTTGGCACACATGTAGCCCCAAAGTTTGTTGTCCGGGGGACCTACGGCCGGGGAGCACCACTTTTTCAAAGCCGGACACCCCTTCCATAGACTCCCATGTTAAATGGTAATTTCTCCAGAGATTTTGGGGACCCAGTACCGACCGGTCGTAGGTCCCCTGGACCCGGGAACTTGGCACACATGTAGCCCCATTTCTTCTCTACAAGTGTGCAAAGTTTGTTGTCTGGGGAACCTACGGCCGGGAGAACCGATTTTTCAAAGCCGAGCACTCCTTCCATAGACTCCCATGTTAAGCGTAAGTCTAGTCATGGACAGTGAGGCATGGGCACAGTGAGGCATGGGCACAGTGACAGTGAGGCATGGGCACAGTGAGGCATGGGCACAGTGAGGCATGGGCACAGTGAGGCATGCACATAGACACAGTGAGGCAAAGTGAGGAACAGTGAGGCATGTAGATGGACACCCTAGGCTTATACTCGAGTCAATACGTTTTCCCATTTTTTTGTGGTAAAATTAGGTGCCTCGGCTTATATTCGGGTCGGCTTATACTCGATTATATACGGTACCTTAGATTGCCATATGTAACTATTGTTTGTATTGCTATTACAATGCTGATGTTATAGTTTCTGCAGTGACCATAAAACTTCTTTACCTTCAAGAAGATCACTTTAAAGTCCATTTAAAAGCATGTGTTTTTATTATTAGCACATATGCTTGCTAAAGTAGCACAGAATTCGGGACTTCATTGTGTTACAGCACAGGCTGCTTATATCTCTTCATGTGTCAAGGAAAAAATAGCATCAGCTGGCAATGTCTGCACAATATTGAAATATCGGGTTTGGACCGACTTACACAAACACTGCTGAAAATGTTTTTGAGACTCAGTGTAAGATGCTATGTAATTCAATTTCACTCATTTACTCAGCAAATTCAAAGCAAAGATGTGCATAAGCTTTTTACAATATACAGTAGATTTCCTTGTGACATTTTCTATTACGGAGACAAATAATGACAGCAGTACAGTGAAGCAGCCACAGATCTTATTAAGAATTACGTGATGTATGCTGCGTGCAGCAAGGTGACACCACACAGAGGACAGACAGAGATTATTTAATTTTCACTTTAATACAGCAAATGCATTAACCCAATTAATCAAAAAGCTTGTCATGAATGTTTACAGACAAATATGTGCTAATGGCATTTGCTCAGTAATTGTATTAGTAAGTACTGTGTCTATTCACACATGCAAACACTGTTTGTGAAAATACAATACACTACAAGTTAGTTTTAGTAATGACAAAATCTTTAAAATCTTACTGACTGGCAGTTAGCAAAGATGCTTACTTAAAGCGGAGTTCCACCCAAAAATGGAACTTCCGCTTTTCGGATTTCTCCCCCCTTCGGGTGTTACATTTGGCACCTTTCATGGGGGAGGGGGGAGCAGATACCTGTGTAATCCAGGAACATTAAAACCTTGGTTTGAGAGTAACTTGGTTTGAGAGCGTTTTGCAAGACAAGCATACAATTTTAATACATTTTGACTTGATATACAAGCGATGTCATGATATACAAGTAGCGTCATGTCACAACTTTGTGTAAAAGAGAAGAAAGGTGCCTCTAAGTGTAGCAATATGGTTACATTTAATGAAGGTACAAAATGAAAGGCATCAGAAGATTATTAGATGTGAGTGTACCAAATAAAAACAATTATAAAGAAAAAGAGAAGCCGGAGCTGATACGAAGTATAGGCAGAGGGCTGGCATAAATAGAGTAGTCAGGGAACAGAAGGGTTAAATGTTAGGGGAGTGAGGAAGTGTGGGGAGTGGGGGTGGGCGGAGCAACTATTTTCCCGGGGGAGGAGGGGCCCGGGGGAACGTGCAGGTCACTCACAGGGCAGCGTTTTGAGAGGAAGCTCGTGCTGCAGCTTCTCTCTCACATCATGGCGGATTTGGAGACCTTCATTGCGCAATTACGCGCCGCGGCAGCATCTCGAGGGGCCGACTGGATCCAGGAGCAGATCTCAGCCATCGCCCAGGAGCCCGTGGAAGATCCGGTGGAAGGTACTTCTGGGGGCCAGCGTGCTAAGAGGTCAAGGCCTCCTGAGCGCTTATCCCCCCCCACTTCTCCCCGAGCTCAGGGCCATTTTGGGAGCCCACCTCAGGTGGCCCCTCCAGGCACCCCTGCTTCCACACCCATCTCGGCGGCGAGGGGTAGCGCTGGGAGGAATCCCCGTCGTAGGCGGAGCTCGTTTGGCAGCGACCGATGCGCAGTCCCCCCCCCGGTCCCGCCAGCGCGTCGCGGAAGAGTGGATCGGGCGGCTGCTCCCCTTGGCGATGCTCCGGTCAGGGAGGCAGCCCGGCGCAGAAGAGGTCGCCCGCGGGCGCCGGCCCGGGGTCCTTTGCGGCCGGCGGTCCCCCCCCCCACAACTTGGCTCCCCTGGACGTGCCCGCCCGGGGGCGGAGATCAGAAGGAGGACGGCAGGATAACTGTGCACGGAGTTTCGGGTGCTGCTGGAGCAGGAGCGAGGCGATGCCCGGGGGCTGGGAACGGCGCTTTCAGACCTGTAGTCGGCGCCTCTTCGTTGGTGGTCCCGTCAGTGGCAAGTCACCTGGATGCAGCTGTCCTCCGGTCGGAAGGGGAACTTTCCAGCTCTGAGGACGAGCGGTGGGAAGTGGACGCAACGGTGGATACGGGACGTGCGGCTGTGGGACCTTCTCCTGTGCAGCCAGGTAAGTCACATGCTAACACTTTTTCTTCTTTACACGCTGCATGGGGGGTTTGCTGGGGTTTGGGGCGGGGGGCGGCGGGGGGCAGGGTGTTCCCCCTCCCCCGCCAGTGTTGGTTAGCACCCCTACACCCCACGCGGCGGCCACGGCGGCTGCTCCGTCGGGTACAGGGGGGGAATTACAAGGTCTTTTGTCAGGTTTGCGCTCTCTAGTTCAGCAATTTGAGGTGGGGCCGGTCACCTCTTCCCCTGTGTCCGGGTGGGTTCCCGTTCAGTCCGCGCCAGTGGTAGCAGCGGGGTCAGGGGGGGGTGGCAGGTCAGGAAGGGGGGGAGGTGGGTCCAGTGGTTCGCCTAGTGGCGGACAAGCTGGCTAGTGAAAGAGATTCTGGAAAAACAACAGACGTCGTGCGTTTGGCGGATGCCGCAAAATGCGAGGTGTATGTGTGTTTTGAGGGTCCATTGGGGTCACATCTCAAGTCGGAGGTGAGGGAAAAAATCTGGAAAGGTGAGTACGTGGAGATTTTTTCTTTATTGCCCCTCGAGAAGTTTAACCTGGATAGGGTGAAACCGGACGAGTCGAAAAAGGAAGAGGAAGAAAAGCGTCGTTATCGCCTTATTCCTCGCTCCTTTGTTAATTGGCTTCAGGCGTTCGGCATATTAGCTAGCGTACTGGGCGAAAAACAGCCTGAGTGCTACTCTGCGTTGTTTTGCTACCAGGATGCCATTGGGGAGGCTCACAGGGTTTATGGTGGGCAGGCTTGGCTGCGGTACGATGAACAATTTCGTCAGCGAAAAGCCGTTCGCCCGTCTATCCGCTGGGATCATAAAGATATTAGTTTATGGATGAAGCTTATGTCTTCGGCGCGCTCCCCCACGGCGTTTTTTCAGGGGAAGGTCGTGGTTCGGAGTCCCCAGGGCAGTCGGCCGCAAAGAAAAAAGGGGTTTGTTGGCAGTACAATGAAGGAGCCTGTAGGTTTGGAAACGGTTGCCGTTTCAAGCACGAGTGCTCCGGCTGCGGGGGTAGCCACCCATTGTCCAGGTGTTTTAAACAAGGTAAGGGACGGGCTGGGGACGCTTCGGGAAAGGGGGAGGACTCTGGTGATGGTAGTAAGGATGCTTCCTTTTCTAAATAGGTACCCGGATCGGGCGGCTGCCCGACTCCTGGAAATGGGTTTTAGGGAGGGTTTCCGCATTCCGTGTTCATTGGAAATTATCCCCCCAGTGGCGCGGAATTTGCGTTCTGCATTGGAGCATCCAGGGGTAGTTTCGGACAAGTTGGCCAAGGAAGTGTCACTGGGCCGCATGTCCGGCCCGTACCCGGCCCCTCCATTGTCGAACTTGGTAGTATCTCCCTTAGGGGTGGTACCGAAGAAGGAGCCGGGAAAATTCCAGTTAATTCACCATTTGTCCTTTCCAAAGGGTGGGTCAGTCAACGATGCCATTAACCCAGAGGCCTGCTCGGTGTCATATACTTCATTTGATGCGGCCGTGTGCTGGGTTAGGAGGTATGGAAAGGGGGCGCTTATGGCAAAGACGGATGTGGAAGCAGCATTTCAGCTCTTGCCGGACAGTTTTTACCTGCTGGGATGCAGTTGGCAGGACTCGTTTTTTGTTGACCATTGTCTTCCGATGGGCTGTTCGGTCTCATGCTCGCTGTTTGAGACGTTCAGTTCATTCCTGGAGTGGGTGGTCCGGGATGTGTCGGGCATCAATTCTATCATTCATTACTTGGATGATTTTTTGTGCGTGGGTCCTCCGTCGTCGGGGGTGTGCAGGGTATTGCTGGCTACGCTACAGCATGTTGCGGATCGTTTCGGGGTCCCTTTGGCGCCGGAAAAAACGGTGGGTCCTGTGTCTGAGATCAGTTTTTTGGGCATTGTGATCGATTCCCGGGCCATGGAGTGCCGTCTTCCGGAGGACAAGTTACTTGACCTTCGGGCGACGGTACGTTCAGTGGCTGTTACACGGAAAATTCAGTTGAAACAGCTTCAGTCCCTGTTGGGAAAGCTGAATTTTGCGTGTCGGATCATTCCGATGGGTCGGGTGTTTTGCCGCCGCCTATCATCCGCCTCAGCGGGTGTGTTTTCCCCTGGGCATTACATAACACTCAAGCGGGAGCACCGGGACGACTTGCGTGTTTGGCAGGTCTTCTTGGATTCGTACAATGGCCGGTCAGTATGGATGACGGGCCCCGTTAGCAATTTTGACCTGGATTTTTATACCGACGCGGCCGGGTCGTCCGGTTTTGGGGCATATGTGGGGGGGGCGGTGGTGTGCGGATAAGTGGCCGGAGGATTGGCTGGAGGCTGGGTTCCTGCGCAACTTGGTTTTGCTGGAACTGTTCCCGGTCGTGGTGGCATTGGAAATTTGGGGCGATATTTTTCGGGATCGGAAGATTCGCCTGCACTGTGACAATTTGGGGGTGGTACAGGTGATTAACAAAGTTACTGCTTCATCGTTGCCAGTTGTGCGCTTGCTGCGTTACTTGGTACTGCGCTGCTTACAAATTAATGTTTTTCTGTATGCAGTACACATTCCGGGGACGACTAATGAGGTGGCTGATGCTTTGTCTCGATTTCAGTGGGACAGGTTTTGGGAGTTGGCACCGGGAGCGGAGCAACACGGGTTTCCTTGTCCCCAGCATCTCTGGCACCTGGCGTTGGAACCATTGCAGGTCTGATACGGAATTCTGTGAGCAGTGGTACGTGGTCGGCATATGCAAAGATCTGGCGGGAGTGGTGTGATCTGCAGGATAGAGTGGGGCAGGTGTCAGGGGATGGGGTAGTCTCTTTATTGTTATACTTCATCGGTTTATGTTTTGAGAGGGGGGTGTCGGCCTCGGCCATGGATAAGAAGATTGCTGGCTTGGCTTTTTGGTTTAAAATGGGGGGGGGATCCCACTAATTCGTTTGGGGTTCACCAGGCATTGAAGGGTTACAGAAAGGGCAGGAGGTCCCGTGACAGCAGGCGCCCGGTTACATTTCCTATGTTGCACCAGTTGCTGGGTCAGGTGAGTAGGGTTTGTTTTTCCAGCTATGAAGCCAGCCTGTTTCGGGCGGCTTTTACGTTGGCCTTTTATGGAGCTTTCCGGTTGAGCGAACTGGTCAGCTCTTCTAGGAAGGCTAGGGGAGGCATTTTGGTAGGTGATGTTTGTTGTGGGGGTGCGGCAGTGGCGATATACCTGAGGCGGTCCAAGACAGACCAATTGGGAAAGGGTAAGTACGTTCACGTGTACGAGGTGCCGTCGGCGTTAGTTTGTCCGGTGGCAGCTGTACGGGAGTTTTTGGCGCTACGCCCGCCTGTGGGGGGATCGTTTTTGGTGCACCAAGATGGCCTGTCCTTATCAATGTTCCAGTTCTGTTCGGTGTTCAAGAAGTGTTTAGTGGAAGGGGGGTACGACCCTTCGGATTATTCGGCCCACTCCTTCCGCATCGGGTCTGCCACGGAGGCAGCCAGGTGGGGTTTGGATAAGTCGGTGATCAAACGAATAGGGCGATGGGAATCTGAACGTTTCAAGCTGTATGTTCGCCCTCAATTGATTTAGTGTTTAGGATATATGGGTTAGTTTGGATGTGGGGGGGGGGGGTACTGTGATATGGTAGTGGTGGTTCCATGTGTTCAAAAATTTTTCTTACAGAACATCCCGTTGGCCTCGTGTGGATCATGGGCCACTCTTATGTGCATTGGGGAGCCCTGCGGGCAGACGTTCGGCCGAACGGCCGCCAGTTGGGAGTTCCAAGGGAGGTGGCGAAGGGGCGATGGATCGGGATTCCGGGCATGCTGTGGAGCAGGGTGCTGCCGGAGGTTCATAAATACTCCCGCCTGGATCGAGCCCCTGATGTATTGGTGCTGCATGTCGGGGGCAATGATTTGGGAGTCAGGTCCATGCGGCATTTGGTGAGGGATATAAAATTTGATGTGCTGCGTATTCGCAATGATTTTCCCCAAACCCAGGTGGTGTGGTCCAATATTGTTGGCCGCACGTCTTGGAGGTGGGCTCGGTCAGTGGACAAAATCAACAAGGCACGCATCAAAGTAAATAAGGAGGTGGGCAGGTTTGTTGTGCGCAATGGGGGGATGGTAGTCCGTCATAGGGACCTTGAAGTGGATACTGTTCGGTATCTTAGGGGGGATGGTGTTCATCTAAATGCGGTGGGGATTGATTTGTGGTGTTTGGCGTTGCAGGATGGCATCCAAAGGGCCCTGCGTTGTGTGTGTCGTCCACAGGTGTAAGGTCTCACACCTGTGGGCGGTGGCGGTTGGGGATTCTTGGAGGCAGTACACAATGTGACCAATTTGGCAGAAGTAGGGAACCGTCAAGGTATGGGATCCTCGGGTGATGCCAGCTAACCGTGGTTTAGCTGGCATCGGTTGATGGGTACCAGCGTGGGGAAGGTTCAGAGTTATGATGCTTGAGCCGGTGCACTGCGGCTGGGATCTTTGAGGGCCACGCGGGTATAAGAAAATAAAAGGTCAATGCCTTCAATTGTCTCCAACAGGGTGCAACTATATCTGAAAAGGATGGTTTTTGGTGATTTAAAGATGTGTTGGGTTTATTGTTATGTTTAATTTGTTAATAAAATGGCCAAGCGGCCAATTTTACCCAAAATGGTTGTCGCCTGGTCATTTATAGTTTAAGTTATAATTTGGGGGGTAAGAAGGTTATGTAGTTTATCTGACTTACTATAGTCAAGAGAAGCCCGGAGCTGATACGAAGTATAGGCAGAGGGCTGGCATGAATAGAGTAGTCAGGGAACAGAAGGGTTAAATGTTATGGGGAGTGAGGAAGTGTGGGGAGTGGGGGTGGCCGGAGCAACTATTTTCCCGGGGGAGGAGGGGCCCGGGGGAACGTGCAGGTCACTCACAGGGCAGCGTTTTGAGAGGAAGCTCCCACCCTCCCGCCCCTTTTTGTTTGTATTGTTTTGTTTTGCAGGATGTGATTGGAAATATATGGGGGTAGGCGGTTGGGGATTCTTGGAGGCAGTACACAATGTGACCAATTTGGCAGAAGTGGGGAACCGTCAAGGTATGGGATCCTAGGGTGATGCCAGCTAACCGTGGTTTAGCTGGCATCGGTTGATGGGTACCAGCGTGGGGAAGGTTCAGAGTTATGATCCTTGAGCCGGTGCACTGCGGCTGGGATCTTTGAGGGCCACGCGGGTATAAGAAAATAAAAGGTCAATGCCTTCAATTGTCTCCAACAGGGTGCAACTATATCTGAAAAGGATGGTTTTTGGTGATTTAAAGATGTGTTGGGTTTATTGTTATGTTTAATTTGTTAATAAAATGGCCAAGCAGCCAATTTTACCCAAAATGGTTGTCGCCTGGTCATTTATAGTTTAAGTTATAATTTGGGGGGTAAGAAGGTTATGGAGTTTATCTGACTTACTATAGTCATGTTGTTATGAATAGATTTACTATGTACCGGTATATAATGGTTGATTCCTAGAGAATACATTTCCCTTACCTAGCTAATGTTTACCTAGAGCATTAATTTTTGATGGAAACCCACTGACAATATAAAACTGTCCTTAATATGCAAGTGAATTTGTATCGGAAACAAAAACAACAAAAGAAAAAAAACTGAAAAAAGAATACAAACTCCATGGAAACTGTGTTGTGGTGGGAACCAAATCTGTGATCACAAGGCTACATGACAGCAATTCTAATGGAACTATACGCTAAGATACAACTAAAAGTTTATTTTCAGAATGAATAAAGTTGCATACTTGTAAAGCAGCAAATCTGACATTCAGCAATCATTCTCTGCAGGTGAATCTTCAAGGCGCATGTATTTTGTATAAAAGTGATTGATTCTCCACTGGAAAGTCACTTTTACTGCTTTCTAAATAGTCAAACAGAACAAAACTACAGCATACTCAATGTAATGTGTCTGTAAGTCAATTAGTAATATCAGGTCTGTTATCCTGAGCACTTTGTTCATGTTATTAAAACTATTAGCAGTGGACCTATATACCAAAGTGTGTAGGTGTTTCTCAAATGAGAAATCTCAACGGAACAGTTGAGATGACTTTAAGGCGTCTTGAACACAGCAGCATTAAAAAGCTGAGTACAGTACAGTGGTTGTTTTTTTTAACTCTTTAACTAAAATGTAACCCCATTGTTTAGTGTGTGCGTGTACACACAGATGCATAAGCAATGCGAAAAAAAAAAAAAAATCTGCTTTTCCAGTTAGTATATTGCGCTGGTAAGCACAAATATGCGCATATGCGAGTATCAGCATAAATAGCTTACACAACAACATTCTGAGAATCACAACACGAGTATACGATTATGTGCAAATATGTGAATGTGCGCAAATGCAGCCAATATAAACGCCTGAAATTACGTCCACAAACACAGATGTTCAAACATCAGTACCGTGTGCAAGAGGCCTAAACCCCCACATGATCAACAATTATAATCTTGTTCAAACAACAGATGAAGCAAGTGAGAAAGCATTGCTTGTTTAAATGTTCTGCATCTGAGCATTCCTGATCTATTTCGTGAATAATAAATATTTAATTGCTTCAGCCTACTGAAGAAATATGCTAATTGCTTCATGCCTCTCCAGACCAACTCACAAAACTCAATGATTTTTGTCTGCTTTTATAACTGCCAAGGTTCCATAAGAGAAGTTGCATATGATCTGAATATTCAACCATTATCATCAGTGGCAGCTGGTGCTCCATTTTTTAGAGGGGGCCGGCAATCATACCAAAGGCCACCCCTCTCCTCAGCCGGTAGGTTGGTCGGTTGGTCGCACCCCTTCACCATCGTTGATTGTCAGCCCACCAGCCCTGCACTTACCCCATCTACGTGGTGGGCGGGCAGCGCTTCCTCCTCGGTGGCTTCACCCTGTGTCTCTTTGGCTTTACAGTGTCTTCCCCTGTGTCTCCTCCTCCTCAGCAGCCAATACGATCGCTTCTTCTCTTGGCCAATCGGTTCTCAGGACCCGTTTCCTAATTGGCTGGGAGGAGAATCAGGAAGACAATAGCGAATATTAATTTGCAATTGTCACACAACTGGGTGGGCTCAGGGCGCAATGTTCTGCGCCCCGAGCCCACCCTTTTTTAAAGCCAATTGGAGCCTCTGGCTCTAATCATGTGCTTCTAAAAAAAAAAAACACTGTAATTTATGCGTCCGGCACCCTGCATATAGATTAAGGGCCAGGCACATGGATTAGGAGGGCCCCTTATGGACGGGCCGCCGCTGACTACCATATATGTGACCTTTGTTGTTGATTGTAGCATTTTATATTTAAGGCTTTTTTGTTACAGTGAACCTGTTTCCAGATCATGCACACTAAAGTATTTGCATATTTGTTCACCTCTGTAGATGGAGGCATTGTGGAGACATTTGTCTTTGAAGTTCATAACAGAAGCACAGAAATCAGTTCATGTCTGTTACAGCAGAATCTTGGCAGCTTGCCGGTCTTCTAACGTAAACAAACAACAAAGAGATGTTAGAAAGTGACTAAAACTCTACTCCAGAGCCTGTGTTGTCATGTCTGGGTATCTTTGAGAGTTTATAACTTCACAATAAATTCACAATGGCATGTTAAAGTGTTACTAAACCCACAACAGTAAAATCAGTATGTACACTATATGCAGTAAAGCATGCTTGTTGTACTCAATTTGGAACCTAAGGGCTTAATACTCTGCATTGTGTAAAAAAATTGTGTCTTCTCAGATCTTCCCCTTCTTCCACTGTCTACAATCCATCTCCTGATAAGAGTCTTTGGAGTCACTTTGCACATGCTCAGTTTGGTGTGCATTGCTAGAGAGTTTTTTTTTTCTTGGGAGGGTGCATGTGATCAGCACAGGGCCAATCAGCATTGTCCAGACAGAGGGCCAGGGGTCCTGCAGCCTCAGAGTAGAATGAAAACTCCTTCTACAAGCTTTAACCAGACACTGCTAGAAGTCACAAGACTGCTATATACTGCTGATGATAAAAGGTATTTAGCAGTTTATATTTACTAAAATAATTGCATTTCCATGTTCTGTGTACTGTGGGAGACCAGATATAGTAAATTCAGGGTCCTGGGTTTAGTAATACTTTAATATAGGATTTAGGAGCCAAATAATTAGAGGCTTAGAGGTACATGTTTATTGATTTTTTTAGAAGTTGCTAGATACACTGAATACTGTGCAGAATCTTAAATGCAAACGTCCTACAGTTGTTAAAAATTCCAACGCCTTACCTAAGCTGCAAAGCTGCAAGGAAAGACAACTGTAGAAGCAGTGCCTCTCTACAATGGTATAACAAGTTTTCCAGAATGCCTATTGGTACGCTCAGTCCTCAGCAAGCAACTTTGATTGTTAGATGCTACTGGAAATGTCTACTGTCTGGATAGGATTTTTCCACCTTGTATGGTGCACTGAACTCTAAGAACAGCCACAGATTTAAAGAGAAGTTGGACATGGACATTTCATTCGGTTTGGCTTAACCCACAAAGTCTAAAGAATGTGCTAGTGCCGGCTTACTGAAGGGGATAAAAGTTGGAACTGACTTCCTAAGTTGTCTTTCTCCCCAACAGCAGTCACCTGGCAAAATCAGCTAAAGACATAAGATGGTTGCTCACTCCTGCTAAAAGGGGCCTCATTCAGCAGTTATTATCTTACATCTTATCATCTTATCAATTCAAGGCAATGCTTTTTTTATTTTTTTATTTTGGATTTGGAGTGGAGAGGAATAAGGAGACTTCGTAGGTTTTTATTGCTGTCTGTGCCTCATTAGGGAGATCCCCCCTATTCTCTGTTTGTCCTGTTTATGGTTATCACCAAGAGTAAAAGTAAAGGGAAATCCCAAATTTTTGGCTGTCCCCATAACAGGAATAGGAAGGAAATCTTCCAATAAGCACAATAGTTCTGGTGACCCTGGTGACAGCCAGGGATTCTCTCACTTCTAAGGAATTTCCACTCACTTCCTTCTTGTTTTGTCTGTGGGACAGGAAGTTAAGGGAAATGGAAATTTCCCCAATGGAACACAGATTGCAAAAAACAAACAAAAAAAAACGACTATCCAAAATGAAACAAATAAAGTTTTGTCTTTAGTTCTGCTTTAAAACAAACTTTAAGAATCCTAATGAAAAGCAAGCCCTGACAAGTGCATACTACAGTATTATCGTTTTGTAGCCACCTATAAGGTGGAAAATGACCACACACTGTGGGAACAAAAGACATTTGGTTATTCTTCTTCAGGAACTCACATATCGGACACTGATCATTTGATCTGCCCATGTTCTGTCAAGTCATGTTTAAGGCTGGGTTCACACTAGTGCAAATTGGATGTGGGTTTCCCCGCATCCAATTCAAATGACAGGAGATTGAGATTGTGATTGAAGATTTAGGTATTAAATATAAATTTGCTTACTGGATATTGTTAATGATTCTGACAAATCTAAGAGAATATTTGAAAGTACATGAAACAGCTAATAGGCTTATATTAGAAATAAATTTAAATATATGTAAAACCAATCACAAACATCTCATACACATTTTAACATGTAAATATAATTCAAAAGTCATTTTCAATATTTTTAAATCTGCAGCTTTCTATAAAATAATGTCTGGTGGTCCAGGTACTTCCCGTTATAAGGTGACACTTCTATAAATAACTGCGCTAAACCCAAATATAAAACAAAAGTGAAAGCTGCTAACAGTCAAACAAACAAAGTCTAATGGAAATAATGGGAAAATAGTGTAGAGCTAATATTATAGTTTCTATTAATACTGATATACTGTACAATACAGGAGAGAGTGGCAAACTATAATTAGTAACTCAGTTACAAAGTGTACATCTGTTTTACGAACCAAAAAGTTCAGTTTTACTATTCCAAATTAATCCTGCGGAGTACAAATTGAAAAGGGCAGAAACTTTTTAATTTCTAATATCTGGCATGAACAATGCAATAATTATCTAAATTAGTGCACTATCACTCTAAAAAAGTATTTTCATAGAACATAGAAGAGTGATGGGAGAAAAAGACCAGATGGCCTATCAAATCTGCTTTATTTTTGGTTGTTGTTTGACCTTTTAACTTATACATACTGGGAAAATAGTGTAGCGCTAATGGTATACATGTGTAAGGGATGGCTCCAGGGTATTAGGAAATATCCCGGTGTGTACCAAGTCTGACTCGACCCTGAAGGGACGTTTGCTGTTCCTGTGGCATCCAGCAGCTGCGATCAGGGAATTGTACACCTTGACCCATCGGGACCGTCCACTTCTGCTCAACAGCGGATCCAGACCATCCAGGACCCTAAGCTCGCATGACCCACTGTTGGAAGACAGGTGTGTCCAACATACAGCTGGTAAGAGTACCCCATTCACTTACCTCAGAAGAGTATTAAGAGTGACTACAAGCAACTCTTTTCTTCACCTCTACTATTCAGTGTCACTTCAATAGGAAGAAGTTCCATTTGCTGTTTTTCCTGTTTTTGTGGACTCTGTTTTACATTTTTATCACTATATTGGAAGCCTATATTCATGTTTGGGACTTCACCATACATCACTTATAGTGTGTTTTGTATACATGTCCTTTTTTGTCATTTACCTTGAAGTTTATGCACAAAGGGTTTTCACTGTGTTTTTTGAGTTTTAATACACAGGAACCATCCCTTACACATTTATACCATTAGCGCTACACTATTTTCCCAGTATGTATAAGTTAAAAGGTCAAACAACAACCAAAAATAAAGCAGATTTGATGGGCCATCTGGTCTTTTTCTCCCATCACTCTTCTATGTTCTATGAAAATACTTTTTTAGAGTGATAGTGCACTAATTTAGACAATTATTGCATTGTTCATGCCAGATATTAGAAATTAAAAAGTTTCTGCCCTTTTCAATTTGTACTCAGCAAAATTAATTTGGAATAGTAAAACTGACCTTTTTGGTTCGTAAAACAGATGTACACTTTGTAACTGAGTTACTAATTAGAAGATTTACTGTTCTCTGTTCATGAACGTCAACTGTAACTTTCAACTAAGTTCAGCTAACTTGCTAGGACTTTGAGGGAACTGCCCCACAGCTTCTCAGTAAGCGGAGGTGAATCAGCAGAAAATATATAGGGCTCTCTGGCAAAGCAATATTTGTATGAGAAGATGCAGAGACAGCTGGCCTGAAGTGAGAGGATAAGCAGGTCCCTTGAGTAACAGCCCTAAAGTACATTAGTTAAAAATAAAGGCCAAATGCTTCATTGCAGCAGGTGGCAAACAAGACTCAAATACCTAAGTGAAATGGTGGTTACCAAAAAAGAAGAGATTTGGAAGTTTACAGAGAAAATTACTAAGTGACAGTTAGAAAAAATTGAATGAAAAATAGATTACAGAGCCATAAAGTAGTGAATGTGTATGTCTTATTTTTGGACAATAAGGAAATCGTTTAGTGTCACTTAAATTTCATGGCTAACACAAGTACTTTATTTCACAAATCACAAGGTGCCTACGTTTTAACATTATTGTTAAAGTGGTTGTAAACCCACTTTGGCAACTTGCACCTACAGGTAAGCCTAGATTAAGGCTTACCTGTAGGTGCAAGAAATATCTCCTTAACCTACACGGTTAAGGAGATATTTGCTGAAAACACAGCACCGATGTCTACGGCACATGCGCACCGTAGACAACGGCGCAGGCGCATTAGCGGGCCGGCATCATTGCCGGTTTTCTGAATGGGATCTTGCCGCCCGAGCGCGCATGCGTGTGACGTCATCGCCACTCCGGCCAATCACAGCGCCGGAGCGGCGATAACAGGAAGAAGCTCCGAGCGGACATGGCGGCGGCGGAGAACGAGGAGGACTTTGGGGGCTTCAATTTCAGGTAAGTGCCACATAATGAGCTAGTATGCTATGCATACTAGCTCGTTATGCCTTTCTCTTGCAGGGGTTTGTTTAGCAAAAAAAAGTTTTAGAGGGTTTATTTCTTCTTAAACCTAGCCATGTTAAAGGCAAGGTCAAGGTCTCTTTAAATACGCAGGAAAGATTTTAGTTAAACAAGATTCCCATTCTTGTAAAAATGTTCTGTGCCTGTGTTTCTCTTGATTTAGGTCATTTTCTTTTCATGGAAAACTAGAACAAGACCAAAACCTCTGTTTGAAAACCCAAACACATCTGCTGCATTGTTTGGGGAAAAAAATACAAGAAGTAGAACAAGCATTTTAGTCTAAAAAGGATAGACAAAATCAGGGGGTTACAATTCACCCTGTATGTATGAATTTCTGGATTTAATTTTGGGGCCCCATTTAAGGACGAGAGTCTTGGACTTCAGAAGGAGTGAAGAAGAAGTAGAGAAGAAGTGTATGCAGTATTCGCAGCACTGTAGATGAGCTGTCATTTGACTCTACGCCTATAAAGCAGTGCTTATGGGCTGAGTATTAATGGGTGCAGGAAAGGTGTGTAGCACTACCATCGTAGGAGCCGCTGGTAGTTTGTCCGGGTCTTCCCCACTTTTTCTCCGCAGACAGGCACAAGGTAGATTCACACAGCCAGGTGCACACATGCTTCCGCTCGTTGTCTTCAATGACCAGTCATGGGGTTTTGTTTTTGTTTTTTTGAAGAACTTGGCTAGGGAAGGGGATTTAATGAGATACTCCACAAAATAGAGCAATTGAGGACACCTAACTAATCTCTTGGTTAAGCTCTGGTGAAGTCCCTGCTGATAGCAGTTAACAGACTTCTCCTTGAAAGTAGCACCAAGAAGCTTCAGGAGTAAGCAAAGTCCCTCAGTAGTAATGGTAGCAGTGGAAGCTCCTCAGGTACAAGCTATTTACGTCAGACTGCTTGGCAATCCAAAAGTAGTAGAACTGAGCAAAGTCCTATGCAGGAGCAAACAGTTGGACAAGCTTTTCAGAACACTAACCAGTGTTCCCCTTTTCTGACCCTCAGCTGACTATATAGCACACCAGAAAGGGTTAAAAGCACAAGTTTATAGATCCTTTAGGTTATCTGCACTCACAAAATGTCCAGAGACGGCTGGTAGTCTCCATCCAACTTCCAAGCGACACTCTATACCAGTGATACCAGACCAGATCCTGAACAGACAGCTCCTTTAGCCAGTAGACATGTGCGATTAGTTTTGTACGAATTGAAAATTCGTACGAATTTCCAAAAATTCGTACATTCGGAAGCATCCGAAATACGAATTTCTATTCTTACAAATTTTATACGAAATACGAAATTTCGTTGACGAATTTCGTTTTGGGAGTGGGAGAATGCTCAGACTGGTACTGGTAGTCGATGGGAGATTCAGAATTGGACAAAATAAGAATGTTCGTTAAGATTGTTTTATTATTGTCATAATAATTACAATTATTCGTTATGATAAAGTTAAAAACCCAGGAAGTCAGCACAGCACAGCACAGGGATGATGGGAGCCCATCATAATGAGCACAGCAGGGGTACAGCCCCAGGAGGAAGTCAGCACAGCACAGCACAGGGATGGTGGGAGCCCCTCATAATGAGCACAGCACAGGGATGGTGGAAACCCTCATAATGAGCACAGCACAGGGATGGTGGTGTCAGGGATCGGATGGGAGACTGAATTGACGAGGTAGGCCTCTCTTATATCTCCTGTCCTGGCTCCGCTGGAGGTGAGACAGAGGAAGCCGAAGGACAAGAGGGACACGAGTGCCTGGAGCAGGAGGTCCCGGGAGAACAGTTTGGCAGGGTTCAGCAGACTGGAGGAGGCTGTGATGTGCTGAGCAGGAACAGGTAACAGCCAGGCAGGTAGCCGGGGGTTAACAGCAACCAGGAACAAGGTCTCAGGAATAGTCAGGTTCGTCAGCAGGCGGGCAGCGAGGTACAAGATCATAGACAGAGCCAGAGTCGGGAACGGAGCCGGGTCAGAGATGGACATCAGTACAGGAACAAGGTCAAGAGCAAGCCGGGTCAAAATACTAGGGAGACACACAGGATCAGAGCAGGATTCAGGAACACAGCTGAGATCAGTCAGCAAAGCACAAGAGCCCAGACTCCCTTTAAATAGGCTGTCTGGCGCCAAAGAAGAATTAGGCTTGTGCGTGCGCGCCCGTGCGCGCATGCACATTCGCAAATGCGGGTTCTGGCGCGCATGCGCGCCTGTTTGCCATTCTATTGGAAAGACTATGTGCTTGTGCACGTCTGTGTGCAAAACGTCTCACAGGAATTCCCTGACATTGCCCCCCCTTAGGGGCAGCCTCCGGATGCCCACAAGAGACCGTTTTTCGGGGTGAAGCTGGAGGTAGGCCTGTATCAACCGGGGGGCATGAACATTAGAGGCTGGTTCCCAGGAATTGTCCTCAGGGCCATAACCCTTCCACTTAATGAGGAATTGAGTCTGACCACCCCTCTTCCTACAGTCCAGAACAGCCTCAACCTCGTATTCTTCACTTCCTTCAACCAATAGTGGGGCAGGGGCTTCAGTGCCACGATTTGGGAAGGGGTTAGAGACCATAGGCTTGAGCAGCGAAATGTGGAACACAGGATGAATCTTTAAACTGTCTGGCAAGGATAATTCAAACGCCACAGGATTGATCCGTTTTTTAATTGAAAAAGGACCCAAGAATTTTGGGCCAAGTTTCTTCGAAGGGCATTTCAATCTTAAGTTAGCTGTGGACAGAAAAACTCTGTCTCCTGGCTTCAAGTTCAGGTTCCCCCTTCTCTTCCTATCAAAAAATTTCTTGTTAGCCGCCTGTGACTTTAGGATAGTCTCTCGCAAGAGCAGATTATTGGTGTTGAAAAAGTCCAGTCTCTCTTGCACAGCTGGTACAGAAGACTCCGTGGGTACATCGGGTAGAAAGGAAGGGTGATACCCATAGTTAACATAGAAGGGTGACTGTTTGATTGCCGAATGAACGGAATTATTATACGCAAATTCTGCCAAGGGGAGTAGAGACACCCAATCATCCTGAGAGAAGGATGAGAAACATCTTAAGTATTGCTCCAAGGACTGATTTGTCCTTTCGGTCTGACCGTTGGTCTGCGGGTGATAAGCAGACGAAAGGCATAGTTCAATCCTCAGAGCTTTACATAGGGCCCTCCAAAATTTGGAGGTAAACTGTACTCCACGATCTGAGGTTATGTTTGCTGGGATGCCATGCAATCTTACAATCTCCTTAATAAATACAGAAGCGGTTTCAGAGGCAGAGGGGGTTCCTTTCAAGGGTACAAAATGAGCCATTTTTGAAAAACGATCCACTATAACAAAAATGGTGGTGAATCCTTCAGACGGGGGGAGTTCCACAATAAAATCCAAGGAAATCATGTTCCAAGGTTTTTCAGGTACAGGAAGAGATTCTAACAATCCCCAGGTCTTGGCACGATCAGACTTGTTTCTGAGACATACGGAGCAGGACCTGACATAATCTCTACAATCCTTCAATAAATTAGGCCACCAAAAGGAACGGGACACTAGGTCAGAGGTCTTGTGAATTCCAAAGTGCCCGGCAAGGGGGTGGTCATGGCATTTCTTGAGGATGTGGACCCTAAACTGCTCAGGAATAAAAATTTGCTCCTTGTGGAAGAATAGTTCATCTCTTGGTTGAAGGTGCAGATCCAGAGGAGGAGGATGATTAGCAACTGCCTCTTTGATTTGGGACATCACATCTGCCTGTAGGAGTAGAAAGTTCTTGGCAGGTAAGATAGTGTCAGGTTCAGGAAGTGGGGTTGATTCAGAGAACATGCGTGAGAGTGCATCGGGTTTACCGTTCTTGGATCCGGGGCGGAAGGTAAGATGAAAAGTGAAACGTGAAAAGAATAGTGCCCATCTGGCTTGTCGGGGTCTTAGGCGCTTGGCAGTTCTTAAATATTCCAAGTTTTTATGATCAGTGAAAATAAGGATAGGATGCGCAGCCTCTTCCAACAGATAGCGCCATTCCTCTAGGGCGGCTTTGATAGCTAGTAGTTCACGATCCCCCACGTCATAATTCTTTTCAGAAGAGTTCAGTTTCCTAGAGAAGAAGGCAATTGGATGAAGTAAGGATTTAGCCCCCTGTCTTTGAAATAGGATAGCCCCAACTGCCGTTTCAGAAGCGTCTACCTCGAGTACGTAGGCCAGAGCAGGGTCAGGGTGTCTTAAAATGGGGGCAGAGGTGAACAAGGTCTTTAATTTTTCAAAAGCATCCTGAGCCTCAGGGGTCCATTTGAACGAAACATGCTGTTTAGTTAACTGGGTGACAGGGGCAATGATGCCGGAAAAGTTTTTAATAAATTTCCTGTAAAAATTTGCAAAGCCTACAAAACGTTGAATGGCTTTCTTGTCCTCAGGAGCAGGCCAATCAAGCACAGCGGCAACTTTCTGCGGGTCCATAGAGATGCCTTCTGCAGAAATAACAAGTCCTAAGAATTGGATAGAAGGTCTTTCAAAGTCGCATTTCTCAGCTTTAGCGTAAAGATGGTGTTGTCGCAGTCTTTCAAGTACTTTCTTTACATGACCCCTATGAAGATCAAGAGAGCTGGAGAATATAAGAATATCGTCCAAGTAGATGATAATGAACAGATCTAAGTAGTCCCGGAAGATGTCATTGACCAGGTGTTGAAATGTGGCAGGGGCATTGCAGAGGCCAAATGGCATGACAAGATATTCATAGTGCCCGAAGCGTGATCGGAATGCGATCTTCCATTCGTCCCCGTTACAGATTCTGATTAAGTTGTATGCACCCCTCAGATCTAGTTTCGAAAACACTTGTGCCCCTCGCAATCTTTGGAAAAGTTCTAGTATTAGAGGAAGCGGATACCGATTCTTAACCGTTATCTTATTAAGATCTCGATAATCGACACAGGGTCTGAGAGTATGATCCTTTTTTTCGACGAAGAAGATGCCTGCCCCTGCAGGAGATGTGGAATGTCGGATGAAGCCTTTCTCCAAATTTTCGTCAATGTAGTGACGGAGGGCTTCTAATTCGGGCTCAGAAAGAGGGTAGATACGGCCAAATGGAATCTCAGCTCCAGGCAACAGTTCTATGGGGCAATCATAGGCCCGGTGAGGAGGGAGAGAGTCTGCATTCTTTTTGTTGAAAACATCGAGAAATTCGTGGTACACTGCAGGAACAATTTTCGAGGTTTCCGGATCGGACTGGATGGCCAGGAGAGGTGTAGTGGTGCGTACCTCATGCGGAACACAGTGTACCAGACAGTAAGGTGAAGAGAAAAGGACCTCTCCTGTAAGCCAATTGATGCTGGGGTTGTGTGCCTTCAGCCAGGGCATACCCAAGATGATGGGGAACATGGGTGACGAGATGACGTCTAGACGTAGGAGCTCTTGATGACTGGCGGAAAAAAGGCAGAGGATGGGGACCGTTTCTTGTGTTACTGGGCCAGACTTGATACCGGAGCCATCAGCGAGGTGTACCACGAACCCTTGTTTCTTGGTACAAAGAGGGAGGTTGTGCTGGGCTGCGAAACCAGAGTCCACAAAGCAGCTGCAGGCACCAGAGTCTATGATTGCAGAGACAGAAATGGTTTTCTCAGCAAGCAGTAGGTTGCAAGGAAGGGTTAGGTGAACCCGATCAGGTCCGGGTGGATGCATAGTGTGGATCCAGTTGGTAGGAGATTTGTGTGGTCGTATTGGACAGCTTTGCAAATAGTGACCGACATCACCACAGTAGAGACAGAGGTTAGAGTGCTGGCGACGAAGGCGTTCGGCTGCAGACAGAGGGGACCTCAAAAAACTTTTCCGAGAAGGAGCCCGGGGTGAGCCAGTCATGTCACTGGAAAGACAGGTAATGGCATTCTTGGTTCTGTGGTGAGGAGAGTCTCTGTGGGTCCTCTCTGACTGGCGTTCCCGTAACCGTCGGTCAATCAAGATGACAAGTTTAATCAGGTCCTCCAAAACCGAGGGTACCTCCACTCTGGCAAGTTCATCTTTAATAGGGTCAGATAGACCAAGACGGAACTGGTAATGAAGGGCTGCTTGATTCCACTCGGTATCGGTACTCCAGAGGCGAAAATCGGTTACGTAATCCTCCACAGGTCTCTGACCCTGCTGTAGTTTGCTGAGTTCTTGTTCGGCAGTCTGTCTACAGAAGGGGTCAGCGTACAGCTGGGACATGGCAGAGAAGAAAGAGTCCATAGAGGCTAGAGCTGGGTCGAGCTGCTCACGAAGCTGAAAGGCCCAGGATTGGGGCTCATTCAGGAGGAGGGAGATAACAAATCCCAGCCTGACATCTTGCGTGGAGAAAGTTCGTGGGAGGAGAGAAAAATAAAGTTTGCATGCATTACGAAAAGTCCGAAATTTCCTGCGATCTCCAGAAAAGCGTTCGGGGACAGGCACTCGGGGTTCAAGAATAGGGTAGGTTCCAGTGGATGTGTAGGCCTCCGTCTGGGTGGCTACATCTTTAGCAGCAGAGGAATCTAAAAGTGGCAAAGTCACTGTGTCGGTTGATAGTTGATCTTCCATGCGACTTAGATCTGCTTGCAACTTTTGCACGATGTGTGTTAGTGCAGCGATTGATTGTGAAAAGTCCTTAGATGGAGAGGCCTCCCTTTCAGACTCCATTATTGGCTGACTGATACTGTCAGGGATCGGATGGGAGACTGAATTGACGAGGTCGGCCTCTCTTATATCTCCTGTCCTGGCTCCGCTGGAGGTGAGACAGAGGAAGCCGAAGGACAAGAGGGACACGAGTACCTGGAGCAGGAGGTCACGGGAGAACAGTTTGGCAGGGTTCAGCAGACTGGAGGAGGCTGTGATGTGCTGAGCAGGAACAGGTAACAGCCAGGCAGGTAGCCGGGGGTTAACAGCAACCAGGAACAAGGTCTCAGGAATAGCCAGGTTTGTCAGCAGGCGGGCAGCGAGGTACAAGATCATAGACAGAGCCAGAGTCGGGAAAGGAGCCGGGTCAGAGATGGACATCAGTACAGGAACAAGGTCAAGAGCAAGCCGGGTCAAAATACCAGGGAGACACACAGGATCAGAGCAGGATTCAGGAACACAGCTGAGATCAGTCAGCAAAGCACAAGAGCCCAGACTCCCTTTAAATAGGCTGTCTGGCGCCAAAGGAGAATTAGGCTTGTGCGTGCGCGCCCGTGCGCGCGCGCGCATTCGCGCATGCGCATTCGCGAATGCGGGTTCTGGCGCGCATGTGCGCGCCTGTTTGCCATTCTATTGGAAAGACTATGTGCTTGTGCACGTCTGTTTGCAAAACGTCTCACAGGAATTCCCTGACAGGTGGGAGCCTCTCATAATGAGCACAGCAGGGGTACAACCCCAGGAGGAAGTCAGCACAGCACAGGGATGGTGGGAGCCCCTCATAACGAATGTTCGCAATTGTTACGAAAAGTTAACGAACCTAACGAACTTTCGTATTTCGGACGAATCCAAATTGAATTTCAGACACGAATTACGAAATACGAATTAACAGGCTACTACAAACCCAGGAAGTCACAGGGATGGTGGGAGCCCCTCATAATGAACACATCAGGGGTACAGCCCCAGGAGGAAGTCAGCACAGCACAGGGATGGTGGGAGCCCCTCATAATGAGCAGAACCAGGGTCATTCTCACTAACTTCAGGCCCTCAAGACTCCCACCTGAGGCCACATGGCAGCAAGTGCCAAGGGAGGAAGCAGCCTCTCCCCTAACTAGTGCAATTATCTTCTAGGGAAGACCAACAGGCACCCAGCATGCCTAGGGGCACCCCTCTTTTAATTGGCCAGGACTGTATGAATATTCATTCTCCCATCTGCATGGTTTAGCCTATTATCCAGAACCTTCTCTGGCTGCTTGGATACAGGGAAGCTCAAGACAGCATGAGCTGCACCAGAGCACACTGAGCAGGCTACACTAGCCGATCACAGCTTTCTGTTAAGCAGACAGCCATTAAAGTTACCTAGCTGCTTCTCTGTTAAACAGAGCAACCAAAAACTATTCTATACTAATCCTAGCACCTACCTAGGGGGGTGCTACAGTTATAGTCCCTCTCTCTTCTAATACTGAGAAGTAAGGCAGTAAAGGTCACATGCAAAAGAAAGGAATGGAATCCACAATGTAAAATCTAGAAAACCAGATGTGTTAGTTTGTGTTTCCGATATGGAGCCATAAGTTTTAAAAAGTGAAAAAAGAATTGAAGATACAGTGTACACCATGCCAAATGTACCTCCAAGACTGTAAAAGCTGGGCTGACATTATACTGTAGGTAATTGTAGCCTTTTCCAAGGCTCTGGATGTAAACACTTTATGAGCTGTACTTTAGGAAATGCAATGCAATTTTGTATTTGTCTGTAACTGGAATAGTGTATAGGACTATGTGCTGGGAATGAACACTGTTTAATCTGTGTTATGGTTATGATATGTTAAGTAAAACTTTTTTTTTTATGGTTCCATGGGCGTAAATGAGCATTTAACCCTTCCACCATTACATACTGTAGGCCTTGCACATTTGACTGTTAAGTTTTCAACTCTTCTTGGATTTTAGCTTTAAATGTTGAGGTTACCATTAGCAGATGTTGCTTTCTAGGTGCCAAATGAGTTTTGTGCAAATGCCTCCCGGCCAGTGGAGTATGCCCTACTCACTGGAAGATAGCTGTGTTAATCTAGCTATAGTACCACAGGCTGCATTTACTGCTCTATTCGTCCATATGAATCAGTCAAAGACCAAACTGCCACTTTTGGCGTTCAAGTTCAGATTTTACTTAATCATTTCCATAATAGTAATACTGTGGAATAAGATGTCCAACATGGACACCAATTTATTGGTCATTAATCCTACCAGGGGTTCCTTTTCTGGACCCCAACAAGAGGTGTCATACCAACTGATATTAACCACTTCAAGTCTGGACAACTTCACCCCCTTCCAGTCCAGGCCAATTTTCAGCTTTTAGCACTGCCATACTTTGAATGACAATTACTCAGGCATACAGCAGTTTTCCCAAATTAATTAATGGTGGTATTTAATCACCAATGGGTTTTTTATTTTCTGCTATTTAAACAAAAAAAAATAAACATTTTGAAAGAAAATAAACATTTATTTTTAGTTTCTGTTATGAAAATTTGCACATAAATAATCTTTTTTATATATATATAAATGTAGCCTAAAATGTATTCTGCTACATTTCTTTTGTAAAAATAACCCAAATCTATGTATATTATTTAGTCTGTGTGAGTCCACAATCTATGAAATAAATATTTGAAAAAAGATTAGTCCTGATGTAAAGACTGCCTATCTCATTTCTCAATGCCCTAAAATATCAGGACAGAACAAATACCCTCTAAATGACCAATTTTTGGAAAGTAGACAATCCAATGTATTTACAGTAGTAAGAGGCATTTTGACTTTTTTTTTACTTTTTTCTCACAATTAGTTTTTAATGAAACCAAAAAGGGTATTTCTCACACACAGCATAGGCATACTTAACATTACATCCCAAATCAAATTTTGTTACTCCTCCCGAGTTATGAGAATACCATATGTGTGAGACTTTTTCACAGCCTGGCCGCATAGGGGATCCAAAATCCACCTTCAGGCGTTCTAGGCACAAAAAATACACATCTAATTTAAGGACTGCCTATCACATTTTTGGAGGCCCCGGAGCACCAGGACAGTAGAAACAGCCACAAAATTATTTTAGAAAGCACTCCAAGCTATTTTATGAAAGGCATAGTAAGTCTTTTGAAAATGTTATTTTTTACCACAATTTGTGGGAAATGCAGAAAAAGAAAATGAACATGTACACCCCAAAACACATTCTGTTACTCTTTCTGAGTATGGCAATACTACATGTGAGACTTTAATAGCCTAGCCACATTTAGAGGCTCAAAATCCAAGGAGCACATTCAGGCTATCTATGATCATAAATTACGCATCTAATAATGATCAGGGATGCTATAATTCGTGTAGCAGTGATAAGGGACACTGTAACTGGTGTGGCAGTGATCAGTGACATTGTAACTGGTGTGGCGGTGATTAGGGGACAATATGACTGGTGTGGTGGTGATCAGGGAACCCGGGACTGGTGTGGCAATGATCAGGGACACTGTAACTGGTGTGATGGTGATCAGGGACAATATGACTGGTGTAGTGGTGTAGTGTAGTGGTGATCAGGAATACTGGGACTGGTGTGGTGATGATCAGGGGCAGCGGGAATGGTGTGGCACTGATCAGGGACACTGTAACTGGTGTGGCGGTAATTGAGGACAATATGACTGGTGTGGCGGTGTTATATACTGTGTATATATATATATATATATATATATATATATATATATATATATTGTGAGGGGGTTAGCTCGGCAGCGGGTGTGTGTGACCCCCGGGATGGGCTCCCCACACAAAACAGGCCCAGCAAACGGAGGTTGTGGTTTTCAGAATCAAAAAGGTGCGGTTTATTTTCTATTTACAGTGACAAAACACAGCAAAGCAAAAGAAACATAACCAAAATAAATCCTGGTCAAGTTGACCTCTGACTAAACATACAGGTTTCCTAACTAACAACTGGGATCAGCCTAGTGCTGTCCTAGTCCCTAAGTCCCTGGTTTTAAATGTCCAAGCAAATAGCCACACAGGCTTTGTCTCACCGCACAGGGGTTCACTCTCCCTAGACAGTCCACACAGGTCTGGTTCCAGGCATGAGCTAACATCTAATGAAGTTGGGAGTTTTTATATAGGCCTTAAACCAGCTGACAAGCTTCAGCTGGTCTCATCAACTCCCTGCCTGCACGACGCCCAGCCCTCTCCCTAGAGGTATGAGTCATCCATGAGCCCACTAGCCTTATACAACTCTCCACCTAGTTGTATAAGTCGGCGTAAAGCCTGAATCTGGGCGAAATATATCTACCCCCCTGGATGCAACCAGGTGACTTTACCTTCCTGCTGTCACATACCCCCCCCCTCTTGTTTTAACCTCGGGGTTGGAACACCAGCAATCAGGCATTCATGTACTCGAGACAAAGCATCCACATTCCCCATTTGAACGCCAGGGCGATGCTTTACTGTGAAGTTGAATTCCTGGAGGGCCAGGAACCACCTATTCACTCTTCTATTTGTTTCCTTGTTTTGAGCCATCCACTTTAACGGAGCGTGATCCGTAACCATGTCAAAGTGCCTACCTAGCAGGTAGTACCGAAGGGAATCTAGAGCCCACTTCACCGCTAAACACTCCTTTTCAACGGTGGCGAAATTTACCTCATGGGACTTCAACTTCCTGCTGAGGTAAATGACTGGGTGCTCTTCCCCGTTCCAGACCTGGGACAATACTGCTCCTAACCCCACATCTGACGCATCACTTTGTACGACAAAGTCTTTAGAGAAGTCGGGTGAGTACAACACTGGCTGGCTACATAAGGCTTGTTTCAAGAATTGGAATGCTGCCTCAGCCTCGGGGGTCCATTTAATCATGACCGACCCTTTCCCCTTCGTCAGGTTGGTTAGGGGCACAGCCTTAGAAGCAAAGTGGGGAATGAATCGCCGATAATACCCAGCGATTCCCAGAAAGGCTCGTACCTGCTTCTTGCTGTTGGGACGTGGCCAACTCTGGATGGCCTCGACTTTGTTGAGTTGGGGTTTTATTACTCCCCTCCCAATGGTGTACCCAAGATATTTGGCCTCCTCCTGCCCAATGGTACACTTCTTGGGGTTAGCCGTAAACCCCGCTTCCCGAACAGAGTCCAGGACTGCTTGCACTTTTGGCAGATGTGAGGCCCAATCTGTGCTATGGACAATTACGTCATCCAGGTAAGCCGCAGCATACTTCCGATGGGGCCTCAGCATCTGGTCCATTTTCCGCTGGAATGTGGCCGGCGCATTCTGTAACCCGAACGGCATTCTTTTATATTGGAACGCCCCGTCTGGGGTTACAAATGCGGTTTTCTCTTTGGCCGACTTGGCCAGGGGGATTTGCCAATACCCTTTTGTGAGGTCAAGAGTCGTCATGTATCGGGCTGTTCCCAGCCGGTCGATCAACTCATCTATACGTGGCATGGGGTAGGTGTCAAATTTTGTAACTTTGTTCAACTGACGAAAATCGTTACAAAATCGCCAGCTCCCATCCGGTTTAGGCACCAACACGATGGGACTAGACCAATCACTTTGGGACTCCTCTATCACCCCTAAGTTCAGCATTTTCTGTACTTCCTCCCGTATTGCCTCCCGTCGAGCCTCTGGGATCCGATAGGGTTTTAACTTCACCCTTTCACCGGGCGGGGTAATGATGTCATGCTCTACCCCAGATGTTTGTCCCGGCAGCTCAGAGAATACCTCCTTGTTGCGAAGCACAAACTCCTTAACCTCCTGTTGTTGGGGTTGTGACAAGGTGGCTGCTATTCCAACCTCAGGAATCACGCAACCAGTTTGAGCTGGTGACCAAGTGTCTGCGACTAGGGACTCTCTATCCCTCCAGGCTTTCAACAGATTAACGTGATAGATCTGTTCGGGCTTTCGCCTTCCTGGTTGTCTGACCTTGTAATTCACTTCGCTCACTTTTTCCATTATCTCGTAGGGGCCTTGCCATTTGGCAAGGAATTTACTTTCAACCGTAGGGACAAGTACCAATATCCTATCCCCCGGGGAAAAGGTACGGGTCTTGGCTCCACGGTTGTACACTCTCTGCTGTGCCAACTGCGCTTGGGCCAAATGTTCCTTCACGATGGGCATTACCTGTGCAATTCGATCTTGCATCAGGGCGACATGCTCAATCACACTCCTGTGGGGAGAACTCTCACTTTCCCAAGTTTCCTTGGCAATATCCAACAGCCCTCTTGGGTGTCTCCCATACAGTAACTCAAAGGGGGAGAATCCCGTAGAGGATTGGGGCACCTCCCTAATAGCAAACATCAAATAAGGAAGTAAACAGTCCCAATCCTTTCCATCTCTATCCACCACTTTCTTCAACATTTGTTTTAGTGTTTTGTTGAATCTTTCAACCAGCCCATCGGTTTGGGGGTGATACACAGACGTACGCAATTGCGTCACTTTGAACAATTTACACAGCTCTTTCATAACCCGGGACATAAAGGGTGTACCTTGGTCCGTAAGCAGTTCTTTACAAATACCCACCCGGCTAAAAACAAGAGATAGCTCTTTGGCTATGGTTTTGGCCGAGGTATTTCGGAGAGGGATCGCTTCTGGATAACGGGTGGCATAGTCCATTATAACTAATATGTACTGGTGCCCCCTAGCGGACTTGATTATAGGACCTACCAAATCCATGGCGATCCTCTCAAACGGGACCTCAATGATGGGTAGAGGGACCAGCGGGCTACGGAAATGTGGCATCGGGGCCAACCTCTGACACACAGGGCAGGAGGAACAATAATTTTCTACGTCCTTCATCACCCCCGGCCAATAGAATCTCTGTAATACCCTCTCTCGGGTTTTCTCTGTCCCCAGATGACCTCCAAGAATGTGCCCATGGGCCAACTCCAACACCAACTTCCTGTAAGGTTTGGGCACCACAAGCTGCTCAACGGTTTCTTCTGCCCTTTTTGCCACCCAATACAGTAGGTCCTTCTCTACGCTGAAGTATGGGTAAGTGCAGGTATTATCTGGGTTCACTAACTCGCCATCTATTTTCACTACGTTTTCCCGTGCCTTTATTAGGGCGGGGTCTTTCAACTGTTCTGTGGCAAAGTTTTCCCTGTGAACCTCAAGATCAGAAAACTCCACAGACGGTAGGTTTTCGTCTGAGGAGGTGGGCTCCTCTCCAGTTTCTTGAGTCTCCCCTGCCAATACTGATAAGGGAAATTCCGGAGAGTCCTCACCACTCTCAGGGGAGTTCTGGCTATCACATTCCTGGTACATAGGGGCACCAGTGAGGTGCTCAGGATCATCCCACAGTTCCCAGAACTTCGGAAAATCCCTTCCCACAATGGCGTCATGCGGTAACTGAGATACTAAGCCCACTGGATGAGAGAGGGTACCTTTGGGGGTCTCGAAACACACTGTAGTCACTGGATACTCTCGGGTGTCCCCATGCACACAAATAACAGCTACCTTGCTATTCCCAGAGACCTCTGTTTTAACTAACTCAGCCTTTATCAGGGTCACAAGGCTACCTGAATCCAGCAATACCACAACATTTCTACCATTAACACACATTTTGCATAAATGTTTCTCAGTTCCTCGAATGGCAGTGCATGCGACTGTCGCACACAGCGACTGACGTCTGCCCGTCAGAAAGTCACACTGCATGGGTTCCTCCACAACCGGGCAATTGGCTGCAATATGTCCCGCTTGCCGGCAGCGGTAGCAAACGATCCTTCTTGCCGCCTCTTGAGCCGCTGATTTCCCAGGCTGTTCTCGCCAAACTTGGGGTAGAGCTCCCACCCTCTCACTCTCTCCACCCTCACCCCTTGGAATCCTCTTATCCGCCCCTGGGGATGGTCTGGTCTTAGGGTGGAAAGTCCGAGTGTCTCTGGAAGAGGCCGTCAGGTTCTCTGTAGCCAAGTATTTCTCCACACGATCCACAAGACCATCGGCCGTCTCTGGGTCTCCATGGCTTACCCACTTTTGGATGGCAGTAGGAAGAGCTCTCAAAAACCGATCCATTACAACACGTTCCACAATCTTTGGTGCGGACAAAGTCTCTGGCTGTAGCCACTTTCTGCTCAGGTGAATGAGATCATACATTTGAGACCTGGGGGGTTTTCCAAGCTGGAAAGTCCAGTTATGCACACGCTGAGCCCGGACAGCCTGGGTGACACCCAGCCTTGCCAATATTTCAGCTTTTAGCATCACATAGTCTTTTGCTTGGTTAGGCTCTAGGTCATAGTAAGCTTTCTGCGACTCACCAGTTAACAGAGGAGCCACCAGTCCAGCCCACTGCTCCTCAGGCCACTTTTCTCTTTCAGCGGTCCTTTCAAATGTGGTCAAAAATACCTCTGGATCATCCTCTCCAGTCATTTTTGTCAATAAACGACTCACCCCAAAGGACGCGGTATTAGTGGGACGGCTTTCCTCACTGGTCTGCGGACGTTGCTGCATTACTGCTTCCATCTGTTGTTGTAGTCTCTGCTCTTGCTTCTGCAACAGGTCTATAAAGCGGGCCTCAGATTGCTGCTGGGCTCGTTGCTGAGCCTCCAGACTCTGTTGCAAAGTTGCGTTTGTCTGCTGCTGGGCTGCAAGGCTCTGTTGATGAGCTTGCTGCTGGGCTGCGAAGTTCTGTTGTTGAGCTGCAAGGCTCTGTTGATGAGCTGCAAGGCTCTTTTGCAAACCTGCATTTGTCTGCTGTTGATTGGCATTTGCTAGAGCCAGCTGCTTCAGTATCTCCTCCATGCTGGCTTAAAAAAAAACTGCCACTGGTTCTCCACCAACTGTGAGGGGGTTAGCTCGGCAGCGGGTGTGTGTGACCCCCGGGATGGGCTCCCCACACAAAACAGGCCCAGCAAACGGAGGTTGTGGTTTTCAGAATCAAAAAGGTGCGGTTTATTTTCTATTTACAGTGACAAAACACAGCAAAGCAAAAGAAACATAACCAAAATAAATCCTGGTCAAGTTGACCTCTGACTAAACATACAGGTTTCCTAACTAACAACTGGGATCAGCCTAGTGCTGTCCTAGTCCCTAAGTCCCTGGTTTTAAATGTCCAAGCAAATAGCCACACAGGCTTTGTCTCACCGCACAGGGGTTCACTCTCCCTAGACAGTCCACACAGGTCTGGTTCCAGGCATGAGCTAACATCTAATGAAGTTGGGAGTTTTTATATAGGCCTTAAACCAGCTGACAAGCTTCAGCTGGTCTCATCAACTCCCTGCCTGCACGACGCCCAGCCCTCTCCCTAGAGGTATGAGTCATCCATGAGCCCACTAGCCTTATACAACTCTCCACCTAGTTGTATAAGTCGGCGTAAAGCCTGAATCTGGGCGAAATATATCTACCCCCCTGGATGCAACCAGGTGACTTTACCTTCCTGCTGTCACAATATATATATATATATATATATATATATTTATATTTATATATATAATATGTTTACTTTTTTTACATACTGTCACCACAGAAGTGCAGTGTTACCATAGCATTTTTTTTGTCACACTGTGATTGTTTATTACAGTGATGGTCACTGTAATAAGCAATTGGAAAAGAGTGTAAAGGTTTTATTTATAAAACCTTGTGTACTAATGTGATGCTGTGATTGGTCACAGCTATCACATGGTACAGAGCCACTGTAATTGGCCCTGGTATCATATGATCGCTGTGTCCAATCACAGATCTCACACAGTAGTAAACAATGACAGCAGTGTTTACTACTGTTCATGTGCTTGCTGTATTTGGTCACAGCAATCACATGGTACCAGGGTTGCTCACAGTGGCCCAATACAACGATCGGCGATCAGCTGTATCGGGTGGACACAGCAGGTCACAGATCCCGTCACTGCACACTCTACCTAACAGTGAAAGAAGGTGAAAGATGTAATCTCTGTAGCAAGCACTTTAAAAATCAAGCCAGCTTATGCATTTTGCATTCTGAAAGGCTCTCTTTAACCATTTCAGCCCCGGAAGAATTTACCCCCTTCCTGACCAGAGCACTTTTTGCGATACGGTACTGCGTCGTTTTAACTGACAATTGCGCGGTCGTGCGACGTTGCACCCAAACACAATTTGAGTCCTTTTTTTTCCACAAATAGAGCTTTCTTTTGGTGGTATTTGATCAACTCTGCGGTTTTTATTTTTTGCGCTATAAACAAAAAAAAGCGTCAATTTTGAAAAAAAAGCAATATTTTTTACTATAATAAATATCCCCAAAAAATATATAAAAAAAAAAATGTTTTTGCCTCTGTTTATGCCGATACGTATTCTTCTACATATTTTTAGTAAAACATAGGGGATAGATTTATGGCATTTTTTTATATATTTTTTTTATTAGTAATGGCGTCAATCTGCGATTTTTATCATGCATGCAACATTATGGCGGACACATCGGACACTTTTGACACTATTATTGGACCATTGTCATTTATACAGTGATCAGTGCTATAAAAATGCACTGATTACTGTGTAAATGGCACTAGCAGGAAAGGGGTTAAACATACCTCCCAACACGCATGGATTCTACGGGTTTCTTTCCCGCAGTCCCGTGAGAGTACACAGGAATCGGAGGAAGAGGAGCCAGGGGATGAAGCACATGGGAGGGAGGTAAGACACCCCCCCGCGCGATCGGCCGACAACAACAACAACTGTGAACGAACGAAGGACCGAAATTAACCCGTCTGAGGCCCGCGGCACCCCCCTACCCCCCAATTGTGAAACCGGAATCAACTCGTCCCGCGGTAGCACCCCCCCCCGCTCAACAACTTTGGTATCAGGGTACAAAAGTCCCGCGGTGGGAGGTATAGTTAAATACTAGGGGGCGATCAAAGGGTTAAGTGTGTCCTAGGGAGTGATTCTAACTGAGTACCACTGAGATGACAGCGATCACTGCCTGTGCCATTCTGATGACGTAAATGTGTATGCGGCAGGGGGTAAGTGGTTAAAGCCTAAGTGCAGCCAAAATAAAAATAGAACAACAAAAACAGAAAAGTCATCACAAGGGACATAACTTATAGTTGGTAGCATGTGTCCCTTGTGCTGATGCCTTTTCTGTTAGGTGAAATCCTCCTCTATCCATGACTCCCACTGTTGTAATCTTCTGGTGTGGTGGGGGTTATTAAAACGAAAGGGTTGTCACAGACTACTCTCCAACTATTCCCATCCTTTCTGCCCAGCTCCTCTATTCATAGAAGTTGTACTACAGCTTCTATGAATGAAAAAAGATTAATGAATGGGGGATGGACGATGAATAAAAGGTCCACTACCTCCATTTATAGATCCTTTTTCATTTACCGAAGTGGTGGTGGCATTAGAGGAGGAAGATTTCATATAAAAGATGAAGCACAAGGGACACATCCTACTGACTGTAAATGATATCCCTTGTGCTGATTTTTCTGTTTTTAATTTTTATTGCATTTAGGTTTTACCTGCACATTTTCATGAAATGGGTATGTGTGCATTGCACTTGCATCTAGAAAACCGGGACAGGCATCCATGCTTATTTGCTAGTGTCTGATGGCCCAGCAAGCTATCTTTTGGCATAAGAAAATCAGACTTGTAGTATTTAGATTTAAGTACCTGTAAATTCTCTCTCCCATGAATGACAGATAAAAATTGTTCAATGGAAGTACCACTTGATAATCCAGGCCTAAGGCTTTACAGGAAATGCAAAACTCCACTACTGATAACAAGTATTTCGATGTTGAAGTCTAGCCAGAATAACCATGTTTTGGAAAATTGAACCTTATGCCTAACTCGCATAAATTGTGTTTGCTTTAATCGTAACCTATTTTCATCAAACGACTTTCTTTCAAATTACAGATCCACTGTTTAACATGAACATTCTAGCCCAATCATTATAGCAAAATTATATTGGTTTAGGTAGCAAAAATAGCACAGTCATTTTTAGACAGCGTGTGTCATCTAGATACTGCTGGTATATATCGTGCGAGAGGCTGTTTACCAGATTACACAGCAATCATGTTTTGTTCTCATTTAAATAAGTGAATGACAATTAGAACACATGGTTATTTACCATGTTAATACACAAGACAGCTTTAAAAAGAATAATGACAGTCCGAGTTCACACTGCTGAGCTGTGGCAAGGATTGTTAGCGTGTGCTTTAGAATAAACATAAAAACACACGTTATGCACATTAGTGCACTGGGGTGCTGTTCATTCTTAATAGCACCCCAGTCCACCTTGCCAACGCATGTGTGTTACACCACATAATAATGCTTGGCAACAGTGGCGGCCCGTAATGCAGGGCGCCCGCCCTATCCATGTGTCCGGCCCCCTAATCTACATGCGGAGCGCCAGACGAATGGATTCCAATGGGGTTTTTTTTTTTTTTGGCCGGACGCAAACAGACCACCCCTCCGTCCAGGAAATAAAAGCAAAAGAAGGGAGGTGACGACAGCGCACCGCTCGTTCCGCCTGACTAGTTTTGTGACAAATCACTTCTTCCAGTGCCCCTGGGAGAAGTGATTTGTCACGAAACTAGTCGGGCGGAACGAGCGGTGCACTGTCGTCACCTCCCTTATTTTGCTCGTATCTCCTGGATGGACGGGTGTTCTGTTTGCATCCGGCCGGCGCAACAGGCTATAGGCTTATCTGTCACTGCAACTCTGTAAGTGTATTTTGTTTATATGTTTTGGAATAAACCTGAAGATTTTACACTATTGGAGGATTTTTGTTTGTTCCATATAATTCCCCATCCATCGGGATCCATTACCTTGGAGGTTTAGGTGTAGCAGGCGTGGAGGAGTTTGGAACCATTCAGCCCAGCAGCCCAGCAGCATTTACATCCAAGGCTTCCATGGGTCCTCCGTAATAGGGGACCACGGGGTTCTGGTAAGCAGATACCCTTCATTGGTGGTGGATAACACTTTCTGTTCGCTACTCCATTGCTGCAGAGCATAGATTGTCATCATTATAGGACTATCTGCACTGGTGGAATTGATCAATTATGTATATCCATTTGTGGATGATCCAAAGGATTCATCATTTATTAACCTTTTGGACTTTATTTGGGAATTTTACACAATTTATATTTTTCATACATACTATTATTTTTATTTGGGATTGTGTTTAATCTGTACAGAGGAGGAGCTGCTGATCAAAGCCATGCAGAGCGTGGGCAGAGAGGAGCGACAGTCCCCGGGGTGTATACTGAGCCTGACCTGTACGATCTCAGTGGGACTACAAGTCTCAGAGATCGCATTGTGCATCCACAGGCACTGTATGACCTCTCTAGAAATGGCGCTGCAGTAGGCAGGCGTGCAGTACAATGTGCGCTATTGAAAGCTGCGTGACCGACCAACCGAGCCATGGGGGGGCAGGCGGATGTGGGAATGTGGGAAACCCTGACCGACCGGGGGGGGTGCATTGTTTCCCATCCCCCCAAAAAACAATATACCACCAGCCGTCACTGCTTGGCAACACACTATTGCACTACCATTGTGGTGGCCTCCTGTGCTACTAAAAACCGTGCATGCAATTATGGTCTGGTTTAAAAAAAAGCTTGTTAAAAAGGAACACCACTCTGGAAAATAAAATTAAAAGTCAGACGCTACAAATACTGTGGCTGCTGCACTCACCAGTCCGGGGAGCCTAGCGCTGTCCTCACCCGGGCCAGTTCTCCTTTGGTCATCGGGTTCCCAGCACCCCCATCTTGTGTAGGAAAGTGGGAAGCCGGCTGTGATTTCCTAGTGCCAGCTTCCCACTGCACATATGCAAGTAGCGCTGCAGTTTCTCGATAGGCCTGCAGCCTCTTGGGACCTTTTGCATTTGCTGAGACAGCAGGACCCTTTGGTTTCTGCTGCTGTGAGTCAAAACCTGGTCCTCGGTGGGGGGGGGGGGTCGAGACGCACTGTCTATGGACGCAAGCAGCGCGTCTCGGGATTGAGCTTGCACAAGTGCAATCATAGCAAGCGGCTTGCTATGGGGGCACTCACAGAAGAGGAAGAGACAGGAGCACCCTTTACAATCACTTTAATACTTTCTGTGCAGAATAAAGTTATGCTGTCCTTCAGAACCTTTTTTGTCCTTGTTTATCTGCTGTTTGATCCAAATACGGTACGCATTATTTTGGTTGTTTAAATAATATAAAAGTTCTGCTATTCATTAATTTCAGTCTTAAACTAATGTGAAAAAAAAAAAAGATGTATGGTATATCTTATTTTATTAAAAAGGTAAAAAATTTAGTCTACAAAAGTATTTCATGCAGATCAGGGAATGGATATTGTTCAACCACATGAGTTCCCAGGCTTTTTCTTTCTAAATCCCCAGAGTCCCAAAGCATTTTCTTTTTTTTCCTTTTGGCAATGTCTCTTTGTATTTTTCCCCAACTATATTATACATCTTTTTTGTGACAGAAAGAGTTTTCAGAAAGATGAATTCCAGGTATGGGATATTTATTTACATAGCTACATTGGTCCAGCTTGGACCAAGCTTACCAATGTAATGTAGTTAGTGAGAGCAACTATAGACACTGTACCGCAGCCACCTTATGTGTCCAAACAGGATACTTATGCTGACTTTAGCACCGTTAATCCTCCACTTGGGAAACTGAAAGGTCTATGATGCAGCCACGTGGGATCATGGGAAAAGTAGTTCACAGGGAGCACTGTACTGTAGAGGTAATTGAGGCTGCAGACTACTCTGTCCAGAAAACATTTGTAAAGGAAAGAGAGAAAGACATAGTTTCATGGGCTTATGAAAATGGAAGAGCTCTATTCTGCTGGGGACACAAGCGATACACAAACCTCTGTGCTTGTGTGTGTGCATACACCAGTGACAGCCTGAGTGCTCAGGACTGTGCTAATGAGGACTAGAGTGATGGGGACTGGATTGCCGAGAACTGAATTCCTGAGGACTGAGCCAGAAGGACTAGAAAATACAAGTCTCCAGGACTAGGTTTTCTGGGTGCCAGTACTGATGAGCGAATGCAGCTGTGCTGACTTTCATTGTTTAGCAGTTCAGGAAGAGAGGAGACTGCCTATTTGCCTAAATGCTTCAAAAACAGATCACTGCATGCAGCCTGAAAGGGACTGTAATAAAGTGAACCACCATACAGACTGGGCCCCACCATTAGCCAGCTGAAGAATTCAGGTCAGGCACCATATACTGAATATATATATGCAGTACTGTGCAAAAATGCTGTAAATTATGAATGCTACTGTCTCTTCATGTAACCCCAGACAGGCTTGATGATGTTGAGATTAGGGCTCTTTGGGGCCAGGCCATCACTTCCAGAACTCCTTGTTCTTCTTTATGCTGATGATAGTTCTTAATGATATTGGCTGTATGTTTGGGGTCATTGTTCTGCTGCAGAATACATTTGGGGCCATTCACACGCCTCCCTGATGGTATGGCATGATGGATAAGTATCTGCCAGCTTTTCTCAGCATTGAGGACACCATTAATCCTGACCAAGGCAATGAACCTCCAGCATGCTACACTGATGCCTGCAGATACTCATTATTGTTCCACTTTAAAGCCCCTTGGCAAACAAAGTGCCTCCTGCTACAGCTAAATATTTAAAATTTTAACTCATCAGGTCAGACCACCTGCTGCTAAATTTTTGCACCTGAATCACGTCTAAGGTAGGGATTTTTGCCTGCAATTCTTCCATGAAGACCACTTCTGACCAGAATTCTCCAGACAGTAGATGGATGTACCTGGATCCCACTGTTTTCCGCTAGTTCTGTGCTGATGGACAACTTCCTATGGCGAACGGAAGTAAACACTATGGGGGTTATTTACCAAAGGCAAATCCACTTTGCACTACAAGTGCAAACTACAAGTGCAAAGTGCACTTGAAATTGCACTGAAAGTGCATTTGGAAGTGCAGTCGCTGTAAATCTTAGTGGTAGATCTGAAATGAGGGGAAGCTCTGAAGATTTTATTATCCAATCATGTGCAAGCTAAAATGCTATTTTTTTCCTTGCATGTCCCCCTCGGATCTACAGCAACTGCACTTCCAAGTGCACTTTCAGTGCAATTTCAAGTGCACTTTGCACTTGTAGTTTGAACTTGTAGTGCAAAGGGGATTTGCCTTTAGTAAATAACCCCCTATGCGTCTTTCATCGTCTGAAAGTTTTTTTGGACCACCACTATATCTACAGTTCTCAATGTTGCCCAATCAATGTTGTCCTCAATGCTGAGAAATACAGGCAGATACTTATTAATACCATCAGGGAGGCATGTGATTGCCCCCAATTTATTCTGCAGCAGGGCAACAACCCCAAACATACAGTCAATATCATTAAGAATTATTTATCAAACAAGTCTGTTGAATAAAATAATACATTCTTTTGACTTTTAGGTTACATAGTCAAGTGGTAAAGCTAAAAGTAAATGTATGCATTAAGTTTAAGAGAGCTGAATTCCTCTTTCAACGCTATATTGCATTGCTTTCTTTGTGTGAAATACCTGGTGATGCTGCTTTCCTATTTTGCACAGCAGCACATCCAGCCCAGCGTGGTCAGTTTCTGGCTGTGCTGGAAGCACAACGTGCCTGTAATCCAATGGTCAGGCTCATAGGCGTACGCAGCCTATTGCATTAGGGTGTGCACCCGAAAGCTCAAGCACACATACGTGTGTGTGTATATATATATATAGTCAAAAGTATTGGTACGCCTGCCTTTACACACACATGAACTTTAATGCCATCCCAAGTCTTAGTCCATAGGGTTCAATATTGAGTTGGCCCACCCTTTGCAGCTATAACAGCTTCAACTCTTCTGAGAAGGCCATCCACAAGGTTTAGGAGTGTGTCTATGGGAATGTTTGACCATTTTTCCAGAAGCTCATTTGTGAGGTCAGGCACTGATGTTGGACGAGAAGGGCTGGCTTGCAGTCTCCACTCAAATTCATTCCAAAGGTGTTCTATCAGTTTGAGGTCAGGACTCTGTGCAGGTCAGTCAAGTTCCTCCACCCCAAACTCGCTCATCCTTGTCTTTATGGACCTTGCTTTGTGCACTGGTCTAAATAATATGGTGTGGGGTTGTTTTCCAGGGGTTGGGGTTGGCCCCTTAGTTCCAGTGAGGGGAACTCTTAAGGCGTCGGCATACCAAGACATTTTGGACAATTTCATGCTCCCAACTTTGTGGGAACAGTTTGGGGATGGCCCCTTCCTGTTCCAACATGACTGCACACCAGTGCACAAAGCAAGATCCATAAAGACATGGACTTAGCAGGGGTGGTGGAAAATTAACTTCAAGTGCAATAATTCACATTATAACCATGACTAAAACATTTTTAATTTGCAGCACTGATTGGTAGCACTGATGGGCACTGATAGGCAGCACTGATGGACACTGATAGGCACTGATAGGCAGCACTGATGGGCACTCATATGCAGCACTGATAGGCTCTGATGGGCTCTGATTGGCGGCACTGATTGGCAGCACTGATGGGCACTGATTGGCAGCACTGATGGGCACTGATTGGCAGCATTTAGGGCACTGATAGGCGGCACTGATGGGCACTGATTTGCAGCACTGATAGGCAGCATTGGTTGGCACTGATTTACAGCATTGGTTGGCACTGATAGGCAGCACTGACTGGTACTGGTTGGCACTGATAGGCAGCATTGGTTGGCACTGATAAGCAGCACTGGCATTGATAGGCAGCATTGGTTGGCACTGAAAAGCAGCACTGGCACTGATAGGCAGCATTGGTTGGTACTGATAGGCAGCATTGGTTGGCACGGATAGGCAGCATTGGTTGGCACGGGTTGGCACTGATAGGCAGAATTGGTTGGCACTGATAAGCAACACTGGCACTGATTGGCAGCATTGGTTGGCACTGATTGGCAGCATTGGTTGGCACTGATTGGCAGCATTGGTTGGCACTGATTGGCAGCATTGGTTGGCACAGATAGGGGAGAGGGGGAGTTTCACATTCAGGAGATCGTGAGAATTGCCAGAGCTGTTCAGTGTATGAAATGGTCAGATAATGACACTACATGCAGGGAGAGACACCAGCTGTTAAAAGTCAGCGGTGATGTAGGGGGTGGGCGGGACTGAACAGTCTCTCCCTGCATGTAGTGTCATTGTCTGACAGCTTCATGCACCGAACAGCTCTGGCAATTCTCACAATCTGCTGCCTGTGAAACTGTTTCACAGGCAGTGGGGGCCACACACTCTCATTGATGCAGCATTTCTGGGGAGATCTCTGGAGACAGCACGGGGTGATTAGGGTGTGCCCAGGCACACCCGGCAAATCCCGTGCGCATGCCTATGGTCAGGCTTGTGCTTACATGTCCTCCTGCACACTGCTGTTTCCTGACGGCTCCATGTTAGCACAGATGGGTAAGACCCCGCCCACCCCTACGTGATCAGGACTTAACTATACATTTTTCACTCACCTCCGCCTCAGCGTACTTCCCAGACAGGATGGTGCTCATGCCAATGCTCGAATGTGTGCCTGAACTGACCTTCAGAGTTCATATCGCACAAGAGGTTTTCCTCCTACTTTTCCTTTGGGGAGTACCCAAGAAGTTAGCCCATCGGATGTGGGCTAAGCTCTAAAGTATTTAATCAAGGGGACTCCTGCCATCAGGAGGTCTGTACATCCGTTTGTCATTCCAGGTGGAACACATAATGATTTTACGGCTTCCAGCAAGATTATTATCTTGGCTGATAACCTCATCTCCTTGGCCTGAAGGTTGTAGGGCTGGCTGTGCCAGGAGAATCAAGGCACTCTCTCTAGAAGGGTCCGGACCTTGAAAGTGACAGCAGGCCGGGGGTCTCAAACTATATGCAATACAACTATGTGGACACCAAAAATATTCATATTCATGACAGTTGAGTTTGTCAGAGGCATCATGGCTTCTGTTACTGTTTTAGTCAGAATTATGGAGTGTGTAGCATTATCCCTCCCCGGTTTTGGCTAGTTAATTCCCAGCTGTGCTGACATGGAGCCGTCAGGAAAACTGAAAATTGAATTCAAATACTTACCGGAATTTTCCTTTCCTGACGAGCTCCATGTCAGCACAGTACCCGCCCAGTTAAGTAGTAATAGTTACAAAACGCTGAGGCGGAGGTGAGTGAAAAATTTATAGTTATGTCCTGATCATGTAGGGGTGGACGGGGCCTCACCCAGCTGTGCTGACATGGAGCTCGTTAGGAAAGGATAATTACGGTAAGTATTTGAATAAAATTTTCCATTTTCTCTGCCTTCTGCTGACACACACCCCTGCAGTCTCCACCCCACCTCTCTAAACCTGTTATGCAGCTGAGAACAAAGGTTATGTGATCATTTAAAAAAAAGAAAAAAAAAGTGTATATATATATATATATATATATATATATATATATAGCGCCCTCCCCAAAAGGTTGGGATGCTATCTAATATTTAGAGGGATGTCTGAGCCAGTAGCTGGGCTCAGACTGTTGAATTATATTGAGATTTGCTTCTGTTCTAGCTGTGGTTCGCCCGATGGTAGTTTCCCTATTTGTCTGAAGGTGGCGTTACCACCTCAGGCACCTGTTGGAACATGGGCAGACCATGGTGCATTGAGTGACCCTTCTCGGCAGCGGTGTAGTGGGAGTGGTCGCCCCGCTGTGCCTGCTGGGAGGGGATACTTAAGGGGCAGGTGCCATTATTCGGGGTTCGTCTTCACCTCGTGGCCCTCCGGGCGCGAGGTGTGTGTGTGGTTCTGGTCTCGGGCCACGTTGGCCCGAGACTGCATCGCTACATAGTAGGCCCAGCTAGTCTGCATACTGAGAGGGGATCTCAAGCTGTCCGTCCAAATGGGGAGGAGGCTGTCTTGGTGAGGAAGACCAGGTGAGGACCTGCCCTGGAGGAGACCGGAGTGCTGACATCTTGGGTGAGGCCTGGTAACTTTATTGAGGAGGGATTCATCCAATCACAAGCCCTGCAGTTTGCCGGATTGGCTTAAAGGCTCTGTTCACTGCATGGCTTGAAGTTTGGGACTTTGAAATCCTGTGGCAGAGGATTCCTGAACCATCCATTTGCTCAATTTCAAAAGGTCTGTGGCAGAGACTTTGTTCATTTCAAAAGGTCTGTGGCAGAGACCTATTTCATCTTGGGCAGTCTGTGGCAGAGACTGCCCTGTTGCTGGTTCGTGTGTCACTCTATACCCACTCTAACATTGAGAGTGGTGAGTGAGTTTAAACTGACACCTTTGAATAGTTGTGGCGAGTGCCTGAACCTTCCCCTGCTCTTCTCTACCTTCTACTTTCTCAACGTTTACTGCATAAGAAAATAAAGCCTGACTGTTGAAGGTTTTACATCTGTATGGACATTGCATTTAATACAGACTTTCCTACCCGGGCAACGAAGCTGAAGAGGTAACGTGCAAAACCCAAAACTAACCAGCAGCTCCTACGGGGGTAGTGCTACATATATATATATATATATATATATATATGTAGCGGGGTCTCCTTTAAGGCGCCGGAACTACGTTACCCAGAACCCCATCCGGCCTCAGGGTGAAAGTTTCCACCGCAGAGACTCATGGGAGGGGCTATTTAAGGAAGAGGGGAGGCGGAGCTCGGCCTCTTTGGACACCGCGCTGCAAGCAACCAGTCTTCCTGTGCGGATCTGCTGCGGTGAAAGGCCCGAAGCCTGGAGCCTTGCGTGACTTCCGAAGAGCCTTCCACCCCACTGCGGAGCCTGGGTGGATCCTGTCTTGTCGAGTGAGGACATCAGTTGGATCGGGGACCCGATCGTGGCAGACGCTGTGTGCGGATACACAGCAGGTGGAAGTCCCGGACTGGGATCGCGTCCGGAGTGGTGAGCGGGCACCTGCCCATACCAATAGACTGTGTCGTGTTCAGGTCTATAGAACTGCATAGGCCCACAGTTCGTTTATATGCTGTTCCACGGGGGGGGGGCAGTAGCAGGACAGAGTTGAAGTGTCCCCCTCCCAGTATAGTTGTTCCAAGTTACTGCCCGTTGTGGATTACAAACTATAATTTCATTAAGTGCACCACCGAAAGCTGGCATGCGAAGAAATCCTTATAGGAAGTGACTGAGATTTACTCCATGTCAGGCCTGACTCGGGTGGGGAGATAGTATATTGTTTAATGCGCCATAGGGCGCGCACACCATAATAGCTACGCGTGGTGTAGTACCGCGCAGCGCCATTATAGTGTGCTGAATTGATGGCTGCAGGGCTCTGCAAGCCAGTTGCATGTGTGATGTTATACCTATGCTATTTACTATAAGAGTAAAACCGTTATAATCAATCTCTCGCCTTAGTGTGTTGTCTTACTGCTTAGAGATTAATTCATGCAATACAATTGAATGTGGTATAAGTATAGCCCTAGACTAACTGTGCCAGCGGGGGTCGAGTAAGATTGCCGGGGGTTGGCGGTACTGCACACAGGGCCCGAAAACAAACCAGCGGCTCTCTTAATTGGGGGTAGCGCTACATATACATACATATATATACATATACACACACACAACAGTCTTTGCTTGCATTTCTATTTTAAACTGAATGGGTTGTTTTACAAGGAAAGGGTTCACATATATTTTAATAGGAACACAGACAGCAATAAAACCGCAATAAACAGAAGATGGCCAGCACTACAGATTACAGCTTGTAGTATTTGCTGAAAACCCATGTAAATCAGATACAGGTGGTGGATTGGTAATTTTTTATGATTCATATGGATCTTCAGTACATATTGCAAGCTGAAATCTGAAGTGCTAGCCAACTTCTGTTTATTGGGATTTTTATTGCTGTCTGTGTTCCTATTAAAGTATATGTGAAACCTTACCTTGTAAAACCCATTCAGTTTAAAATAGAAATGCAAAGCAAGCATTTGTGTGTGTTTAACAACTTGAGCTCCAGAAGGTTTTACCTCCTTCATGACCAGGCCATTCATTTGCTATTTAGCACAGCACTACTGGTAATTGCGAAGTCATGAAACACTGTATTCAAATTAAATTTATATCACTTTTTTTCACACAAATAGAGCCATCTTTGGTGGTATTTTATCACTACTGAGTTTTATATTTTTATATAAACCAAAAAAAGACTGAAAATGTTGAAAACAAAAAACAATATTTTTTACTTTTTGCTAAAAAACAATAAAAAAAAAATCGAATTTCTTCATATATTTAGGCCAAAATATATTCTGCTACATGACTTTGTTAAAAAAGAATCCCCATAAGTGTATATTGATTGGTTTGTGTGAAAGTTATAGAATCTCCAAACAATTGAATACATACTGGAATGTTTTATTTTATTTTTTTATACTAGTAATTGCAGTGATCAGCGACTTATAGTATGACTATGATAGTGCAGCGGCCAATTTGACACTAACTGACGCTGGGGGGGAACTGACTAACGGTCACCAGTGACACTAATACAGTCAACAGTGATAATACTTTACACTGTCATTGTAATAATGGCACTGGCTGGGAAGGGGTTAACATCTCTGGATAATCGAGTGGTTAAGTGTGTGCCTAGCAAGTGTTATTGTGTATTATGTGCTGCTTTTTACTAAAAGTCTATTTGTTCCTTCTCTCTGCTTTGCAGGGAGAAGAAACAAAGAGACCGTTCCCTCTGTACAGAGCCCTGTGTTGTTTGTCAACACAGGGCTCTGGGTTAAGAGTGGACACAGCCGATCATAAAGTCCTGGCCATGAATCACTGCAGTTGGTGGGGGGAGTGGGGCGCACACACATGCACCCTGAACTCGGAAGAAGGCAGAGACATACAGGTACATTCTCGTGCCTGTAGGAGCCGCCCGCCCGCAGTATAATGCGGGCAGACAGGACTAAAGTGGTAAACAGCATCACCGGTCCCTGTGCACCTACTACTAACAACAACAACAAAAATGCACTAAAAACCTGGCAGAGGCTCTCTAACCTTTCACCACTATCCAACACAAAATAATTTTTACCTGGAGCTTTGCATTAAAACGTAATTCCAGGAATTATGTGGATTGCATACTTACATTGGTCCAGATTGGTACAATATAAGTATGCATAACGCATGAGCATGCTGAAAATGCATTCACCCCCTCCTTTTATAGTCATACCCTGTTACTATTTAAGATTGTCCCATATCTGAGTTATGCAAAGTCTGACCTGGATATGTACGCTGTCTTTTATACATTATACAACCTGATATTGAACGGAAAAAAAAAAAAATCTGCTTTTACAGCAAACCTGTACCTTTTATAACATCTAGGGGAGTTATATTTGTGACAATTTAGATGTAATGATTTGCAAATGTCCTTTTCATGTGAACTTTCTTTTCTTTAAAATAACATTCTGCCCCAACAGGAAATACTACAACTCAGAAAGAACAAAAGCCAGCGGGTCAGCATTATACCAGGTAATTAGCATTTTCAGAAGAAGGTCAGAAATTACAGTTATGGCAGGTTTGCTTTAAAGTGAGATACTGAATACCTTCAAATTTCATAGAATTTTTATTTATTTTTATAAGGTTTCATTTAAAACACTGTGCATGCACTGCTTCAAATGCATCAAAAGCCCCCATAAAAAGTTGTGTGCACTCCTGGCAAAAAGTTTTGTAATTAACCAATTCATTTTCAGTCCCAGTGTAGTAGAAGCTGCACCTTATACTGTATCATTTTAAAATAATCATAAAGGCACTGCTGTCCCTGTTCTCTTCAGTGCCCCTTCTCTATTTTCCCACTGATATGAATTCTTAAAATTCCAAAAATTTGATCATAGAATATTGCATATGTAGCACATCTCTGATGTTCATTGTTATCCCCCATCCCCACTGTAGATAACAGTAAAATGATTATCTTCTGTAGTATACAAAAAAAATTCTACCTTACAGTGGGGCTGACCCTGCGCTGCACTGCTAAAGAGAAGTATGGCCAAAGCTTTTTTTGCCAAAACTTCTCTTCTGGGTCACAGGAGGGTACTTACTTGTACTCTCCTGTAACCCACAATCAGCCAACAGCAGGCTAAAGTCAAAGCCTGCTAAAACACGCCGTTGGCTGACATAACAGAGACACTCTAGTCCCTGGAAGGATCCCGACAATAATGTTGGGATCCACCCGGATGTCTGATCGGCAGCTGCTCAGCGTTCCTCCCCAGCTGCTCCCAACCCCCCCCCCCCCCCCCCAACCCACTACTCCAATGAGCGCTGGAAGGGACAGAGCTGAGAGCTGTGACGGACAGTCCCTTATGTATTCGCTCAGTTTTTGGGCTTAGAGCTGGCTAGGGACAGCTGTAGAATCAGACCGATGTTGCAGCATGGAGGTGATTATTATTTAAGTTTGTGCTGTTTTTTTATTTTTTTTATTTGCATACTTCTCCTTTAACCTCCCTGGCGGTATGATTATTTCAGATTTTAAGTGCTGAAAGCGGTACAATTATTTTGCATGGAAATTTGGCGTTTTATATTGTAGGCCTGTAATTCTTATGAATAACTCACTTAAATCTGTCCAAACAAGAGTCTAGTAGATATCCCGGGTATGATAAAGTTTGAAACACAAAATCATAAATTATAATATAATAAATAACTATAAATAAATAATTATAACAAATAATAATATAATAATAATAAAAATTATTCAATAATGTAATCAAATCAAAAACACTGAAATTTGCTCAGTTGCAGAATTGTCGCTGTCATTAGATTTAGTGTTTGATGACGAATTTCCCCACAAATCGATATCGCTCTATTCTGCAAGTGATTCTAATTTATTATCGCTGTTTTTTAGCTGGTCTAAAACCACTTTTGACATAAAGGGACACTTTTTGGTTGCTATGGGCAATCTCCAGTTTCCAGGCAGAAAGAACAGTTTTTATAATATAAAAGTGCATGGAGGGCACTGAACAGACCACTGGGGACAAAAGGGATGTGTAATTTTTTTTATACAGTACTGTAATCAGTAAGATTACAGTGTACTGTATGTGTATTGTGTTTTTTACTTTTTTGAATTTGGCGCCCAACTCCGCCCCCGTGCGCCGCAACGTCGCAGGGAACGGAGCTCGGTGGCACTCGGGCACTGTGTGAATCGAGCGAGGAGACGGCTCGCACACACAGCGGGGAGACATCGCAGGATCCAGGGGACAAGGTAAGTAACTTTGCCTAGATACTGTGATGCGATCCCGAGTCTAATGGTACTGAAATTCCACCCCGAGCCAGACTCGGGAATACCGCTAGGCAGGTTAAATGCTTATTTGGCCCCTTTCTCCTCTGCACTTCAGCAGTAAACTGTCTCATGGCATGGACCCTGCATTGTACTTGATGATATTAAAGGGCATGTGACCGCTGGAGCATAGGTGAGAAGAGGCTGTAGGGACCAGTCTAGCAGTGCGGAGAGACCCTGTGCGAGTGGAGAATTGGGTAAGTAAAGGAGCTTTTTCTAGTACCCTAGTCTTATAGCGGAGCTCCACCCAAAAAAGGGAAGCTCCGCTTGTTTGCTTCCTCACACATTTGACACCTTTGGGGTGGAGCAGGTACCTGTTTTTGACAGGTACCCGTTGCCACTTCTGGGGACCTCGCTAGAGCGAGGTCCCCCAGAAGTTTGGCTCCCCTCCACCTTCCCCCGCCGCCGGGCCATTCACAAAGTGCAGCACGCTTTTATACATGCACAGTAGGAAACCAGGTGTGAAGCCGCAAGGCATCTCTCAGGAAGAGTCCTAATATAATATAATGCTGACTTTGAGTTTTTTGGTGGGGGGGGGGCTGGAGCTCCGCTTTAAACAAGCATTTAACCTTGCAGTACAGGAGCAGCCGCACTGTAAGGGAGGATTTTTGTTTTCTCCAGAAAAATGCTTTAAAAACCAAAGAAAGAAGTATACTTTGAAGCTGAATTCCAAGATTAGCAAATATTATGTGTTGGTGTGCGTTGTGTATCTTTTCCAGTTCTGTGCAGCAATCCAGCGTAGGAGTTTCCTATATTAAAGTGTGGTCACTGCTGCACACTATCTTTGTGCAGGGTGACTGGTCTTGTACCTACCCCCTCCTGTAGTTTCCTGCAGGCAGCCTGTATTTGGTGGACCTAAAGGGGCCTTCTCACAGCTCTACTCTCTGCACAGGCTATGCACAGACAGCGCCAATGTCACTGTTACTTTTACAAGCTAAATAACTGGGCTGGTGCAAACCACGTGGATTCATATCCTTCATGCCTATTGAGAAGAATATTTAAATGAAAGTTTTTGTGCTTGGAATTCAGCTTTAAAAGTCATCTGCACTCAGTTTTTCTAGTATAGACCACCTTGCATCCTTAGTGGCTTTAAAATCACGTGCAGATTTTTTAATTTTTGTTTTTGCATTTATATATTGTGAGGGGGTTAGCTCGGCAGCGGGTGTGTGTGACCCCCGGGATGGGCTCCCCACACAAAACAGGCCCAGCAAACGGAGGTTGTGGTTTTCAAAATCAAAAAGGTGCGGTTTATTTTCTATTTACAGTGACAAAACACAGCAAAGCAAAAGAAACATAAACAAAATAAATCCTGGTCAACTTGACCTCTGACTAAACATACAGGTTTCCTAACTAACAACTGGGATCAGCCTAGTGCTGTCCTAGTCCCTAAGTCCCTGGTTTTAAATGTCCAAGCAAATAGCCACACAGGCTTTGTCTCACCGCACAGGGGTTCACTCTCCCTAGACAGTCCACACAGGTCTGGGTCCAGGCATGAGCTAACATCTAATGAAGCTGGGAGTTCTTATAGAGGCCTAAATGAGCTGACAAGCTTCAGCTGGTCTCATCAACTCCCTGTCTGCACGACGCCCCACACTTTCCCTAGAGGTATGAGTCATCCATGAGCCCACTAGCCTTATACAACTCTCCACCTAGTTGTATAAGTCGGCGTAAAGCCTGAATCTGGGCGAAATATATCTACCCCCCTGGATGCAACCAGGTGACTTTACCTTCCTGCTGTCACATACCCCCCCCTCTTGTTTTAACCTCGGGGTTGGAACACCAGCAATCAGGCATTCATGTACTCGAGACAAAGCATCCACATTCCCCATTTGAACGCCAGGGCGATGCTTTACTGTGAAGTTGAATTCCTGGAGGGCCAGGAACCACCTATTCACTCTTCTATTTGTTTCCTTGTTTTGAGCCATCCACTTTAACGGAGCGTGATCCGTAACCATGTCAAAGTGCCTACCTAGCAGGTAGTACCGAAGGGAATCTAGAGCCCACTTCACCGCTAAACACTCCTTTTCAACGGTGGCGTAATTTACCTCATGGGACTTCAACTTCCTGCTGAGGTAAATGACTGGGTGCTCTTCCCCGTTCCAGACCTGGGACAATACTGCTCCTAACCCCACATCTGACGCATCACTTTGTACGACAAAGTCTTTAGAGAAGTCGGGTGAGTACAACACTGGCTGGCTACATAAGGCTTGTTTCAAGAATTGGAATGCTGCCTCAGCCTCGGGGGTCCATTTAATCATGACCGACCCTTTCCCCTTCGTCAGGTTGGTTAGGGGCACAGCCTTAGAAGCAAAGTGGGGAATGAATCGCCGATAATACCCAGCGATTCCCAGAAAGGCTCGTACCTGCTTCTTGCTGTTGGGACGTGGCCAACTCTGGATGGCCTCGACTTTGTTGAGTTGGGGTTTTATTACTCCCCTCCCAATGGTGTACCCAAGATATTTGGCCTCCTCCTGCCCAATGGTACACTTCTTGGGGTTAGCCGTAAACCCCGCTTCCCGAACAGAGTCCAGGACTGCTTGCACTTTTGGCAGATGTGAGGCCCAATCTGTGCTATGGACAATTACGTCATCCAGGTAAGCCGCAGCATACTTCCGATGGGGCCTCAGCATCTGGTCCATTTTCCGCTGGAATGTGGCCGGCGCATTCTGTAACCCGAACGGCATTCTTTTATATTGGAACGCCCCGTCTGGGGTTACAAATGCGGTTTTCTCTTTGGCCGACTTGGCCAGGGGGATTTGCCAATACCCTTTTGTGAGGTCAAGAGTCGTCATGTATCGGGCTGTTCCCAGCCGGTCGATCAACTCATCTATACGTGGCATGGGGTAGGTGTCAAATTTTGTAACTTTGTTCAACTGACGAAAATCGTTACAAAATCGCCAGCTCCCATCCGGTTTAGGCACCAACACGATGGGACTAGACCAATCACTTTGGGACTCCTCTATCACCCCTAAGTTCAGCATTTTCTGTACTTCCTCCCGTATTGCCTCCCGTCGGGCCTCTGGGATCCGATAGGGTTTTAACTTCACCCTTTCACCGGGCGGGGTAATGATGTCATGCTCTACCCCAGATGTTTGTCCCGGCAGCTCAGAGAATACCTCCTTGTTGCGAAGCACAAACTCCTTAACCTCCTGTTGTTGGGGTTGTGACAAGGTGGCTGCTATTCCAACCTCAGGAATCACGCAACCAGTTTGAGCTGGTGACCAAGTGTCTGCGACTAGGGACTCTCTATCCCTCCAGGCTTTCAACAGATTAACGTGATAGATCTGTTCGGGCTTTCGCCTTCCTGGTTGTCTGACCTTGTAATTCACTTCGCTCACTTTTTCCATTATCTCGTAGGGGCCTTGCCATTTGGCAAGGAATTTACTTTCAACCGTAGGGACAAGTACCAGTATCCTATCCCCCGGGGAAAAGGTACGGGTCTTGGCTCCACGGTTGTACACTCTCTGCTGTGCTAACTGCGCTTGGGCCAAATGTTCCTTCACGATGGGCATTACCTGTGCAATTCGGTCTTGCATCAGGGCGACATGCTCAATCACACTCCTGTGGGGAGAACTCTCACTTTCCCAAGTTTCCTTGGCAATATCCAACAGCCCTCTTGGGTGTCTCCCATACAGTAACTCAAAGGGGGAGAATCCCGTAGAGGATTGGGGCACCTCCCTAATAGCAAACATCAGATAAGGAAGTAGACAGTCCCAATCCTTTCCATCTCTATCCACCACTTTCTTCAACATTTGTTTTAGGGTTTTGTTGAACCTTTCAACCAGCCCATCGGTTTGGGGGTGATACACAGATGTACGTAATTGCGTCACTTTGAATAATTTACACAGCTCCTTCATAACCCGGGACATAAAGGGTGTACCTTGGTCCGTAAGCAGTTCTTTACAAATACCCACCCGGCTAAACACAAGAGATAGCTCTTTGGCTATGGTTTTGGCCGAGGTATTTCGGAGAGGGATCGCTTCTGGATAACGGGTGGCATAGTCCATTATAACTAATATGTACTGGTGCCCCCTAGCGGACTTGATTATAGGACCTACCAAATCCATGGCGATCCTCTCAAACGGGACCTCAATGATGGGTAGAGGGACCAGCGGGCTACGGAAATGTGGCATCGGGGCCGACCTCTGACACACAGGGCAGGAGGAACAATAATTTTCTACGTCCTTCATCACCCCCGGCCAATAGAATCTCTGTAATACCCTCTCTCGGGTTTTCTCTGTCCCCAGATGACCTCCAAGAATGTGCCCATGGGCCAACTCCAACACCAACTTCCTGTAAGGTTTGGGCACCACAAGCTGCTCAACGGTTTCTTCTGCCCTTTTTGCCACCCGATACAGTAGGTCCTTCTCTACGCTGAAGTATGGGTAAGTGCAGGTATTATCTGGGTTCACTAACTCGCCATCTATTTTCACTACGTTTTCCCGTGCCTTTATTAGGGCGGGATCTTTCAACTGTTCTGTGGCAAAGTTTTCCCTGTGAACCTCAAGATCAGAAAACTCCACAGACGGTAGGTTTTCGTCTGAGGAGGTGGGCTCCTCTCCAGTTTCTTGAGTCTCCCCTGCCAATACTGATAAGGGAAATTCCGGAGAGTCCTCACCACTCTCAGGGGAGTTCTGGCTATCACATTCCTGGTACATAGGGGCACCAGTGGGGGGCTCAGGATCATCCCACAGTTCCCAGAACTTCGGAAAATCCCTTCCCACAATGGCGTCATGCGGTAACTGAGATACTAAGCCCACTGGATGAGAGAGGGTACCTTTGGGGGTCTCGAAACACACTGTAGTCACTGGATACTCTCGGGTGTCCCCATGCACACAAATAACAGCTACCTTGCTATTCCCAGAAACCTCTGTTTTAACTAACTCAGCCTTTATCAGGGTCACAAGGCTACCTGAATCCAGCAATACCACAACATTTCTACCATTAACACACATTTTGCATAAATGTTTCTCAGTTCCTCGAATGGCAGTGCATGCGACTGTCGCACACAGCGACTGACGTCTGCCCGTCAGAAAGCCACACTGCATGGGTTCCTCCACAACCGGGCAATTGGCTGCAATATGTCCCGCTTGCCGGCAGCGGTAGCAAACGATCCTTCTTGCCGCCTCTTGAGCCGCTGATTTCCCAGGCTGTTCTCGCCAAACTTGGGGTAGAGCTCCCACCCTCTCACTCTCTCCACCCTCACCCCTTGGAATCCTCTTATCCGCCCCTGGGGATGGTCTGGTCTTAGGGTGGAAAGTCCGAGTGTCTCTGGAAGAGGCCGTCAGGTTCTCTGTAGCCAAGTATTTCTCCACACGATCCACAAGACCATCGGCCGTCTCTGGGTCTCCATGGCTTACCCACTTTTGGATGGCAGTAGGAAGAGCTCTCAAAAACCGATCCATTACAACACGTTCCACAATCTTTGGTGCGGACAAAGTCTCTGGCTGTAGCCACTTTCTGCTCAGGTGAATGAGATCATACATTTGAGACCTGGGGGGTTTTCCAAGCTGGAAAGTCCAGTTATGCACACGCTGAGCCCGGACAGCCTGGGTGACACCCAGCCTTGCCAATATTTCAGCTTTTAGCATCACATAGTCTTTTGCTTGGTTAGGCTCTAGGTCATAGTAAGCTTTCTGCGATTCACCAGTTAACAGAGGAGCCACCAGTCCAGCCCACTGCTCCTCAGGCCACTTTTCTCTTTCAGCGGTCCTTTCAAATGTGGTCAAAAATACCTCTGGATCATCCTCTCCAGTCATTTTTGTCAATAAACGACTCACCCCAAAGGACGCGGTATTAGTGGGACGGCCCTTCCTCACTGGTCTGCGGACGTTGCTGCATTACTGCTTCCATCTGTTGTTGTAGTCTCTGCTCTTGCTTCTGCAACAGGTCTATGAAGCGGGCCTCAGATTGCTGCTGGGCTCGTTGCTGAGCCTCCAGACTCTGTTGCAAAGTTGCGTTTGTCTGCTGCTGGGCTGCAAGGCTCTGTTGATGAGCTTGCTGCTGGGCTGCGAAGTTCTGTTGTTGAGCTGCAAGGCTCTGTTGATGAGCTGCAAGGCTCTTTTGCAAACCTGCATTTGTCTGCTGTTGATTGGCATTTGCTAGAGCCAGCTGCTTCAGTATCTCCTCCATGCTGGCTTAAAAAAAAACTGCCACTGGTTCTCCACCAACTGTGAGGGGGTTAGCTCGGCAGCGGGTGTGTGTGACCCCCGGGATGGGCTCCCCACACAAAACAGGCCCAGCAAACGGAGGTTGTGGTTTTCAAAATCAAAAAGGTGCGGTTTATTTTCTATTTACAGTGACAAAACACAGCAAAGCAAAAGAAACATAAACAAAATAAATCCTGGTCAACTTGACCTCTGACTAAACATACAGGTTTCCTAACTAACAACTGGGATCAGCCTAGTGCTGTCCTAGTCCCTAAGTCCCTGGTTTTAAATGTCCAAGCAAATAGCCACACAGGCTTTGTCTCACCGCACAGGGGTTCACTCTCCCTAGACAGTCCACACAGGTCTGGGTCCAGGCATGAGCTAACATCTAATGAAGCTGGGAGTTCTTATAGAGGCCTAAATGAGCTGACAAGCTTCAGCTGGTCTCATCAACTCCCTGTCTGCACAACGCCCCACACTTTCCCTAGAGGTATGAGTCATCCATGAGCCCACTAGCCTTATACAACTCTCCACCTAGTTGTATAAGTCGGCGTAAAGCCTGAATCTGGGCGAAATATATCTACCCCCCTGGATGCAACCAGGTGACTTTACCTTCCTGCTGTCACAATATCTATATATATAGATATATATCTATATATATAGATATATATTTGATATTTATATATATATATATATATATATATATATATAGATATATCTATATATAAATATATATATATATATATATATATATATATATATATATATATATATATATATATGTACTAAACACATTTTTAAACCCTTGCAATTGAAGGGTAAATGTTAGCGAATACCTACAAAATGAATACATTGCACTTTTGTCACTATCTATCATGATAACCTTCCTGCCCCAGAAAATGAATTACTGGCATCTGTGGTCAGAAGGCAGCGAAGTGTAATTCCATTATTAAATCACTACACTTATTGCCAGAGAGCTATAAATAGCACATTATTATTTCATATCACAATACCTGAGAGTACAGCTAATGAGTCTGAAGAGAGGATATTACACATTGATGTCCGGAAAACTAAAGCCATGACAAAGTGTACTTAGATTTCATAGTAAGACCCTGATTGTATTATATATATATATATATATATATATATTTATATATATATATATATATATATATATATATATATATATATATATATATATATATATAAATATATACAGGCGGTCCCCTACTTACAAACATCCGACTTACAAACGACTCCTACTTACAAACGGAGGGAGACAACAGGAAGTGAGAGGAAATCTACCCCTAGGAAGGGAAATTCTCTCCTGTAAGAGTTAATAGGGGAAAAAGGTGTCTCCTCTCTACTGAAGCTTTATCACTAATCCTTGTTTCCAAAACAACCCAAAATTTTCAAAATCCAATTGTCATTGGGACGGAAAGTGAGGTGAAATGTTCTGAACAGGTGCACAGACAGCAAAACAAATGTAAGGCCCCTTTCACACGTGCGGACCGTATGTCCGTTTTTCACCCATCCGTTTTTGGATGAAAAACAGACATACATGTATCCCTATGGGATCGCGGATGTCAGCGGATGAACATCCGCTGACATCCGATCTTATCCGTGTCTACTATGCTCCGTTTTTCAGGATAGAAATTTTTTTATTTTTCTGACCGTCTGCGGAGCGGATCGGATGAACACCGACAGACGGTCCGTGTTCATCCGATCCCCCATAGGGGAGAGCGGAGATCTGACAGAGCAGTCCCTGCACAGTGTGCGGGGACCGCCCTATTATCCGCCGGCTCAGCGGGGATCAACGGAGCGATCCCCGCTGAGCAAGCGGAGCTTCGGATCATGACTGATCCGTCCCGTGTGAAAGGGGCCTTACAGGGGTGATAACCCTTCCCTATGTTTTCCAAAAAGCTTAAAAATAGTTTTTTGGGCTGGAGCTACACTTACATTTTTTTTACCTGTTCCGACTTACAAACAGATTCAACTTAAGAACAGACCTATAGACCCGATCTTGTTTGTAACCCAGGGACCGCCTATATATATATCGATATATATATACACACAGTATCTCACAAAAGTGAGTACACCCCTCACATTTTTGTAAATATTTTATTCTATCTTTTCATGTGACAACACTGAAGAAATGGCACTTTGCTACAATGTAAAGTAGTGAGTGTACAGCTTGTATAACAGTGTAAATTTGCTGTCCCCTCAAAATAACTCAACACACAGCCATTAATTAATGTCTAAACCACTGGCAACAAAAGTAAGTACACCCCTAAGTCAAAATGTCCAAATTGGGACCAATTAGCCAACTCCCTCCCCGGTGTCATGTGACTCATTAGTGTTTCAAGGTCTCAGGTGTGAATGGGGAGCAGGTGTGTTAAATTTGGTGTTATCTCTCTCACTCTCTCATACTGGTCACTGGGAGTTCAACTTGGCACCTCATGGCAAAGAACTCTCTGAGGATCTGAAAAAAAGAATTGTTTCTCTACATAACGATGGCCTAGGCCAGTGATGGTGAACCTTGGCACCCCAGATGTTTTGGAACTACATTTCTAACGATGCTCAACTACACTACAGAGTGCATGAGCATCATGGGAAATGTAGTTCCAAAACATCTGGGGTGCCAAGATTCACCATCACTGGCCTAGGCTACAAGAAGATTGGCAAGACCCTGAAACTAAGCTGCAGCATGGTGGACAAGACCATACAGCGGTTTAACGGCACAGGTTCCACTCAGAACAGGCCTCGCCATGGTCGACCAAAGAAGTTGAGTGCATGTGCTCAGCGTCATATCCAGAGGTTGTCTTTGGGTAATAGACGTATAAGTGCTGCCAGCATTGCTGCAGAGGTTGAAAGGAGGGTGAGCTGGCACTATGTGCGCTGCATCACTATTCTTTTTGGAGTGCCCAAAGGTGTCCCAGGTCTGTTACAATCCTATAGTGTATACTAAAACAAAAAAAAAAAATACTGTGCGCCGCTAAAATGTTCAGGTTTGGCTTGAAGAAAAAGGGTCAACCCTAGGATCGTGTGCAGGTACCTACATAGTTATGAGTAGTTGTTTCAGAGCAGCTGGCAAGATACATGTTGAATATCAGCAAATACAGTAATACAGTAGCTCAATAATAAGGTACAACTACAAAGAATAACTCATACTGTAGCAGCCAATCACTGATCTGATCACAGGTCATGTCATTGGCTCCTATGTATACAGCACTCAGTCCATTCATTTTGCTCTTTGAACTACCTTGTTATACAGGTATATGTTCAAACGTGCCTATGAATGTAAATGTTGACACCACATATACTATACAGCTGGGAAATGACAGTTCCCCAATGCTTGTGTGCTTCCTAGAAATAGATTCTTGATGGAAAATGTACTGAACTGAGTTGACCTCCGTTGGCAGGACAAGAAAAGAACTACACAAGTGCAGAAGATCACCGCTTCCAAGCGTCCTAGTCTGCCACCAGAAAACTTTATCTGAAATGACTTCTATTCTTCAGAAATGATAGAAAATGTGATAATTGTGTGGAGCTTAGCAATTCATATGTTCCCAAGTGACACCGTGCTGGATTTAATTAGAAAATGGCACGGTGTCAGTTTGTCACATGTCCTGCGTCCTTTGACAGTGTGAAGTAGGTTAATGGTCTCACCTGTGTGGGTGACAAGGCACCCTTCCTCTCAGCTGCTCCTCTTTGGCATCATTGGGGGTTGGCAGGGGGGTTCCTAGCCCAAGTCCTGACACATGTTTAAGGCAGGTGCAGCACCCTGCCAGTGCTTGCTGAGGATCAGTCTTTTCTGATGGCTTCTCAGCTGGGATTCATGCTTGCTGAACATTCATTATCCATGATCCGATGGCCACAAGACAGATACTGTATGCAAATCTTCACACGCTCAGATCCAGGTACAGATTCTCAGGAAGAACGTTCAGTCCACTGTGCCACTGTGCCACTGTGCCAGTCATCAACTCCAGAAAAAGAACACCTTCCTTGGGGACAGAAAACAGGAAATCACATCTAAATAAAGAAGAACGGACAGTCTCTGTCACAGCACCAGATAGACTAATGCAGAGGAACCATCAAACATCACACAGCATTGTTCTATCTATCTCTCTATCTATAGCCATCATTCTATCTATCTATCTATATCTATCTATCTATCTATCGATCTATCTATCTATCTATCTATCTATCTATCTATCTATCTATCTATCTATCTATCTATCTATCTATCTATCTATCTATCATGTTCTCTATCTATCTATCTACAGTATCTATCTATCTATCTATCTATCTATCTATCTATCTATCTATCTATCTATCTATCTATCATTTTCTCTATCTATATATCCATCTATCTATCATTTTCTCTATCTATATATCCATCTATCTATCATTTTCTCTATCTATCTATCGATCTATCTATCTATCTATCTATCTATCTATCTATCTATCTATCTATCTATCTATCTATCTATCTATCATGTTCTCTATCTATCTATCTACAGTATCTATCTATCTATCTATCTATCTATCTATCTATCTATCTATCTATCTATCTATCTATCTATCTATCTATCTATCTATCATTTTCTCTATCTATATATCCATCTATCTATCATTTTCTCTATCTATCTATCTATCTATCGATCTATCGATCTATCTATCTATCTATCTATCTATCTATCTATCTATCTATCTATCTATCTATCTATCTATCTATCATGTTCTCTATCTATCTATCTACAGTATCTAGCTATCTATCTATCTATCTATCTATCTATCTATCTTCATAGATGGATATGTATGGATGAATGGATAGCTAGATAGATAGATAGATAGATAGATAGATAGATAGATAGATAGATAGATAGATAGATAGATAGAATGATGGATATAGATAGATAGATATAATGATGGATATAGAGAGATATAGATAGATAGATAGATAGATAGATAGATAGATAGATAGATAGATAGATAGAGAGATTGACATAGACAGACAGACAGTAATAAATCAAATTCTCTACATATCTTTTTGGCTCTATATATCTATGCCTTCATGTCTGTATTAAAAGTTGATGTAAACCTTAACTAAACAACATTTGCTTTGTTAAAATCGTGTATATCATCAACAATTGTCATTTCCTTAAAAATAAATGAGCTGTGTTCCGCTTCACTACATCCTTTATTGAATGCCAGTGCTGCCGATCCCTTGTAGCCTCTTTGCAGCCACTTCTCTTCTGCATGTCATTTCTCAGAGCGGCTTTCCCGAGGTTGACAACAAAGGACCACGCTTGCCTAATTTGTGTAACGCAGCCACTTGTAGTGTGTGGGAAGCCTTTGTGATAGCCAGGGGGGTGACACAGGAACACAATCAGGAGACAAGGACAGATCATTGTCACCCTATAATAGGAAGCGTATGATCGTGGAAGGAGCACCAGGTATTATAATACAAAAGCTGCAGATAGAGAAATATTCCAAATGAGTGAAACATGTTAGAGCTTCTATGAAAGTCCTTTAGGTAGTGTGTATTATGTGCTCTTTCTTGTAGACTGCATTACAGAGAAGTAAGGAAGTTTGTCCAATTTCTATAAGCAGCTGGCAGGTTACATAAAGTTAAGGGAATGCTTTTCCAAGCAGGTAGGAGACAGTCATGAGAGAGGAGGGGTCCACTTACCTGGTGTGTGAGTTTGGAGGTAAGTTGAGAGTCCAGGGGGCATGTCCACCCTTCTAGAGACCCTGTGCTGTGTGCAGCCTGCGATTCCTCATCTTCCTCCTCTGTGTACAGTAATAGAGTAGAGCTGATCATTGTATGTAGAGGGAAGAGGCAGAGAGGAGGTGGAGATGGACTGATAGGAGGAGCAGCAGAGGAGGAAGGGAGAGCTGGCACTCACATCAACATACAACATAGGATGCTCTTTCCTGGAAATTCAAGACAAATCCTATTATTAATGAGTGCTGCCTATAAATAAAAGTTATTAGTAAACACCGGTATCCTTAGGGGTTGATTTTTTTTTCTTATGAGCCACGTTAGAAAAATCACGCAGCTTGATACAAATCTTTCCCCTTTTCTTAAATATCAAACTCTTGCATTATTTTAAATAATAAATTGTCTAGTTAGACCCTGTGAAATATTCAGCTCTTGCTCTAGTTTTCATACACCACCTACAGGGATGAATACATCAAGCAGTAATAGTAAATGCGTTCGAAGCGCGGTCTTTGGAAGATTTATAATGACAGAGAAAAATATTAGTGTACAGTGTGTTAATTAAGGCTTTAATGGGATATGTTACTAAGGTAACCAATTCATTCTCCTAGTTATTAGCAGTAGTACAGTATATTTTGTATTAAGGTAGATGTAAACCCAGTCACTAAAATTTTATGGAAGCTTTAAAGCTCATGCACACGGGCGGTTTGGCGCGTACAGCGTAAAAAAAAAAAGCAGCTGGACGCTGTTTTGAGCTGTGCTCGGGTTCAGGGTAATGTGTGCGTTTAAAGGCGTATGTGCTCAAGGCAGGAATTCTGCGTTCTCTCTGTAGCACCCTCTAGTGTACAAAGTTGGTAAAAAAATTTAGCTGATGCACAGTAGCTTGGAACTCTAGTCAGAAAATGAAGTCCTGCTAGATCACTTCACACTGGCCCCCTTTTGCAGGTATAACTATGTAGCGGCCTCCACTCTCTCCCTCTAGTATCAATTCTTCTGTCTCTGGCTCTTGTCTAGGGGTACCCTGGAGGAGAGAGTGCAGGGTCACCACGCCAAGCCTTCACCACAGGTGTTTGTGAGGTGTAAGCAAAGTTTCTTTACCTTCGGGTCGGTGTTCTGCATCTGGAGCCTCCTCCTGGTTTCTTGAACAGTGTCTGCCAGTAAATGAGCCCCACACCAATAAAGTCCAACACTCCTTTATTCTTCTCAATGTAAAAGTGAACACAATTAGTTGGACTCCCTCAATGAACAGAACAGACAAGGGGTGTGGATGCGAGTAGGCCCAGGCACAATGAAATCTCTTACTTCCTTCCTAGAAGTAGATTCCTGCTCCCATCGAGGAAGACATCCCTCTGGGCGGTCTCCGGAGGCTCACTCGTCACTGGCAATTTGCTGCACCAGGTCTTCAGGTAAGTACCCCCTCTGGTCCCTTACGCCACTGGATTCGGGTACCCACTCCCGGGGTCCCCTGGGAAGTCCATCCCTCGCGGAGCCTTAGTCCGGGACACTCAGTCCCAGACCTCCATCCAAGTACCTCACCCCAGGCTAAAGGTGCCTGGGATGGAACACGATCTCCGAACGTCCTCTAGGCCTAGGCCGCCTAGACTCCCGACACGAACCACCGCCCTCAGGCTGAAGGTGCCTGGGAGTCGACTCCCGCCACCAAAAATGGCCGCCCCCTTTATACCCTCTCCAGGCAAGCACGGCGGGTTCCCCTCCCCACCATACACCTGCCAAGAGAGGCCAAAAGAGGTACGACACTGCAACGATGGCTCAACCCCGGGCCCAAAGTGACAGCGCCACCCGGTGGGCCCCAGGGAACCATACATCACAGTTTCCCCACCAGATTCAAACAGAAAAGCACATACCCGCTACAACTATGTAAAACATTAACCACTTCAATACCGGGCACTTTCACCCCCTTCCTGCCCAGGACAATTTTCAGCTTTCAGCGCTGTGGCACTTTGAATGACAACTGCGCGTTCATGCAGTGCTGTACCCAAACTAAATTTTTAGCATTTTTTTGAGAGAGGTAGAGCTTTCTTTTGGTGGTTTTTAATCACCGCTGTTTTTTTTTTTTTTTTTTTTTTAATACTTTGCTAAACAAGTAAAAAAAGACCGAAAATGTAAAAAAAAAAAGTTTTCCTTTTTTTCTGTTATAAAATTTTGGAAATAAGTACGTTTTCTCCTTCACTAAGGTGCACTGATGAGGCAGCACAATGGGCACTGATGAGGTGGTACTGATGGGCACCGATGAGGAGGCACTAATATGCAGCACTGATGGGCACTGATATGCAGCCCTGATGGGCACTGATAGTTGGCACTGATGGGCAGCCTTTATTAGCACTGTTGTGCACTGAAAGGCATTACTGATGGGCATTGATTGGCATCACTAAGCACTAGTGGGCATTGCCGGTGAGCATCACAGGCATCGCTGATGGGTCTGCACTGATTATCAGTGCAGATCCCCCCTGTCGGGAGAACTGCTTATTGGCTCTTCTCTTCTCACGCCCTGTCAGCGTGACCAGAGGAATGCTGATAACCGGCACTTCCTAGTCATGCTGTGATCAGCTGTGATTGGACACAGCTGATCACATGGTAAAGATCCTACGTCATAGGCTCTTTACCATGATCAGAGATGGGGTGTGTCATAATGACACACCACACTAACAATCACCGAGCTGCGCTCCCCCGGAGGCGTGCACGAGCGGCTCATTCTGAAGGACATCATATGACATCCAGTCAGAATGGGAGAGCCATCGCATGGCTTATATCAAAATGACTTGGATGTGGTTAAAAATAAGTAGTCTCAAACCAGGGGTCTCAAACTGGTGGCCCTCCAGTTGTTGCGGAACTACAAGTCCCATGAGGCATTGCAAGGCTGACAGTTACAAGCATGACTCCCACAGTTAGAGGCATGATGGGACTTGTAGTTCCGCAACAGCTGGAGAGCCACCGGTTTTAGACCCCTGGTCTCTGCTGTTTAAAATCTAGTAAAACACTGTCTCACCCTGCTCTGCATATGCTCAGTTGCTCTCCATTTTTAGGCTTTTTAGGCACTGCTGAATTTGTAGAGGCCGATTTGCTGACAGCTTTAAAGTGGAATTAAACCCTCCTATCCTTTACAGCCAAGGAAGCTGCTTCTGTTTGCCATATTACTACCAGCCATTTGATGGTTTGACAGTTTGTTTGAGGACACAAGCAAATGTGACAGTTAGCAATCATGGCATTCCAGGAATGTGTCTTTTTTTTTTTTAACTGTTAAATCAATGGGTTTAGTTCCGCTTTACGATTTACTGCTGTTTAGGGGCTCTGGGCTCCAGCAAAATGGCAGCCTCCAGCAAGAAGAAACCAGTGCAATGCTGGAGGCAATTTACAGCATAAACAGATTTTGGTAGCATAATTATTAATGTGAAATGTATGGTCCTTGTAAAAGAACATTATTTTTTATCAAGTTGTTGTGGGTAAAGTTCTGCTTTAAGTGAATTTGGGTAATTTCCGTGGGTTCAGATTTAGGTCAACTAGCAGGCTTTGCAAGCTGAGTCTCTAGTACCTCCCCCTGGCTTCTGGAAAGTTCCAGAACTTAGTGGTAGAGGGTATGGAGTTTGCAGTCTGAATAATCAAGGGATCTCTGCCAATCCCTGGGCAAGGATGACCCAGAAGGTGGGGCCCTTAAATATTGGAGAGCCTGGCCAGTTGGGGTTGTTGTCGGGTGGAAGATGGAGTGTTGAGGCTGGAGTCGTGAGGTCTGTAAAGGGAACCCCAGGGCTAGGGAGCTCTGCCTCCAGACTGGAGCTGAAGAGGAAGGAGAGGAATCTGATTAGAGGGATCTCCACTAACCTACCATTTTATTCAGGACACACTCTGCCCAACCAGCAAAGATCTGTCCAGCAAGAGGCCTGAACAGCAGTCTATGCAAGCAGCAGGATTCAAGGGACTTTACTTCTGTGCCGTTTTCATCAATGCCCTGGGAAAAGGCTGAGGCTGCTGTGGGGGAATACGCAACCTTAAGGTGGGCCTCTGCGTTTAGAGATAAACGGACACAGTGTACACTTGCACAGTAACTGTTCACCAGTTAACTCTCGGGACTCTGTGATAATGTACACCTTCTCTGTAACTTGCATTTAGGAGGGACACCCTGGGGGTTATTTACTAAAGGCAAATCCACTTTGCACTACAAGTGCAAAGTGCACTTGAAATTGCACTGAAAGTGCACTTGAAATTGCACTGAAAGTGCACTTGGAATTGCAGTCTCTGTAGATCCGAGGGGGACATGCAAGGAAAATAAAAAACAGCATTTTAGCTTCCACATGATTGGACAATGAAATCAGCAGAGCTTCCCCTCATTTTAGAGTCAAATATATGTTTATTTCAACAAAAGAAAATGGCACAGAAAAATGTCAGACGTTCACAGCATAGAATAAGACATATTAAATCAAATTCTGCATATACAGAGTTGAGCGTGGTCATAGTAAGGCCGGGTAAGTCGCCGCTCTTCCAAGAAGGCAGTGACATGCTAAACCAAAAACAGGGAAGGCCAACGCAGGTAGGAGGACATCTGACTTCCAGTTGAAAAGAATGAACAAAAGGAGAAGAGGGGGAAGGAGGTAGAAAAGAAAAGAAGGGGAAGGGGAGGATAGTACAAAGAGAAAGAGCAAGTTGGACCTAGCAGACCAAGACACACCAAAACCTGCAAAATGTAATCAGCTCGAACTTCAGGGATGGCTTGGTTGCGTCAATAAGGTCTTCAGGGAGTCTGAAGTAGAGTATTCGATCCAGAGGAGCCACAGGGTCTTAAATTTATCATAAGAGTCATTATCGAGGGCTAGCATCTCCTCCATGCGCATGATGTCATTGACCACAGAGACCCATAGAGACAGGTGAGGGGTAGTAGTAGTCTTCCAAAACTGGGGAATAAGCTGCCTCGCAGCCGACAGGAAGAAGCGCAGTAGGGTGCGTTTCTGAGAAGCTATGGATCCGGGGAGCATGAACAATAAAGCTACGTCTGGGGAAGGCGTTAGGGGCCTATCATATAGTTTACTGTATACGGCAAAGACCTGAGACCAAAGGGGCTGAATGGCTGGACATTCCCACCATATATGTAGGTAGCTGCCGTCTGCCGAGTTGCACCTCCAACACGAGGGGGGCACAGACGGAAATATCTTATTGAGAGATTGAGGGTCCCTGTACCACCTAGAGAGGAGCTTAAAGTTCTTCTCCTGGGAGTAACAGGAGATTGAAGATTTGTGGGTAAAGTGGTACGACTTTTGCCAGTCCACTGGGTGTAGTTCCTTTCCCAGATCCGCAGACCACTTCCTTGTGTAAGAGGGAGGCTGATCATGTATGAGGGTGTGTTGTAGTGTGTACATGGAGGAGAGCAAATGTCTTGGCGTTTCTGAGAGAGAGCACAGCTGTTCATATCCCGTCAGGGGTCTGTGAATTTGGGATGATGCGAAGAGGTCAGAACAAAAGGAGGATATGCGAAGGGCCGTAAGCCAGTTCCCTCGGTCACTGGGCACTACAGGAGCGCCTGAGGTGTTGCCTATAAATGAGCTTGCTATGGGCCACGTGAGGCGGGAGTACGGTCCCACCGACTGGGAGCTGAAGCCTTGAGGTAAGGCAGGGTGGTTAAATAAGGACGTGAGTGGTGAAGGATCCGTGGACAATAGAGAGAGCAGTCCCTTCTTGTACCATAGCTGAAGGGCAGCGACAGTTAATGGAGACGCATCAGAGAGCAAATGTAGGTGTTGCCCATAACCCCAGAGCAGAGCCCGGAGGTCAGGGGCCGACAGGTCCTGTTCCACCATAGTAGACGCTTTGGAGAAGGGGCGAGGGAAACCACTCTAGTACCCTGGACAGTAGCGCCGCTCTGTGGTATAGCTCAAAATCGGGTAAGCCCACCCCTCCTTGGGTCTTGGGGTACATGAGTAGCGTGTGACGGATACGGGACATGCCTCGGTGCCAAATGAAATGGATGGACATGGAGTGCAAGGAAGTGAAGAAGCATCTAGGGGCAGAGATAGGAACAGTTTGGAACAAGTAGAGCAATTTGGGCAGGGTGTCCATCTTCAAAGTATTTATACGGCCGAACCATGGCATTGGGGAGGAGCTCCAAGCGTCTAGCTCCTTCCGAAGCTGATTCAGTAAAGGGAGATAGTTGAGAGTATAAAGTTGCGATAGATTGGAGGAAATCGTTATGCCTAAATAAGAAATACCCCTAGGGCTCCACTGAAAGGGGAAGTTAGCCTGCACTCGAGTGAGGGTCGTGCTGGGGAGTAATATGTTAAGGGCCTCAGTTTTGGACATAATTAGTTTAAAGTTACTAAAGTTGCCAAACCTACGAAATTCACTCATTAGGGAAGGGAGGGATGTGTGTGGCTGTTGGATGTAAACCAGCAGATCGTCTGCGTATAGTGAGAGCTTATGTTCGGCGGAGGGAGTCCGGATCCCCGTTATCGTAGGGTTACATTTAATGGCCTGGGCTAGGTGCTCTATCACTAGTACAAAGAGTAGGGGCGGTAGGGGCGATAGGGGGGAACCCTGGCGCGTCCCGCTGGTTATTTGAAAGGATGCGGTTGGAGAGCCATTGACCAGGACAGATGCAGAGGGGCAAGAATAAAGTGCCATAGTCCGGGATATAAAAGCAGGGCCCAGGCCCAACTGTTCCAGGGAGAGGCGTAGGAAATGCCAGTTGACCCGGTCAAAGGCCTTCTCCGCATCAAATGAAAGCATGCAGGCATTCAGGTTGTGGCGTTGGATGTAGGATATTAGATGAATGGTTTTGGTGGTGTTGTCTCTGGCCTCACGGCCAGGGACAAAACCCACTTGGTCTTTATGGATAATCGCGGGCAATAAGGGGGAGAGACGGTTAGCTAGGACCTTGGCATGAAGTTTAACATCCAGGTTAAGGAGCGATATCGGCCGATAGCTACCGCATTGGGAAGGGTCCTTTCCTGGCTTGGGTATAACTGAGATGTTAGCGGCCAGGAGATTACTGGAAGGTAGGTGGGAATCATCTATAGAGTTAAATGCAGACGATAATAACGGGGCAAGGGATTGGGCAAAAGACTTAAAGAACCTAGGCGAAAACCCGTCGGGACCCGGGCATTTACCGGATTTCAAACCTTTGATGGCGGTCAGAAATTCGTCTACTGACATAGGGTTTTCTAGGTCAGTGGCCTGTTCGGGGGGTTATCTGAGGCAGGGCCGTCTCCAAAATGTAGTCTTTCATAGTAGACAGGCGTGAGTCTCCCACCTGGACCGGCGTGGTCAGTGGGGGAAAATTATACAGGTCAGAATAATATTGGCGAAATGCGTCTGAGATACCCTTTGAATTACAAATTTTTTGTTTATCAGCAGTGCAGATATGTTGGATGGGCCGGCGCGGGGGACAGGGGTGAAGGGCCCTCGCTAAATGCTGCCCACATTTATTGGCCAAAGTGTAGTGTCTGTTGCGTCCCCTATCTCTGGCTATCAGTGAGTGCGCATCCAGGAGGCGGAGCAGTTCTCTGCGAGTGTTGGAAAGTTCAACGTATGTCACCGGGTCTACGTCTTGTTTGTGTGCCATCTCAAGTGCGCGTATAGTGGACAAGAGTCGGGCTATGTCCGCAGACCTAGCCTTCTTCAGACGGGAACCATGCTGTATGAGAGTCCCCCTAAGTATGCACTTAAGGGCCTCCCATTTGGTGAGGGGGTTGGTGTCGTCCGAGCGGTGATCTAGGACAAAGTTCCGAATCGCCAGTTTAACGTCCACGGCACATAAGGCGTCCATTAATAAGTTGTTGTTCAGGCGCCACGAGTATAAACTGCACGAGGTCGGTGGGTGAGCGAGGCTGAGGTGAGCGGGGGCATGGTCCGACCAAAGTATGTTGCCTAGGGATGCTTTAAGCGGTGTGTCAAGAAGGGATTGGGAAATCAAGAAATAGTCAATACGACTGTAAGAATTGTGGGCCACGGAGTAACAGCTGTAATCTCTCTCAAAAGGGTGTTGTACTCTCCAGACATCCACCAATTGTGCGGAATGTAGGAGCAATTTTATATGTGTAAGAGCAGTGTGTGATAAAGAGGACTTACCCGAGGAAGTGTCCACGTTCGGAGAGAGGGCCACGTTGAGGTCACCACCTAGAATGAAACAAGGACCGCCAAAGGAAAGTAACTTGTCCGTAACCACAGACAGAAATCCCCCTTGGTCCTGGTTCGGTCCATACACATTAGCCACTGTGAAAACAGAAGAGTTAGATTTCAGTTTAAGAAACAAATGCCGGCCTAGTGGATCAACAAGAGAGTCTAAGACTTCCGGGTGGAAAGATTTGTGAAAAGCTATCGACACTCCCTTGGACTTTGCTAAAGGGTTCGTGCTGTGATACCATTCATGATAGTGGGGATTCTTAAGGGTCGGTATGGCCGACCCCCGAAAATGAGTTTCCTGCAGCAGCAAAATTTTCATACCGGCTTTGTGGAAATGGTAGAGGACCTGACTGCGCTTCTCAGGATTGTTGAAGCCCCTACAGTTAAAGGAGGAGAGGGTTATGTGGTCAAGCGGCATCATGACAGTATTGAGAGGAGGAGATATCGGGTCTGATCCGCATCAACATCAAGGTCTGCCCGGTCCAGAAGAAAACGGAAAGGAAGGAAAAGAGCATGAGGGAGGGGAGAGAAACCAAGAAGGGGGGAAGAAAAGAGCAAGAACAAGAGCAAGAAAGATAGGGGAGTGTCAACTCCATAAAGAAAGAGAGTGTGGAGAAAGAGTCAAGAGAAATGGGAATCAGTAGAAGTAGAGAAAAAAGGAGAAGCAACAGGCCACTAGGTGGCAGCATCGAGTCATGGGGTGAAAAATATAAAATTTCTAAGCTATAAACCAAGCTCGAACTAAAGAGAAGGGTACAGTGCTTGCTCAAGCACTATGGGTCCTAAAGGGGGAAACGCAGTAAGCACACAGAGCGTCTCCCGGTCCCGGGGTCCGCCGGGACACAATAACTACTATGAAAGAAAACATAACCATCAATAAAATACAGTGTGAAACCAAAAAAAAAGAAAAAGAAAAACATATAAAGCACAGCCACCCAAGGAGGGTGAGCACCCCCCAGCTCTTTGCAAAAGTCAAATAACGTAGCCCAAGGGGTACACGATTTAAATAGCAGGGATGAGAGCAAGCAGGGGTGGGGATGTGCGCCAAACTCAGTGAGTGTGGGGGTCACTCAGGCAACCCTGGACGTCCAGCCCCCCAAACCAGAGGTGAGGGGGGGAGGAAGTCTTGTAACAAACCAGAAAGAACAAACCCTGAGTCAGGGTGAAATTGTGCGATCATCCAAAGGCACAGGGGAGTCAGACATCTGGAGATCTCTTGGAGGAGTCCCTGGGATGTTTGCCCTTGCCGGTCTTCTGCCAATGCGGGTTGAAAGAGAGACCCGGAGTGGCGGACGGGATGGGCCAGTCAGGCAAGGCGATTTGAGGTAGCTCCAGTGTACCCAGGAACCGTGGTAAGTCCCCATGGGTGGGAAAGAGGGCCGTATTCCCTACATGATGAACCCAAAGTTGAAAAGGGAATCGCCATTGATATTTGATGTTCCGCTCCTGCAGGAGAGACGTGAGAGGTTTAAGAGCGCGTCTCATTGCCAGCGTTTGGTGCGAGAGATCGGGTAGCAGCATAACAGGGGTGTCATTCAGCCGAATGGAGTCCTGAGTGCTGGCGGCTCTCATAATTTCTTCTTTAACTTTGTAAAAATGCACTCTGCATAGCGTGTCGCGGGTAAAGGAGGAGTCAGGTTTTCTCTGGCCCGAGGTCCTGTGCACTCTATCCAGCTCAATAGGGGTATCTTTAGGTCATTGAAGGAGCTGGTTAAAGATGGCGGTGACCGCGCCGGCCAGGTCCTTATGTTCAACCGACTCAGGGACACTGCGGATCCTGATGTTGTTCCTGCGATTTCGGTTCTCGATATCGTCCTGATGATACATAAGTTGCTGTATCATGACGGTGTGGGAGTTCAGAGTCTCTTCATGAGATTGCAGCGTGGTACAAATGCCATCCGCAATATTTTACACGTCTTCCATACGGGTCCCCAAATCTCTCTTGAGCTCAGTAATCTCTTTTTTATAGGTCTGCTCCATGCGGGACACATAGTGCTCAAAGTCATGTTTGGTGGGCAGGGACCGCAAGTAGGCATGCATGGATCGCATCTGCGACTCCATATCCCATCCATCCCCTGAGCAGAGAGATGTCTGGGAAAGGTGATGGGAGCTGTGGGGGCTGCAGGAGGGGGGCTCAAAGTCAGTGAGGGAAGCCGAGCGGCCTCTGGACTGTACCTTCAGGAGGTCTGCAGGCTCAGAGCGGGCCGGGGAGGGAGGCGCCGCCGCCATCTTGGAGCTCTCCTGACTCAGGAAGGCCGCAGAAGCACGAGTCACAAACCGGCCCAGATCTCCGATTCGGTGGTTGCCGACAGGCTTATTTTGGTCCTTGGGCTTGCCTTTACCCATCGAGGCGGTTTGGCAGCTGTGCACCGAGCAATGGCGGAGATATTACCCCTGAAAGACCGGCGGGACCGGGAGCTGCCGCGATCATGCACCTTACTGTACTTACCTGGGCACAGGCTGGGGACCTCTGTGTGGCGCAAGTCTGCTCCCATTGCTATGAAACGCAGCTCAAGGAGAAAGTGCCAACAACTATTCCCTCCTGCAAGAAGCTATCCTACCTATCTCAGGAACACGCTTCTTGACTTCTGTTACCCTAGGTAACCCTTGTGCCTTCACACCGTATTACTCTTGAACTGATGTCTTCGTAGACCAGAGTACTTTAGTGACCTGAACTATTTAATGGAGCCAGTTACTTGCATTATTCCCCTTTCAGCAACTTCAGACCAGGTGGGAAAAAGGTTTCAAACTTTACTTGAAAAAGTGCAAAAGGCATTAAAAAGGCCAACATACAGGAAAATTATTTTTCCCTACATCCCTAACCCTAACTCAATGTGCTGCTACGGCATACCTGCAAAGGTAGAGCCAATGAGAGTCCATCTGAGGCATTCTACAGCAGCTGGTGTCTTCTAGGCAAACCCCAAGACCTTTACATCACGGAAGTGGTACGTGACATTCTTTTATTTTTCAAGGGTGCTGTTCTCCATCTCTTTCCCTTATGGGCACTGGGCCCCAGGTCTCTGGGGAACTCTCAGATGTACTCATGCGGGCCTCCCTCCTGATCTCTTCTCTTTCACTCTCCTATCTCTCCGGACCCCTGTCCTCCTTTTATAACACAGGATCAGACCAGTGCTTCGGATCCAGAGAAAAACCTGCCAAAACCTAAGAACCGACAAAGTATTAACACTTAAGTCCCGTACACACGATCCGAATACCGTACGAAAAATGTCGTCCGAGGAAGAATCGTACGATAATCGGATCGTTAGTACAGAGCTTCGAGAGCCGATCATGACAGTTCATCCGATATTATTTTATCGGACATGCACGAAAATTTTCCTCGTACGATAACAAATTGTACGATTTTCGTTTAGTCAGTACAGTTGTCGTCCGAAAATACAATACAAATACATTACAACACATGACATCACTTCCAATTTTTTTTTCTGTCGTACGAGAATTTTCGTGACTTTAATAACCTATTTAATTTTACTTGCGACTATTAAGCGAAAAAAGTTGTACGATCTGTCGTACGATATTCGGATCGTGTGTACGGGGCATTACCCTCCCATCCCAGGGGAGCATCTAACTCACTATTTCCAACCCGCTTACAAACGTACCCATCTATTCATGACTCCATGCTTTATTTTGTTGAAAAATCACTTAAAAAAAATCTTCCCCTCCCCAGCATTTCTAGTCATGCCCATCATAAGTCAGGCTGCGTTCACAGGCGCGGTTCACAGCATGGTGTCCAGTGGGTCCCTGTTTACCGATTCAGGTGCGAATCAGGTCCGAACTTTTGCCTGAATTCACACCTGATTTGGAACCAAAGACGCACCTGACCCTTTTTAAATGTGGAGCTGTGTGAACCGGCTCCATTGAGAGTCAGTCACACTCTCCTGTCATGCGAATTGGATGCGGTGAAACTCGCATCCAATTCGCACATGTGTGAAATCAGTCTAAAGGCATTTACTTCCTGGAATCCATTTGCCCTTAGCCCTTAGCTGAGTAAGCCTCTTGTCTCCACCTCCTAATGAAAGAAATAAAAATGCCCTGGGATGTATGACACCATTTTGGCTTAAGCAAGAAACCAGAAGTAAATATAATATACCTTCCTATTCTTTTACTAATAGTAGCATAATGATTAGAAATAGTTAATTTTGACTAAGAGAGTTGTTTTCACTTCAAGTTCAGGGGTAAAGGAACCAGTTTTAATACTTTTCTTAGCACTCTCCTCTTCTCTCCAACACTCCAGGTTGTGCGCAGATCATGATGTAAGAGTGCAACAGCTGAAGCGCTGAAGAGAAGAAGCTTTAGAGGATTAGTCGCACAGTAATTGAAAACTGCCAGAGCAGGAAAAAAGGAACGTGTTAAGCTGGCCATACACTGATTGAAATTCAGGCGGTTCAGAAGGGATCGGATGAATTTCGATCAGTGTGTGGGCTCCCCCGCTTGACAGAAATTTACATCTGGCGAAAGGATATGATAAAAAATGTTCAAGTTAATTAGCTGCAGCCTCTGATCAGTGTATTTTGACAGCAGCAAGTGGGGGAGGGGGATAATCCTCCATTTACCTTGTTTGCGTGTGTATGAAGAAATCTGTTTTGGCCAACTTTACACTTTATGGCCCATCTTTGCAGTTGATTCCCCTATCCCTAGACCTAATAGTAAGGTGACCAGAGTTTTAAAATGAAATGCGGGGACATATTTTTTTTTTTTACTAGTAATGGCGGCAATCAGCGACTCTCTGCCCGTCGCCGCCGCCGCCCGCCTCACAGCCTGTCAAGTCTAATGCCTCGTGCACACGACCGGTTTTCCTGACATGCCAAAAACCAAAGTTTTTCCCAACGTGATTCCTCTCAAGCCTGCCTTGCATACACACGTTCAGGCAAAAAAACGCTTGATCAAAGCGCGGTGACGTACAACACATACAATGGCACTATATATAAAATAGCTTTTGCTGACCCTCGTGTTAGTAAAAGATTGGTGAAAGACGATTTGCGCTTTTCAGCCTCGTGCTTTTCAGTCCGTTACAGCGTGACGAATGTGCTATCTCCATTACGAACGCTAGTTTTACCAGAACGAGCGCTCCCTTCTCATGCTTGATTCTGAGCATGCACGTTTTTTTTCCCCCCTCGGAAAAGCATACACACGACGGGAAAAAATAGAGCAGGTTCTAATTTTTTTGCGGGCAGTTTTCTCATCGGGAAAACTGCTATGGAGCATACACACGACCGGTTTTCCCCACCAATCTAAAAAATGGCAGTTTTCTTGTCGGGAAAACCGGTCGTGTGTATGAGGCATTACTCTCCGGGCCCCGGCTACTACTGGGTGGGGAGCGGAGGAAGATCAATCCGCCAAGGAAGGCAAGGAGATAAGCAGGCAGGCGGCTGGCCGGGACTTGAGCCAAGGTAAAAGAACATGGGAGCGGTGCTGAATGGGCATGCACCCGAAACTGAATAAATATTCCCTCCGCTCCGATCAGCACATAATCATCAGAAAGGGGAACAGATAATGGAAAAAAATATACCCCCCTAAGCTAGTAGGAGCGGCGGAGCGGGGGGGTGTAATTCAGAATGTTTTTTTTTTTTAATTCTGTACTGACTGTCTTTGAAATTGCCCCAGCCCCTGTTCAAATCCAATCCGGGGACAAAACCGGGGACAGACTTGGTCCGGGGACAATGTCCTCAATCCGGGGACTGTCCCCTGAAACAGGGGATGTCTGGTCACCCTACTAATAGGCATTTAACCTTTGCAGTACGGTAAGGCCCCACTACAAGGGTCGTTTGTTTTATACTGACCAGAGTGGGGCTTTAACATGTTATGGACATTTTCAATCTTTTTTTAAATCTGCAGCTTTTAATAAAACAAATGTTACTTAATTTTCAGGCATTTCTGGTTAAAGGGTGGCAAAGCTTTGTTTCCCCGCTGTGCTCTTGCATTGCCACTCAGTCATGTAGGCTTCCGATGAAGACTACAAGTGACGGTTTCAACACACATTACTCAAGCATAGTTCACTGTTGTCACTCACCCTGTCAAATGCTATGCAGCCATCCTGGATTGACTGAAAGGGGTGGAAAAAGTATTAGACTTTGTTTATGATACAGTGTGCTTTAACAAATGAAAATGTCATTCACTTTAGGTTTTCATCTACTTTAAAGTGATATTAAACCCAAAACCAAAAATGTAATATATTGCAGCTTACCGATCATTAAATGTAGTGGCTGTATTCATTCTCTTTTTTTATGCTTTTCGCTCATTTTTCACCTATTGATCTGACCAGTAACACACCTCCTGTATTTTACAGACACCACTCTGAATGAAGAAGCTCGGGGGGGGGGGGGGGTTGGGGGCAGATTTGGATCGCAGCAGCAGATGTAGACACACTAACAAATTGAAGTGGAGCTCCAGCTTATACTTTATAATCAGTGTAGCAAACTCTACCATAGGTAGGTGTTAGAGGTGAGGTTTTTGTGATAGCTGCCAGGCAGGTAAATTTAGGAAGGCCTATACAGTATGCTAGGCCTGCTTGTTTTGATCTGGGGGGCAGGGATTGGTTAGTGTAGCAGTGGGTGTGACCACCTGTCCTTCAGTTCTTGGGCGCCTCCCCTGCTTCCAGGGAGAATGTTCTAGAAGAGGGGCAGGGCTGGGAATTGGAGTGACAGAGAGCTCATGTGAGGAGCCCTAACCAACCCCCAATTGGAATTGGCAGCGAGCAGGCCTCCTACATAAGCTCAGGTCCAGCCCACTGGAGGGGAGTTGTCGGCTGGGTGAAGAGAAGAATGGAGTGTTAGACTGCAGCAGGAGGCCCATCCCCATCTGGGGGGTGCGCGCCTCAGCGGAGGAGCTCAGGAGCTGGGAGGGAGCCTCTCCTTACACAGTCATGGAGGCGGTTTCCTGGAACAGAGGAGCTGGAGAAGCAGTCGGTACGCATGTCCGGGGAAATTCTTCATCAGGGACTTAGGGCAGGAGAAGTTCGGTGAGTGAGGCACACTGGATATCTGGAGGAGGCATGCCAGGGGAGAGACTGTGGGGTTTTGTGTCAAATCGATGTGGCCTGCGGGCACAGGATTTGCAATTTGGGCTAGCTGGGATCAGTAGTCCACCAACTATCTAATGCTGCTAAACAACTATGCCGCCAAGAAGGTGTACTGCAGGCCCCTGGCCTATCAAAATTCAGCAAGTCCAGCAACCATCAGGGATTATTCAGAGTGATCCCTGGTGCAGTGTAAAGATGATGGGGCGGAAAGACTAACATTGTACAGTGAAGTTTGTGCAGGTAGAGAAGAGTCCTGGGAGTAACAGTGTGTGCAGAGGAGGAAGTAATGTGGAGACTGTAAAGGTTTTTGTGATAGCTGCCAGGCAGGTAAATTAAGGAAGGCCTATACAGTATGCTAGGCCCGCTTGTTTTGATCTGGGGGGCAGGGATTGGTTAGTGTAGCAGTGGGTGTGACCACCTGTCCTTCAGTTCTTGGGCACCTCCCCTGCTTCCAGGGAGAATGTTCTGGAAAAGGGGCAGGGCTGGGAATTGGAGTGACAGAGAGCTCATGTGAGGAGCCCTAACCAACCCCCAATTGGAATTGGCAGGGAGCAGGCCTCCTACATAAGCTCAGGTCCAGCCCACTGGAGGGGAGTTGTCGGCTGGGTGAAGAGAAGAATGGAGTGTTAGACTGCAGCAGGAGGCCCATCCCCATCTGGGGGGTGCGTGCCTCAGCGGAGGAGCTCAGGAGCTGGGAGGGAGCCTCTCCTTACACGGTCATGGAGGCGGTTTCCTGGAACAGAGGAGCTGGAGAAGCAGTCGGTACGCATGTCCGGGGAAATTCTTCATCAAGGACTTAGGGCAGGAGAAGTTCGGTGAGTGATGCACACTGGATATCTGGAGGAGGCATGCCAGGGGAGAGACTGTGGGGTTTTGTGTCAAATCGATGTGGCCTGCGGGCACAGGATTTGCAATTTGGGCTAGCTGGGATCAGTAGTCCACCAACTATCTAATGCTGCTAAACAACTACGCCGCCAAGAAGGTGTACTGCAGGCCCCTGGCCTATCAAAATTCAGCAAGTCCAGCAACCATCAGGGATTATTCAGAGTGATCCCTGGTGCAGTGTAAAGATGATGGGGCGGAAAGACTAACATTGTACAGTGAAGTTTGTGCAGGTAGAGAAGAGTCCTGGGAGTAACAGTGTGTGCAGAGGAGGAAGTAATGTGGAGACTGTAAATGTTAGAGTCCATCATTTGTTCTAAACGCAACTGATTCAACAATTCTTTAATAACAATGGCAAAAGTGATCTGTTCTTTGGGCATCTCATATCCTTTCCCCCAACCAAGTTATATCCCTCAATAAACAAAAACAAAACAAAAGCAAATGACTGTTCATTGTCCATTGAAGAGTGATGTATGGAGGTCTGGCAGCAGGGTGAACATGGTGGATGTTAGTAACTAGTAGCAACTATCTGCTACATCAGTTACAGTATTTTTTTTTTTTGGAGGGGGGGGGGATAAAGGTTTTACATGAATAAATTAAAGCTGATCATTGTAAGCACCCCTGTCAGTAGAGCTGCACGATTCTGGATAAAATGAGAATCACATTTTTTTTGCTTAGAATAAAGATCACGATTTTTGGCATAACATCTTTCACTATATACAGAAAAATTGGGCTAACTTTACTGTTTAGTTTTTTTTAATTCATTGAAGTGTATTCTGTCCCCCAAAAAAAATGCTTTTGAAAGACCGCTGCGCAAATACAGTGCAGCATAAAATATTGCTACAACCACCACTTTATTCTCTAGGGCAGGCATGTCCAAAGTCCGGCCCGCGGGCCAAATAGCGGCCCACGTTCCGGTTTCGGACGGCCCGCCTGGTCATTTTGACATGTATATCTTTTGTGGCCCTCAACGAATCCCCGAGCACCGGGGGCCACAAAAGAAATACATGCTGGCTGCCGGGGAGGAGGCGAGACGAGCGCCGTGCATACTGGAGTATTTCCTGTTTGCATGGCGACCTCTGTTAAAGAAAGTCCCATCTCCTGCGCTGCCATCTGTCCATCACAGGAGGCGGGACTTTCTATTGAAGAGGCCGCCGATGAAACAGGAGTTTCTCCTGTATGCCTGTCGGCGCTCGTCCCGCCCCCTCCCTGTCTCCTCCAATGCTGCAGATGGGCATGAATCAGGCTGCAATGGTGAGTCTACATTCATGTCAAGGGGGGTGCTGCATTCAGGGCAAGGGGGTGGTGCATTCATGGAAAGGGGGTGCTGCATTCAGGACAAACGGGGGGGATGCTGCATTCAGGGTAAGGGGGTGCTGCATTCAGGGCAAGGGGGGTGCTGCATTCAGGGCAACGGGGATGCTGCATTCATGGCAAGGGGGTGCTGCATTCATGGCAAGGGGGGTGCTGCATTCAGGACAACGGGGAGTGCTGCATTCAGGACAATGGGGGTGCTGCATTCAGGGCAATGTGGGGGTTTCATTCATGACAACGGGGGTGCTGCATTCAGGACAAGGGGGGTGCTGCATTTATGGCACTTGTGAGGCTGTATTGATGGGCAGTGGCCCCTTTTTTGCTTCACAGTTCTTTATTTAAAATTTAAGATTTTTTAAAGTGAAGGTGCGTGTTATACGCCGATAAATACGGTATATCCAAATAACACGCCTAAGCTAATCTCTTCAACACACACAGCCACAAAGGCAAGATAATTCTTGTTGGGCCGTGTATTAGTGCTCGATCGAACACACTTAGACCGGATTTTAATGGTTCACAGAATCTCAGGCAAAATGGTCGGACCTCACGCATGTTCACTTCATCAAATCTGGCCCTCTTTGAAAAAAGTTTGGACACCCCTGCTCTAGGGTCTCTGTTAAAAAATATATATATAATGTTTAGGGGTTCTAGCAGAAAATACTGATTTTAACATGTAAGCAACAAGTGTCAGAAAAAGGTTTAGACTTTAAGTGGTTAAACTGAGCTCATTTGCAGACCCAAGTTCATCCCTTTGATCTAAAAGAACCAAAAGATGCAATGGGGTGAATTTACTAAAGGCAAATAGACTGTGCACTTTGCAAAGTGCAGTTGCACTCTGCACGTGTAGTTGCTCCAGAGCTTAGTAAATGAGAAGAAGCTCTGATGACTTCCATCATCCAATCATGTGCAGGCAAAAATGCAGTTTTTTTTTTTCTTTCACGTGATTGGGTATTCTTTGTAAACTGAAGCTTTACCTCATTTACTAAGCTCTGGAGCAAACTGCACGTGTATATTGCAAAGTGCACAGTCTATTTGCCTTTAGTAAATCAATCCCTTGTGTTTAATTTTGTCTCTCAGCGCTGAGCAATGTTGTGATGAACTTTGCTGACTTTTTTTTTTTTTTTTCTCTTTGACAGCTGTGAGCAAGGAACGGAAATGCCAGATTAAGATCATGAGGGGGGCTGAATCGAGATCGCAATATTTTAACGATTAATCGTGCAGCTCTACAGCTCAGTGGTAAATGGTTTGTCTGAACCCTGTATCTGCTACATCTGCAGGACAGATTGTTCTTTTGAAAAAAACAACAGACATACTGGCTGGATCACCAGATGAAAATAGAAGAAAGAAAGCCAAAAATAGAAAAGGAATGCAGTCATCACATCTAAGAATTGGTAAACTGCAATCTATTAAATGTATGCTTTTGGGTTTAATACTGCTTTAATTACCTGCTGCAAAACACATTTACACGTGTGCCATAAAAAAAAATCACTCTGTATTGGCAGCAATTCAAAACAAACCTAAATTACAGAATCAGAATTTTTAGGAAGTATAAAATGGGCATATGTTGATGAATTGATGTTGATGGTAATAGCACATGCATTTTTTTTTTTCTGCGTTTGATTTGAGTTTGAAGTGTGCTATAAACGCAGCTTGCAGAATTCAATTTCTTTCATTTTTTAGTTTGATGACCGTTCTGAGACAGGTTTGACCTGCTTTTCCTTTTTTTGTCCTATTGAGAGCTGTTCCTGCTGTTAAGTTTCTCAGACACAGGTAAAAGACAATAAAACACAGCCTCTGTGCAAGGAAAAAGCTATTCCAATACATGTACAGTTCTGGGAACAAATGCATGGATTTGCCTGTGTATGCATGCCCTAATCAAGTTATTAGGACTGCGCTGAGTGAAGTCAAACTGTGGCCTCAAAGAGAAATGATTGGATGTATCACTATACTGTACTTCATCTGATTCAGTTCAAAATTTCGGGGTCCTTATTTAGGAAAAGTATCAGATTTGTTTGTCGACAATTTTAAGAACTCTACCATCACTTTCTTATTTTTTCTGGTCCCCTTCCACCTTTTCCACTGTGTTATTCTCATTAACCACTTGCCGACCACCCTAGAGCAGTTTTACTGCTACAGGGTGGCCACGCTGCACAGGATCACGTATATATACACGATCTTGCAGTTTCGGGTATTGGGCGCGAGTGCGCGCCGCCAGAGGCTCGCTCCTGCTGTGTAGCTGATCAGCAGGTCCTCACGGACCCAATGTCTGCCTGCACCTGTTGATCGTTCGGTACACAGGCAGAGCGGCGACTTGCCTATGTAAACAAGGCAGGTCGCCATTCTGTCTGTGACACAGATATATGCCTTCCTGTAGTAAAAGCACATCCCCAACTACAGTAAAACACCAGCTAGGCACACAGTTCACCCTTTGATCATCCCTGATGTTAACCCCTTCCCAGCCAGTGTCATTAGTACAGTGACAGTGCATATTTTTAGCACTGATCACTGTATTAGTGTCATTAGTCCCCAAAAAAGTGTCAGTTAGTGTCCAATTTGTCTGCCGCAATATCGCTGTCCTGCTATAAGTCACTGATCGCCGGCATTACTAGTAAAAATAAATAAATAAATAAAAACTTGCCATAAATATATGCCATAGTTTGTAGGTGCTATAACTTTTGAGCAAACCAATCAATATTCGTTTACTGGGATTTTTTTTACCAAAAATATGTGGCAGAATACATATTGGCCTAAACTGATGAAGAAATTCGATTTTTACTTTTTTTTTATAGCAGAAAGTAATATATATATATATATATATATATATATATATATATATATATATATATAATATATATATATATATATATATATATATATATTTATTTATTTTTATTTTTTTTATTGTCGTTCTTTTTTTGTTTATAGCTCAAAAAAAAAAAAAAACTGCAGATGTGATTAAATACTACCAAAAGAAATCTCTATTTGTGTGAAAAAAAGAACATAAATGTTATTTGGGTACAGTGTCGCACGACCGCGCAATTGTCAGTTAAAATAACGCAGTGCAGTATTGAAAAAAAATTGCCTAGTCAGGAAGGGGGGTAAATCTTCCGGAGCTGAAGTGGTTGTTGTAATCCACTGTTAAAGACCTTGTCCTGGCCTGCCATACACTTAGTCCCTTTGAGATGCGAACTTTCAAAGATACGAACACACGTTTGCATGTCCAATCGTGTGAGTAAGTTCACATTTCTGGTGGTTGTGGTTCTGTGTACTTTGCTGTATACAGTACTATATCTATATTTCAGCCTTTTTTTCCATGTATTATTTGTGTGAAATGTTTTATAAACCAATTACAGGTTACAGACCCCCACAACCACCAGCCAGGGTTGTGGGGAAGAGGCCCTTGTCCCCATCAGCATGGGCGTCCCTGCATGCATGCCCAGATAAGAGTCTGGTATGGATTTTGGGTGGGACCTCATGCTATTTTTTTTCTTAATATTTATTGACAGCATTGTTTTCTTTACATTGTGGTAGTTAAGGACGTGGCTCCTTTACTACTATGACAGTTACTGGTTGTTAAGGATGTCGGAGGCCATCCATTTCTTAACAACCAGCTAGTGACAGCTTGTGGTAAGGACGCTGGCCACCGCTGGCGGTATATTACCGCAGACTTTTACTACTAAAATACTGCAGGACTTCATAAATTAATTCATGCAGTATTTAAGTAGCATTTTTTAATGAATACTAAAAATAGTTTTGAAAAATGCTATGCGGTATCTTACTGCATACCAGGGGGGTACAGGCAGTACTCATGTAAGGGTCCCGAATGTCCCGAGGGGCCCGCCTGGCCAGGGCCCGCTCCCCCACAGCAGCACATGAAACATAACTGTTGCCTGCGCCGCCGCTAGCCTGCGCCCGCTATAGAGAAGGAGAATCGTCCGCCTCCTGTCACTTTCACTACCGACCCCCCCTTCGTTCGCTCGCTGTAGAGAATAGCAAAAAAAGGATTATCATTCATATGTAGCGCACCAACCACAGACTTTACCTGCTTTTCTTCTGCTTGGCTCCTCCGCAGGAAAAGAATGAGGCACACCGCACCACAAGCCCGTACCCTCCTGAAGGTTGAGCGGTGTTAGTTTTCTCGGGCCTGCTTGCAGCTGGTGTCAAAAAGCCTCCAGTGCTGACCTCGTTTCTGCAGTAGTCAGAAACAAGTCTTTAATTCTCCCCAGTAAGCAACTGTCCACACCAACTGTCCACAAGCAACTGTCCACACCAACTGAAAGGTCCAACACTTATTTATTCCTTCTTACACAATAAACAGTCTCTTTAAGAGCAGAGGTTGAGCGGTGTTAGTTTTCTCGGGCCTGCTTGCAGCTGGTGTCAAAAAGCCTCCAGTGCTGACCTCGTTTCTGCAGTAGTCAGAAACAAGTCTTTAATTCTCCCCAGTAAGCAACTGTCCACACCAACTGTCCACAAGCAACTGTCCACACCAACTGAAAGGTCCAACACTTATTTATTCCTTCTTACACAATAAACAGTCTCTTTAAGAGCAGACGGGTTGGGACAAACACAGGTCAGATAAGGTGGGAGGAGGTCCAGGCACAAACTTGAATTTGGGTTTCTCCTGCTCTGATTAGCACGAACAGGCTTGGCGCACGGTTTCTGCCACAGACCATGAGGTTGGTCACTGCCACTGACCGGGTGAAAAAAAGATGAAAGTCACTGCTACTGACCTTGGGTGCGTAGTATCACTGCCACTGTGACTTAACCACTTCAATACAGGGCACTTAAACACCTTCCCGCCCAGACCAATTTTCAGCTTTCAGTGCTCTCACACTTTGATTGACAATTACTCAGTCATACTACACTGTATCCAAACAAATTTTTTATCATTTTTTTCTCACAAATAGAGCTTTCTTTTGGTGGTGTTTAATCACTGCTGTGTTTTTTATTTTTTGCGATATAAGCGGAAAAAGAGCGAAAATTTTGAAAAAAAACACTTTTTTTTAGTTTCTATTGTAAAATTTTGCAAAGAAGTAATTTTTTTTCAGAAATTTGGGCCAAAATTTATACTGCTACATATCTTTGGTAAAAATAACCCAAATTAGTGGATATTATTTAGTCTGTGTGAAAGTTATAGAGTCTACAAGTTAGGGTGCAAATCACTGAAAATTGATCACATCTGATCACACCTGATGTACTGAAGACCTATCTCATTTCTTGATACAATAACAATCCAGGAAAGTACAAATACCCCCAAAATGTCCCCTTTTTGGAAAGTAGACAGTTCAAGGTATTTAGTAAGATGCATGGTCAGTTTTTTGAAGTTGTAATTTTTTCCCACAATTCTTGGGAAAATTAGGATTTTTTTTTTTTTTTTTACACAAACTTATTGTATTGATAGGTTATTTCTTGAACACAGCATATGCATACTTGCAACTACACCCAAAAATACATTCTGCTACTCCTCCTGAGTATGGCGATACCACATGTGTGAGACTTTTACACAGCCTGGCCACATACAGAGGCCCAACATCCAAGTAGCCCCTCGAGGCAATTTAGGAGCAAAATTACACATATCATTTCATGATGACCTATCTCAATTTTGAAGGCCCTGGAGCACCAGGACAATGGAAACATCCACAAAATGACCCCATTTTGGAAAGCTAACACCCCAACGTATAATCTATGAGGCATAATGAGCCTTTTGAACGGTTCATTTTTTTCCAGAAGTTTTCGGAAAACGTGGGAAAAAAAATTAACACGCATTTTTTTTACACAAAGTTGTCAATTTATAAAATATTTCCAACAGATAGCATGTACATAGCAAAAATTACACCCCAAAATACATTCTGCTACTCCTCCTGAGTAGAACAATACCACATGTGTGAGACTTTTACACAGCCTGGCCATATACAGAGGCCCAACATCCAAATAGCACCTCCAGGCATTCTAGCAGCATAAAATTACACATATAATTTTCTGACTATCAATCACATTTTTGAGGGCCCTTCATATTTCTAACACATAGCAGGTACATACAAAATAACAAAAGATTACCTGTGGTTTTAGTAGTGCAGTGGTCCACAGAGGAGAGCATCGGTCCAGGCAGCAGGCAGGAATAGACAGGCAGAGACACCGCACAGCCAAAGCACAGGTCCAGGCAGCAGGCAGAGATGTCCAGGCAGAAATACTGTCCATAGTCAGTAGAGGCAGCAGGCAGAGAAATGGTCAACACAGCCAAAGTATTGGTCCAGGCAGCAGAAAGAAACATAGTCCATAAAGTCCTGGGTCATTACAGGCATCGATATGGTCAGCACAGCCAAAGTATTGGTCCAGGCAGCAGGAAGGACCATCAAGCTAAGAGCCAGGGGGACAGGGGTAGAGGCTTCTCCCACCCAAATCTCTTTGAAGCCTCCGGGCAACCAGACCCTGTTCTGGGAACACAGAAAACCAAAAACTGATTTTCTGTACTCAGAACGCTATTCTGGAGCCCCTCACATATGTGAGACCCCTGTGCTAAAGTAGAAGGGCAAAGATCAGTCCAAGTGGCAGGCAAAAACATGGTCGATTAACAGGCCAAGGTTGGTACACGTGGAAGTCAGAAACATGGTTAAAACGGCAGGCAGAGGCATCGTTGGTAAACAGGCTGAGGTTGGTGCACGTGTAAGTCAGAAAGGTGTTAAAACGGCAGGCAAAGACATTGTCGGTAAACAGGCCAGGGTCAGTAGCAGGCAGGCACAGGTATTAGAAAGGGGGAAATGGCAGTCTGTTACTAATAAGGGGAACTAGTATCTGATAGATCGGTGATAATTTTTGAAGCAATCGCCGATACACAGGCCAGGTTGGGAGGGACATTCGGGACAATGATAACTTGTATCTCTTCTAACTCCTCCTCTTGAGCATACACGACATCTCTTTTGGCGTCTTCTTCCGGATTCTGCGGGGGGAATGCTATAGGGCAAATGTGGCTCATGCAGTCGACTCACACTATCGGAGCGAATGCTTCCTGGGGCGGGTCCGTGCTGGTAAATAAGGGCAGTGACAATGTCTTCAAAATATTTGAGGTAGGAGGTGGGTTGGTTTTCATGGGGAGTTTTGATAGCAGACAAATGAATTGAACAGGGCCATGTTAAAGAGATGAAATGCTACTTTTTTATACCAATAATTTGACTTTCGGGTTGATAAATAGGGTTGTAGCATCTGATCATTTAAATCCACCCCCCCATGTACATATTGTAGTCATGAACACATTCAGGCTTTACTCTGGGGCCCCGTCTTCTCTGAATCTCCACCAAGTTGTCATCGTGGATTGTAGACATCATATGAACATCCTTCTTGTCCCGCCACTTCATGGCCAACACCTCCTCATTCCTCATGAATGCGGCTTCCCCCTTTTGTAGCTGTTTTGAAAGCAAATTCTGTGGGAACCCCTTCCTATTTTTTCGGAAGGTACCGCAGGCCAGGGTTTGTTCACGATACAGGTGACGGAAAAGGGGCAAGCTGCTGTAGTAATTATCTACATAAATGTGGTATCCTTTTTTGAACAAGGGGTATGCAAGGTCCCAGACAATTTTATCACTGGTTCCTATATATGTGGGCCAATCACGGGGCTGGAGCTGGGAATCTTTGCCTTCGTAAATACGAAATTTGTGCACATATCCAGTGGCTCGATCGCACAATTTGTTCAATTTTACCCTGTACCTGGCTCTTTTACTTGGGATGTACTGCTTGAACTGCAGCCGGCCAGTAAAGTGGATAAGGGATTCGTCTACACAAATATTTTTGTCGGGGATAAACACTTCAGAAAACCGTTGGGAAAAAGAATTTATTAGGGGGCGAAGCTTATATAATTTGTCATGGTTGGGGTGATCTCGGGGAGGGCACTGCGAATTGTCATTAAAATGAAGAAAGCGCATTATCATATCGTACCGTGTCCTGGACATGACAGCAGAAAATATGGGCATGTGGTGGATGGGGTGGGTGGACCAGTAGGCATGCAGTTCGCTTTTCTTTGTAAGCCCCATATTAAAACTAAGGCCCAAAAACAATTTAAATTCCTCTAGTGTGAGACGTCGCCAATTAAACATACGGGTGTAGGACGAATTGGGGTTGGCAGCAATAAATTGCTCCGCGTAAAGATTTGTTTGGTCCACCATGTACTGCAACAAATCTTCGGGGAAAAACATAGTCCAATTTGGAAAAATTTGCCGTGTTGGGCTGCACACCTGGCTGTGCGGTGAAAGTGGGGATTGTAGCGGATCCTGAGTTGGCAGGCAACCATAAGGGGTTTGCCAGGGCATCAGGAAGGTAGGACTGGGCCCGGATTCTTTGGGCTGGATGAGAAATTCCAGTACTGGTATTCGGCTCCTCTTCCTGGGGTCTGGCACTGCTGGTGGTAGGCAGGTCTTCTGATCTAGGTCCTAATCTCCTTACTCTTTTAGGAGGGGCGGTTTCCTCCTCTGACTCGGACTCTGATCCACTACCCTCCACTGGCTCGTATTCCGAACCAGAATCGGATAATGGGAGCTCCCCGTTGCTCTCATCATCCGACATGGCGAGGATGTTATATGCCTCCTCAGGTGTGTACATTCTTTGCGACATGGCGGTACTGGTGGTGCTACTGACAGCTCACTAATGGCAGGCCTGTGTGAGGGTAATGACAGGTTACTGATGACCTGTGTGATGGTACTTATGGCGGGACTGTGCGGCGGTAGTGATAGCGGTACCGATGGCGGTACTGATGGCTACCTGTGTGACAGATGGGCTGTCAGATCCTGGCGGTACTGATGGCGGTACCGTTGGAGGCCTGTGTGACAGATGGGCTGTGACAGATGGGCTTTCAGATCCAGATGGTACCGATGGCGGTACCGATGGCAGTACCGATGGCGATACTGATGGCGGTACCGTTGGTGGCCTGTGTGACAGACGGGCTGTGACAGATGGGCTGTGACAGATGGGCTGTGACAGATGGGCTGTGACAGATCCAGATGGTACCGATGGCGGTACTGATGGCGGTACTGATGGCGGTACCGATGGCGGTACCGTTGGTGGCCTGTGTGACAGATGGGCTGTGACAGATGGGCTGTCAGATCCAGATGGTACCGATGGCGGTACTGATGGCGGTACTGATGGCGGTACCGATGGCGGTACCGATGGCGGTACCGTTGGTGGCCTGTGTGACAGATGGGCTGTCAGATCCAGATGGTACTGATGGCGGTACTGATGGTGGGCTGTGACAGGTCCAGATGGGCTGTGACAGGTCCAGATGGGCTGTGACAGGTTCTTTTTATTGGGGGGGGGGGGGGTGGGGGGGACGTGTAGTGCACAGTATTTTTTCTAAATCAAAATCCAAAAAACTCACAGATCTCTTCTTCTCTCTCCTCACACAATCGGTGTGTGAGAGAGAGAAGGAGAGATCCCTGGAAACCACCACATTGTTTATACTTGTGACCGGCTGTGATTGCTCACAGCCGATCACGTGGGTAAACAACCAATTTTATTGGCAGTTTACCCTGATCGAGGATGAGCTATGTCCGAGGGACATGCGCCATCCCCGATTGGCGCGCAGCGCGCTCCCGGCGGCGCAAATTAGGCGCGCCTCCTATTTGTTTGGACATGTGACCGGCTGTGATTTGACACAGCCGATCACATGGTAAACAGCCAATGAAATTGGCTGTTTACCCTGATCGGGTATGCGCTGTGTCCGGGGGACAAGCGGCATTACTGATCGGTGCAGTGCGCGCCCCCGGGGGCGCGCAATAACACCGAATCCTGACGGACATCATATGACGTCCAGTCAGGATTTTACAACCACTTTGCCGACGTCAATCCGCTATAGGGCGGGCGGCAAGTGGTTAAAGAACACGCACTTCCTTCCGTTATTGAACTAGCCCTTCTAGGGCAAGAACATCCCTCCGGAGAGTTACCAGAGGCCCCATCTGTCACCACGACTCTGCGCTGGGTCTTCAGAAAGGGTCACCTCCCTGGCCTCCTCGTCCTGGATACAGGACCCCTTGCAAGGCAGATCCCTGGGAGTCTCGGTCCCCGGCGGATCTCAGCCAAAGGCTGCTGGGCTCCGGGCCTTTCTCCAAAGTACCTCATCCCAGACTGAAGTCTGAGATGGAACAGCAGCTCCGTCTCTGGGCCTAGGGCACCCAGAGACAACCCGACCAGGCCTCCGGGCCTAGGGCACCCGGAGGCGACACACACGCACCCAGGCTTAAGGTGCCTGAGCGCGGAACCGACGACCCCTCTGGAAGATGACCACCCCCTTTTATAGCCTCCCTCGACAGGCACAGCAGGTTCCCCGCCCCGCCGTATTGCTGCCGAGAGGGGACAAAAAGGACACAACCTCGTACTGCAGTTCAACCCGGGCCCACGGCAACAGCGCCACCCATTGGCCCCAGTGAACTTACACAACAGTACTATCTCCCAGGGACAGAAATGGTCCATGAGACCTAACAATTAGTGCATCTGAGCCTGGTTACCACTCAGATGCTTCCCCCTAAATGTAACCACCCGCTACACATATAATCATGCAAGCCCGAGCAAGCCTGCGCCACCTTTCTGACTCCCCCCAGCAGCTGATCGCAGCCAGCACTCGCTCCTCTTCCTTCCCCGGCTGCTGCAAGGTTAGTTTTCATTATGATTGACCGGGACATGGGCAGGGGGTGTGGTCAGCGGTGAACGTAGACTCAGCCCTATCAGGTCACGGTGCATGCACAAAGATACGAGCAGCATGGAGGGTAAGTCAAAAAAGTGAAGTTAGTGTGTGCTGCTGTGCCCCCTGTGCTGTAGTTGATCTTGACTTGATTTAATCTCATTCTCCTTGGCTGACAAGCGGACATGATTGAGTTGCAGTGTGAAAATGGATAAGGATGACTCTAGGTGGAGATGAGAGTTACATTGTGGAGAGTCATTCTCATCCATTTTCATACTGCAACTCAATCATCTTCATCTCCACCCAGCACCATCCATCCCTCTCCACAATATATCCACACCTCCGCCCAGCATCATCCATCCCTCTCCACAATATATCCCCATACCCGCCCAGAATCCTGGAGAGGGATGGATGGTGCTGGGTGGGGATGGGGATATATTATGGAGAGGGATGGATGGTGCTGGGCGGAGGTGGGGTTATATTATGGAGAAGGATGGATGGTGCTGGGCGGAGGTAAGGATATATTATGTTGAGGGATGTGTCATGGCAATGCAGTAGTGTTTGTCTGTCAGCTTACCTTCCTTCCCATGTGTTCATCTTAGAGGCCAGAACCCTTTCACCTGGCTTCCTTTATAATCTCCTCCCAGCCTGACTCCACCCCAGGCCCTATCACAGAACACTATATTAACCTGTGCACTGCAAGCCTGCTTTGCTGATCAACGTGTTTGTTAGGCATTGTGTGTTTGGGTTCCTGCCTGCCGTGTGCTACGTCTGTCTCTCTGTTACATATTTGGCTTGTCCCCGACTATCCCTGTCTGCTCGTGACCCTTGACCTTCGGCTCGTTCTTTCATTATCCTTGTCTGCTTGTGGCCCCTGACCTTCAGCTTGTTATTCGTTTCTCTCATATCTTGTGCTGCTGCTTCCCCTCTTTTCCCCTTATCCTACGGGGCGTGAGCTAGGAGACTCCAGGGGCCGCGACCTGGACCCAGCCTGCAGCATAACATCCTCACCACTAGAGGCTCTGGAGAAGACCTGCTGGGTCTTAGACTCTGCGCCCTGGGGAATCTTGGTTCTAGCTTCCGTTAGGATCCCGGTTGTGCTCCTCTGGTCCCGCTTTCCACAACCACCCAGTTTCCTATCCGCAGAAGTCAGCCATAGGGTTCACTACCATGCGGTGCACTCCTGTCCCCCTATGGTGTGCATCTGTCACCTGGCCACAGGTGACCTTGACAGGATGGATAGTGCTGGGCGGAGGTGGGGATATATTATGGAGAGGGATGGATGGTGCTGGGCGGAGGTAAGGATATATTATGGAGAGGGATGGATGGTGCTGGGCGGAGGTAAGGATATATTGTGGAGAGGGATGGATGGTGCTGGGCGGAGGTGGGGATATATTGTGGAGAGAGATGCATGGTGCTGGGCGGAGGTGGGGATATATTGTGGAGAGGGATGGATGATGCTGGGCGGAGGTGGGGATATATTATGGAGAGGGATGGATAGTGCTGGGCGGAAGTGGGGATATATTATGGAGAGGGATGGATAGTGCTGGGCGGAGGTGGGGATAGTGTTAAAATAAAAATGGGTGCACCGAAAGACTCAGTGAGATGGCCAGTCGGCAAGCCCTGGGGAATATTGGTGGTCAGGTCCCGGAGGGCCCAGGCCTGAAGCTGAGTAAGGGGCCCCAAAATTTCTGATGGCTGCCCTGGCGGTAACCGGTAGGATACCGCTTTGTGAACGGAGCCCAGTGTTTTGGTAGCCGATATGTATCAAGCAACATCTACATGAATGACAAGACCAAGTTTTCCCAGCTGAACATTGCCTAAAGCATCATTCGGCTTGACTTCTTCACTAACAACATATTTCTGTATTACAATTAATGCAGAATACCTACTTCTGCATGAATCTATAAACAGGGTAACATGAATGGTACTAATCTAACATGCTTCTTTTGATATATGCAGATTTATATTTACAGTGTACATAAAAAGATGATTCAGTTTATAAAACACACCAGATCATTTTCTAGCTATAAAAAAAAAAAAAAAAACTTGCGCAAAAAGCAAAGCCTTTTTACATCTGCAGTATGCTGTTGTTTTTCAAAATAAAACTATTTGGACAATTATTCAAATACAGAATAAATAAAAATGTGGGTCATGAAACCATATCATTTTGCTTATATATAGACAAGCGGAGATACGCTTTGCATATTTATGCACCAATTACTTAGCACAAGAAGATCCAAGAATGTCAAAGTCCTGCTGCATGACACACGTGTCTGTCGCCAGTTGTATTATGTTTGTAAAACGACTTACTGACATCTGCTGGTCGTTTTAATGTACAACACATCCTTGCACACTATAATGTATACTGTATAGGAATCTTATAAAGAATAGTCTGTCTGATATTTTTTCCATGTTTGAAGTACTGAATCCAGCCACTACTAGGCAACTATTATTTTTTAAAATAATCCAGCAATGTCAGCCACCTATATTCCTCTCAAGACAGGAGTACGTTTAATTTAGGATGGCCTAGAGCAGGGGTCTCAAACTCAAATTGCCTGAGGGCCACATGACAAGTTTTCATATCCCATGGGGGCCGCATGCAAACTTTTAAAACAATAAACTATACCAGCAATAATATACTATACTATACCCAGCACTGATGTCAGCAAACACATTATTAACCCCCATCACTGGTGTCAGCAAACGCATTATTAACCCCCATCACTGGTGTCAGCAAACGCATTATTAACCCCCATCACAGGTGTCAGCAAACGCATTATTAACCCCCATCACTGGTGTCAGCAAACGCATTATTAACCCCCATCACTGGTGTCAGCAAACGTATTATTAACCCCCATCACTGGTGTCAGCAAACGCATTATTAACCCCCAGTATTATCCCCCTACACTGCACAAATACCCCCCACGCTCCATAATTACCCCCAACACTGCACAAATCCCCCCACACTCCATAAAATACCCCCCACACTGCACAAATACCCCCCACACTGCACAAATACCCCCCACACTGCACAAATACCCCCACACTGCACAAATCCCCCCACACTACACAATTACCTCCCACACTCCATAAAATACCCCCACACTGCACAAATAGCCCCACACTACACAATTACCTCCCACACTCCATAAAATACCCCCCCAACACTGCACAAATAACCCCACACTACACAATTACCCCCCACACTACACAATTACCCCCACACCCCATAAAATACCCCCCACACTGCACAAATCCCCCCCACACTCCATAAAATACCCCCCACACTCCATAAAATACCCCCACACTGCACAAATAGCCCCACACTCCAAAAAATACCCCCCACACTCCAAAAAATACCCCCCACATGGCACAAATAGCCCCACACTGCACAAGTACCCCCACACTTCACAAATCCTCCCACACTCCAAAAATACCCCCCACTTTCCATAAAATACCCCCACACTGCACAAATCCCCCCACACTCCATAAAATACCCCCCACACTCCATAAAATACTCCCACACTGCACAAATCCCCCCACACTCCATAAAATACCCCCACACTCCATAAAATCCCCCCCACACTCCAAAAATACCCCCCACTTTCCATAAAATACCCCCACACTGCACAAATCCCCCCACACTCCATAAAATACCCCCCACACTCCATAAAATACCCCCACACTGCACAAATCCCCCCACACTCCATAAAATACCCCCCACACTCCATAAAATACCCCCACACTCCATAAAATCCCCCCCACACTCCATAAAATCCCCCCCACACTGCACAAATCCCCCCACACTCCATAAAATACCCCCACACTGCACAAATCCCCCCACACTCCATAAAATACCCCCCACACTGCACAAATAGCCCCACACTACACAATTACTCCCCCTCCACACTCCATAAAATACCCCATTCACCCCACTAAGGACTTTGCCTCACTCACCTCTCCCGGCAGTCAGGATCGTCTGGCTCCCGAGTCCTCTCCTCTTGGCTTCCACAGAGGCCTAGTGACAGGGCACCCAGAGAACACAATCTCCCGCTCTGAGCAGCAGGACCCTGGATCGGGGCTCTGATCGTCAGTGCTTAGGTGGGCGGGGCGATGGGCGGATCCTTCCTCCGCTCTGTTCTTTCTCTGGGCTGCGGCAGTGTGCAGCGGAGAGGACAGAGGTGATAGAGAGGTAAAGCTCTTCGGCGCCTCCCCCTCTGCGGTGCCTGTGCAAAAATACGTCCTGGATCGGCGCTGCGGGCCATTTTTAACCAGTCCGCGGGCCGCAAATGGCCCGCGGGCCGGTACTTTGAGACCCCTGGCCTAGAGCTTACAATAAACGTTACAATCATACTGTACAATATTTGTACAATTAATTTTACATTTAAAACTTCATGTAACTAAATGTAACACAAGATCCTAAATGATGCAATGAATTTGTAATCATTGAGGCAGGTCTTTATACTAGATACTTGTTGGCAGATCTAAGGTTGCCCATAAACTAAACAATCTAACTGTACAATCTCTGTAATGATGGCCAAACATGCTTTCCTTTTTTTTTTTTTCTATCAAAATGGTTGAATTGGCAGGCAATCGAAAAGCCATAACTTACCTTCGATGTAGACTCCATTTCGATCCAATTCGATCAAACTGAGTTGATCAGACAGGGCAGAATTTTTTTGATCATTTTTCATTGATTAGCAGCACCGAGATACTTTGTTAATGAGTACGATCCGAATACGATCATATTTTGATCAATAAGATTATGAGAGTACATGGTGAAAACAAAGATGCGATCAAAATCCACCTCTCTGTGTGTGTCATATCTATCGAATGAGGTGTTATATTGAAAGCAATCAATTGGAAAATCAATTGATCATTTATCGTAGCCTGTATGTCCACTAGATCTACCAACTACTGTATGTAGTGCAAGAGCCTGCCTGATTGGACACGATTTGAATAGATTGTTTTGAAGAGATTGTACATTCAGATTGTATAGTGTATGACCATTTTAGTGTTAAAATCATATAAATTAGTAGAACATATGTAAGCATTAGCATACCACATTATCATTGGTGGTATGGTCCCTGGCTACCAAGCGCATTGTGAGTGTTTAACATTACTATTATATCCAATCTTTGTATGCATGCATACACTCAGAGCTGTGTATACAGACTTAAACAGCCATGTCCTTTAATTCATTTTTACACCAAAATACAGTCTCATTTTACATAATTTTATATTCGTGAGTCTTTGCAAAGACTAAAGACACATACTCACTATTAGATTTTCTGTAGATTTTTGTCTTCAGATTTACCAAAAACATATAATATGAGGTCAAACCTTAAAGGGGTTGTAAAGGTTTGTTTTTTATTTTCTAAATAGGTTCCTTTAAGCTAGTGCATTGTTGGTTCACTTACCTTTTCCTTTGATTTCCCTTCTAAATGTTTTTTTTCTTTGTCTGAATTTCTCACTTCCTGTTTCTCCTCAGTAAAGAGGAGTTTCTTCCTGTTTCTCCTCAGTGTGGAGTCAGCCAAAACAGCTTACTGAGGAGGAACAGGAAGTGAGAAATTCACACAAAGAATACAAAGAAAAAAAATATTTAGAAGGTAAATCAAAGGAAAAGATAAGTGAACCAACAATGCACTAGCTTAACCACCTCGCGCCCGCCGTACAACTATATACGGCCGCAAGGTGGTTGTTACATGCCGGGAGGCCGTGTTTATACGGCCCCCGCTAATTTGGCCACTGGGGGGCACGCACGTACCCGGTGCGTCACTGCAATGCCGATGCGCGTGCCTTGCGGCCGCGATGTCCGCCAGGCACCCGCGATGTCCGCCAGGCACCCGCGACCGGCGGTTACACAGACAAGGACATGGATCTTTGTGTGTAAACACACAGATCCATGCCCTGTCAGGGAGAGAGGAGACCGATGCTGTGTCCCATGTACATCGGGACACAGATCGATCACCTCCCCCAGTCAGTCCCCTCCCCCACACAGTAGCAATCACTCATAGGGCATACATTTAACCCCTTCCTCGCCCCCTAGTGGTTAACCCCTTCCCTGCCAGTCACATTTATACAGTAATCAGTGCATTTTTATAGCACTAATCGCTGTATAAATGTGAATGGTCCCAAAAATGTGTCAAAAGTGTCCGATGTGTCCGCCGCAATATCGCAGTCATGATAAAAATCGCTGATTGCCGCCATTACTAGTAAAAAAAATAAAAATAAAAAAAAATTCAGAATTCTATCCCCTATTTTGTAGGCTCTATAACTTTTGCGCAAACCAATCACTATACGCTTATTGCGATTTTTTTTAACCAAAAATATGTAGAAGAATACGTATCGGCCTAAACTGAGAAAAAAATAGTTTTTTTTAAAAAAAATTGGGATATTTATTATAGCAAAAATCAAAAAATATTGTGTTTTTTTTCAAAATTGTCGCTCTTTTTTGGTTTATAGCACAAAAAATAAAAACCGCAGAGGTGATCAAATACCACCAAAAGAAAGCTCTATTTGTGGGAAAAAAAGGACGTCAATTTTGTTTGGGAGCCACGTCGCACGACCGCACAATTGTCAGATAAAGCGACGCAGTGCCAAAAGCTGAAATTTCGCCTGGGCAGGAAGGGGGTATATGTGCCCAGTAAGGAAGGTGTTAAGAGTTTCAATTTGTATGCAATCAGGCAGGCCCTTGCACTACATGGTTTTGGTAAATCTGAAGACAAAAATCTGCAGAAAATCTAATATTGTGTATGGGGCTTTAATCTTTTTTTTTTTTTTTTTTACAATGGATGTACTCATTCACTAAGACAATGGGGTTGATTTACAAAAACTGGAGAGTGCAAAATCTGGTGCAGCTCTGTCTGCATAGTTACCAATCAGCTTCCAGTGTTTTCTGGAAAAGCTTAATTGAACAAGCTGAAGATAAAAGCTGATTGGCTACCATGCAGAGCTGTACACGATTTTGCACTCTCCAGTTTTAGTAAATCAACCCCAATTTGTCGAATAATAAACTGACATCTTTCACATGCATGTCTACAAAAGATAAAGATGGGGTTGTACTAATACTTTGTATAAATTCAAATATTATTCCCCTCCCTAATCCTAACCCTAACCCCCACCACCCCCCAATCTATACCTTAATTATAAGAATGCATCTTGCTAGCTTTAGAATCTGAAGACTTCATTTCATACTATTAGTGATGTTATTGAATCCCAACCAACCTCCAGTTTAAATTAGCCAAGTGCATTCCAGGTGCATTCTCTTTAAAAGAAGCAACAGCCTAAGTAGGAAAGCCTAACCTCTGCCAACATGTTGTAGACAAGGACCTTTGCTGTCTGTGTAGAAGCAGTGGTATCTCTGGAGAGCTCTGACACACCCCCTTGTGGAGAGCTGTAGCTAAAGACCCGTACACACGGTCTGACTTTTTGCCAACAAACTTCAAAATTAGCAAGTTTTCCAAAAAATCCGACCGTGTGTACACTCCATCGGACAAACTTTTTCGGTTTTCATCGGACAAAAGTTCACTCTGTAAACGGACAAACTTTTCAGCAACAGAAGTCCGATGGTGCAAAGTCCGACCGTGTGTACAGAAATCCATCAGACTTTTGTCTGAAGTACAAATACGCATGCCCAGAACCATTGTTAAAATAAACCAACAATAGCAGAAGTTGACCAAAGGGTGGCGGTTAAGAGCAGAAAAGGGCAGAAAAACCACGTGATGTTGGGAAAGTTTGCAGAAAAGTCCTGCCGTGTGTATGCTATGGTTGTGCCCGGCCAACTCCCTTCGGACAAAAATCCACGGAAAAGTTTGTTTGAAGTCCGACCGTGTGTACGAGGCATTAGACTCAGCAAGGGGCAGGTTGGACCTCTACGGAGAGACTGCTATTTCTACACAGAGAGCAATGGTCATGGGAATTCAGGTCACACTTCTTTCCTAACCCAAAAGATAACTTAAATCCTAAATATAATAAATAAAGACCCGTACACACGGTCAGACTTTTTGCCAACAAACTTCAAAATTAGCAAGTTTTCCAAAAAATCCAACCGTGTGTACGCTCCATTGGACAAACTTTTTCTGTTTTCATCGGACAAAAGTTCGCTCTGCAAACGGACAAACTTTTCTGCAACAAAAGTCCGATGGTGCAAAGTCCGACCGTGTGTACAGAAATCCATCGGACTTTTGTCCGAAGTACAAATACGCATGCCCAGAACCAATGTTAAAATAAACCAATAATAGCAGAAGTTGACCAAACGGTGGCGGTAAAGAGCAGAAAAGAGCAGAAAAACCACGTGATGTTAGGAAAGTTTTGGGAGAGTTTGCAGAAAAGTCCTGCCGTGTGTATGCTATGGCTGTGCCCGGCCAACTCCCTTCGGACAAAAATCCACGGAAACGTTTTTTTGAAGTCCGACCGTCTGTACGAGGCTTTAGACTCAGCAAGGGGCAGGTTGGACCTCTACGGAGAGAGCAATGGTCATGGGAATGCAGGTCACACTTCTTTCCTAACCCAAAAGATAACTTAAATTCTAAATATAATAAATAACACAGACACCATTGAGTTGGCAAAAATTTTGGCCGCGGCACGTTTACTGGTGTAAATTAATTATTCATGAATAACAACATCATATTGATGATCATTTATTGATAATTAAACGCTATTAACTGCAAAATACAACTTTGCTCAGTCATCAAAGGACTCCAGCACCAATATTATAAATCATAACTACCAGTTCCCACCTTTCAATAAAAAGCGTGACGAACCACAAAAATGTGCCTTGCAACAGGGGAGGGGGGTGGGGAGCTCGCCGCTCTGTCACAGACCCACTGGCAACTACCTCATAGTGGGGCTCCTTTATATAATGAGCCCCGCTTTTCAGAACTTTCCAAAGGATCACGTGACCTTCAAGAATATTCCAGAGGGTCACGTGATACCTCTCCTTCCTGCCTAAGCCTGGGTTCACACTATAACGAACACAGACATTGCATGCGATTCGCACCAGCACTGCGGTGCCGATCACATGCGATGTCTGAGCGATGCGAGTTCAGCCATACAGCTGTATGGCTGAACTCGCATTGGATCTGCACAGAAAAAGGTGCAGGGACTTTTTTTTTCCCGCACTGGAATCGGATCGCATGAGTGTTTACACCCATGCAATCCGATTTCTGTCTGAATTGACTGTTCGCACTGCGATCTGGGAGTATCATTAACATTGTATTGACACCCGCAGTGGTTCGCAGAGGGCAGTGTGAACTCCCTGCGGGAGAGATGCAATGCGGGAACCGGCGCTGGAATCGCGCTGGTTCCCGCATCGCTACAGTGTGAACCCAGGCTCAATCCCGCTTTTCCCACCTAAGCCCTTTTTTAAAATATTTAAAGGGATAGCCCCTTTTAAATCTTGAAGAAATGTATTTATTTTTAATGGAGGGAGAGGCGAACGCATGCCCATACTGTCGTGCCCAAATGCTTGTGCCCTACTTTTCATTCTCTACAGCAGTGATTCTCAACCAGGGTTCCGTGGAACCCTAGGGTTCCTCTAGAGGTTGCTAGGGGTTCCTTCAGCATTGGGCAATTTCTGACTCTCAGATAATTTCCTACTGACACCATTGATCTTTTTAGTGTAGCGGCCTCACCTCTCTCTCTTTCTTTATCGGTTATATGGCTCTTGTCTAGGGGTACCTGGGAGAGAGAGAGAAACACACCACGGCCCATGTCCTCCGTGACTGGTGGGTGAAGGCCAGAGATTGGACTTTTGTGTAAGTGTCCTAGAGTCAAGTCCAGTCCTTCGTCTCTGACTCCTTTGCTTGAGTAACCCAAGTTCCACACAGTGAATAGGTACAACTCAGTTTTATTCTTCTTGCCAAGCAATAAAACAATCTTTCTCCTTTGGAAAATGAGGGGGGCAGATCGAGGCACAATCCTTTCCCTTTTGCTGCTGCCCAATGTGCTGTCACCAGTGGTGAATAGTCACTGCCACTGACTAGGTAATAGAACGTGAATTTACCTTCGCTCACTTTGCCCCTGTCAGAGGAAGAAATCCGTCCAAGGGAGAAATGGAGGCCTCTCCATCACCAGCGATGCTGCGCCGGGCTCTTCAGAGAAGTTACCACGCACCAGTCCTCACGAACTCAGACACGGGCACCCAAGGAGTTAGGGCCCCCTCGGATTCCTCCACCCTCGCGGAACTCAGTCGAAGGTACTGAGCCCCAGGCATCCACCATAGTACCTCACCCCAGGCTAAAGATGCCTGAGATGGACTCCATCCCTGCTCCAGCTAGGCCAAGGGTGCCTAGGCCTGAAACACCGGAACGCCAGCACCCAAGCTGAAGGTGCCTGGGTGCGGCCGTGTCCTCTGACTCTCCTCACAAAACAGGGCGTCCGCCCCTTTTATGACCTCTCCCTTTGCGTCCCAGCGGGTTCCCCGCCCCGCTGTACCAGCTCCAGGGGAGGACAAAAAGGCACGGTTCGCGGTGTGAGTTCAACTCCGGCCCCAGGCAACAGCGCCACCCAGGGGCCCCAAGGAACCTCACACCACCAGAGTCCTACATAATTCAAGTACCCGCTACATTAGCTATCTGTAAGGAGGTAATTCTTCCCAATGACCACAAGTGTAAGGACCATTCTTCCCACTGACCATCACACTAAGGTTTCATGAATTGTAGATCTGTAATTTTTAGCAGGGGTTCCCCGAGACCGGAGAACTATTTCAAGGGTTCCTCTATGTTAAAAAGGTTGAGAAAGGCTGCTCTACAGAATGCTGGCAGGGGACAGACTTTTCTACTCAGGATGTGGATGCACCAGGATGTGGATCACCTTTTTCTTTTGATGCACCTGGTGTGTATTTAAGAAGTTCGATTGGGATTTTCATTGATATACAAGCACACTCAGTTTCTTCTCTATCACTGATTCGTGTAATTTAGGCTTCCCTAGATAGAAGGGTTCATGCTCTCAAATGCAAAACTTTACATGCATTTATACTGAACCTGATTTACTGCTGCATGTTCAGGGTCTGATTTGTTTTAGTAAAAGACTTCCTTTAGATCTTTTAACAACTAGTATCAAAGAAAGAGTAATGTCCTGTACACACAATCGGATTTCCGATGGAATAAAATCTGATGGATTTTTCCATCGGAATTCCGATGAAGCTGACTTTCATCAGTCTTGCTTACACATCATCAGTCAAAATTTCGACCGTCCAAAACGCGGTGACGTAAAACACTCAGACGAGCCGAGAAAAATTAAGTTCAATGCTTCTGAGCATGCGTCGACTTGATTCTGAGCATGCGTGGGTTTTTTCTCCGATGGAGTTCCCCACAGACGATCATCGGTAAAATTTAAAACATGTTCTATTTTTTTACACCGATGGAAAAAAGACCGATGGGGCCCACACACGATTGGTTTTTCCAATGAAAAATGTTCATCAGTCTTTTTTCATCAGAAAAATCAATCGTGTGTACGCGGCATTAGGGAACTTGGGTCAATTAGATGCTTCTACAGTGGAAAGAAAGTGTTTTTATGATTATTTGTATTGCCTTTTGTTTATTGTAATGTGACAGGCTCATACATTGCTCAGCAGTATGTTATCTAATTAAATTTGACCAAAGTTGTTTTAAAAAGTATCCTTGTAGTGTAGTGTGGTATTTAACAGAAAGCCCTCACGTAAGTCTCTTTATTAGGTTCCCAATCTCCCCTTCCCCAGCAGAATGATGGAGACCCAGACCATAACTCTAGCAAGATTCAAGGGCATATCCAAGAAGCTCTGAGACTTCAGTACGTGAGCAGCACGCGGGGGGTAGAGAGCGCTGTGGCAGGCGCAGCACTATGAAGTGCCTTTATGCGCTGTGGCATTAGAAGAATTTGATTTCTCTGATCTTTTAGTCCACACAAGACTATCTGTTACTCTAATTCCTCTAGCGCCGTTCTATGGAAACAGTAGGTTTAAAGAGCACACCAAACCTTTAAGATAACTTCTTTATTCACTTCAGCTTTTCTTCTTATATAACACTGACAATTTAGCAGCAGGAAGTCTTAAAGGAGACTTGTCTTTGTTGATCTGATGCTCTACTCTGACGTGCGATGCTTTGCGCTGACGTGCGATGCTCTGTGCTGTCTTGCGATGCTTTGCACTGACGTGCGATGCTTTGCGATACTCTGTGCTGTCTTGCGATGCTTTGCGCTGACTTGCGATGCTTTTCGCTGATGTGCGATGCTTTGCGCTGTCTTGCGATGCTCTGCGCTGACTTGCGATGCTTTGCGCTGACGTGCGATGCTTTGCGCTGACGTGCAATGCTCTGTGCTGCCTTGCGATGCTTTACGCTGACTTGCGATGCTTTTCGCTGACGTGCGATGCTTTGCGCTGTCTTGCGATGCTCTGCGCTGACTTGCGATGCTTTGCGCTGACGTGCGATGCTTTGCGCTGACGTGCGATGCTTTGTGCTGTCTTGCGATGCTCTGCGCTGACTTGCGATGCTTTTCACTGACATGCAATGCTTTGTGCTGCAGGCTTTGGGCCTAGTGGCGGGGAAATAGCTGGCTGCAGTACGTGGCCTCTTTGTGGGTAGCGGTGCAGGCACTCTAACTCTGGACTTTGGCCTCCCACCATGCGTCTTTTTCTCTCTCTAGGGATCGCAGGAGGGTTGGCCCTCTCTCTGTGACTATCTTGCCTTTGCCGTTCTGCCACTTTAAGAGTCGGCTGCAGTTTGACTAAAACACATGTCCTATGGCCTCTGTGGTAGCTCCGCTGCTCAAATGCGCTCTTTACTGTGCAAGTTGAGGAGCACAATCGCTTCACCCTCAATGGGCTAATAGTTCCACTATGGCTAAATAGTTCCACTGTGGCAGGCGCAGCACTATGAAGTGCCTTTATGCGCTGTGGCATTAGAAGAATTTGATTTCTCTGATCTTTTAGTCCACACAAGACTATCTGTTACTCTAATTCCTCTAGCGCCGTTCTATGGAAACAGTAGGTTTAAAGAGCACACCAAACCTTTAAGATAACTTCTTTATTCACTTCAGCTTTTCTTCTTATATAACACTGACAATTTAGCAGCAGGGAGTCCATGTACAAACACGTGTAGAATAAAGTATAACAAATGTCGGTTCAACTGTTCAATCTTGTAATTCTACATAAAATGGTAGATATATTTCTCTCTTCAGTATCTGTACTTTCACTTTAAAATACTTTAGACACTTTATGATCTATCTGGGACTTGCTCTATAATGCTGTTTGCTCTGATGTTTGCTCTGAAACTTGGTTTGAATCTGGTTTGATTCCTGGTTTGATTGCTGGTTTGATTGTTTGCAAACCTGGTTTGGTGGAACTACAAGTGAACACATAACTAGTTTCAGTATACAGTTCTAATCACATTATTAACAATAGGAACTTATATAACTGTATTAAATACCTATTTTGCTTCCATAAAACTGGACTCTGGATGGATCTGAACTGTTCAGCTCCACACTCTGATGTAAAATGAAATTCTAGACATGTGCTATGAGATTTCCTAGACAGAACATGAGTGAAATGCTGGCTATGATTGGCCAGAGACATTTGCTCAGTGAGATTGGTTGTGATTGGCTAAAACTCCTGATGAGTCACAAAAGCTTAACTCTATGCTTTCTGATTGCAATTCTGCTGTGTTATTAAGCTTACTTTTCTGCATAGTATATAATAATCTTAAAGGCATATTTTTTCTTTTGCTTCTGTGAACACAATATACAACTGTTATATGACATCCATATATAAAGTCACAGTAAATAACTCTGCTGTTATCTCTCACAAATGAGCATATGCACTGTTTTAACATTATTAGCAGGTCTAGCTATATATGCATGTGTAGCGATACCTCCAACTAAGGAGGCCGCAGAATTAGATTTTGGGCCCTGAGTGCAGCTCCGCCAACCCCCGGCAATAGGCTCTATCCCCTTCTGGCACAGCTAGTACTAACAATCAATGATATGTCCTATGCAATAGAATAACTAAGCAAGGACACAGTAATGAATTGTAATAGGTAAATTGTTTTACTCATCAATTCTCAATATGAATAAAAGGGGTAACAATAATTACAGTTCTAAACAATCACTCCTAAGGGCAGCGTCCTGCCACTCTAACACACTATATAGTAACACACGCTACAAGTGCGCCATACGGGCGACCGTTAACTAAGTGCCCTATGGCGCAGCAATCAAACACGCTAGAATCCCCACCAGGCCTGGTTCTAATATTTAGCTTAGTCCTTCTTTCTTCACCGGCAGGTCTGTAATGGTGGTGCACTTAAACAGAGTATAACTTTGTAATCCAAGGGGTATGAAAATAACTTGTAGGCCACGGCAGTCTATAGGCCTATACACAGCAACAGTATCTAAGCTGGGCTTATGCCCTCTCACCCGCCGGACTACGGATCCAGTCCGGGAAAACCTCCACCCGCCGTGTCACACACTCTCGATCTCTCCAACGATCGGGTCCCCGATCCGACAAGGCGGTAGCTCACAAAGTCAGATGCCACCCAGGCTCGCAGAGGGGAGGATGGAAGGCTCTTCGGTGCAGAGCAAGGCCTCAGGCTTCAGGCCTTGCCCCTCCGACACATCCGCACAGGAGGATCCGTCCGTGAAGCCTCGTGTCGCCAAAGAGGCCGAGCCCAGCCCCACCTCTTCCTTTTATAACCCCTCCCATGAGTCTCTGCGGTGGAACGTCACAACAAGAATGGGGTTATGGGTAATGTAGTTTCTTCCCAATATAGGGGAACACCCCGCTACACACTCCCCCCACTTAAACTCTTTGGTCCCCAAAGATAAATTTTAGCAACAACTATATACAACATTGGACAATTCTGAAAACGATGTTGGGATAGGGGATTCCCACCATAACTGAGGGGTTGAATTCCCTTGCCCACAGGTCACATTATCTTGGGTGGCCTGACTAACTGTGCCAGAGAGTGAGCTGGGGTTGCCCTCCACCAAATGGACAGTGGAGGGATCCGGAATCTCAGCATTTCTCCTAGCAGTGACCACAGAGTCTTCCGAACTGTTCCCCATCTGGGGGTAGGTCAGCTTCTTAGGAGGTTGAATGACTCTTCGAGCTCTTTGCTCTCTTGGAATCTCTGGCTCTGGCGCCTCAGGCTCCTCTTCCTCGGAGTAACTATCATGGGCATCTTCCCAGTAATCTGTTGAAGGACTGAAAGGGAGGAATTCTGTAGCCTCTGGGTTCAGCGTTTCATCTGTGGTATCTTGGGTGACTGGAAGATCTATGATAGAAGTTCCTGGAGTTGGGGAAGACCACAGCCAATCAAGCTCTCCTTCTTCATCTCCACTAAGTTGGGAGGCCTCTCCATTTCCAGCTCGGGAGGTCTGTGACCGAGTGTGCGGTCTAGGAGTATCCAAGATAGAGGCCGGTGCAGGGGAGTCTCCCACGGAAGGTATTCTAACTGCCTCCGTCAGTGGGAGCAGGTGGTTTCGATGCCATGTCTTCAGTGGGCCTACCTTTCCCTCTGGCTTCACCTTGTAGACAGGTAGGCCCGGCAACTTCCTGCAGATGACATAAGGTTCAGATCTCCATCTGTCTGCAAGCTTGTGCTTTCCGGGGACTCCCAGATTGCGCAACAGTACTCGATCCCCGGGCTGTAGGTCTTGTACCCGGACCTTCAGGTCGTAATTTTTTTTATTCCGAGCTCCCCTTTGATCTGAGGCCGCTTGAGCTTGTTCATAGGCTACTTTCAGGCTGTGTCTGAGCCTATCCACATATCCTCTGTGAGAGGTGACGGAGGAATGGTCCAGTGAGGTGCCAAAAGCCAGGTCCACCGGTATTCTCGCTTCTCTCCCAAACATGAGTCGATATGGGGAATAGCCTGTAGCATCACTGATGGTGCAGTTGTAAGCATGTACCATGGCTGCTATGTGTTTGCTCCAATGTTGCTTTTTCTCGCTTTCCAGAGTCCCCAACATGTTGAGCAGGGTTCGGTTGAACCTTTCCGGCTGAGCATCTCCCTGAGGATGGTAAGGTGTAGTTCGAGTCTTCCTGATTCCCAACGAATCCAAGAGCTTCCGGATCAGCTTACTCTCGAAGTCCCTCCCTTGATCTGAATGGAGTCTCTGTGGCAGCCCATAATGGACAAAATACTTCTCCATAAGTACCTTGGCCACGGTGGAGGCCTTCTGATCTTTGGTGGGGAAGGCCTGGGCATACCGGGTGAAATGGTCGGTTATCACCAGAACATTTCCTAGTCCACTCAGGTCGGGTTCGAGGCAGAGAAAGTCAATGCACACCAGGTCCATAGGCCCTTGGCTCTGTAGATGGCCCATTGGGGCAGCTTGATGGGGCAAAGTCTTCCTCTGGATGCATCGCGCACATGAGTGGCAGTACTCCTCTACCTCTGCCCTCATGCAGGGCCAATAGAACCGACTTCTGACAAGTTGAAAAGTCCTTTCAGCCCCTAGGTGGCCATGATTGTCATGCAAGGCCATCAAAACAGTCTCCCGATGTTTCTCTGGGAGGAACATCTGCCACTTATCTTCTGAATCATCAGAGGGGCCCCTTCGGTAGACCACTCCCTGATGCAACTGCAACCTATCCCACTCCTTCCTCAGTAGGCGAGCTTCTTTGGAGGGTTGACGCATGAGTATGTTTGGATCCTGATTTTTCAAGGCCTCCAGGACCAATCTCCCCATGGGGTCTTCCAATTTGTCACACCTTAATTCCTTTTTGGACAATCTTGGTAGGTTGCCCTCTTCCAATTGAGCTACTCCACAGTAGTGTTTGGGGACTCCCACCGTGGTAACTCCTATTTTCTCTGCTCTGGAGCATCCTCGGGCTTGGAATGCAGCTCCTTGACAAAGGGCCTGCACCCCGTCCGGTGCCACTTGGGTCCAATCTTCTATTTCAATGGTCGGGGAATGAGATCTTCTGGACAAGGCGTCTGCGTCTCGATTCCCCACTCCTGGTCTATACTTAAGGCTGAAGTTGAATCCAGACATTGCGGCCAGCCACCTGTGTCCAGTGGCATCCAGCTTGGCCGTGGTGAACAGGTAGGTAAGGGGGTTGTTGTCGGTCTTCACAGTGAACTCTGCTCCGTACAGGTAGTCTTTGAGCTTGTCTACTACCGCCCACTTGAGGGCCAGGAACTCCAGCTTGTGAGTGGGGTAGTTCTTCTCAGAGGGGGTCAGGCTTCTACTCACATAGGCAACAGGCCGCAATTGCCCCTCATGTTCTTGGTAAAGTACTCCTCCCAGACCGTCGTGACTAGCATCCACGTGCAGTTCATAGGGTTTGGTTGGGTCTGCATAGGCCAAGACTGGTGCAGTGGTCAGGCTCCTCTTCAATTCCTGGAAAGCCTCTTCACACCTCTGATTCCACTGATCTCTGATGGACTCTCCTGGCCTCCTGGGCCCCGATCCATCCTCCTCTCCTTCAGTCTTGAGCAACTCATTCAATGGTCTAGCAATTCGAGCAAATCCCTCCACAAACCTTCTATAGTAGGAGCAGAAGCTCAAGAAGGATCTGAGTTCTGTTACTGTGGTGGGCTGTGGCCAGGAGGTAACTGCCTCCAATTTCTCAGGGTCTGTGGCCACCCCTTCTTCAGATACTATGTGCCCCAGATAGTTCACAGAAGACTGGTAGAACCGACACTTCTCAGGCGAAAGCTTAAGTCCTTCCTCACTGAGTCTTCTCAACACTTTCTCCAGCCTCTCTTCATGTTCCTCCAAGGTTCTCCCAAAGACAATGACATCGTCTAGGTATACAAGGACTTCGATCAAGTTCATGTCCCCTACTGTCTTCTCCATGAGACGTTGGAAAGTAGCTGGGGCTCCAGACAGACCTTGGGGCATCCAGTCGAATTCGAAGAACCCCACTGGGGTTATGAAAGCTGTCTTCTCCTTGTCTGCTGGGTGCATCGGAATCTGATAGTACCCACTCTTGAGATCCATAACGCTGAACCATTTGGCTCCAGACAAGCTCTGTAGGGCATCCTCTATCCTCGGAGTGGTGTATTGGTCAGGTATGGTTCTCCTGTTGAGAGTCCTGTAGTCTATACAGAGCCTCAATGATCCATTCTTCTTTCGGACCACTACTATGGGAGAGGCATAGGGGCTTCTGGACTCCCGTATCACACCAGTCCTCTTGAGTTCTGCAAGTTGTTCCCTCAGATCCTCCAGATCTGCTAGCGGGACCCGCCTGACTCTCTCTCGGAAGGGCTTATCTTCTTGGAGGCGGATCCGATGGGTGGCACTTCTTGCACACCCCACATCAAACTCATCCCTAGAGAAGATCTTCTCCCATCTATTCAACTGGGCCTTGGCTCTCTCTTTCCAAGCCCTGGACAGATTCGGGTTTTCCATGGTCAGCTTCTCCCAAACATCCGCTTCTTCACCTGTCCTCTTCACTTCTGACAGGGTAACAGGGGCCGCCGGGCTCACCTGGCCTAGCAACATTCTGGCTGGGATGTCCATGGGGTCTTTGGTAGTATTCCTAACACTCACTGGAACTCTATAATGGGCCTTCTTCAGGACCTTCAGCGGAATCACTTCCGGTATCACCTCCAGGCCTGAGGATTCACCCCTTGGGTCTGACTCCAGCATGACAAAGGGACCAGGCTGTTCCCAAGTAAGCTTCACAGTGGCCCTGAGACAGGTTACTTCACCGGGCTGCAACACTACCCCTTCTCTTCCAAGTCTCCACACCTTCCCTATCTCCTCTCCAGGGGTCTCCCGCTCTTGGACCAGCCGTTGGTAGGCTGTCTTCAGCATGGGATGGATCTTGGTAGCTGCTTGTCTTTCTTCCGTCACTAGAGGGGTCAGGAGTCTTCGGACCAGGTCCGTGTTCGTCCCTATTATAAGGGAATTCTTGTTGGCTCCAGGCGGCCTAGGACACACAACTGCCAGGGTGTCAAACACTTCGGCCTTCCCAGCCACGGATGGGTCAAAGGTTATTTGGACGGGAAGGTAGCCGTCGTAAGGGAAACTCTGGGTTCCAATTCCCCATATTTCCAGCTCCTCTATCTTCTGGATAGGCAGATGACTCAGGTGCCTGTCGTAGAAGTCCCGGTATAGTAGGGTCACTTGTGCCCCGGTGTCCAGGAGGCCCCTGGTGTAGACTCCCTCCACTTGAATGGGCACTATAGGGGATGGGCCTACCAGCTTCTCTGGATATGGTCCGGCAGGAGCTGCCTTCTTCAGACCTTTTCCCTTTGGACTCTCTCTTGTCCTATTCCCTTTGGACTTGAACCTTTCTTGAGCCTGGTATGCACTGACTTCCCTCCTTTTAATGGGTGTAGGAACCCGCTGAGGTGTACTATTATTTTTCTTGGGTGGGCACCCCCTTTGGGGGGTGCCGTGCCTCTCCTGAGGGGTCTCCCCCCTTCTTCTTGGAGTATAGCTTTGTTGAGGGGTATTACGTTTCCCCTTTGGTGTTCTATCTCTCTTTTTGTTTTTCTTTGCATTCAGCTTGGAGTTTACTGAAGATGGTGGGCACCCGGTTGACTCCTTCACCGGGGCCCTCTGAAGTTTCCCGCCGGCTTGCGGTTGTCTGGTCTCTTCTTCTTCGGACTAGAACATGTGGCTGCAATGTGGCCAACTCCCCCACAGTTGAAGCAGACTATATCTCCCCATTCTTGTAAAGGTTCGGGTGCTGAGGCAATCGGGAACAATTCCTTCCTTGGACTTTCCTTCTTCTTGGGACACTCTGTGTCTTTTGCTATCAGAGAGGTCAATATCTCTAATACCTTGGACATCTGAGTTTTTAGGGTGTCTATCTCTGCCTCTCTTTCAGGGGTCATCACTGGATTGACCAGCACCTGTGCGGGTACAACACTTGTCTTATCCTTCTGCTGGTCCTGTTGCAGCGCCTCCTCATCTCTGATAATTTTTATTAAATCAGCATAAGTCAGCAACATTCCTCCTCCCAAGGTTTTCAGGTGCAGCCAGACTGGATCGGAGCGTAGCGCTCCCTTTAAGACTTGCTTCATTCTTGCCGCATCGGCATCTTGGGGCTTCATCCCTTTCTTTAACACAATCTTGCACAGCAGCCTGTTTAGCCTTCTGACATACTCGGAAAGTTTCTCCTCCGGTTTTTGGAAAGTGTGTTCAAACTGGTAGACCGTCTCTGTCACCTTGTCTAATTGACCAAACTCTTCCTGCAGCATAGCTAGACAATCCTGCGCCGTGCACCCTGCATTCCCAAACCGGAAACTTTTCACTGCTTCTGCTGCTGCACCTTTAAGGCTTTCTAACACTCGCTGCCTCTTCTGTGCCTCCGGCACCTCCCATGCCTCCACTGCCTGTAATGCCTGTTCCACCCAAGTATCAAAATCTTCTTCCCCTGCCGGGACAGGGAGCTTCCCTGAGAATATTTTTAGTCTCCGGTAGCTAGTTTCCACATGCACCGTACTTGTCTTCTGACATTTGGCTAGCAAATCCCCTATTGCATTTATCAGTTCTGGTGATATAGCAGTGGCCGATGCAGGTGCCACCGGAGGTGGCGCCCTGTCTTCTCTTTCAGGTGTAGTTCGGGCCGCAGCCTGTGGCGATCCCGTAGGGGATGGTTCCCTTTCTACAGTTATTGCGTGCGCCAGCCTAAATGTTCTGTTGTCTGGCGTCCGCAGACACTTGTGCTTACAGGCCTCTGGCATCCCGTCCCAATATTCCACTAATGCGTATTGATATGAGATGTTTGGGTCTGTCTTCATGTCTATCACCCACGGTGTGTGATCTGGGGACACTGAACTCAGCAGTTCCTCTACCGTCTCACTTGACCATTTCTCGCCAGGAAGGCTAATGGCTATCGACTGTTTTGGCTCTGTATTAGCGGCTTTGCACCACTCTTCTACCGCTCTTGGATCCATGGGGTCCATGCCGGCACTTCTGGCGTTCGCTTGCTGCATCAGGATCCCGGACGAGCCCCCACGTGTAGCGATACCTCCAACTAAGGAGGCCGCAGAATTAGATTTTGGGCCCTGAGTGCAGCTCCGCCAACCCCCGGCAATAGGCTCTATCCCCTTCTGGCACAGCTAGTACTAACAATCAATGATATGTCCTATGCAATAGAATAACTAAGCAAGGACACAGTAATGAATTGTAATAGGTAAATTGTTTTACTCATCAATTCTCAATATGAATAAAAGGGGTAACAATAATTACAGTTCTAAACAATCACTCCTAAGGGCAGCGTCCTGCCACTCTAACACACTATATAGTAACACACGCTACAAGTGCGCCATACGGGCGACCGTTAACTAAGTGCCCTATGGCGCAGCAATCAAACACGCTAGAATCCCCACCAGGCCTGGTTCTAATATTTAGCTTAGTCCTTCTTTCTTCACCGGCAGGTCTGTAATGGTGGTGCACTTAAACAGAGTATAACTTTGTAATCCAAGGGGTATGAAAATAACTTGTAGGCCACGGCAGTCTATAGGCCTATACACAGCAACAGTATCTAAGCTGGGCTTATGCCCTCTCACCCGCCGGACTACGGATCCAGTCCGGGAAAACCTCCACCGGCCGTGTCACACACTCTCGATCTCTCCAACGATCGGGTCCCCGATCCGACAAGGCGGTAGCTCACAAAGTCAGATGCCACCCAGGCTCGCAGAGGGGAGGATGGAAGGCTCTTCGGTGCAGAGCAAGGCCTCAGGCTTCAGGCCTTGCCCCTCCGACACATCCGCACAGGAGGATCCGTCCGTGAAGCCTCGTGTCGCCAAAGAGGCCGAGCCCGGCCCCGCCTCTTCCTTTTATAACCCCTCCCATGAGTCTCTGCGGTGGAACGTCACAACAAGAATGGGGTTATGGGTAATGTAGTTTCTTCCCAATATAGGGGAACACCCCGCTACACATGTAAGCCACATTAGCAACCTAGGACAGGTCTTAGCTGGCCAGCTACACTCCCACCAAATTACCTATAATTCTATGTTCCCTATAGTAGGATTTGAACATGAATTTGGGGAATTTTCCATCAGGTTCTCAACTTCCAAGTGTCTTTTATCACTCTCAAGTAGAACAACTAACTTCTGTATAGGACGTTCCAACCTGAGTGGAATAGTGAGACGTTTTCCCTTTTTGTCAAGTTTTGAGTCTCCTATTTGTAACAACGCTCTTCTTACTAGTCTGTCTTTATCCTTTTGAACTTCTAGAACTTTGGCCAATTTCCATTGACTTCTAGGTAAATCTTCTTCTTTCACTAATACTATGTCACCAACTTGTACATTTCTTCTGGGTGTTTGCCATTTATTTCTTAACGTAAGATTGGCTAAGTACTCTTTCTTCCATCTATTCCAAAACTGTTCTGATAGATATTGGACTCTTCGCCATCTCTTTTTGGCATATAAATCCTCTTTGGTAAACTTGCCAGGTGGTGGTTGTATGTAATCAGACTTAAGGTGAAGTAGTTGGTTGGGAGTTAAAGGTTCCAAACTTGTTGGATCATTGATGTTGTCAACTGTAAGTGGACGACTGTTAACAATAGACATTACTTCATAGAATAGGGTCCTAAGTGAGGCATCATCTATTCTTCCGGAGCTCTTTCTCAACACTGAACTTAACACCTTTCTTACAGTTCTGATTTGTCTTTCCCAAACTCCTCCCGTGTGGCTTGCATGTGGAGCATTCATATGAAAATCACACTGATTTTTTGACAAATACTGAGTTACTTTTTCTTTATCGATCTCTTTTAGAGCTTTCGTCAATTCATTCTTTGCTCCAACAAAATTAGATCCTTGGTCAGATCTAAGCTCTCTGACAGTACCTCTAATGGCTATGAAACATCTCAAGGCATTAATGAATGCGTCAGTTGACATATCTTCTAACATTTCCAGATGAATTGCTCTGGAGCTTAGACATGTAAATATTAGTCCATATCGCTTGTACTCCTTGCGGTTTTGTTTGGTGATGAATGGGCCGAAACAATCCATTCCACTATAAAGAAATGGTGGTGATGGGTTTACACGATCTGCCGGTAAATCTGCCATTCTTTGTTCTTCGGTAGGTCTACGTGCCTTTCTACAGGTTACGCATTTACTTATATACTTTGCTATAACTTTGCTTCCTTTTACTATCCAGTAACCACCTTCTCTCAAACAGTTCTGGGTAAAGCTTCTTCCTTGATGCAAGGATTTGTTGTGGTAGTGGTCAATAATCTTGTGAAGGTAGAATTTTTGGGTAGAATTGCTGGATGCTTCACTCTGCTGGGTAACGATGCATTTTCCAGTCTCCCTCCCACCTTCAGTATACCATCCTGTAGAACAAGATTAAGCTTGTACAATGGGTGGTTGTTGGGAAGCCTTTTAGGTTCTTGACTAAGTCTCTTCAACTCTTCACTATAGAATCTCTGTTGAATGAGTCTTATGACCGTTTCTTCAGCCTTCATTCTTTCCGCTACATTCAATGATTCCTTCTTTCTGATTCCCTTTGCCAAACGTTGAATTCGAGCTACTACGTTTATGACTGTATTCCATTTTGAACATCTGGCTAGTCTTTCAAGTATGTCATCTTGACACTTGGCGGCAGTGCTCAATGTTTGTATAACTTTTACTTCTGGATCACCCATAGACAATTCTGTGTAACCTTCACTGGGTAAGATTTCCTTTTCCCAAAGGAACTCTGGACCGGTGAACCAGTTTGAATTTTTCAATTCTGTTACATTCAGGCCTCTTGAAGCATGATCTGCTGGGTTATGCTTTGTATCAATGTGATGCCAATGTTCCGGATTTGTTATTTCCCGAATTTTCTGAACTCTGTTGGCGACAAAGACATGGAATCTTCAAGCTTCGTTGTTTATGTATCCTAGGACAGCTCGCGAGTCTGTCCAAAAGTATTCTTCATCTATTTTTAACTCAAATTCTTCTCTCAGAAACTTGCTTACTGATGCTGAAACAACAGCTGCTGTCAGTTCAAGTCTTGGTATTGTCTGAATACTGGTGGGTGCAACTCTGGTCTTTCCCATAACCAGGGCACAGTGTATTTTTCCTTCTCCTATCACTCTGATGTAGGAGCACTGTCCATAACCATAACTACTGGTGTCTGAAAAGTGATGAAGTTCTATTTTCTTGTACTCTCCGAAATCATGAGGTACAAAACATCTAGGTATCCGAACTTCTCTCAAATTTTGCAAGTCTTTTATCCAAGCCTCCCACCTTGGCCTCAAATCTTCAGGTATGGGTTCATCCCATCCCAACTTCCGTCTACATAATTCTTGTAGTATTTCTCTTGCTTTGAGGATTACTGGTGCCAAGAATCCCAACGGATCATATATAGAAGCCACTGCGGAAAGTATGGTACGTCTAGTTGCAACTTTTTCTTTCAAGGATGTTTCAAAGAAGAACTCGTCATTCTCTACATTCCATCCCAATCCAAGTACATTCTGAACTGGAAGATGATCATAATTGAGATCTACATTCTTCATTGTTGATGCACGTTCAGAGTCACTGATGGATTCCAGTACCTCTCTGTTGTTTAAGATGAATTTGTGAAGGCGCAGGTTTCCTCTTGCGCATAACTCTTGGCTTTCTTTCACTAGTTTGATTGCAGATTCTGAGGACTGTAAACTTATAAGACCATCATCTACGTAAAAGTTTTTCTTAAGAAAATTTGCTGCTGATGGACAATCCTTTTCATTTTTATTGGCCAGGTACTTCATACCATAATTGGCGCAACCTGGAGACGACGCTGCTCCAAACAAGTGTACTTTCATTCTGTATTCTCCTGGCTCTGTATCTGTATCTCCGTCCTCCCACCATAGGAATCTCAGGAAGTCTCTATCTTCATTCTTCACATGAAACTGGTGGAACATCTTTTCAACGTCACACATTACCGCTACGGGATACTTTCTGAATCTACAGAGTACTCCAGGCAGAGTGTTTGTAAGATCTGGTCCTTTTAGTAGATGATCGTTCAATGCAACACCATCATACTTTGCTGAGCAATCAAATACTACTCTAATCTTATCTGGTTTCTTTGGGTGGTAAACACCTTGATGTGGGATGTACCACACTTCTCCTTCTTTAGGTTGGTTATTAACTTTTTCTGCATGTCCTTCTTCAAGGATGCCTTCCATGAATTTCAAATAATCCTGCTTGAATTTGAGATCTCTTCCCATCCTTTTTTTCAAACATTTCAATCTCGCTAGGGCAAGATTTTTGTTATTTGGTAGACGGGGTCGTTCTCTAAAAGGTAAGGGCATTTCAAGATAACCTCGTTGATTCTGTTGAATACTTTCTTCTAGAATGTGTACGAACTTTATGTCTTCTTGGGATACACTCTTTTCTTTAGAACTTATGTCTGCAAAGTCAGATTCAAGGATCTTGATTACTGCCGCTGAACTTACAGCTGGTAACTCTTGGACAAATATTCGATGACACAATCCTGTCACCTGTCTTGAGTTTGCAATCTGCTGTTTTCCTCCAACAACGCCCCATCCTAGATCAGTTTGAACAGCGTAGGGTTCACCCTTTCCTCCTGTGATTACCCTCCGTGGTACCAAAGCTTCGGGACAATCATAACCTATCAACAGCCCAACACCAAACTCCTTCAGCGGGGACATTTCATGAGATATGACAGATAGGTGCTCCCATTTATTGGCTGTTTCACAGGTAGGTATGCGATCTCGATCTAGAGGTATATTGTCTTTCGTATAAGCTGGAGGTAGATCCAATGTGAGGTTTGAATGAAGTCCTCTAACTCTCAATCCTTTGACCCTTTGACTGTTCACTAATGTGTCTCTCCCCGTCATTGTGGTGAGTTTGAGCTTCACTGGTTCTGTAGCCACTTGTAATTTCTTGCAGATTTCTTGATCAATGAAGGTGACATCGCTTTGGGAATCCAGTAGTGCATAGGCATATACCTTCTTATTCTTCCTTTTAGGATTTGAAATGCACACTGGTACAACCATTGATGTCCCTCACTCTGCAAGAGAATACCGATGCTTTCTTTTCTTCCTCAGCATCTTTAGGTATTGAGGATTTATCCTTCTTTGGACGTTCTTCATGTAGTGGTGTAGGATGGCGTCCTTTGCAAACGCTGCATGTGGCCCTTTTCTTACACTCCTTAGTAATATGGCCTTTCCTTAGGCACCCAAAACACAGTTGGTTAACATGTACAAACTTTTTCTTTTCATTTGGGGATTTCTCCTTCAATTGTTGGCACTTGTGTATAGAGTGGTTTTCTCCACAGAACATACACTTAAAAGTAGTCTGAGGATTTGTCGGTTCTGTCTCTCTACTGATCCCAGTAGTAACTTTGAACTTGCTCTCGTAGGTATCCATACCTTTCTCTGCTGTGTCCGTTGCAAAGCTGGTTGCTCTTGCACGTTTTATATCCCTCGCAGGCCTTTCTTCTAAGGACTTTAAGGCGTAAGATCCTGTTACTGGATTACATACTATTCGTGTTGCCTTATTAACAAACTCAGAGAACTTTTCAAAACTTGGGAAGTCCTTACTTAGATCTAACTGTTCAGTCACATAGCGATTCCATCTAGAAGCCACTTCTTCAGGTAGCTTAGCTAGCATTCTGTGGTTTTCTAGATAGTCGTTCAGTACTTCTAGTCCTCGTACATGTGGGATGGTATTGCTGCATGCTTGCAGGAAGTCACCATACTCTTGGAGTTTGAAATGTTCTTTAGGACCTATTTTAGGCCAGTTATTCAATTTCTCCCTAAAGGCTCTTTGTACTATGAAAGGATGACCATATCTTGCGTTTAACTTTTCCCTAGCTTGCTTGTAGGCTTCTTCGTCTGTTCTATAAAAGTTACCTTCAAGAACTTTCTTTGCTTCTCCACCAACATATTTCTGAAGGTAGAATAACTTGTCAACTGGCCTGGAGCAATGATGCTCAATGATCATTTCAAAACTTGCCTTCCACTCTATGAACTTCAGTATGTCTCCTGAAAATACAGTAGGTTCTGGAACGGGAAGTCTTGCTGGGACTGTTCTCTGTCGTCTTGCTGGGACAATAGTTGCAACATTCTCCTGATTATTGCAGTGACATCTAGGAACAGAATTATCCTGTTTTATTTTTTCACCTAGTTCTGAATTGGGTGAGTCTCTCTTTTCGTCTTTCTGAGCAGGGATGGAAGGGCAATGACTTTTTGCTTCATTACATACTGGAGATTTCCTTCCATTCTCCTGGGCGTATGAAAGGAAGTAGGAGTCTGCATCTTCAGTTAGTACAGATTTGGACTTATGATTACTATTCATGTCCTCTTCGTGTACTCTTAGTCTGGCTTCTATAATCTTGACTTCCTTCAGCCTTTCCATTTCTGCTACTCGTAGATGCTGCGCCTCGATTGCAGATTCCATCTCAATTTCTGCTCTCTTGACAGCAAGTTGTTCGACAAGTTCCTTTCTTTTGGCTATTAAAGTACTTGAGGACTCTGATATGTTACTGGCACTTCTGCTAGTGGAAGAAGTCCTACTTGTGATTGTGGTTCCTCCTAAGGACCTAGCATAGTCTCTCATAAAAAGCTCATTCATTCTCTTTCTTGCCTTAACTTCATCATAGTTGGCTTCAGATGATTGTTCTCTCATGAGCTTTACTAAACCTTTAGTGACTTCAGTACATGTGTCCATGTTCCTTACAATATCCTGGGGAGGTGTTGTAGAAGACCGCAGGTTGACATATGCTGCGATAAGCTCTGCTTCAGATTCTTCTACTGTCTCTATCATATCACTCAAGTTTCCTTTTATACTTTCTTGCTTTAGCTTTCTACGAACATCTTTAATGTAGGATTTCCACTTATCATACATTCTGGTGAACTTTTTTCCTTTCAATACTGCTTCTTGCTCCAAATTTTCCAGCATCTTTAGGGTCGGTTTTCTGATACGTTTTGAACGTCTTAGTTCATCTGTTTGGGGCAAGACTAATGCTGCATCAGACTCTTCTACCTCAAACAGGTTCACTTGCTCTTCACCTTCTATCTTATCTATCTTTGTATCCTCAAACAGTGGCATAGAAATACTAGGCTTAGACATTTTACTTTAAGTGCTATAACAATCAATACGAATATTAAGAAGACTTTCACTTTAAATGCAATAGCAATAGGTGCAGGCAGTAAAAATGACTTTCTCTTTAAAATACTTTAGAGTCTGTGTACTACAACTGACCCTTGTTCTTTACTTACAGTCCTTTTACTCCTGAACACGAAAATGTCTCTTTCTTGTCAAGCCTATGTGCAATGATAGTAATAAAGGAAAGTTCTGACCTTATTCTGAAGAGCAGGATACTGTGATCTGTAGGTTGCTGGAACAAATAGTCTTAAAGGAGACTTGTCTTTGTTGATCTGATGCTCTACTCTGACGTGCGATGCTTTGCGTTGACGTGCGATGCTCTGTGCTGTCTTGCGATGCTTTGCACTGACGTGTGATGCTTTGTGATACTCTGTGCTGTCTTGCGATGCTTTGCGCTGACTTGCGATGCTTTTCGCTGATGTGCGATGCTTTGCGCTGTCTTGCGATGCTCTGCGCTGACTTGCGATGCTTTGCGCTGACGTGCGATGCTTTGCGCTGACGTGCGATGCTCTGTGCTGTCTTGCGATGCTTTACGCTTACTTGCGATGCTTTTCGCTGACGTGCGATGCTTTGCGCTGTCTTGCGATGCTCTGCGCTGACTTGCGATGCTTTGCGCTGACGTGCGATGCTTTGCGCTGACGTGCGATGCTTTGTGCTGTCTTGCGATGCTCTGCGCTGACTTGCGATGCTTTTCGCTGACATGCGATGCTTTGTGCTGCAGGCTTTGGGCCTAGTGGCGGGGAAATAGCTGGCTGCAGTACGTGGCCTCTTTGTGGGTAGCGGTGCAGGCACTCTAACTCTGGACTTTGGCCTCCCACCATGCGTCTTTTTCTCTCTCTAGGGATCGCAGGAGGGTTGGCCCTCTCTCTGTGACTATCTTGCCTTTGCCGTTCTGCCACTTTAAGAGTCGGCTGCAGTTTGACTAAAACACATGTCCTATGGCCTCTATGGTAGCTCCGCTGCTCAAATGCGCTCTTTACTGTGCAAGTTGAGGAGCACAATCGCTTCACCCTCAATGGGCTAATAGTTCCACTATGGCTAAATAGTTCCACTGTGGCAGGTGCAGCACTATGAAGTGCCTTTATGCGCTGTGGCATTAGAAGAATTTGATTTCTCTGATCTTTTAGTCCACACAAGACTATCTGTTACTCTAATTCCTCTAGCGCCGTTCTATGGAAACAGTAGGTTTAAAGAGCACACCAAACCTTTAAGATAACTTCTTTATTCACTTCAGCTTTTCTTCTTATATAACACTGACAATTTAGCAGCAGGAAGTCCATGTACAAACACGTGTAGAATAAAGTATAACAAATGTCGGTTCAACTGTTCAATCTTGTAATTCTACATAAAATGGTAGATATATTTCTCTCTTCAGTATCTGTACTTTCACTTTAAAATACTTTAGACACTTTATGATCTATCTGGGACTTGCTCTATAATGCTGTTTGCTCTGATGTTTGCTCTGAAACTTGGTTTGAATCTGGTTTGATTCCTGGTTTGATTGCTGGTTTGATTGTTTGCAAACCTGGTTTGGTGGAACTACAAGTGAACACATAACTAGTTTCAGTATACAGTTCTAATCACATTATTAACAATAGGAACTTATATAACTGTATTAAATACCTATTTTGGCCACTTGCTTCCATAAAACTGGACTCTGGATGGATCTGAACTGTTCAGCTCCACACTCTGATGTAAAATGAAATTCTAGACATGTGCTATGAGATTTCCTAGACAGAACATGAGTGAAATGCTGGCTATGATTGGCCAGAGACATTTGCTCAGTGAGATTGGTTGTGATTGGCTAAAACTCCTGATGAGTCACAAAAGCTTAACTCTATGCTTTCTGGTTGCAATTCTGCTGTGTTATTAAGCTTACTTTTCTGCATAGTATATAATAATCTTAAAGGCATATTTTTTTCTTTTGCTTCTGTGAACACAATATACAACTGTTATATGACATCCATATATAAAGTCACAGTAAATAACTCTGCTGTTATCTCTCACAAATGAGCATATGCACTGTTTTAACATTATTAGCAGGTCTAGCTATATATGCATGTAAGCCACATTAGCAACCTAGGACAGGTCTTAGCTGGCCAGCTACAAGCGCGCCCGTGCGCCCCGCGCCCCCTCCTTTCCGGCTGTACTGCGATTGTCACCGGCCTCCAGACGATTGGCACCAGACTCTTCTGACAGCAGCAAAGCAGGAAGTAAAAAAACAGTACACTGCTTAGTAAAAACAGCACACACTGTAACACATTTTGGCCACACATTTAACCCCTTGATCACCCTTGATGTTACTCCCTCCCTGCCAGTGCCATTAGTACAGCGACAGTGCATATTTAAAGCACTGATTACTGTATTGGTGTCACTGGTTCTCAAAAAGCGTCAAAAGTGTCAGTTAGGTGTCCGATTTCTCCGCCGCAATATCACAGTTTCGCTATAAGTCGCTGATCACCGCCATTACTAGTAAAAAATAAATAGAAATTCCATAAATATATCCCATAGTTTGTAGACCCCTATAACTTTTGTGTAAACCAATCAATATACGCTTATTGGGATTTTTTTTAAAATATGTAGCAGGATACATATTGGCCTAAATTTATGAAGAAATTCGTTTTTTTTCCCCTTTTTATATTAGATATGTTTTATAGCAGAAAGTAAAAAATATAATTTTTTTTTCAGAATTGTCAGTCTTTTTTTGTTTATAGTGCAAAAAAAATAAAAAATTTAAAATCACAGAGGTGATCAAATACCACCAAAAGAAAGCTCTATTTGTGGGAAAAAAGGACATAAATTTTATTTGGGTGCAACGCACAATTGTTAGTTAAAATAATGCAGGGCCATATCGCAAAAAATGGCCTGGTCATGAAGGGGGTAAATCTTCTGGAGCGGAAGGGGATATAAATATATATATATATATATATATATATATATATATATATATATGTGTAGCGGGTGTTTGAATTTAGGGGAGGCATCTGGGTGGTAGTGTAACCCAGATGCATTGATTGTCAGGGAATCTGAGACCCTTTTGTGGTTCTTGGAGGACTCTGGTGGTGTGAGGTTCCCTGCGGCCTGCAGGTGGCGCTGTCACCCTGACCGGAGTTGAACACTCACCGCAAGACTGCTTCCCTTTTTGTCCTTTCCTGGCGCTGGTACAGCGGGCGGGGAACCCGCTGTGACGCAAAGGGAGAGGAGATAAAAGGGGCGGACGCCCTGACCTTGGGGTTCAGAGTCGGAGGACGCAGCCGTGCCCAGGCACCTTCAGCCTGGGTGCTGGCGTTCCAGAGTTCCGGGCCCAGGTGCCCTTGACCTGGCCGGAACGGGAGATGGAGTCCATCTCAGGCACCTTTAGCCTGGGGTGAGGTCAGAGGCATTACCAAGGGGAGCGGCGGGTGCAGGGCCGCACCCGGGTGACACCCGCCAGAGGGGTGACACCCGACCCGTCATGGCGCTTGATCGAGAGAGGCTCTCTCCTCTTCCTCCTTCCCCTGTGCACTCCCGCTCCTGTATCTCCTTCCTCCCCTCGATGTTCGGGGAGGGAGGAGGAGTAAAAATTGTGTTGTGAGGCAGACAGCCCTGGAGTGCCATTGTGCACGGCGCCCGCATGTCCTCCGGGAACCGGCACTGCAATCGCCGGTGCTGGCTGCCTATAACAACAATTAAACCCCACAGAACGACGGAGCCTAGGCTCCTCCTCCACACTGACAGTACATATCAGGAGGAGGAGCCTAGGAGGAGGAGGAGGAGGAGGAACATCCATGTGGACAGAGCGCGCTGATCTGAGGTCTGTGACTGTAGGGAAGAGAGGGGGGGGGGGCTACATTAGAGGGATTGTACAGAGAGTGGGGATTGTACAGAGAGGGGGGTATTGCACAGAGGGGGGTTACATTAGAGGGATTGTACAGAGAGGGGGGGTTACATTAGGGGGATTGCACAGAGGGGGGGTTACATTAGGGGGATTGCACAGAGGGGGTGTTACATTAGGGGGATTGCACGGGGGGATACATTAGGGGGATTGCACGGGGGGATACATTGGGGAGATTGCACAGAGGGAGGGGTTACATCTGGGGGATTGTACAGAATCAGGGGGGTTACATTAGGGGGATTGCACAGAGGGGGGGTTACATCTGGGGGATTGTACAGAATGGGGGGGTACATTAGGGGGGTTACATTAGGGGGATTGCACAGAGGGTGTGTTACATTAGGGGGATTGCACGGGGGGATACATTGGGGAGATTGCACAGAGGGGGGTTACATCTGGGGGATTGTACAGAATCAGGGGGGGTTACATTAGGGGGATTGCACAGAGGGGGGTTACATTAGGGGGATTGCATAGAGGGGGGGTTACATCTGGGGGATTGTACAGAATGGGGGGTACATTAGGGGGATTGCACAGAGGGGGTGTTACATTAGGGGGATTGCACGGGGGATAAATTGGGGAGATTGCACAGGGGTTACATTAGGGGGATTGCACGGGGGGATACATTAGGAGGATTGCACGGGGGGATACATTGGGGAGATTGCACAGGGGTTACATTAGGGGGATTGCACGGGGGGATACATTAGGGGGATTGCACGGGGGATACATTAGGGGGATTGCACGGGGGGATACATTGGGGAGATTGCACAGGGGTTACATTAGGGGGATTGCAGGGGGGTTCCATTAGGGGGATTGTACAGAGGGGGGAATGCAGAGGGGTTCCATTAGGGGGATTACACACGGGGAGAGCTGTGCTTATGCTCTAGCCTGCTCAGTGCCCCAGATTGAACAGTGACGGGAGGGGGGGGTGACACCAATTATTCCCGCACCAGGTGACACCAACCCTAGTGACGCCACTGGGTGAGGTACTATGGCGGAAGCCTGGACCTCAGTACCTTCGACTGAGTTCCGCGAGGGTGGAGGAATCCGAGGGGGCCCTAACTCCTTGGGTGCCCGTGTCTGAGACAAGGAGGCCGGTGAGCGGAACTTCGCCGGAGAGTTCAGGGCAGCATTGCTGGTGACGGAGAGACCTCCAGTAACTGTCATGGACGGATGTCCTTCCCCTGATAGGGGCTACGTTAGCGAAGGTAATTCATGTTCTGTTCATTATAGTCAGTGGCAGTGACTATTCGCCACTGGTGACACCACAGTGGTTAGCTCTATCTAAAAGAATTGTGCCTTGGCCTACTCCCCACAAATACTGAAGTGGTATATGGGTCTCAACCTGTCTGTGCTGTATGACTATTTATTGAGAAGAATAAATACGAGTTGGACCTTTTTCAGTGTGTGGAACTCTGGTTACTAGGACCAATAAGGGGTCAATCGGAGGAGAGGATTTGACTCTGGGACACATACACAAAACCCGATAGTTCCGGCTTTCACCTCTACACATTGGAGGACATGGGCCATGGTGTATCTCATCCCTCCCCCCAGTGCTAACCCCTAGACGAGACAGACAAGCCGTGAATGAGAAGGGGAGAGAGGGGTTGAGGTCGCTACACGTGGGGGCATCGTGTCCGGGATGTGTATGGTGTCTGAATTTGAACTTTGCTGCCCGGAGGAGTTCCGAGTAGGTCGGCCATATTGGCCAACGCGCCACGAGGCAAACCATAGCTGCGCAGTTCGTGGGCGGGGAGAAGGAAAAGCCCGCAAACAAATGCAGAGTGTGGGAGGAGTCTGGCCATGTGGAAGGACATACGTGGAGATTCCGGCGCAAAGGGGTCAGTGCGCATTGGAACAGCAAACAGTCAGGATGACTTTGAATACCCCGTGGATTTCTGCTTCTTCCATCACGGAGATTACTTCTTTTGCTGCCCTGATTACGGATACAGGAATAAGATTAAGGCCCCGGGGGCGGTTGGCTCTGTATACCTGCAGAGACATAGAGGCCCTCGGTGTGATCTGTCCCGGCTGTTCAGGACTGGTGGTCCATTTGAAGCCGTTCGGGTGATGTGAGGTCTGCAAAGAGTTCCTCTTCGAGGTGGAGCCATCCACAGAAAGGCCTCGCGCCTTCCACCTCAACTACCTCACAGGGACTGCCACTCCGGAGGGAGAGATCGATGCCTATGCGTTTCCTGTGCACGCAGACCAGGGCGACGTGACAGCCCAAGCGGAGACAAAGAGAGAGAAATCCGAGGATGCTGCCTCGGTCACCACAAGCTCCATGCTCCCACCACCGAAGAGGAAAGTTGGCCTGGTGATGGCATCCTGTGGTCGTGGAAGAGCTTCGCCCCGTCGCTTGCCTGGCCTGGATGGATCCGGAGGGAAGAGCCCTGGACATCCCTTTTCTTCAAAAGGCCCATGTGAGCCAGGGGTCGGGACTATGTGTGTGGTTGTAGGTGTCGGGAGCCCAGAGTCGGTGGAGCCCATCGAGGGGGGTGATTCTGTGTCTACGGGGAATTACCTGCCCGCAGAGTGTTATGACACCTCCGACCTAGAGTCGCTATCTGATGCCGGTGATGATGGGGAGATAGATGAAATCTTCCACAAGAAGGGATGGGACAAGATGAAGCGAACCCGCGTCCCGTGTCTTAAGGGACCCACCTATGTCCATTGGGGATAGTACACCCCGGGTGGAGGCCTCGGAGCCTATGGAGGAATCTGGTTCCCTGTCTGTGATCCCACTTCTTGAGCCAGCGGCTGTTTCACCTGCTCCTGTTGCAGGAGTGCAACAGGCATCACTGCAGGCTCCTAGGCCCAAATCTAAAGAGGGGGTGACTGTACCTCGCCATCCGGAGTCCATTGTTCTGCCTGGAGTGGGAGACCGTGCCACAATGCCATCTCTGGCTAGGCTGCAGCGTCTCTTTTGTCAGAAAGTTGCCAGAGAATATGGGTGGGAATACCCATATCTACCCTGAGAATTGCTCTACGAGGTGGAAGTTTTTCAGGAGCGGGGGTACAATTATTTTGTCTGGACAAAGCTGAAAGTACCTCATGCACGCCGGTACCTCTCATGCTCGCCTACAGTCACCAGAAAGTTCAAGGACTGTAAGGTGGAGTGGATGGTGGGAAGGCACATCCATGCGGACAAGGTGGTAATTTGTCGGAAGGATGGAGGGAACATTGTGTACAATGTTGAGGCTTTTGACCAGCACTTAAAGCCTTTGCTCTTGCCGGATCCCAAGTTCTATTTGTAGGAGAAAGAGACTCCTTTCCATTTTTTTTGTTACTAAATTACAGGGACTGTGCTCTAATTTTTCTTTTGGGATGTTTTACTCTTTGGAGAAATGGGAGCTGTTGTTATTTTGTTCTCCCTCCTTCTCCTCCCATCAAGGAAAAAAGAAATCAGTGACTTTGGGGCTTAGCCAGTATAGGGTCACAGCACAGAGAAGCAGAAGTTCATCTGGATCTGACAAGTGCCTTTACCGCGGCATTGCCACCAGGTGGCGGTGTTGCGCAACGATTGTTTGCTTCACACTCTGCACTACATTATTGAAGAGAATGGGTTTCTTTACGGATAGACCCATTCCTTCCAAGAAAACACATACATTATGCTAGGATGCGTATTTCTTTGTTTTTCCCCTCTGCAGGAGATTTCATCTATCAAGGCTGCTGAGAATGGGGTGGTCCTTAGATAGTGAGGGGGGGATTTCAATGTGTAAAGTCCTTTAACGTTTTTGATACCAAGTTCATTGTTTTATATTCCTGTTACCTTTTCCAATTTTAGGTCCTGCCACAATTCATGACTAAATTCTTGAGTTTGGTCTCTGGGTCGAACTTATGTCACCACTCCTTGGGAGACATGGGTTTGCACCAGACACTGGGGACCAGTGTCAAATCACCAGGGGGAGAGTGTAGCGGGTGTTTGAATTTAGGGGAGGCATCTGGGTGGTAGTGTAACCCAGTTGCATTGATTGTCAGGGAATCTGAGACCCTTTTGTGGTTCTTGGAGGACTCTGGTGGTGTGAGGTTCCCTGCGGCCTGCAGGTGGTGCTGTCACCCTGGCCGGAGTTGAACACTCACCGCAAGACTGCTTCCCTTTTTGTCCTTTCCTGGCGCTGGTACAGCGGGGCGGGGAACCCGCTGTGACGCAAAGGGAGAGGAGATAAAAGGGGCGGATGCCCTGAGCTTGGGGTTCAGAGTCGGAGGACGCAGCTGCGCCCAGGCACCTTCAGCCTGGGTGCTGGCATTCCGGAGTTCCGGGCCCAGGTGCCCTTGACCTGGCCGGAGCGGGAGATGGAGTCCATCTCAGGCACCTTTAGCCTGGGGTGAGGTACTATGGCGGAAGCCTGGAGCTCAGTACCTTCAACTGAGTTCCGCGAGGGTGTAGGAATCCGAGCTGGCCCTAACTCCTTGGCTGCCCATGTCTGAGACGAGGAGGCCGGTGAGCGGAACTTCTCCGGAGAGTCCAGCGCAGCATTGCTGGTGACGGAGAGGGCTCCGGTAACTGTCTTAGACAGATGTCCTTCACCCTGATAGGGGCTACGTTAGCGAAGGTAATTCATGTTCTGTTCAATATAGTCAGTGGCAGTGACTATTCGCCACTGGTGACACCACAGTGGTTAGCTCTATCTAAAAGAATTGTGCCTTGGCCTACTCCCCACAAATACTGAAGTGGTATATGGGTCTCAACCTGTCTGTGCTGTATGACTATTTATTGAGAAGAATAAATACGAGTTGGACCTTTTTCAGTGTGTGGAACTCTGGTTACTAGGAGCAAAGGGGAGTCAATCGGAGGAGAGGATTTGACTCTGGGACACATACACAAAACCCGATAGTTCTGGCTTTCACCTCTACACATTGGAGGACATGGGCCGTGGTGTATCTCATCCCTCCCCCCAGTGCTAACCCCTAGACGAGACAGACAAGCCGTGAATGAGAAGGGGTGAGAGGGGTTGAGGACCCTACACACATATATATATATATATATATATATATATATATATATTATATATTTAAAGATGGGTGTCTACAAATATTGTGTACACGCATAGGCGTGCACAGGGGGTGTGCCAGGTGTGCATGGGCACACCTTAATCCCTACATGCAGTGCCGATTCCCCCTACTGCCTGGCCATTCCCCCATGTTGGCCCCCCACCCCACAGTGCTGCTGGCTTACCTCCTCTCCCCTCAGCTGCTGCAGGGGATGTTTCGGGATGGAGAGTGGGGGAACGGACAACTAAATATGTAATTTAACAGCCTCTTCCTTTTCTAAATGAACACAGTGAACACACTCGCTTACTGTGTCCATTCACAGCTAAAGAATAGTAAACTGTGCTTACTATGCTTCAGTTTGTGAATGAACAAGAAACCACTCAGCACAGGGCACTTCCCATTCATTCACTTCCCTGAGCAGCTGAGGCAGCAGAATAGGTCATGTGTGTTTGAGCCTTGGGGTGCACACCCCAATGCAAAGGTTTGCGTACACCTACAGTCAGGTCCATAAATATTGGGACATCGACACAATTCTAATCTTTTTGGCTCTATATACCACCACAGTGGATTTGAAATTAAACAAACAAGATATGCTTTAACTGCAGACTTTCAGCTTTAATTGAGGGTAATTACATCCAAATCAGGTGAATGGTGTAGGAATTACAACAGTTTGTATATGTGCCTCCCACTTTTTAAGGGACCAAAAGTAATGGGACAGATTAACAATCATAAATCAAACTTTCACTTTTTAATACTTGGTTGCAAATCCTTTGCAGTCAATTACAGCCTGAAGTTTGGAATGCATAGACATCACCAGACGCTGGGTTTCATCCCTGGTGATGCTCTGCCAGGCCTCTACTGCAACTGTCTTCAGTTCCTGCTTCTTCTTGGGGCATTTTACCTTCAGTTTTGTCTTCAGCAAGTGAAATGCATGCTCAATCAGATTCAGGTCAGGTGACTGACTTGGCCATTGCATAACATTCCACTTCTTTCCCTTAAAAAACTCTTTGATTGCTTTTGCAGTATGCTTCGGGTCATTGTCCATCTGCACTGTGAAGCGCCGTCCAATGAGTTCTGAAGCATTTGGCTGAATATGAGCAGATAATATTGCCCGAAACACTTCAGAATTGATCTTGCTGCTTTTGTCAGCAGTCACATCATCAATAAATACAAGAGAACCAGTTCCCTTGGCAGCCATACACGCCCACGCCATGACACTACCACCACCATGCTTCACTGATGAGGTGGTATGCTTTGGATCATGAGCAGTTCCTTTCCTTCTCCATACTCTTCTCTTCCCATCACTCTGGTACAAGTTGATCTTGGTCTCATCTGTCTATAGGATATTGTTCCAGAACTGTGAAGGCTTTTTTAGATGTTGTTTGGCAAACTCTAATCTGGCCTTCCTGTTTTTGAGGCTCACCAATGGTTTACATCTTGTGGTGAACCCTCTGTATTCACTCTGGTGAAGTCTCCTCTTAATTGTTGACTTTGACACACATACACCTACCTCCTGGAGCGTGTTCTTGATCTGCCCAACTGTTGTGAAGGGTGTTTTCTTCACCAGGGAAAGAATTCTTCGGTCATCCACCACAGTTGTTTTCCGTGGTCTTCCGGGTCTTTTGGTGTTGCTGAGCTCACCGGTGCGTTCTTTCTTTTTAAGGATGTTCCAAACAGTTGATTTGGCCACACTTAATGTTTTTGCTATCTCTCTGATGGGTTTGTTTTGTTTTTTGTTTTGTTTTTTCAGCCTAATGATGGCTTGCTTCACTGATAGTGACAGCTCTTTGGATCTCATATTGAGAGTTGACAGCAACAGATTCCAAATGCAAATAGCACACTTGAAATTAACTCTGGACCTTTTATCTGCTCCTTGTAAATGGGATAATGAGAGAATAACACACACCTGGCCATGGAACAGCTGAGCAGCCAATTGTCCCATTACTTTTGGTCCCTTTAAAAGTGGGAGGCACATATACAAACTGTTGTAATTCCTGAACCGTTCACCTGATTTGGATGTAAAAACCCTCAAAATAAAAGCTGAAAGTCTGCAGTTAAAGCACATCTTGTTCGTTTCATTGCAAATCCATTGTGGTGGTGTATAGAGCCAAAAAGATTAGAATTGCGTCGATGTCCCAATATTTATGGACCTGACTGTATGTGTAAAAGATATGCATAGAGATATGGATATACAAAAACATGGCATTAAAGCTACTTTCACACTGGGGTGGGGTGGCGTTAGCGGTAAAGCGCCGCTAATTTTAGCCGCGATTTACCGCTGCAATAGCGGTGCTTTTCGGCCACTAGTGGGCGTTTTTAACCACCGCTAGTGGCCGAATACAGGGTTAATAGCGCCCATAAAGTGCCGCTGCCGAAGCGCTTTTGGCAGCCCATTGATTCCAATGGCAGGGGCAGTGGAGGAGCGGTGTATTCACCGCTCCCGCACCGCCAGAAAGATGCTGCTTGCAGGACTTTTTCTAACATCTTGCAAGCGCACCGCTCCAGTCTGAAAGCACCCGGGTTTTCACACTGGGGCTGCAGGGAAGGCAGTTTTCAGACGCTTTACAGGTGCTATTTTTAGCCCTTTAGCACCTGAAAAATGCCTCAGTGTGAAAGTAGTTTTAGCCCTGGTTCACACTGGTGCGATTTGACATGCGATTTGACATGTCAAATCGCATGTCAAATTGGTGAAATTTGCCGCAACTTGCGGGCAATGGCACCGTCCTAATCGGTGCGACGCCGCATCTGCGGCGCTGCACCGATTTCAAAAAGTAGTTTCTGTACTACTTTTTGCGATTTTAGCCACAATTTACATTGACATCTGTGTCAGATGTCTCTGTAATCGAGCTGAAATCGGGACTGACAGGCAGGAGTGAAATCGTGCGAGTTCAGCTGAACTCGCACGGCTTCACTCCCGCAGCCCCAGTGTGAAGAGATAAAACCTATATGCTACACTTTGTAGAGTAAATATGGCATTATATGAACTACATATAACATGTTAAAAGTTATAAGAAACTTCTAAATAAAAACAATCCACATGAACAGAAATAATCTAACTAAGGAAAATGGCATCATTATGAAGCAATACTATAATAACCCCTTGACCTCTGGAAGGTTTTACCCCCTTTATGACCATTGCATTTTGTGCTGTTCAGCACTGCACTGTGTCAAATAGCAATTGAGCAGGCATACAACCCTGTAACATAAAGACAAGGATGAGCGAGTTTGGGGTGGGGGAACTTGACTGACCTGCAAAGAGTCCTGACATCAACCCGATAGAACACCTTAGACTGGGATCCCATTAAAGTTCATGTGCGTGTAAAGGCAGGTGTCCCAATACTTTTTGTAACATAGTGTATATATGTTCATGCTGTTTTTTTAAGGCTCCATGTACACAGAAGCTGATAAACTGCAGTTTATTGGCGTTTTGGCGTTTTTTTAAAAAGCCCATTAACTGCACTCTATGTTAGCCTATGTGTTCATGTACACATAACGTTTTTTAGCTTTAACCACTTGCCGACCGCGCCATGGACGAAAGACGTCTACAGCGCGGTCGAGTTATCCTGAGTGGACGTCCCAGGGACTTCCTCACAGAATCTTGCTCCCGCGCGCCCCCTGGGGCGCGCTCCAGGAAATGTCCGTGATCGCCGGGTCCGGAAGACCCGGCGCATCACGGATCACGGTAGATGGCCGCTAATCGCGGCCGTTTACCACGTGATCGCTTCGTCAAATGACGGAGCGATCACTTGTAAACAGACCGCCGTCATGTGATGACGCCGGTTTCCTCTCTCCCCTCTGTGTACCGATCGGTACAGTGTGAGAGGAGAGGGGAGGGAGCGGATCATGGCAGCTCCCTCCCCCATGTCAGCTGTGGGCTGGATCTGTGACAATTGCAGTCACAGATCCAGCCATCCATCCATCCCTGCTCAGCCATCCCTGTACAATACCCTGTGCAATACTCTGCAATACCCTGTACAATACCCTGTGCAATACTCTGCAATACCCTGTACAATACCCTGTGCAATACTCTGCAATACCCTGTGGAATACTCTGCAATACCCTGTGCAATACTCTGCAATTCCCTGTGCAATACTCTGCAATACCCTGTGCAATACTCTGCAATACCCTGTGCAATACTCTGCAATGCCCTGTGCAATACTCTGCAATACCCTGTGCAATACTCTGCAATACCCTGTGCAATACTCTGCAATACCCTGCCAATACTCTGCAATGCCCTGTGCAATACTCTGCAATACCCTGCCAATACTCTGCAATACCCTGCCCATACTGTGCAATACTCTGCAATACTCTGCAATACTCTGCCCATACTGTGCAATACCCTGCCATACTGTGCAATACTCTGCCATATTCCGCAATACCCTGCCATACTCCTCAATACTCCGCAATACTCCTCAATGCCCTGCAATACTCCTCAATACCCGGCAATACTCCTCAATACCCGGCAATACTCCGCAATACCCGGCAATACTCTGCAATACCCCGCAATACCCGGCAATACTCCTCAATACCCGGCAATACCCTGCAATACCCGGCAATACTCCGCAATACCCGGCAATACTCCGCAATACCCGGCCATACTCCGCAATACCCGGCCATACTCCGCAATACCCGGCCATACTCCGCAATACCCGGCCATACTCCGCAATACCCGGCAATACTCTGCAATACCCGGCAATACTCTGCAATAACCACTTCCCGCCCGCCGGCCGTCATATGACGTCCTTAACTTTATGCGGGGATATCTGAATGATGGGTGCAGCTACAGGCATCATTCAGATAATCGCTTTTTCAGCCGGCGATTCCCTACACCATAAGAATGATCATAGCGGCTGTTCCACCGCTTGATCGCTCTTACGGGAGGTGAGAGGGGATGCCCCCCCTCCCGCTGCCCTCCGGTGCTTCTACCGACTCACCGCTACGATCAAAGCCAAGATTGTTTTTTTTTTGGTTTTTTTTCTGGCTTCCCAGCCTAGAGGTGAGATGTGGGGTCTTATTGACCCCATATCTCACTGTAAAGAGGACCTGTCATGCCATATTCCTATTACAAGTGATGTTTACGTTCCTTGTAATAGGAATAAAAGTGATCAAAAAAAAATTTGGGGCGGAAAAACATGTCAAACTAAAATAAATAAAGTAAAATGAACAATGAAATATGTATATTTTTTTTAAAGCGCCCCTGCCCCCGCGAGCTCGCATGCAGAAGTGAACGCATATGTAAGCCCCGCCCACATATGAAAACGGTGTTCAAACCACACATGTGAGGTATCTTTGCGAACGTTAGAGCGAGAGCAATAATTTTGGCCCTAGACCTCCTCTGTAACTCAAAACATGTAACCAGTAAAAATATTTAAAGCGTCGCCTATGGGGATTTTTAAGTAGCAAAGTTTGGCGCTATTCCACGAGCGTGTGCAATTTTGAAGGGTGACATGTTAGGTATCTATTTACTCGGCGTAACTTCATCTTTCACATTATGCAAAAACATTGGGCTAACTTTACTGTTTTTTTTTCTTTTAAGCACAAAACTGTTTTTTTCCGTAAAAAACGCGTTAGAAAAATTTCTGCGCAAATACTGTGCAAGATAAAAAGTTGCAACGACCACCATTATATTCTTTAAGGTCTTTTCTAAAAAAACATATATAATGTTTTGGGGTTCTATGAAATTTTCTAGCAAACAAATGATGATTTTTACATGTAGGAGAGAAATGTCAGAATTGGCCTGGGTGCTCCAGAACGCCTGAAGGTGCTCCCTGCATGTTGGGCCTCTGTATGTGGCCACGCTGTGTAAAAGTCTCACACATGTGGTATCACCATACTCGGGAGGAATAGCAGAATGTGTTTTGGGGTGTAATTTGTGGTATGCATATGCTGGGTGTGAGAAATAACCTGCTAATATGGCAATTTTGTGAAAAAAAAAAAAAAAGAAAAAAAAAATCTTGATTTTGCAAAGAATTGTGGGAAAAAATGACAACTTCAAAAAACTCACAATGCCTCTTTCTAAATACCTTGGAATGTCTTCTTTCCAAAAAGGGGTAATTTGGGGGGTATTTGTACTTTTCTGGCATGTTAGGGTCTCAAGAAATGAGATAGGCCGTCAGTACTTCAGGTGTGATCAATTTTCAGGTATTGGCACCATAGCTTGTGGACTCTATAACTTTCACAAAGACCAAAAAATATGCACCAATTTGTACTTATTTTTACCAAAGATATGTAGCAGTATAAATTTTGGCCAAAATTTATGAAGAAAAAATACTAATTTGCAAAATTTTATAACGGAAACAAAGAAAAATTCATTTTTTTACAAAATTTTCAGTCTTTTTTCTCTTATAGCGCAAAAAATAAAAAACCCAACAGTGATTAAATACCACCAAAAGAAAGCTCTATTTGTGTGAAAAAAAGGACAAAAATTTCATATGGGTACAGTGTTGTATGACTGAGTAATTGTCATTCAAAATGTGAGAGCACCGAAAGCTGAAAATTCGTCTGGTTAGGAAGGGGGTTTAAGTGCCCAGTTGTCAAGTGGTTAATGAGCAGTGGAGTTAATGGGCTTTTTTCTGAACGCAAGAAATTTGCGTTCAAAGTGCCGTTTTTCGGCAGAAAAAAACACAAAAAAACGCAGAACGCCGATAAACGCTCATAAATGCTGTCCGCGAGCGTTTTTTTGCATTTTTTTGGTCCATTGAAAATAAAAACGAAAAAACGCTACACTGAAAAACGCTAATAAAAGCTAGTAAAAAAACGCTGATAAAAGCTAGCTTTTTCTGCTGCTTTAAAAATGACAGTTTTTGAGCTTCTGTGTACATGGAGCCTAAATGTTTTTGTTTATGGTATCCTAGACAGAACCTTTACAAATAAAACGATGTATCATATAATAATTGAATAAACACACAAAACACAAATTGGATTAAGTCCATGGCCCTTTATTATTGGCAATAAAATATAATACAAGATAAATGTAACATATACCAATAATAAATACTAAAAGCATCTAAAATAATACCAGCTTATACCAAAACCTACCATTTTTAACTCAGCCATTACATCTCGAGTTAATACCATTAACAATAAAAACCGTCCCCTTTCAACGGAAAGGGACTTAAATGCCACATAACCAGGACCGCAACATGGGTGGGTGGGAGGGCGGGACGATCTTCTTATCTTGCTGTCCCCACCGAATGTCAAATGATGACGCAGTTTCAAACTTTTATATCTTCCAGCTTGTGCCAAAAACATTATTTTGACAGTTACAAATGTATATAACCAATAAAAGACAAATATGCAAATTAGGGCTAATTCATTTTAAACAGTACTACCTTCTCAGGTCAGTCACAGTCCCATAGGTGTGGATAGTGCAAATTACTCGCCCTCCTCCACCTTATATTTTTTATAAAACGCCTAATTGTTTGTATTTTATTTCTAATATCTAAACATTAGTGCATGTTACTTTAAGGATATTACTTTATATTTCTGTTACTGCTGTCTCAGTGTTAACAGTTGATTTTACATATTTGGTTGTTGGATAGAAGGTGAAAGTAACCCTCTACGCAAGTGGTGGGTGACCCAAACACAGGACTGAGGTATCCATGACAACACTCTAATCAGTACTACATGTCTCCAGGCAGATGTTCTGGGAAAGTAATATAAGTGAACTGTAAAACATGGTTGAGTGGATAATATTAGTATAGTTGTGCTCATGGCTCCTCCTGCATATACAAAGCATATGGATAATTACTACTTGTTTTGAAAGCAGAAAATTAGCTAGCTAGAGAAAAGTATCAGAGCAGTAATTAAGGGAATACTTTGGTGTATTTCCACATATGTGTTTTATACTGCCTTTTTTTTACCAGAAAGTCATTTTAGGCAACTTTCAAATTAGGACGTTCTTTTTCTCCAATAGTTACATAGGTACATAGTTTGTAAAGTTGAATAAAAACATTAGTCTATCCAGTTCAACCTGTGCGGGTGTGTGTGTGTGTTCATGAGGATAATCATTTCTCATATCCCTGTAAATTTTGTTTACTAAGATGCATGTCCAAGAGTTTCTTTAAAACAATCAATATTTCCTGCTGACACCACCAATTGTGGAAGGGAGTTCAACATCCTTACCACCCTGACAGTGAAAAACCCCCTACGCAGCTTAAAGCCATTTAAAAAAAAAAAAAAAACAAAGTCAGCAGCTACTAACAGTGTAGCTGCTGACTTTTAATAAGGACACTTACCTGTCCTACTCGCCCGCGATGTTGGTCCCGCCATAGCGATCGATCGCTGCTGGCAGGTCCCGGTCTCCTCCATCCTGACTAAGGGAAACAGGCAGTGAAGCCTTACGGCTTCACTGCCAGTTTCCTACTGAGCATGTGCCACTCGCACGGCGCTTTGTGAATAAGCGGCTTGCCTCCTGGGATACACACAGTTCCCAGAAGGCAGCGCGCCCCATTTTCAAGAAGAGGAAACGGAAGTTCTCAATCCGCGGACAAGGAAGAGGCACAGTAGAGGCAGATTAGGGGACTTCCGCATAGCAACAGGCATTAAGGGTGAGTATAAAAAAAAAATTCTATTAATTTTTTTCTTTTTTTGGGGGGGATTTTTTTATGTAAAATATTTTTCAGGGTGGACCTCCGCTTTAAGGTTAAACCTTCTACTGCAATTTCTGTTTCAATATGTTTATTGAGGTTTTCAATATAGGTACAAAAAGTAACAATACAGACATTAGCCCCTGACACAGGCCAACATGGCCTATCAAGGAAGACATACACTGGTAGTACTACAATTTCATTAAGTGGCCCTGTGTCTTTCTATACTCCCTCAGACTGAATTGTTTTCTTCCTGCACTGGGATCACCATTGAAGTATTTGTATATCGCTTTCATATCTCCTCTCAAGCATCTCTTCTCCAGTGAGAATACATGTGGTTCTTAAAATCATTCCTCGTAACTGAGGTCCTCCAGACCCCTTATGCCGCGTACACACAATCGGAAATTCCGACAAGAAAAGTTTGATGTAAGCTTTTGGTCGGAAATTCCGAGCGTGTGTAGGCTCCATTAGACCTTTTCTGTTGGAATTTCCGACAACAACAATTTGAGAGCTGGTTCTCAAATTTTCCCACAAGAAAAGTTATTGTCGGAATTTCCGAACGTGTGTACGCGGCATTATTCATTTTGTTGCCTTCTCTGGATTCTCTCCAGTTCCAGCATATGCTTCTTGAGGATTGGTGAATTGGACGGAAGAACTGGATGGAATACTCCAGATGTGGCCGGACCAAAGTTTTAGAAAGTGGCAGGATTATAGTTTTATCTCTGGAGTAAATTCCCTTTTAATGCATGCTAATAGTCTGCTTGCTTGACTTGCTACAGCTTGAAATTGCAGGCTATTGCTCAGTCTGTCTTCTACTAGGACCCCAGATCTTTCTACATCCTGGATTCCCCTAGAGGTTCTCCCCCCTAGCGAGTAACTTGCGTTCAAATTTTTAGCCCCCAAGTGCATTACTTTACATTTTTCAACATTAAACCTCACTTGCCATGTAGTTGCCCACCCCATTGTTTTATTCAGGTCTTCTTGTAAAGTTTCTATATCCTGCTGTGAAGGTATTGCCCTGCTAATTTTTGTATTGTCAGCAAACACTGAGATTGAGCTATTTATACCAACCTCTATGTCATTTATGAATACATTGAACAGAATTGGTCCCAGGACAGAGCCTTGGGGTACCCCACTTACCACTCCAGACCAGTCTGAGTAGACTCAAGTACACAATACTTATTATATTTCAGAGTACAGAGTACAGTGCTCTATCCAGTGGTTAAGTGTATTTCAGGAATATGGGAAATTGTTTTCAGATAATTGTTTGCATAGGTTTTCTTTCCTGGCCTACCTGTATGTTGGCATACTAAGGTTCAGGTCCTTCTCCCCTGACCCCATATGACCCTCCATAGCTAGTCTATAAAAAAGACAGACATGCCTGTTTTTTACCATGAGACTCCGAACAACAGAAGAGGGATGGAAGGTATGCCAAAATGAACATAGGCCAGGAAACAAAATTTTATTAAGTATCTGAAAAAAATTTTTTGTATTCCTGGCTACTACATGTAGCAAGAAAATAGAATAAACTATCCACTAAGTTTTGCTGAAAAAGGTACATTTAAAAAGGCAGAATGAGCCGAGTTTGCTCTGGCAGTAAGAAAGGCGTGCCGTATTGAATATTAAACAGCAGGATAAAACAAATTTACTCAAGGCTGGCAAGAAGACAGATAAGTCCAAATTTGGAAAGAAAGACTACTTTAGAGGGTAAATCTTTGAAGAAACGATTCCACTAAGGAATGGTTCCCCCATCTGTTCACAGTTAAGACCAACAGGGCTGAAATTTGTCTAGGGCCAACTGTAGAAAATCCCAGAAGTTGCCCACAGATGGGCCCATCAGATCAAATGTATGTTCATTTGAAATTTGTAAGAACTTCTCTCATGTATGAAAGTAAGTTGTTTAAAACCTCCTGGACATCAAAAAGGTCTTAATGACTTTTAAGGAAAGACTAAAACTGAGAAAGCCTTGCTCTATCATCCTCCAAGCCATTAAATGTAAGTGTTGAGGGTCTGGATGAAAGAGGTTGCCCTGACTCCAGAGATCCCACACAGGAGAAAGTCTCCAAGGTGGTGCCATCACAATTTGCAAGAGTAGTGGAAATCAAAGCCTCCTGGGCCAGTAAGGTATAAAAGCTGTAGCCTCCACATCAGAATTCTGGATCTTCTACAGAACCCATAGGATGAACCCCGTCAGTGAACAGATGTACACTACAGAAAAGTCCCAATTCCATGACAGAGCATGCTCTTCCAAAGCTAGACAGTAGTTGAATCAGAACAATCAAAATAAGAAACTTAGAGGTCCAAGGTGCCAACACATTATCGTATTTCCACTGACAACCCCTATTGATGTAAGTAATCCTATACATAGGCAGGGCCGCATCTATCTGTGTCTCCCAAGAGGAGAGGGCCAGAGGGGAGGGCGATACCCACTTCAGGAGAATCCCCTTCTTTGCATAAAATAAGAGGTAGGATATTAATAATTTAGAATGATGAGAATGCTGAGCATCCTCATGAACCCCCAGCTGGGCCAGTTCCGGTAGAACCGGAAGGGACAGTTGTAGCCTTGAGTTTATTTAGCTGAATATCGCAGCCCAATAGTTCGATATAATTGGGCATTCCCTGAACATATGAAAAAATGTACCCACATGAGTCTTACATCTGGAGCATATGGGATCTCTGTCCGGAAAAATTTGATGGAGTTTCTGGGGTGTAAAATAGATTCTATGTAGGAATTTCACCTGAATGAGCTTGTCATTGGAAGAGATGACTAGTTTGGGGCCGTGTTCAAAGCAGTCCTCACAATCCTCCCTGTCCAGTGAAGGTATGTCCTTGTGCGACATTTCCCAAAGTCTTTCTATCTTGGGGGGAGTTGGTGCCCAGGAGTGCCTCACACAGGGTGTAGAGGGGTTTACTAAGGTCTCCCAGTGACAAAAATTGTTCAATGGGGTCAACTTGGAGGAGAGGCAACCGGGGAAACTGGGCCCTAGCAGTGTGACGTAGTTGTAAGTACCTGAATCCCATCCAATGGGGTAGTTTGTACTTAGTAAGTCTGGAAGCCTCATTAGTTCACCCTAGGGCATAATATGGCTCAAAATTGTAATACCATATCTGGCCCATATGTGGGGGTCCGAAATGGTACGGAATTGTGGTAAGGTGGGGTTCCCCCAAAGTGGTTGCTCCGATGACCATTGGTCAGGCCGCATAAATTGTCACCTAGCTGTTACCCACACCCTCCATATCGCCCGTGTAGGCCCCGGAATCATAGCATACGCCCCCGGGCCCCTGCAGGTGAAATGATGGAGGTCAGCCAACGAGCCCAGACAGACCACTTTCAAACAGGTTGCAGCATTGGATTTGGAGCCCGTGAAACACCACTCCACTGTCACCAATATTGCAGCCCAATATTATATTGAAAATTAGGAAGGGCCAATCCACCTAGCTGAGCAGGAAGCCACAGGGTGCAGCATGCCAACCTGGGGACCGCTTCACTACAGATGAAATAGCCCACACAGCTATCAATTGCCTTAAAAAAATAGCCAGGGACCCAAATTAGACAGTTCCTGAACAAGTAATTAAATTTAAGCAGCATTTCCATTTTTAGGAGATTGATACGACCCAGTAGGTTAAGGGGTAAGATCACCCAGGCTGCACACTTAGTTTGCAGAGTAGCCAATACAGGGAGAAGATTTTTTTCCAGATAATTAGAGGAATATTTGGTCACTTGAACCCCAAGATATCGGAACTCCTCAATCCAGCACAGAGGAGAGGATGCGACCCTTTTGAACTGCTCCTTCATCTATGGGAAATAAAACCGATTTAGCCCAATTTATCTTAGTGCCCGAGAAACCACCAATGTGATCAAAGATTTGCAAATCAGCCAAGAGCGAGGGGCTAGTATCGTTTAAGTACAATAATGCGTCGACCACATACAGGGACAGCCGTTCCTCCAACTTACCCAGCTGCATGCCCAAGACATCCAGGGCATTCCTCATTAAATAGCCAGGGGCTCCAGAGCCAAGGCGAACAGACTGGGGGAGAGCGGACAGCCCTGTCACATACCACAGAAAAGACTAAATGGTTCAGATAGCCAATTGTTCATTCGGATCCTCGCTCTGGGGACACTATAAAGCAGCCGAATCCCATGGATGAATTTAGGGACAAACCCAAAGCGTCGCGGGACCTCCCAAAGATATGACCATTCAACGGAGTCAAATGCCCTTTCAGCATCTAAGGAGGCAATGACTCTGGTACCCGGGTTATCATGAGCAATAGATAGGTACAAGAATAGCCGTCTAATGTTTATGTCAGTCCCCTTACCCGGCATAAATCCCGTTTGGTCTACGTCAACCAAGTTCTCTATCACCTGGGACAGATGAGTGGCCAAGACTTTTGCAAAAATCTTGGCTACCACATTTAACAAGGAAATGGGTCGGTAAGACACAGTCTTGTGGATCCTTGCCAGGCTTGGGAACCAGCACAATTACTGTATAGCCTCGTTCATAGAGTCAGGCAATGATTCCAAGGTCTCAAAGTTAGAGAGGAGTGATGTCAACTTGGGAGCCAGAAGTTCCATAAAGTTGGTATAGAATTCTGATGGTAGGCCATCCGCCCCAGGGGTCTTTCTCCCCCTGAAGACGCCCCATTGCTAGTTGTATTTCCTCCAGGGTGATGTCCGCCTCCAACCTTTCCCTATCCTCCGTGGATAGTGCAGGGATATTTATAATATCAAGGAAGGAGGAAAGATCAGAGTCCAATAAATCAAACTGGGATGTGTACTGCTCGCTAAAAAATTCCCTAAAGCGGGTGTTAATAGGGTTAGGAGGGTTATGCCCCGTACACACGATCGTTTTTCATGCCGTTAAAAATGCCATTTTTAAAAATGGCCATTAAAAATGATCGTGTGTAGGCTCCAGAGCATTTTTAACAACGTGAAAAACGGCCATTAAAAATTCCGGACATGCTCTCTTTTTTCACGTCGTTTTTCATGTCGTTTTTTTTAACGACGTGAAAAACGATAGTGTGTATGCTTTCACGACGTGAAAAAAAACCGCACATGCTCAGAATCAAGTATGAGACGGGAGCGCTCGTTCTGGTAAAACTAGCGTTCGTAATGGAGATAGCACATTCGTCACGCAGTAACGGACTGAAAAGCACAAGACTGAAAAGAGCGAATCGTCTCTCAACAAACTTTACTAACATGAAGGGTGGCGCCATTTGAACGGAACTTCCCCTTTATAGTGCCGTCGTACGTGCTGTACGTCACTGCGCTTTGCTTGAACATTTTTTAAAATGATGGTGTGTACGCAAGACAGGCTTGAGAGGAAACAAGAAAAAAAATGACAAGAAAAACGTCAGTTTTAAAAATGACATTAAAAACGATCGTGTGTACGGGGCATTAGAAGTAATTGAGTTGTATATAAATTTCTTCCCCCCAACCCCATGCCCAAATTGGTGCCTAAAAAAAGCATAAATCAAATATAATCCCACCCCTCCACCCCCAAAATTCCAGCATCACCTCCTGGTACTGCAAAAGTGCTCAGTTGTCATTTTTTGTAGGGCAGACTTGGTACTGAAGAGCATAATGCATGGTATTGTTTGGTAAATGTGTTCTTCCAACTTTAAAGTGGTTGTAAACCCACTTTTTAAACAAAGACCTACAGGTAAGCCTAGATTAAGGCTTACCTGTAGGTGCATGAAATATCTCCTTAACCTACACGGTTAAGGAGATATTTGTATGTAAATGCGGCGACGCTGACGTCACCCCATTCACAAATTCGGCTAGGTCGCAACATTCGACGACGTAGCCGAATTTGACAGCTCACGCGCGCAGTCACGTCTTCGCCGCTCCGGCCAATCACAGCGCCGGAGCGGCGCTGTGATTAGCTGCAGCGGCGATACCCGGAAGTAACATTCCGGCTATCGCCGCAGCGATGGATGCGGCTAGAGGAGGGACACGGACGACTTCGGGGGCCCCGATCGAAGGTAAGTGGTACATAATGAGCTAGTATGCTAGTCATACTAGCTCATTATAGCTTTGTCTTGCAGGTTAGAAAAAAAAACACAAAAGGGTTTACAACCACTTTAAGCAGGAACTGTAAGGTCCATGATGTCTTAAAACCTACAATTTTTTGGTGATTTATTGGTTGCGCTCAACGCTTTTATTTGCTATTTCCGCAATATCTATTGCGTACATTAATAAGTTGTATATCTAAATCTATTGGCAGTTATAGTAAAATATAAGTGGAACCTGACAAAGAAAATAACTCCGGTCCTTTTTTTGTAATATGCATTAATAAGTTGTATATCTAAATCTATTGCTAGTTCTAGTAAAATATAAATAGAACTTACCTGACAAAGAAAATAGCTCCAATCCTTTTTTGGTAATATTCATGGTGCCTGCTATAATGAAGTGTGAAATTATTATTGTGAAAAATAGTTCTCCCTGGCTGTAATTTAACTAATAAACAAATAAAATGGATAAGTCAGCTGATCTTGGGTAGCCCCAGTCAGTATAATTTAACCATAAAAAGTCATGCTGACGAAACAAAAAATAATGGAGGCAATCATATAATGCTGAGAGAAAATGTCTGAATATCTCTTGAGAAAATTGCAAGTGCTTATCCACCTGGAAGGGGTAGGACATCAATTGAAAGCTTTTAACCTCAATCAAGGTTCATACACATCAAAGAGACAAGGCTATTATGCTAAAATTCCTCTGCATGCAAGGCATACAATCCCACAACACTACCCAGGGGATTTCAGGCCTCTCTCAGATTATTGTTTTCAGGTAGTAAGAAAAAAATTTGATGCAATGGGATACAAATGGAAACGTGTCAAGTCAGAAACTGTTGTTCACTAATAAAAACATGAAAGCTTGTCAACAGTTCATTACTCTTGTGTGTTTCTTAAATCTTCTGGAAAATTGTACTGTAGAATGATATATTACATATGGACCCTTCTTAACCAAATATGTAAAGCTGAAGATCTCAGTTGCTACAGCATATGTAGTGGCATATATCTAGTCTTCATTTGTTGACAGTGTACTTCACCTTGCTCCTCATTCTCACAGAAGAATAGAGTGATGGAACATAAAAAGCACTTGGAAGACAGATCTCTAAAGCCCAGGTTACCCTGAAAGTCATTTACCAACCTAACTTCCAGTTCGCTGATGTTCACTGATTCTAGCCACATGCCCTTCTGGCCTAACACTGGTTATAGTGGAACCAACCTGGCTCTCCTGTAAAGCCCCATACACACTATCAGTTTTCCTGCAGGTTTTTGTCTTCAGGTTTACCAAAACCATGTAGTGCAAGGGCCTGCCTGATTGCATACGAATTGAAACTCTTAAGGTTTGACCTCATATTAGATGGTTTTGGTAAACCTGAAGACAAAAACCTGCAGGAAAACTGATAGTGTGTATGGGGCTTTACTGTCATCTCCTGTTCTCTTGTCAATGTAAGTATCATGCGTTATTACCAGAAAGGGAAATCTGGGGCCTATCGCCAAGTTGGGGGCACCAGGCTACCAAGTAAAGTCCTGTCACAACAATCATTGGTATCATTGGTATTTCCAATGTTTAGGCTAAAGATCCAGGCCTTGCTTGTTAATTCATAGATTCTTTCTGAGACTAGCACTCTAACAATAGACCCGCAGACTTCCTCATCTGCTTCTGCTTCTGTTCCTTGGTTCCTCCTCCTGATTACTTCTTGGTTTCCCTGGCAATTATAGCCAAATTCTATCTGTTACAAAGGTGGACTCAAGATTAGGACCTACATATTTCTGGAGCAAAACATTGACCTTTTAAATGGTGTCAAGTATTCAAGGTGATATATATGCTGTATATATATATATACTGTATAAACTGGATAGATAGATAGATAGATAGATGTCATTGACATTATACAGTACATTGTATTGCTTCACATAGAATGCAGTAGATCCTTATTAGCAAATTGTGTCATTGTCATTGCACTCACTGTTTACTCTAATACTTTCTATCGTTCTCAAAAAATATATATATATTTTAACCTTGTCTCCCTAGCAACATTTATGTTGCCTAGCTACCTTCATAAATATTTGGTCCCCATAAAATTTCTACATTCAAGTAATGTAGTTTGCAGTTTGGTCTACATTCAATGTTGCACACTTGTTTCTTTATGCATAAAGTATATCAATGCCGGTGTGGGACCCGAGAAGAGGAGAATCTGGGCTGCTCTGTGCAAAACCACTCCACAGAGGTAACTATAACATGTTTGTTATTGTTAAACAAAAAAAATCAAGACTTTAATATTACTTTAACACCTCTATTTGTGATCCATCAGAAGCCACACTCTTTCTAATGTCTAATGCCATAATTTTATTTAGAAATAAAGACCAATTTGACAATTAACATAATGTTTCCAATCAGACCCAAATAAATTAAACTTGCTTTCATCACTAAAGTGAACTTTCGACCAGTTATTTTCTGTCCACACAACATGTTCCTCAGTAAAGGTTAGTCTAGCATTTTGATTCTTTCCATTAGCCCAGGTTCACACTGGGCTGCGAGAGTGAAGCAGTGCAAGTTCAGCTGAACTCGCACGATTTCACTCTCGCTGGTCAGTCCCGATTTCAGCCACGATTACAGAGACATCTGTGAAGGTTTCTGCAGATGCGGCGTCGCACCGATTAGGACGGTGCCATTGCTGGCAATTTGCGACAAATACCGCCGTTTTGACATGCGATTTGACATGCAAAATCGCATGTCAAAACGCACCAGTGTGAACCAGGGCTCAATGAGAGGTTTGGTCACTGCAGAGTGGGCTTTCAGTCCAATTTCTCTTAAACGGCGAGACACTGTATGACGAGACAGATCCTTACTCTGTTCAGCGCTGAACTGGTGAGAAATCACATTTGCAGTGTCATACCGATTTCCCATTGAGATTCTCCACATTATCATGTCCTCTCTTGCATTTGTCTTTCGTGGATGACCAGCCTTCTTGGGGGACTTGAATGAGTTATATATTGAAGTGTGTGTATATACAGTATATATATATATATATATATATATATATATATATGCACACATACACCTACACACTATAAATTACTAAAAATACGTGAACAAGTGAACAAAATGTTATTCAAATTTTTGGTCATTTGCTTTATTTCAGGCAACCTAAAATAAAACAGCATCAAACCACATGTATCAAAATAAATAATACGTGTGTAGCGGGGTATTGCCTTTTAAATCCCTCAGAGACTACATTACCCAGTACACTTTTAGGCACCCAGGGTGCCTTGCCCCGTGCAAGGACTGCTGGGGTGGACTTTATAAGGGAGAGGCGGAGCCCAGTTCTCTCTCTTTGGACACCGCCCCCCAAAAAGCTGAACTGCCGCTTGAGTTCCTGTGACTTCAGGCCAGAAGCCTGGGCCTTTTCTCCAAAGAGCCTTCCGCGAGCACCGAGGAACCTGAGGGACGTCTCTCCTTGATACTGCACCTTTTGCCAGGAGGACCGAAGACCCGGATGTCGATGGATCGGTGTACTTAGACACCGCAGCGGAAGAAACGGACGCGGACTGGTCCGGTTGGGTGAGAGAGCACCTGCTCATAGACAGACACAGTACCTTTGTTACCTTGGTGGATTACAAATTCTGTTCTTCAAGTGCACCACCGTTGCTAGCAAAGATTTCCCTACAGAACTTCCACTTAGTTCAGTCAGGCCTGACTGGGTAGCGCAGACATTCCTGGGCGCCATATTGTCCACGAGGGGAAGTAGCTGCAAAGGGGACTGTGATGACGCGTACACACGGCCGTTTTTCCCGTAGAAAAAAACAAAATTTTTCCCATTCGACGAGAAAAACGATAGTCTGTGGGCATTCTGTTGTTTTTTTCGACGAGAAAAACGGCATTAAAAACGACGAGAAAAATTAGAACATGTTCTAATTTTTCTCGTCGTTTTTTTCGACATGTTTTCCCCGGCAGTGTTTCCCATAGGGAAACACTGCCGCGGAGCCCACACACGGTCGTTTTTTTCGGCCAAAAAAAAAATGACATTTAAAACGGCCGTGTGTGGGGGGAACAAGCTGTTCCTCGTTTTTAACGTCGATTTTTCTCGACTGTGTTTTCACCGTCGAAAAAATCGATCGTGTGTACGCGGCATTAGAGTTGCATAGCATTGAATATTTGTCTGCTTGTTTAACACTGTTTATTGTTGGCTCTGCATATGACTTGTACCCACCTGTTTTACTGCTTACCCATTAATCTAAGTAAACATACAAGGGTTAAGTATATTGGTGTCTGTGTTCTTTACTTTACGGAAGGGATAGGTAAAGGAAGTTTTAAAATATCACTGTGTGTTCTTGTCATAGGATTGTGCCGCTGTGAGTTACAGGCCTCACAATCCTATCATCCCCTACTAACTGTGCCAAGGGAGGTTAGAGCTGATTGCCAGGGGTTGACAGCGGTGCACTACAGGACCCAAAAATCATACAGGCATCCCTCTTAACTGGGGGTATCGCTACACGTGGGGGCTCGGGTCTGGGATTCCTGAAAACTGCACGCTGCAATCAAGCCGGTCAGAAGTACCAGCATGGACCCGCCAGCAATGTCACAGTGGTGCGCAGCGGTTGGCGCAGATTCAACCGAGGCGGTAGTTATTGAACTCCTGGGGGGGATCTGGCAAGAAAACGAGATAAAGCAGCTCATAATGTTGTTGTCCCCGGATCAAAAGGCGTGGGTGATGGACATAAGGCCAGATATCTTGTGTACGTACGCACTAGTGGAATGGAGAGGAAGTTCCGGAAGATTTTAGAAGTCAGAGCTTAAAATCCACAGATGGCCAGATATACCGCTTAGTGCATACGAGGGCTATCAATCAGGAATCTCCAAAAATCTCTCCGCCATCATCCCCGCTATTCTTCCACAAAATGGAAAGCAGTCGTGATACGATGGCCCCGGGGACACCACTGGCAGCCATAGGGCCGGAACTATCGAATGCCGTGGGAGACTTTGTCACTAAGTGCCAGAAGAGCAACACAGTACATGTGGAAGCCGGGTACCGAAAGCTCCGGATCTTTTCAGGAAAGCTACCTGTGCCTTCCGGGGAAGAAGACTTCGACACCTGGATTAAACAGTCAATGCAGGCAGTAGAAGGATGGGAAGTACCAGAAGCGCAGAAGAAGCAGCGCATCAGTGAAAGTTTGAAGGGTGCTGCTGCTGAGGCTGTGAAGAACCTTAGGTTCAGCAATGCTGCTTGTACTGCATATGACTATCTGGCTATGTTGCAGGAGGAATTTGGCCAGCTGGAGAAGGTGACTGAACTAATGTACCAATTCGAGCATACCCTCCAACAGCCGGGAGAGAAATTATCCGAATATGTCCGGAGGTTAATCAGGATGCTGTGCAAAATTGTACTCAAAAAGGGAATGCTGCCCCAAGTCATAGATGCAACTAGGATTAAGCAGATCCTGAGGGGAGCGTTACGTTCGGATCCAGTTTGGCTCCACTTGAAGACCTCTGAAGGAGTCATGGATTTGAGTTACCCAGACCTTGTGTGGATCATAAGGGACGAAGAAGCCCTGTTGAAGGACCAACAGGTGGTTGAGAAGACCACTCCACTCCCCTCAGTAGGAGTCAGAGCAGCAGTAACCACTGAACGGGACTTGGAAGTGGAGACCTTAAAGTCCCAGATGACTCAAGTGCTGGACCTATTGACCTCTCTATTGGCCAAGAACTCTGGAGCCAAATAGCAAGAGGAGATCAAGAAGGAACTACGTCAGAGTGTTTCCACTCCAACATCCCCACAGGGAAGAAGAGAAACTGTCTGTTTCAACTGTGGAGGAGTCGGCCATTTTGGAAGAGTGTGCCCTAGTCCAAGGAAAAACCTGGAGCACCTACCACCAGCCGGCGGAAAACGTCAGAGGGCCCCGGTGAAGGAGTCAGCCGGGCGCCCACTATTTACAGAAAGCTCCAAAAAGATCCAAAAGCCAGAAGAGGGAAAGAGAAACAATGTCCCTCCTAAAATACTCTATGCCACTATTCAGGAGTTTAAATCTAGCCATCTAAGGGAAATTAATGCATACCAGGCCCAACAAGGGTTGAGATCCAGAAAGAAATGGAATAAAAAGAAAACCTCAAAAGGAGAATCCAAGAGTCCAAAGAGGAAGGCACCTCAGAAGAGTTTTCCAGCCAAGTTAATAGGGCCCTCCCCCTAGTCCCCATTCAAGTGGAGGGAGCTTACACCAAAGCCATACTGGACACAGGAGCCCAAGTGACCCTGTTGTATAAAGACTTTTACCAGAAGCACCTAAGTCACGTGGCCTTACAAAAGCTGGAAGACTTAGAGATATAGGGAATACGTACTCACAAGTTTCCATATGACGGTTATGTTTCAATCAGGCTGGCCTTCGACCCCTCTGTGACAGGAACGGCAGAAGTCTTTGACACCCTGGCAGTAGTTTGCCCTCGCCCACCAGGAGCCAACACAAGTTCTCTGATCATAGGGACCAACACTGATCTGGTCAGGAGACTGCTGACTCCTCTAGCCCAGGAGCAGGGTACTTCAGGAGACAGTATTCACCCCATGCTGCAGCAGGTCTACCGGAAGTTGGTACTGGAACAGAAGGCCCCAGAAGAGGGAGTGGGGAAAGTCTGGAGACTGTAAAGGAAGGAGAAGATGTTACAGCCTGGTCAGATGACCTGCCTGCAGGCTACTGTGAAACTCTCGTTGGAGCAGCCTGGCCCCTTTGTGGTCTTAGAACTAGACCCCCAGGACACCCACCCAGGGTTGGAAGTGATCCCCGAAGTGGGAATGTCACTAGTTCTCCTATGAAGATTCCGGCCCGGATGTTGCTGGGGAGAGTAAACCCTGTCACCCCAGTGGCCCTGCCCGACTTGGAGAAGGCTGAAGGAGGAGAATACACTCTGGAGAATCTCTGCCTGGAGACCACCACCCTTCCACCAGTGTGGAAGGAGAGAGCTAAGGCCCAGCTGACTAGATGGAGAAAAATATTCTCAAAGGACGAGTTCGACGTAGGGTGTGCGAGGAGTGCCACCCATAAGATCCATCTGCAGGAAGACAAACCTTTCCGGGAGAGGGTCTGGTGAGTCCCCCTGGCTGATTTAGAAGACTTACGTGAACAGTTGACGGAGCTTAAGAGGACTGGGGTTATTCGGGAATCCAGAAACCCATATGCCTCCCCTATCGTGGTAGTCAGGAAAAAGAATGGGTCGCTGAGACTTTGCATAGACTACAGGACTCTCAATAGAAGGACCATACCCGACCAGTATACCACCCCCAGGATAGAAGATGCCTTACAGAGTCTGTCTGGAGCCAAGTTGTTCAGTGTCATGGACCTGAAGAGTGGGTATTATCAGATCCCAATGCACCCTGATGACAGAGAGAAGACAGCATTCATCACCCCAGTGGGATTCTATGAGTTCAACAGGATGCCTCAGGGCCTGTCAGGGGCCCCTGCCACTTTCCAGAGGTTTATGGAAAAGACAGTGGGGGACATGAATCTTATTGAAGTCCTGGTGTACCTAGACGAAATCATTGTCTTCGGGAAGACTCTGGAAGAGCACGAAGAAAGGCTGGAGAAAGTCCTGAGGAGACTCAATGAAGAGGGACTTAAACTATTCAGGGAGAAGTGTCAGTTTTACCGGTCCTCAGTTCACTATCTGGGACACATAGAAGGAGTGTCTACAGACCCTGACAAACTGGAAGCAGTTACCTCCTGGCCCCGACCAACTACAGTGACCAAGCTCAGATCCTTCCTGGGGTTTTGCTCCTACTACCGCGGGTTTGTGGAAGGATTTGTAAAAATTGCCAAACCACTGAATGAGTTACTGAAGACAGAAGGAGAGGAGGATGATACTGGCCCCAGGAAGCCAGGAGAGTCTGTGGAAGACCAGTGGACAGAGAAGTGTGAAGAGGCCTTCGAAATGTTGAAGAAAAGTCTGACCACTGCCCCGGTCTTGGCCTATGCTGACACTAAGAGACCATATGAACTGCATGTGGACGCCAGCCATGATGGTCTGGGAGGTGTAATGTACCAGGAGTATGACTCAGTATGACTCAAGCCAGTCGCCCAACACCAGCGGAGAAGAATTACCCCACCCACAAATTGGAGTTCCTGGCCCTGAAGTGGGCAGTGGAGGATAAACTCAAAGACTACCTGTATGGAGCGGACTTTACAGTAAAGACAGATAATAACCCACTCACCTACCTTTTCACCACAGCCAAGCTGGATGCCACTGGCCACCGTTGGTTGGCCGCCCTCTCTGGATTCAACTTTAGCCTCAAGTATAGGCCGGGAACTGGAAACAGGGATGCGGATGCATTATCCAGAAGGTCTCATGCTCCCACTTACCATACAGAAGACTGGACCCAGGTAACCCCAGATGGGGCGCGGGCTTTGTGTCAAGGAGCCCAACTTCAAGCTAGTGGCGGATCCAGGGCAGAAGAAATTGGAGTCTCGGTAGTGGGGGTGCCCAAATGCTATTGTGACGTTACCCAGATTGGCACAGATGACTTGCCAAAATTATCCAAGAAGGACATAACAAGGGATCAGTTGGAAGACCCCTGGGGAAGCTTGGCTTTGGAAGCTCTAGAGGACCAGGATCCGGACAGGCTCTTGCAAAATCCCTCAAAGGAGGCTCGATTAATTCACAAAGAATGGGACAAGTTACAGGTGCATCAAGGGGTGGTCTACCGAAGGGGCCCCTCTGATGACCTGGAAGAGAAGTGGCAATTGTTTCTGCTGGAAAAACACAGAAGAACTGTCCTGGCTGCCCTACATGATAACCATGGCCACTTAGGGGCCGAACGAACCTTCCAGCTTGTAAGGAATAGATTCTATTGGCCTTGTATGCGAGCTGAAGTGGAGGAGTACTGTCACTCATGTGCTCGCTGCATACAGAGGAAGACATTGCCACGTCAAACTGCCCCAATGGGCCATCTGCAGAGTCAAGGGCCCTTGGACTTGGTATGCATCGACTTTCTCTGTCTGGAACCTTACTTGAGTGGACATGGAAATGTTCTGGTGATAACCGACCATTTCACCCGTTATGCCCAGGCCTTTCCAACAAAAGACCAGAAGGCCTCCACTGTAGCCAAAATCTTGGTGGAGAAATACTTTGTACACTACGGGTTACCTCAACGCCTTCACTCAGATCAAGGGAGAGACTTTGAGAGCTGACTGATTCAGAAGTTGCTGGACTCTTTAGGCATAAAAAAAACTCGTACTACCCCTTATCAACCTCAAGGTGATGCCCAACCAGAAAGGTTCAACAGGACTCTGTTAAATATGTTGGGAACTCTGAACAGTGAGGAGAAGCAACATTGGGGCAAGCACATAGCTGCCATAGTGCATGCCTATAATAGTACAGCCAGTGATGTCACAGGATATTCCCCCTACAGACTTATGTTTGTAAGAGAGGCCAGACTACCAGTGGACTTGGCCTTTGGCACCTCCATGGACCATACATCTGTCACCTCACACAAAGGATACGTGGACAGACTGCGGAAGAGCCTAAGACTGGCCTATGAGAAGGCCCAATCAACTTCTGATCAGAGAGGAGCCCGGAACAAACGGAACTTTGACCTTAGGGTCCGTATTCAAGATTTACAACCTGGAGACAGAGTGTTGCTGAGGAATTTAGGAGTCCCAGGGAAGCACAAGCTGGCAGACAGATGGAGATCAGAACCTTATGTGATTTGTATGAAGCTGCCTGGGTTGCCCGTGTACCAGTTGAAGCCTGAAGGAAGAGTGGGGCCACTGAAGACCTGGCACAGAAACCATCTGCTGCCCCTTTCTGAAACAGTCAGGATGCCCCCTACTCTGGATTCCTCTGAGTTACCTTCCACTCCTTGTACTCCTAGACCCAACACCAGGTCTCAGACAACTCTATCAAGGGAGGAAGAAACTTCAGACCAAAGTGAAGAAGAGGAAATAGAGCTCAGTTGTCTGTGGCCGTCTCAGGCGCCTGAACCCCTAACAGTGGATCCTTTGTTACCTGAATCCCCCATAAATGACAATTTGAATGTAAAAGCTGCAGAGTTTTATTCCTTCTAATGCACAGAGTGATGAATGGGACGATGCATTGGAATCAGTCCCGGATGAAGATCCAATAAATTCTCTATACCTCCCTGCACCTGAATCGGATGTCTTTGATGGAGAAGGTCCCATTGTACCAGTCTCAGTGGAGACACCCCTACAGCCAAAACTCAAAACTCCCAGGGAGCAACGCGTTAAAAGTATTATCCGCCCTCCTCGGAAGTTGACATATACACAGATGGGAGAAATCTCTGAGGACACTGTAACTACTGCAAGAAGGACAATACAAAAGCCTGATCCCTCCACTGCATTTGGTGGAGAGCAACCCCAGCTCGCTTTCTGGCACAATTAGGCAGGCCACCATCACTAATGTGACCCGTGGGCAGGGAAATCCCCCTCCCCATTTTTGGTGGGAGCTTCCCCTGCCGACCTCTCTTGCAGCCCTCAATGACTTTGTCTGTACATATTGTTAATGTTGTCTTTGGGGACCAAAGATTCTAAGTGGGGGGAGTGTGTAGCGGGGTATTGCCTTTTAAATCCCTCAGAGACTACATTACCCAGTACACTTTTAGGCACCCAGGGTGCCTTGCCCCGCACAAGGACTGCTGGGGTGGACTTTATAAGGGAGAGGCGGAGCCCAGTTCTCTGTCTTTGGACACCTCCCGCCCAGCAAGCTGAACTGCCGCTTGAGTTCCTATGACTTTAGGCCAGAAGCCTGGGCCTTTTCTCCAAAGAGCCTTCCGCGAGCACCGAGGAACCTGAGGGACGTCTCTCCTTGATACTGCACCTTTTGCCAGGAGGACCGAAGACCCAGATGTCGATGGATCGGTGTACTTAGACACCGCAGCGGAAGAAACGGACGCGGACTGGTCCGGTTGGGTGAGAGAGCACCTGCTCATAGACAGACACAGTACCTTTGTTACCTTGGTGGATTACAAATTCTGTTCTTCAAGTGCACCACCGTTGCTAGTGAAGATTTCCCTACAGAACTTCCACTTAGTTCAGTCAGGCCTGACTGGGTAATGCAGACATTCCTGGGCGCCATATTGTCCACGAGGGGAAGTAGCTGCAAAGGGGACTGTTAGAGTTGCATAGCATTGAATATTTGTCTGCTTGTTTAACACTGTTTATTGCAGGGCTCTGCATATGACATTTACCCACCTGTTTTACTGCTTAACCATTAATCTATGTAAACATACAAGGGTTAAGTATATTGGTGTCTGTGTTCTTTACTTTACGGAAGGGATAGGTAAAGGAAGTTTTAAAATATCACTGTGTGTTCTTGTCATAGGATTGTGCCGCTGTGAGTTACAGGCCTCACAATCCTATAATCCCCTACTAACTGTGCCAAGGGAGGTTAGAGCCGATTGCCAGGGGTTGACAGCGGTGCACTACAGGGCCCAAAAATCATACAGGCAGCCCTCTTAACTGGGGGTATCGCTACAAGTGAAAGGAAGATTAATTCTTACTGAAGTACAGACAGAAATCATACCTGTAATCCTTGGTTTACAAAAACAAAGCCAGAGGCAGGACTACCAGGGTTGCAGAGGTCGCTCTTGTGACTGGGCCCTGAAGTTCTGCCACTGTAAGGGGGGCCCAAGATCCCAAACCATGGCTCCATTGCAGGGTTGATAGTTGCAGTTGTAAGCAGAGAGTGTTTACACTTTCTCTCACACTGCACAGACCCAGCACTGATAGCCAGCCCCCTTCCCTTTTCTGCACAAATGGTAGAGCAGAGAGAACCTCCTCCCCCTTCTCCTGGACCTAGACCTACTCCCCCCTGCCTCTCTCCTCCTATGTCTGCCTGCAGCCCCCCCACCCCGTCACCACACACCAATCCCTGGCAGCACTGTGCTCAGAAGGGGGATGAGTGGAAACTATAGCAGCCGCAACTACTGTACATGGAGGAGGAACTTTGTAGCGTGGAGCCTGCCTGGGCCTCTTTCCAGGGGTGAGTGAGGTCACCTTCCATGACAAAAGTGCCCCCCCTTCTCTCTCCTGCCTCTACACTAATGTAGGGGGACTCAGATGTAAGGACTGTTCAGTGGACTCTGATGTAAGTGAGGGCTTTGGTGAGCAGAGACCCCCTTACATCAGAGTTCCTCTTTTAACCAGAGTCCACAGTGCTCCTTCTCACATCAGGGTTCCCAGAGACGCCCATTACATTTGACTCCATAGAGATCCCCCTTTACGGTGAAATTCTGAAGACTCTGATGTAAAGGGGGGGGGCTCTGGGAACCCTGAATTGGGGGGGGGGGGCTCTGATGTAAGGGGGGATGCTGTGGACTCTGCTGTACAGGGGAACACTGATGTAAGGGCGTCTTTGGGATCCCTGACTAAAGGGGAATGATGGGAATTATGATGTGGAAGGGAATTCCACAGCCTTGCCGCTCTGAAGCCCTGTACACACGGCCGAGATTCTCGTCAGGAAAAAAACGTAGTTTTTCCTGACGAGAATCTTGACAAGAAACTTGTCCCGGCCGAGTGTACACATGTACGATTCAAAAGAACCGCTGTTCTTTTGAATGGCACGAGCGCGGTGACGTCATCGACTACGACGAGCGTGCGCCATCTTGCTACACCCTATGCCTATGCCTAGGAAATAGTGATGAGCCGAACACCCCCGGGTTCGGTTCGCACCAGAACCCGCGAACGGACCGAAAGTTCGCACGAACTTTAGAACCCTATTAAATACAATGGATGCGAACGTTCGAAATCTAAAGTGCTAATTATAACGACTATTATGCATGTTATTGTCCTAAAAAGGGTTTGGGAACCCGGGTTCTGCACCAGGGGACATGTATCAATCCAAAAAAAAGTTTTAAAAACGGCCGTTTTTCGGGAGCAGTCATTTTAATGATGCATAAAGTGAAAAAAAAAAAGTCAAATATTCCTTTAAATATCGTACCTGGGGGGTGTCTAAAGTATGCCTGTGAAGTGCCACGTGTTTCCCGTGTTTAGAACTGTCCCTGCACAAAATTACATTTCTAAAGGAAAAAAAGCCATTTAAAACTGCTTGCGGCTTTAATGTAATGTCTGGTCCCGGTAATATGGATGAAAATCTTTAAGAAAAATGGCATAGCTACCCCATCACAGCCCCCCCCCCTACCCCAGCCCATTACCAGCCCCTTTGGGTCTTGTATGGATATTAAGGGGAACCCCGCACACAAAATAAAAAAAGCCCTATATACTCTGAACAGCCGTATGCAGGCGTTGCATACAAGACAGGGACTGTAGGTTTGTTCTTATGTAGAATCTGTTTGTAATTTTGAACAGGTACATTGTTTAAGTGTAGCTCCAGCCAAAAAATCTATTTTTAAGCTTTTTGGAAAACATAGGGAAGGGTTATCACCCCTGTAACATTTGTTTTGCTGTCTGTGCAGTGTGCACCTGTTCAGAACAGTTCACCTCACTTTCCGTCCTAATGACAAATGTTTTTTGAAAATTTGGGGTTTTTATTGAAACAAGAATTGGTGATAAAGCATCAGTGGAGAGGAGACACTTTTTTCCCATATTAACTCTTACAGGAGAGAATTTGCCTTCCTAGGGGTAGATTTCCTCTCACTTCCTGTTGTATCCTTCCATTTGCAAGGAGGAGTCGTTTGTAAGTTGGATGTTTGAAAGTAGGGGCCCGCCGTATATACTCAGCTGAAATTTGCCCCTTACATGTTGGTGTTGCCACAACACTGTGAGCCCTCACAGTTACTCTTGGTGGGCGCATGAATGGGCCCTGCTGTGAATTATTAGATCAAGAATTGTAATTGCATGCCCCTGTTGAACAGGGGCTGAAAAATTGGGCCTTTGGTGGTGGTGGTGTTGACACAACACTGTAAGGCCCCACAGTTACTCTTGGTGGGCGCAGGAATGGGCCCTGCTGTGAATTATTAGATCAAGAATTGTAATTACATGCCCCTGTTAAACAGGGGCAGAAAAATTGGGCCTTAGGCACTGGTGCCACAACACTGCAACCCCTCACAGATACTGTACTTGGAGCACAGCAATGAGCCCTGTTGCAAAGTATTGCATCAAAAATTGTAATTACACACCCCTGTTAAACAGGGGCTGAAAAATTGGGCCTTAGGCACTGGTGCTGGTGCCACGACACTGCAACCTCTCCCAGATACTCTAGTTGGAGTGCAGGAATGAGCCCTGCTGCAAAGCATTGCATAAAAAATTGTAATAACACCCCCCTGTTAAACAGAGGCTGAAAAACTGGGCCTTAGCCACTGGTGCTGGTGCCATGACACTGCAACCTCTCCCAGATACTCTAGTTGGAGTGCAGGAATGAGCCCTGCTGCAAAGCATTGCATAAAATTTGTAATAACACGCCCCTGTTAAACAGGGGCTGAAAAATTGGGCCTTAGCCACTGGTGCTGGTGCCACGACACTGCAACCTCTCCCAGATACTCTAGTTGGAGTGCAGGAATGAGCCCTGCTGCAAAGCATTGCATAAAAAATTGTAATTACATGCCCCTGTTAAACAGGGGCTGAAAAATTGGGCCTTAGCCACTGGTGGCGGCACCCAGAAACAAAAATGTTCTTCCAAGCTATCATCATCAATCGGATCATTGAGGAGGAGGAGGATAGTCAGTCAACATAACAGGACAGTCTCTCAGCATCAGCATCAGTCTTGAAGGGATGTGACATTTGAAAATAAATTAGTCTGTTATATCAGCTTCAGGTGTTTGGTAGCTGGTGGTGATCCAAGACTGGTTAATCTTTATGAAGGTCAGTCGATCAACAGAGTCGGTGGACAGGCGCACCCTGTGATCCGTGACAAATCCTCCAGCAGCACTGAATGTGCGTTCTGAAAGAACGCTGGATGCAGGACAGGCCAGTAGCTCAATTGCATACTGTGCAAGCTCTGGCCAGTGATCCATCCTCAAGACCCAGTAAGCCAGAGGATTTTCGGTGGGGAAGGTGTCCAAGTCTGACCTTGCCCCTAGGTATTCCTGCACCATGTATATCAGACGCTGGCGATGGTTGCTGGAACCGATCATACCTTGGGGCTGCGGACTAAAGAATTGTCTGAACGCATCGGTCAGACGGCCACCTTCCCCACCGCTCCTTCTTTGACTGACCGAAGCCTCAGCAACTCGTTGTCCAGGACCAGGAGTTTGTAACCTCCCAGTCTCTGGGAACGCGTTGCACAGACCTTTCTGCAAGGCCTCCCGGAGTTGTCTCATCCTCTGCTCCCTCTGCGACGGTAAGATAAGGTCCGCAACCTTACCCTTGTACCGTGGATCAAGGAGAGTGGCCAGCCAGTAATGGTCCCTCTCCTTGATCCGAAGAATACGAGGATCCTTCCGCAGACTTTGCAGGATCAGGGAGGCCATGCAGCGTAGGTTAGCTGAGGCATTCGGTCCGGAGTCCTCTGGGTCACTAAGGACGACATGATCCGCAGCCACCTCCTCCCAGCCACGTACAAGTCCACTGGTTTCTTGGGACTGTAAATCATCCCTAAAAGACTGCTGCTGATGATGCTGAGTGCCAGGCTCCACCTCCATGCTGACACAATCCTCCTCCTCCTCTTCCTGTGCGATGGGTGGGACAGAAGGAACACTGTCTGGGTAAAGGGGGCCTTGAGAGGCAAGGAAGTCCTCCTCTTCCTGCCTCTGTTCTGCCTCAAGTGCCCTGTCCATTATTCCACGCAGCGTATGTTCCAACAGGTGGACAAGAGGTACAGTGTCACTGATGCATGCACTGTCACTGCTCACCATCCTCGTGGCCTCCTCAAATGGTGCCAGGACAGTGCATGCATCCCTGATCATGCCCCACTGGCGTGGTGAAAAAAAACCGAGCTCCCCTGACCCTGTCCTGGTGCCGTAGTCGCACAGGTACTCATTGATGGCCCTCTGCTGCATGTGCAGCCGCTGCAGCATGGCCAACGTTGAGTTCCACCTGGTGGGCATGTCACATATAAGGCGGTTCTTGGGCAGGTTCAACTCCTTTTGCAGCTCAGCCAGGCGAGCACTGGCGTTATAAGATCTGCGGAAATGCACACAGACTTTCCTGGCCTGCCTCAGGACATCCTGTAAGCCCGGGTACCTGCCCAAGAACCGCTGGACCACCAGGTTAAGGACGTGAGCCACACAGGGCACATGGGTCAGTTGTCCCTGTCGGAGAGCGGAGAGGAGGTTGGTGCCATTGTCGCAAACTACCATTCCTGGCTTAAGCTGGCGTGGCGTCAACCACCTCTCGGCCTGCCCCTGCAGAGCAGACAGAACCTCTGCCCCAGTGTGGCTCCTGTCCCCCAAACACACCAGCGCAAGCACGGCATGGCATCTTTTTGCCTGCGTACTTGCGTAGCCCGTTGAACGCCTACAGAGCACCGCTGGTTCAGAGGACAAAGCACAGGAAGAGGCCATGGAGGAAGAAGAAGAGGAGGGGTGGAGGAGAGAGGTGTGTCACAACCAGTAGTAGCATTTTGGAGGCGTGGCGGTGGAACAACCTCCAACACTACTACACCTTGTCCTGCATCCTTCCCAGCTGCCAAAAGAGTGACCCAATGGGCCGTGAAAGAAAGGTAACGTCCCTGTCCATGCCTGCTGGACCATGAGTCAGCGGTAATATGCACCTTACCGCTGACCGCCCTGTCCAGCGAGGCCAAGACATTGCCTTCCACATGCCGGTAGAGAGCCGTAATCGCCTTCCGTGAGAAAAAGTGGCGTTTGGGAACCTGCCACTGAGGAACCGCACATTGCACAAACTCACGGAAGGGGCCGAGTCTACCAACTGAAAAGGCAGCAGTTGAAGCGCTAGCAATTTAGCCAAGGTAGCATTCAACCGCTGGGCATGTGGATGGCTGGGAGTGAACTTCTTTCGACGGTCCAGCAGCTGGGGCAGGGAAATTTGCCTGCTAGAATCGGACGTCGGTGTACTGCTAGCAGAGTGCCCGCAAGTACTTGGCTGTGACACACCTAATTCTACACCTTCATTCCTCTCAGTGCAGGTTTCAGAGAGGACTGAAGGTATAGTGGGGTTGGAGATCCCAGCTGATGCGGTGCAAGGAGAGGTCCGCTTTGTTCTTTGGTGTGGGTCTTTAAGGTAGGCTTGCCAACGAGCTGCATGGCAGGTCAACATATGTCTGGTCAAGCATGTGGTTCCCAAGCGGGTGATGTTTTGGCCACGCGATATACGCTTGAGACATATGTTGCAAACAGCAGCTGTGCGATCTGATGCACTCGACTCAAAAAAGGCCCACACCAAAGATCTTTTTGAATAACGGGCAGAGGCAGCGCCCTGCACAGGCGGAGCTCTGCGGTGTGATTCCGTCGGTGTGCTGCCCTTGCGCTGGCCCCCCGAGGGCATCCTGCCTCGTTGGAGATGTGCCTCCTCCTCATCCTCCTCCTCCTCTCTCCTATTAGGCACCCACGTGGAGTCAGTGACCTCATCATCCCCTCCCTCCTCATCACTGGAGCCAATCTGGCAGTATGTTGCAGCTGCTGGAACATGACTGCCAGATTGGTGTCCTTCTTGAGCATCCCCTCTCTCTGCTCTAACGCTACTGCCTTCCTCTAGCTGGGTATCATCATCAGACCCTTCGAAACACTGGGCATCCTCCTGGAGCATGTACCCAACACTGTGCTCAAACAGTTCGGGGGACTCCTCAGGAGGACATGGTTGGTCTAGGGAAGGAGTGACTGATGATGACATTGATACCAGGGAAGAGGACGCTTTGGCAGCTGCTTTGCCAGTACCCTGAGCCTGGGTGAGAGAGGATGAGGAGGATGAGGAGGGCTTGGTCATCCACTCTACCAAGTCTTCTGCATGATGCGGCTCAACACGTCCAGCTGCCAAAAAGAAGGACAACAGTGTCCCATGGCCACGTGCTGATGGCGATGCACCGCATCCACGACCAGCACTGTTGTCTCTAGACACAGAGCCTGCTTGCCCTCTTTTATTGGCTCCTGACTGTCTGCCTCTCCTTGTTTGCCTTCCAGACATTCTAATGGCCTGCAGGGAAATGGGAAAACCAGCAATAAGGCCTAGCTTCAGGAGTATATTTTGCAGGAGGCACACTCCGCCCGCTGTAAGTGCTGCGAATGCCTGTTGGTGTAACACACCAGGAAAAAGCAGTAATACAGGCTAACTTCAGGTGTAATATGATCAGGAGGCACACTCCGCCCGCTGTAAGTGCTGCAAATGCCTGTTGGTGTAACACACCAGGAAAAAGCAGCAATACAGGCTAACTTCAGGTGTAATATGATCAGGAGGCACACTCCGCCCGCTGTAAGTGCTGCAAATGCCTGTTGATGTAACACACCAGGAAAAAGCAGCAATACAGGCTAACTTCAGGTGTAATATGATCAGGAGGCACACTCCGCCTGCTGTAAGTGCTGCAAATGCCTGTTGGTGTAACACACCAGGAAAAGGCAGCAATACAGGCTAACTTCAGGTGTAATATGATCAGGAGGCACACTCCGCCCGCTGTAAGTGCTGCAAATGCCTGTTGGTGTAACACACCAGGAAAAAGCAGCAATACAGGCTAACTTCAGGTGTATAATGTGCAGGAGGCTTAGCAACAATGACACTGACACTGTCCCCTGCCTATCCTTCTCTCTCCCTGCACACAAGGTTTATCAAAGTATATGACACTGACACTCTCCCTGCCTATCCTTCTCTCTCCCTGCACACAAGTTTTAGCAAAGAATATGACACTGACACTGTTCCCTGCCTATCCTTCTCTCTCCCTGCACACAAGGTTTATCAAAGAATATGACACTGACACTCTCCCTGCCTATCCTTCTCTCTCCCTGCACACAAGATTTAGCAAAGAATGTGACACTGACACTGTCCCCTGCCTATCCTTCTCTCTCCCTGCACACAAAGTTTAGCAAAGAATATGACACTGACACTCTCCCTGCCTATCCTTCTCTCTCCCTACACACAAGTTTGGGGTACAAATAGCACTGACACTGTCCCTGCCTATGTAACTCTTTCCCTGCGCCGGAACACACTACACAAGGCCGCCGCGCTGGCGGCCTTTTATAGTGTGGGGCGTGTGCTAAACCCCCTGAGCTATAATTGGCCACAGGCAACCTGCCTGTGGGCAATTATGGCTCTCCTAGCTGCCGGCGCTGTGATTGGCCAAGCATGCGGGGTCACAGTGCATGCTTGGCCAATCACAGCGCCGGGGTTGCACTGCGATGGCGCAGTGTATTGTGGGCCGTTCGCGTCACTCGAATTTGGTGCGAACGGCCCAAATCGTTCGATGTTCGCCGAATGGTCGAACAGCCGATGTTCGAGTCAAACTTATGTTCGACTCGAACACCAAGCTCATCCCTACTAGGAAGCTACCGTGCATGCGTCAAAGTCATTTCGAGCATGCGCGGGTTTCCACGGCGACAGGTAAGTGTACACACGCTCGGGTTTCTCGTCGAGAAACAGGCCGACGAGATTCTCGACGAGAAAAAAGGCCGCAGGTCGTTTTTTTTTCTTGTCTGGGAATCTGGGCAGTTTTCTTGACGAGAAAACTGAAACCCGCGTACACACAGCCGGTTTTCTCGGCAAGAAAGCTCTCCCGGCAGTTTTCTTGTCGTTTTTTGCCGAGAAAACCGGTCGTGTGTACGCGGCCTGACAGTAAAGAACTCTCTACGCAGCTTAAGGTTAAACCTCTTTTCTTCTAATTTTAATGAGTGGCCACGTGTCTTATTAAACTCCCTTTCACTGAAAAGTTTTATCCCTATTGTGGGGTCACCAGTATGGTATATGTAAATTGAAATCATATCCCCTCTCAAACGTTTCTTCTCCAGAGAGAATAAGTTCAGTGCTCGTAACCTTTCTTCATAACCAAGTCCTCCAGTCCCTTTATTAGTTTTGTTGCCCTTCTCTGTACTCGCTCCATTTCCAGTACATCCTTCCTGAGGACTGATGCCCAGAACTGGAGAGCATACTCCAGGTGTGGCCGGACCAGAGTCTTGTAGAATGGGGGAATTATCGCTTTATCTCTGGAGTTAATCCCCTTTTTAATGCATGCCAATATTGTGTTTGCTTTGTTTGCAGCAGCTTAACATTTCATGACATTGCTTATATCAGAGTCAGGGAACTCTGCGTTCTCAGATGTAAAGGGGAACTTTGCGAATTCAGATGTAAAGGGGAACTTTGCGAGTTCAGATGTAAAGGGGAACTCTGCAAGTTCAGGTTAAAGGTAACTCTGCCGATTCAGATGTATAGGGGAACTCTGCAGATTCAGATGTAAAGAGGAAATCTGCAGATTTAGATTTAAAGGGTAAATCTGTAGATTTAAATGTAAAGGGGAAATCTGTAGATTTAGATGTTAAGGCTAACTCTGCCGATTCAGATGTAAAGAAGAACTCTATGGATTCAGATATAAAGGGGAACTCTGTGGTTTCAGGTGTAAAGGGGAAACTCTGCAGATTCAGATTTAAAGGTGAACGCTGTGAATTCAGATGTAAAGGGGAACTCTGTGGATTCAGATGTAAAGGGGAACTCTGCAAGTTCAGATTTAAAGGGAAACTCTGCAAGTTCAGGTTAGGGGAACTCTACGGATTCAGATGTAAAGGAGAACTCTGTGAATTCAGATGTAAAGGGGAACTCTGCAAGTTCAGATGTAAAGGGAAACTTTGCAAGTTCAGGTTAGGAGAAAATCTACGGATTCAGATGTAAAGGGGAACTCTGCAGATTCAGATGTAAAGGGGAAATCTGTAGATTTAGATGTAAAGGTAAACTCTGTTGATTCAGATGTAAAGGGGAACTCTGTGGATTCAGGTGTAAATGGGAACTCTGTGGATTCAGGTGTAAAGGGGAAACTCTGCAGATTCAGATGTAAAGGTAAACTCTGTGGATTCACATGTAAAGGGGAACTCTGTGGATTCAGATGTAAAGGGGAAACTCTGTGGAGTCTGATGTAAGGGGGGACTCTTGTGATTAAATCCATATGATTAGAACTGTTATTTAATCACAAAATATATGTATAATGTATACTGAAAAAAATGTATTTGCTGTGTTCTGGGTTTGGCTTGAAGAAAAGGTGGTGTAGCAATACCCCCTAGAGTGCCGCTGATTAGTTTTGGGTTTTGCACGTTACCTCTTTCAGCTGCGTTGTCCAGATAGGAAAGTCTGTAGTAATGGCAATGTCCACGCAGATGTAAAACCTCAAACAGTTAGGCTTTATTTTATTTTGCAATTAACGTTGAGAAAGCAGAAGGTATAGAAGAGCAGGGGAAGGTTCAGGCACTCGCCACGAAATGTCACAGTGTCATTGCAAAATCACTCACCACTCTCAATGTCAGAGCGGGCATTGATCACCCGGGTAGTCCTCTCTCACAGGGAATGTCACACGAATCAACAGCGGGACAACCTTCGCCTCAGACCTTTAGAATTAGATGAAGGATTAAATGAAAGGATAGTCCAGGAATCCTCTGTCACAGCATTTCCCCGCCCCAGACTTCCAGCCGTACAGTCAATGAGCCTTTAAGCCGTATCGGCAAACTGCAGGGCTTGTAATATAGTGAATCCCTCCTTAATGAAGTTTCCAGGCCTCTCCCGAGACAGCGGTAGTTTGCCGGTCTCCTCCGGGTAGATACTCCCCTGGTCTCCTTCACTACTCCCCATTTGGATGGACAGCTTGGGATCCCTTTTTCTGGATGTAGGCCCCAGCCAGGTTAGCTGGGCCTACTAGACAGCGATGCAGTCTCGGGCCAGAGTGGCCCAGAGACCAAAACCACACACATACCTCGAGCCCTGAGGGCCACGAGGCGAAGAAGGACCCCAATCAATGGCGTCTGCCCCTTAAGTATCCCTTTCCAGCAGGCACAGCAGGTTCACTACTCCTCCTGTACCGTTGCCGAGAAGGGCCACTCAATGCACCATGGCTTGCCCATGTTCCAACAGGTGCATGAGGTGGTAACGCCACCTACAGGCAATAAGGGAAAACTACTATCGGGCAAACCACAGCTAAAGCAGAGGCAAAACAAGTTGTAATTCAAACGTCTGAGCCCAACTACTGGCTCAGACATCCCTTTAAATTTAAATAGCGTCCCAACCATTTGGGATGGGCGCTACAGTGGAAACCCTATCCAAGATGGCAGGATGGGGGCCTGCTGCAGAACATGTGAAAGGGTCCCGCTGCAGGCCTGTAATAAAGGGCCCTGAAACAGAATTAAAAGGCCCCAGATTGGTAGGAAGGGCCTCTGGACCAGAGATCAGGGGGGTCGCTACATGGTTTATTGCACCTGGGCCCTGAAGGTTTTAGTTACATTTTTGATCAAAGCCTTACCTCTTGGGCACTGCAACCCATGTGTCACCACAAAAAAGAGGCTTTAGGACAAAAGATGTTCCTGAGGGGTATATATTGGCTACATACTCTTATTATAGTATGTCTTAAGGCTTGAGCTTCACTTTGTGTCCACCAAAAGCTTTTGCACACCCAGAAATTACATTATGTACATATACACAGACTACACAGAGCACAGCTGTGGAAGGGACCCAGCAGGCTATCCACGTTAGGATGCCTACAGAAGACAACATGAAGGGGCAAACATTTTCTTGCTCTCCACCCCAACATCCCAAAAAAAAAACACACACATAGACTTATCTCGAAAAACAAAATGGCCCCCCTGCCTGTTAGCGATAATGTAATTTGAGCCGAGCATGCGCAGCTCACATCGCATTTATGGCCTGCTCTGTGTGCTGCAGCAATGTGACTCCCATGCACATGTACAGAGGTGACCTTACTGCAGCCTGGTCATTTAAGTGGCTGAAAAAAGAGAACCTGGAAGGAAGACCAGGTGAAGAGGGATGTGCCGAGGGTCAAGGAGAACTGTGACAGCACAGCACTGAAGGGCTCAGTTTGCAGGTAAGTCTGTCATAATGTGCTAGTATGCTATGCATACTCGTGCATTATGACTTAAAATTGCAGGGGGACCACCTTTTTTTATAAAAAAAAAAGACTTTATTATTATTGTAGGCCTGGTTCACATCTATGCAGGTTTGCGTCTTTTTCCTTTGAATGGACTGCTGTGCCTGCACTTTCCACAAAAAAAATGTGCATGCAGCAGTGGCTTTGAAATAGCATGGTGCCTTTGTGGTTCCCTCAACAGCGTTTCATTTTTAGATGTGGGTTGCCTTTTTTAAACATCATCACGTTTTGACTGCGAATGTGAGAATCACAGAAATTCTTAATGGCGCCCCCACACATCTAAAAATGCAGCGCAGGTGCGGGAACCACAGGGAAATCACAAAGCATCACCTGATTTTAAGGCTACTGCATTTTTTAAAAGCTGCATGCCCCTTTTTTATACAGGAAACCCAGCAACGACAGCCTATTCAAATTAATGCGCTGTTGTGCCCGTGCAAACCTGCATATAAGCGAAGCAGGCCTAAAAGAAGCCCATCAAGCAGTATTGTGTTTCAATATGGCTATGTGTGAAAGATGTGCCAGTGCCACTGGTGGCCATGTAATTGGTAAACAGAACAACAGCCACAGCCAGGTCAGGGACAGAGTTTAGGAACAGTCACAGATGGTCTATATGGGGAGAAGGACCAACCTGGTCCTGGCTAGGGATGAGCTTCGAGTTCGAGTCGAACTCATGTTCGACTCGAACATTGCCTGTTCGCCTGTTCGCCGAATAGCGAACAAATTGGGGTGTTCGCGGCAAATTCGAAAAGTCTATGGGAGAAATCTAAAGTGCTAATTATAAAGCCTAATATGCAAGTTATTGTCCTAAAAAGTGTTTGGGGACCTGGGTCCTGCCCCAGGGGACATGTATCAATGCATTTTTTTTTTTTAAAACGCCCGTTTTTTCGGGAGCAGTGATTTTAATAATGCTTAAAGTGAAACAATAAAAGTGAAATATTCCTTTAAATTTCGTACCTGGGGGGTGTGTATGATATGCATGTAAAGTGTCCCTGCACAAAGTGTCATTTTTGAAGGAAAAAAAGTCATTTAAAACTCACTCGCGGCTATTAATGAATTGTCGGCTCCCGGCAATACATACAAAAGTCATTGATAAAAAAAAACAAAAAAAAGCGTGGGGTTCCCCGCCACAAATTAAAAAAAATATGAGAAGGGGCGGGTCTATACATGTATTACCAAAGTAATACATGTATAGACCCGCCCCTTCTCATGTTCCGCATCTGGTCCGCTGAGCGGACCTGATGGGGAACTTTAGAAGGGGCGGGTCTATACATTTAAAACACTGAGGAGGAAGTTCCCCATCAGGTCCGCTCAGGCACAACCAATGACGGACGGCGCTGGACATAGGGATCGCCGCGGGACACTGGATTTCATTGCTGGAATGTTTTTTTTATTTTTTATAAAGGACTTTTTCAAGGTGTTTGTGTGGTTTTTTAACATTTTTTTACGCTTTCTTCGTGAAATGGTAGGGGTACAATGTACCCCTTACCAATTCACATAGGGGGGGGCCGGGATCTGGGGGTCCCCTGTGTTAAAAGGGTCTTCCAGATTCCGATAAGCCCCCCGCCCGCAGACCCCCACAACCACCGGGCAAGGGTTGTGGGGATGAGGCCCTTGTCCCCATCAACATGGGGACATCTTCCCCATGTTGAGGGCATGTGGCCTGTTACGGTTCAGGAGGGAGGGGGGCCGCTCTCTCGTCCCCCCCTCTTCCCCTGCGGCTGGCCAGGTTACATGCTCGGATAAGGGTCTGGTATGGATTTTTGGGGGGACTCCACGCCATTTTTTTTTAATTTGGGGTGGAGTTCCCCTTAAAATCCATGCCAGATCTCAAGGGCCTGGTATGGATATTTAGGGGGAACCCCACGCCATTTTTTTTTTATTTGCGGCGGGGTTCCCCTTACTATCCATTCCAGACCTAAAGGGCCTGGTAATTGAATTTGGGGGAACCCCTACGCTTTTTTTTTTTTTATCAATGACTTTTCTATGTATTGATAAAAGCCGACAATTCATTAATAGCCGCGAGTGAGTTTTAAATGACTTTTTTTCCTTCAAAAATGACACTTTGTGCAGGGACAGTTCTAAGCACGGGAAACAAGCGCCACTTTACAGGCATATTATACACACCCCCCAGGTACGAAATTGAAAGGAATATTTCACTTTTATTTTTTCATTTTAAGCATTATTAAAATCACCGCTCCCGTAAAAACGTCTATTTTTTAAACCTTTTTTTGCATTGATACATGTCCCCTGGGGCAGGACCCGGGTCCCCAAACACTTTTTAGGACAATAACTTGCATATTAGCCTTTATAATTAGCACTTTAGATTTTGAACGTTCGAGTCCATTGTATTTAATAGGGTTCTAAAGTTCGCGCAAACATTCTGTCTGTTCGCAGGTTCTGGTGCGAACCGAACAGGGGGGTGTTCGGCTCATCCCTGGTCCTGGCCAGCCGGGCTCACAATCTGCGGCCTCTCAGTGCTGCTGGCTGCCGCTCCCCCTCCGATCTCAGCTACTATTTTGTGGCCTCCGAGTCCCAAGCATACAGGCTGCATGACTTAGGGTCAGAGTGTCAGTGGAGCTCCCGGCCCTGCTCGCTCCTTGCTCACTGGGGAATTTTACCGTGCACAGCGCTGCCTGTCTCCCATGGTGTATCCAGTCACTCCTCAGTACCAATGGGGCTCTCAGTTTGCATTAAGCATGGGCTCAAGGGACAGCTGCTTTGCACCCCAAAGCAATGACTGGCAGCTACCCCTTTTGCTCCTTGTCACCATACACAAGGTCAGAGGGTAGCATTGAGTGAATTAGATTAAAGTAAGCTCCGACACCAGGGTTCACCAAACGTTCTGAACAAAGGGCTAGTTTACTGTCCTTCAGATTTTGAGGGCGCCGGAGTAAAAACGACTGTGGCCAACGGGAGTAAAAACTACCCTAGCATCTATGGGAGTAAAGAATGTGCCGTCATTGGTATTAGTGGGAGGAATATTGCCCCATTGTTAGTATTAGGAGAAGAAATAGTGCCCCATCATTGATGTCATTGGGAGGAATAGGGCCCTGCAGTTGGTGTCAATGGAAAGAATAGTGTCTCATCATTGGTGTCAGTGGGCAGAATAGTGTCCCATTGTTGGTTTCAGTGGTAGGAATAGTGCCTTATTGTCAGTATCAGTGACAGGAACTTTGTCCCATTGTTGGTGCAGAATAAATAGTGCATTGTATCAGTGGGGAGGAATAGTGTTTCATGGGCCTTATAAAGGCAAGAAAAAGGCCACATTCTGGCTGCAGTTTTGAGACCACTGTCCTACACAAAGGAAAAGTTTCACACTGGATTACAGCACATATCTTCAAAAATACACAAAGCAAGCCAAGATTCAAGTAAGAACACATATGTCTCTTGTATTTAGACAATAATAGGACATTGCTACTGCTGACAGGTGACAGGTGATGTGCACAGTGTAACGGGTGTGCAAAGATTGCTGCACATGCTTTAATGATGTTACGATATACATACCGGGCAAGATAACACTGGTAGCAACTTAGAATACCACTGTTAGCAATCCATAATACTGGTCTGTTTTCTTAATTTACTGGCAATCACAAGTTACATGGAATGGGTTTACTCATACTTATCAGGTCTAACCCTTCTGTGTAATAAAGTGTTGTTGGAATACCATAAGTAACCCATAAGTATCACAATTCATTACTTGTGTTTACATTTGCAGGCAGGATAATAATGTAATCTTTTGGAGTGTGGTCTTGTTTCATTGGGGGTATACATGCATTATCACATGCCTTTGTCAGTGTTACCTAACAAAGAGTGACACTTTATGTCCCAAAATTTTTAACATAGTGTTTATTACATAGTGACATAGTGGCATAGATTGTAACTGAATGACATTTTGTGGCTAGAATACAGTGGGGTTGATTTACTAAATCTGGAGAGTGTAAAAGCTGGTGCATCTGTTCAAGGTAGCCAATCAGCTTCTAACTTCAGTTTGTTTAATTAAACTTTGACAAAAAAACCTGGAAGCTGATGGGTTTCCATGCAGAGCTACACAAGATTCTGCATGCTCCAGTAGTAAATCAACCGTAGTATGTGAATAGGGCAATGTAAAAGACAGGAGCACTCATAGAAAAACAATTCCAGAATTTTTGTAGTGTAGTAGACCAGAGGATATTGTTAGAATAATCCAGGAGCAATATGCTTAGCCTGAGCAGAAAGACTCTAGCATAAGAGTATACCATAGGTTCAGAAGGTATGTAGCCAGTGGAGTAACTAGAACCTTCAGGGCCCCAGGGCCCTGGGGCAAGAAACCATTAAGAGCCCCACTGACCCCCGGCTGTGGCCCTCTTCATTCCCAGCCTGGTGGTGGAACTCCAGGGCCGGTCACAAGTACAACCTTTGTGACCCCTGTAGTTCCATCACTGGTATCAGCTGTTTTTTTTATTTTTTATTACAATATATTTTAATATTATTTTTTACAATTTTTTAGACCTCTGATGTTCCACCCTTTGAGACAGAGAAGGAGACTGAGGACACATCCCTCAATCAACTTCTCTGCAGCCTCAGCTACACAGAATGAATGGACAGGAATAGCTCTATACAGTAAACACAGTTTACTATGCCACAGTTATGAATGGACACAGTCAGTGATCAGAACAGATCACTGTCTCTCCATTCAGAAAAAGAAGGAGCCGGTAAATTGCCCATTCCCCACTCTCCGTCCTGACAGATTCCCAGCAGCAGCCAGCGGGAGAGGGAAGGGGGGAACCCGGCAGAGCTGCAGGGGACGAGGGATAAGGGGGTCTAGGAAACAGCACACAGGGACTGGAGAGCAAACGGGGGACAGTGTAAAAAAGCTGGGTAGGAGGAGGGGCGACCCCCTGAATCTGCCCGCTCTTCCTTCTCTCCCTCCTGCAGGCATAGAAAGGCAGGCAGGAGAAAAATTGAGATATTGATTGCTCTATATACAGCTGCCCCGCCACTCCTCCTATCCAGGCATACAGGCAGTGCCAATGGAAGGGTATTTGCCTACACAGACAAAAGTGTATTTTGCCATCCCCCCATTTTTCAGCCACCTACTGCATGTACTGCTGCCCCCACCTTCTCCAGTCTTCCAGCCACCCTGCACTGGTACTGCTAGACCCCCTTCAGTTCTCCACCCAACCCACAAGGGAGATGGGGGTCCTGTCCCTAGGTGAGAAGGGGTCCCTGTCCCCATGGGAGAAGGGGTCCCTGCCCCCAGGTGAAAAGGGGTCCCTGTCCCTGTCCCCAGGGGAAGTGGGGGCCCTATCACCTGGGGAGATGTAGTGGGGTATGGGATGGTGTATGGGGGATATGGTGTTGTCTCACTCACCATAACCAAATTGCAGGGCCCTCATTCATGGTTGCCTGGGCTCCCTCCAGCAGCAGCACGGACAGGGCGATCAGCATATTTCCGAGGAAGATCTGTGTATGATGGGAGGAGGAGGGGGGGGACTGGCAGACAAGCCTGCAGTGTCCTCCAGGGAGCTAGCTCTCATAGAGCTGCACCTGTGTGCTTAAAGTTAGTTTTCCCGGAAGAAGTGTGCAGCTAAATGGAGGGCTCTGCACAAAAGAATGGATGGAGGCCACTCAGAGGAGGGGGTGGACTCTGGCTCGGGAGGACATTGGATTGAGTGAAGCTGTATGGGACAGGAGAGAGGGACCTAGAGGAGCCAGCCGAGGACATGGACGGGGAATGCGAGACTAAATATCAGCCAATGCAGAAGAGCAGGGAACTCTGTTACCCATCCCTGTCCTCCAGCCACCCAGGCGCTGGTACTGCTACCCACCCAGCTGCCTATGCTGGCACCGGCCCTAAATTTTGCGCGCAGGCCCCCTGCAGCATGGGGCCGGGTCACAATTGTGACCCCTGTAACTATGCCCCGGTATCGCGTTTCCCCGAAAATAAGTCCTACCCCGAAAATAAGACCTAAAGAGAGTGTCCCCCTAAAGAGGGGCTGGGACTTTTGAGGCAACCAAGAATTGACAAAAATATGATAAATGAAATATTTTAATCTTAAATATTTAAGAAGCCAAACATGTGGCAACATGCAATTGACTGATGAATAAAATTCATTGACAAATCAAGATACATTAAAACATAGTTGAATACACAATTGTCTCCAATCTGTGGGTGAGGCCCGACGCGTTTCAGGGAAATTTCCTTTCCTCAGGGGCGTATCCTTATTGGAAGACTTATAGTATCTAAAAAGATATACAAAAAATATGATCGTGACAGGTATACAAGAAAATAAGACCTAGCGCAATTATTGGGGAGGGCTGCAATATAAGCCCTACCCCGAAAATAAGTCCTAGTAAAGTTAATTAAAAAAAAAATGTAATCCGCTTTGTAAAACGTCCACACTGGCATAAGGTGCAGTGTGTCCCCCCCTGTAACAATCATGCAAAATACCCCATCCACAGCCGCCGCTGACCTGACAGAGGTCTTCTCCTCTCCTCCCGGCTGACGTCTGCGGCCCCTCCCTCTGCAGAGCTCAGAGCGGGCTGATGTCAGCGGGAATCTCAGAGTGAAGAAGAAGAGCTCAGACAGGTTACATTATCGCCAAGGCTGCTGTAAAAAGGTACTTCTCATAAAACAGCCACAAAGAGAGTACACTGCACCCTACACCAGCACAATCCTCCCACAAAATGCACTACATAATCTTAAAAGTACTTTAAACAAGATGTTTTTTGGGGGATTAAAATAATGTCAAAATTATGATACTAATAAGACATCCCCCAAAAATAAGCCCTAGGGTCTTTTTTGTAGCCAAAATTAATATAAGACCCGGTCTTATTTTCGGGGGAAACACGGTATGTAGCTGTCACCAGTAAGTAAGCAAAAGCCTCTGGTTCCTCACTCCATCCCGAAAGGCTAAACTAATAAATAAAAGAATGTTATTAACAGACAACATTTATATATTAGAACTGGATACAACAAATCAGAATCATATGGTACAGTGAAATATATTATTAATACAATCATATCATCAAGTTTAATCTCTTAACAAAGTCAGTTAGAAAAAACAGCGCTTTCTTTTCTCCTCTAAATGAATGTAAAAATATATAGTAAACACACATAGTTGACAGCAATAACATATTCTAAAGTAAATGGTAGAATAAATGACCATAATAAAATATTACATAAAAGTTCATACTGGGAGGTAAATGATGGATTTCTTCTAAAGGGATTTCAATTTAATGCCTGTTAACACTAGACTTCTACAGACAGCACCTCTTCATGTGTGTGCTAAAATGTAAAGGAAACAAGTATTACTTATCATAATTTGATAAGTATGTATCAAAATAGTCATTGCCATGTTGGACTAATTAATCATTTTTGACCTGCAACGTGTGTGACTCACAATCCACAAAACAGAATGTTGTTGTGGGTGGAAGTGGAATTTTTCAGTTGCTGATTCAAATACCAAATGGGCACTAATAATGGCTTTTATTGTTAGAGTGTTTTCGTGGAGTAGGTAAAAGAGGGATTACACAGACACAAACCCACTCTTTTGGAAACAAAATAAAATAACTATATCAGCCTGTAAAAGATTTATAGGTAGCATAAGAAATAGTAATTTTCTACTTCTAAACCTGTAAATGCACTGTAGCCATAGAGCTAGTTAAAGTGTTCAAGTATTCTGGATTATATACCAATACCAGGTTGCAAGTATAATTAATCTTATAATATGAGATCTAACTAAATGTTGGTTAATTTTTTTTCCCATAGAAATCACTTATGATGTATGCAATGCCATTGTCATAATTATGGTGTTATTCTGATTATTACATTAAAATGGTGAATATTATAAAATTTAGGGACAAATTTACCATTAAATATGGTAGTTCTGTGCCTATAAGTGGCAAAGATGTGGTTTCATCCTGAATCGCTAATACAAGTAGAAGAATGGCAGCAGAAAAAGACCAAGTGGTACGTCAAGTCTGCCTCATTATCAGATCCATTATGGTCACATATTTTTTCCCACCATAATCAGAGGGAGGATGGAGAGATGAGGGTTGTATGGAAGGCAAGGAAGGATAGCCTGGAGCTTCCTGAAACAGGATGGTTGTGCAGAGGGTAGGAGAGTCCAGGATATTAAGGTAGTATGGAGGGGAAAGGGCAGCCTGGGGGATAGGTTGAATAGTCTGGAGACAAGACTGGAGAGGAGGCTGGAGTTCAGCTTTAAGCTCTCACTAAGTGGGCATATGCAATTGTAGCCAGGTGCTGGACTACAAAAACATGAAGGAGACATAGCAAGAAAGGCCTCTGGACTTCTATGCAGAGCACTGAGGTTCATGGCAATTGTAGTCTGAAACATAAATCACAGAATGGACCATTACAATACAGTTCTAATAGGGCATTGAGGAGAAAGGGGAGTGGTGGAATAGCTTTTATCAGACTGCACTGGAGACTTCTTCCTCTTGGCAGTACTGGAGCTGAGATGTGCACATCGGTCCTGGTACACATGAATCATCAATGGGGTGAGTGACCAGAGACTGAAACCTGGGGCCGGGACACCCAGGGCAGCAAAGAACAGACCACAGCAATCAGACCTGCACCGTTGCCACAGGTAGAACGGAGCACTCTTTCAACCTCTACTTCCCACCACTGATTGGTGGAGACATTCTGTGGAGAGACCGAGGGGGCCCCTTTTCTACAGCTGCACCACAGGGACTGGTGAAAGGTCACTGCACATTGTTTACACTGCTAGCAAGGACTGTTATTGGAGACAGGACATTACGTATACTACACCTGTACCACACCTATACAGAACCATTACTGCATATTCACTGCACCTTTAAGACATCTTTATCACACCTTATACTGCATGCTGGTTTACTAAAACTGTCATTAAGTGTACCAACACTTCATAAAGGGATCCAGTTACAGCCAGTAGAAGAACAACATAAAAGACTGCCCCTCCCGCAAAACCATCATGAAAGTCCCCTTTGTTTTCTCTTCATTTCTATGGACAGTTCCCATCCAGTTGGCATAGTCCCCATTAATGCACTTTGGCAGTAGGGATGAGCTTCGAGTTCGAGTCTAACATAAGTTAGACTCGAACATCGTCTGTTCGATCGTTCAACAAAGATCGAACATTATGGGCCATTCGCGCCAAATTCAAGCGGCGCGTCACAGCCCATAATTCACTGCGTCATTGCAGTGCATTGCTGGCTGATGATTGGCCAAGCATGCACTATGACCCACATGCTTTGGCCAATCACAGCGCCGTCGGCACAGAGAGCCATAATTGGCCAAAGGCAGGGTGCCTTTGGCCAATAATGGTTGAGGGGATTAAGTACACGCCCCACACTATAAAAGGCCGCCTGCACGTCGGCCTTGTGTAGTGTGTTCTGGTAGAGAGAGAGAGTGTAATTTAATGTCATTTAATGTCATTTAGATAGATTGAGCAGGCAGGCGATTCAGTTAGCTAGATTGAGCAGGCAGTTGATTCAGTTAGCTCCAGTATATTTAGTATATATATATATACATTCCAGGCTTTGTATATATATACAGTCATGCTCGAAATTGTTGGCACCCCAGAAATTTTTCCAGAAAATCAAGTATTTCTTACAGAAAAGTATTGCAGTAACACATGTTTTGCTATACACATGTTTAATCCCTTTGTGTGTATTAGAACAAATCAAAAAAAGGGAGGAAAAAAAGCAAATTGGACATAATGTCACACAAAACGTCAAAAATGGGCTGCTCAAAATTCTTGGTACCTTTAACTTAATATTTGGTTGCACATCCTTTGGAAAAAATAACTGAAATCAGTCGCTTCCTATAACCATCAATAAGCTTCTTATACCTCTCACCTGGAATTTTGGACCACTCTTCCTTTGCAAACTGCTTTAGGTCTCTCTTATTGGAAGGACACCTTTTCCCAACAGCAATTTTAAGATCTCTCCACAGGTGTTCAATGGGATTTAGATCTGGACTCATTGCTGGCCACTTTAGAACTCTCCAGCGCTTTGTTGCCATCCATTTCTGGGTGCTTTTAGACATATGTTTGGGGTCATTTTCCTGCTGGAAGACCCAAGATCTCAGACGCAAACCCAGCTTTCTGACACTGGGCTCTACAGTGCGACCCAAAATCCTTTGGTAATCCTCAGATTTAATGGTGCCTTGCACACATTCAAGGCACCCAGTGCCAGAGTTAGCAAAACAACCCCAAAACTTCAATGAACCTCCACCATATTTCTCAGTAGGTACTGTGTTCTTTTCTTTGTAGGCCTCATTCCGTTTTTGGTAAACAGTAGAATGATGTGCTTTACCAAAAAGCTCTATCTTGGTCTCATCTGTCCACAAGACGTTTTCCCAGAAGGATTTTGGCTTACTCAAGTACATTTTGGCAAACTGTAGTCTTGCTTTTTTATGTCTCTGTGTCAGCAGTGGGGTCCTCCTGGGTCTCCTGCCATAGCCTTTCATTTCATTTAAATGTCGACGGATAGTTTGCGCTGACACTGATGCTCCCTGAGCCTGCAGGACAGCTTGAACTTCTTTGGAACTTGTTTGGGGCTGCTTATCCACCATCCGGACTATCCTGCGTTGCAACCCTTCATCAATTTTTCTCTTCCGTCCACACCCAGAGAGATTAGCTACAGTGCCATGGGTTGCAAACTTCTTGATAATGTTGCGCACTGTGGACAAAGGCGAATCTAGATCTCTGGAGATGGACTTGTAACCTTGAGATTGTTGATTTTTTTTACAATTTTGGTTCTCAAGTCCTCAGACAGTTCTCTTTTTCTCTTTCTGTTGTCCATGCTTAGCGTGGCACACACAGACACACAATGCAAAGACTAAGTGAACTTCTCTCCTTTTTATCTGCTTTCGGGTGTTTTTTTTTATATTGCCCACACCTGTTACTTGCCCCAGGTGAGTTTAAAGGAGCATCACATGCTTGAAACAATCTTATTTATCTACAATTTTTAAAGGGTGCCAAGAATTTTGAGCAGCCCATTTTTGAAGTTTTGTGTGACATTATGTTCAATTTGCTTTTTTTCCTCCATTTTTTTGATTTGTTCCAATACACACAAAGGGAATAAACATGTGTATAGCAAAACATGTGTTACTGCAATTACTTTTCTGTGAGAAATACTTGATTTTCTGGAAAAATTTCTGGGGTGCCAACAATTTTGAGCATGACTATATATATATATATATATATTTATATATATTTATGGTCGGAGCCCTCTGTCCGAAGAGATATGGATCACATAAACACGTCACAAGACTAACAACACGAATAAGACCTGAAGTGTGGCCTGGCCTTTTGTACGGTATGCCAAAGAAAGGGGCCATACCTGAATAGAAGTGATAGATAATTCTGCTGAGAATTGGTTGTAGAGGAGTGCCCTAGAAAAGGGAGATATGGGTGGGTGGGTACCGCGCACTACAGCCGACGCTGACCCTCGTGGATGGTCTGTATAAGTACCTCTCGAACTCCTCCCATAATTTCAGGCCAGCATACTAGCCTTCCTATTTATGGTCGGAGCCCTCTGTCCGAAGAGATATGGATCACATAAACACGTCACAAGACTAACAACACGAATAAGACCTGAAGTGTGGCTTGGCCTTTTGTACGGTATGCCAAAGAAAGGGGCCAAAAAGTCACACAAGTTTAGGAAGGAATTGATCTATTATGTCAGGTAAACCACTATAGAGCGAGACTGTTAAAGGCTCGTGATATTTCTGACTGAGGATCGGGGACGTGTCGGGCGAAACACAAGGATTCCCACCTGCCCATCTTCCTTATTGCGTGGTCAGGAACTCTGTTTCGTGATGTTGCTGGGGCTGCTCTAATGCGAAAGCGAGTCCTGAGTAACATCCTGGGTCAAGGCCCGAGATGCTCAGGAGTGTTCTGACGTGGCTGACGAACTGGTTCCCGCTTAGGGGTTCAGTTGGGAAAGGTAGTAGAGGGCTGTCCTCAGATGGCTCGGACAGCAGAGTTTACCAATTACCGTAGAAGGGCCATGGCGTTGTGTGTCTGGAAAGGTTTAATGTCTACTCCGGGACCGGGTTGTATCATTTCCGATACCGTCGGGTGTAGGATGAAATGACTTTGGTGGCGAGTCGGGTGGTGCCCGAGTAGCACTCGGCATTTAGGGCTGGTGATAGTAATTCGCCGGGCCGTAAAATCGTAAAAGGCTTGGTAAATGGCTGCTTGAACTACCAGGCTGGGCCATAGACCGAAGGGAGAACGTGAAAGGATAGAAGACATGTCCCGGAATATGGCGCTGGTCACTGGTAAGCGTTTGGTACTAGAGTGTGGTTGCCGCCACCTGTAGTGTGTTGGCGGATCAGGATGCATTGATGAGGGAGGTAGCACCATGGATTTGCTATCCGATTCCAGAGTTGGTTGCGACTAATGTGGGACGCTGGACATGGTCGAGTCGGCTCCGGCTTCTGTGAAAGTATGTGGCATGGTCAAGCGGGATAGCGCGTCGGCCGAGGTGTTGCATTAACCGGGGGTGTGGACACTGAGGCTACTGAGCTGATGTTGTAGGGAAAGTAGCAACAGCCTGCGTGGGAAGGACATGATGGACAACGATTTATTGACCTGCCTTTGTTAACGACTGTGGCTGTAGCCTGGTTGTCTGTGGCGAACGTGGCGGTCTGTCCTGCCCGGGGCTGCCCCGTACTTGAGTTGCTGCGACTATGGGGTAGATCTCAAATAGAGAGGAGGACTGACTAAAAGCGGAATTGTGAGCATCTCTGATGGATCGGATCTCCTGAAACCGATGATGGCCAAAAGTTGCAGCGAAGCTTGTGGAAGCTGCTACGTCCGTGATTATCTGAGGTGCCGAAGAGAATGCTGATGGGATAAACAAGGGTCTACCTATCTGGTCTCAAGGAATTGGTCCCCCATGGCCAGATCCTGCTACGGAGGCTGCGTCTAGCTTAATGACTTGGTCAGGGTCTTGTGCCTGGGAGAGGAACACTAAGAAGCGTGCGATAAAGGATCGCCCTTGAGAGACGATCCTCATCGTGGTTTGAGCATGCCCAGTAGGGATTGTAGCTGTGGGTTAGTGCACCCTTGCGTGTCGGTAGACGTATGGATGACTGTCCTGATGCGGGTCAATCTACCGAGAGGTGGGCTGGCCCGCATGGCGCGTTTGTCTAGAATGATTACCAGGAAGGAGATGAACTGTGCCGGTCTTTCTACTTTCTTCACGGTTGTGGGCACGTCAAGGTTTAAAAGATCTCTCTTGGATTTCTTAGATCTCACAAGAATCCTAAACCATCGGGAGAACTCCTGTGAGGGTATGCAGGAGTTTGACTGGGTAGTTTTGGAATGAGTCAGGCAGTGTAATGAGTCCGGTGTGGAACCCTGTAGTGTCCCCTGTACTAGAAAGGCTGCTAGAGAGGAAGTTGGATGTGAGGAGAGAAAGTCGAGCCGCCCGAAGTGCATGTGGCCTGGTCTAGCTGGACTCTGCTGCTTGGCGCCGTAGGTATTTCTAGGGAGAGCCTTCTGGCACAGGAGGCGGATGTGCAGAAGTTTGTGGTGGGGTAAAAGCAACCCTTGAAATTAAGTTGCTGGAGATGGCTGCGCCCCCCGGTGCTCAAATTGGACATCCTAGTCTGACTGGGAGGACTGGTTACATCTCTAAGGCTTCCAGAGGCTACCACGAAACTTGTCGCTTTCGAGTTTGCGAGCGAGCCTGGGGTCCTTGGCCATTAGGATGACTGAGACGTCCCCCTAGGCACGCGGCTTGTTCCCTGTTATGACCTGTGCCGAAGATGCGTGGGGACGCTAGGTTCGCGTCCTAGCGCTTAGGATGTCCTTCCTGATGCCCGCTGGGACCAGGTGCGAAGAAAAAGGGGGTGCAAGCGTCAGGCGTACCTGCAGTGGGGGGTTCGGTAACGACGGTGGAGACTGGGGCTGATAGGGGCGCGGCTGACCGTGTTTCCAGGGCCCCTACTCTAGCCTGGACGTCGGTGACTGCGGTTGCCAGTGTGGTCACCAAGGCGTGTAGCTGAGAAATGCCGAGGATATCGACTGCAGCGGAATTTGTCTGGTAGAGTTGCCGCTGGTTATGGAACAGCAGCCTAACAGCTTGGTTTTCCTGGCCATGGCTGGGTAGGGGATGCCCCTACGGCGTAGTTCGGCTGTAAGCCTGGGGATGGTCCAGCCCTGAGGGACTGTGTGGAGTCGTCCGCTGAACCCGAACGTGGTGACGGTGGGACGAAGGTAAAGTCATTGCAGTCGGTCTGCGACATGTTGGGGGTTGGAGAAAAAACGAGAAAGAAAAAGGGGGGGGGAATGTATGTTTATAGAGTGAGATGCCAGGTATGGAGGGGATAGAGGAGGTACGAAAGTGGGTAGGGAGAAGGAAGGGAGGATGGACAGAATAAGGAATGACAGGCGCAGAGGATAGCCAAGTTTTGCGTACGAGCGCTTGTTGAGTGTAATTTGGAAAACTCAAAAGAGTGCGTGGCAACCGAGGTGAGCCAGGAGGTGACTGGCTAGGTAACCGATAGCTCGGGTGCCGTCTGTGCTTGGCACAGACTGATGAACCAGAGCCCCCAGGGCGTACTGGGGCGGGTAGCTGGAGTCTGGTATACTAAGTAGGAATGTTTCGATCTGTAGTTCAATGACGTGTGGTCGGTCTGCCAACTCCTGCACTGCCAGCAAGGTGATGTTGGCGACCTTGTCTGCGTAGTGAAGGATCTCGGATCGGCTTCGAAAACAGAGTGTCATGCGTAGAAGTATGTGGCAGTTGCTAGAGCCTGGTGAGCGGTCGAATTGTGTATGTGAAGACAAATATGTCGTGAAAGAGTGCGGAGAGAAAGCAAGGAGGGGCCTTGCGTTTACGCACCTGACTTGAGCCCTGCCTTGGTTGCGGTCGAGACATGGGTCGACCGGGACCTGTGAGGAGGGTGACATGGAGATATATATATATATATATATATACCTTTTTCTTTTTTTTTTTTTTTTTATTATATATATATTGTGAGGGGGTTAGCTCGGCAGCGGGTGTGTGTGACCCCCGGGATGGGCTCCCCACACAAAAACAGGCCCAGCAAACGGAGGTTGTGGTTTTCAAAATCAAAAAAAAGGTGCGGTTTATTTTCTATTTACAGTGACAAAACACAGCAAAGCCAAAAGAAACATATAAACAAAATAAATCCTGGTCAACTTGACCTCTGACTAAACATACAGGTTTCCTAACTAACAACTGGGATCAGCCTAGTGCTGTCCTAGTCCCTAAGTCCCTGGTTTTAAATGTCCAAGCAAATAGCCACACAGGCTTTTTCTCACCGCACAGGGGTTCACTCTCCCTAGACAGTCCACACAGGTCTGGTTCCAGGCATGAGCTAACATCTAATGAAGCTGGGAGTTCTTATAGAGGCCTAAATGAGCTGACAAGCTTCAGCTGGCCTCATCAACTCCCTGCCTGCACGACGCCCAGCCCTCTCCCTAGAGGTATGAGTCATCCATGAGCCCACTAGCCTTAGCTGGGCTTATACAACTCTCCACCTAGTTGTATAAGTCGGCGTAAAGCCTGAATCTGGGCGAAATATATCTACCCCCCTGGATGCAACCAGGTGACTTTACCTTCCTGCTGTCACATACCCCCCCCTCTTGTTTTAACCTCGGGGTTGGAACACCAGCAATCAGGCATTCATGTACTCGAGACAAAGCATCCACATTCCCCATTTGAACGCCAGGGCGATGCTTTACTGTGAAGTTGAATTCCTGGAGGGCCAGGAACCACCTATTCACTCTTCTATTTGTTTCCTTGTTTTGAGCCATCCACTTTAACGGAGCGTGATCCGTAACCATGTCAAAGTGCCTACCTAGCAGGTAGTACCGAAGGGAATCTAGAGCCCACTTCACCGCTAAACACTCCTTTTCAACGGTGGCGTAATTTACCTCATGGGACTTCAACTTCCTGCTGAGGTAAATGACTGGGTGCTCTTCCCCGTTCCAGACCTGGGACAATACTGCTCCTAACCCCACATCTGACGCATCACTTTGTACGACAAAGTCTTTAGAGAAGTCGGGTGAGTACAACACTGGCTGGCTACATAAGGCTTGTTTCAAGAATTGGAATGCTGCCTCAGCCTCGGGGGTCCATTTAATCATGACCGACCCTTTCCCCTTCGTTAGGTTGGTTAGGGGCACAGCCTTAGAAGCAAAGTGGGGAATGAATCGCCGATAATACCCAGCGATTCCCAGAAAGGCTCGTACCTGCTTCTTGCTGTTGGGACGTGGCCAACTCTGGATGGCCTCGACTTTGTTGAGTTGGGGTTTTATTACTCCCCTCCCAATGGTGTACCCAAGATATTTGGCCTCCTCCTGCCCAATGGTACACTTCTTGGGGTTAGCCGTAAACCCCGCTTCCCGAACAGAGTCCAGGACTGCTTGCACTTTTGGCAGATGTGAGGCCCAATCTGTGCTATGGACAATTACGTCATCCAGGTAAGCCGCAGCATACTTCCGATGGGGCCTCAGCATCTGGTCCATTTTCCGCTGGAATGTGGCCGGCGCATTCTGTAACCCGAACGGCATTCTTTTATATTGGAACGCCCCGTCTGGGGTTACAAATGCGGTTTTCTCTTTGGCCAATTTGGCCAGGGGGATTTGCCAATACCCTTTTGTGAGGTCAAGAGTCGTCATGTATCGGGCTGTTCCCAGCCGGTCGATCAACTCATCTATACGTGGCATGGGGTAGGTGTCAAATTTTGTAACTTTGTTCAACTGACGAAAATCGTTACAAAATCGCCAGCTCCCATCCGGTTTAGGCACCAACACAATGGGACTAGACCAATCACTTTGGGACTCCTCTATCACCCCTAAGTTCAGCATTTTCTGTACTTCCTCCCGTATTGCCTCCCGTCGGGCCTCTGGGATCCGATAGGGTTTTAACTTCACCCTTTCACCGGGCGGGGTAATGATGTCATGCTCTACCCCAAATGTTTGTCCCGGCAGCTCAGAGAATACCTCCTTGTTGCGAAGCACAAACTCCTTAACCTCCTGTTGTTGGGGTTGTGACAAGGTGGCTGCTATTCCAACCTCAGGAATCACGCAACCAGTTTGAGCTGGTGACCAAGTGTCTGCGACTAGGGACTCTCTATCCCTCCAGGCTTTCAACAGATTAACGTGATAGATCTGTTCGGGCTTTCGCCTTCCTGGTTGTCTGACCTTGTAATTCACTTCACTCACTTTTTCCATTATCTCGTAGGGGCCTTGCCATTTGGCAAGGAATTTACTTTCAACCGTAGGGACAAGTACCAGTATCCTATCCCCCGGGGAAAAGGTACGGGTCTTGGCTCCACGGTTGTACACTCTCTGCTGTGCTAACTGCGCTTGGGCCAAATGTTCCTTCACGATGGGCATTACCTGTGCAATTCGGTCTTGCATCAGGGCGACATGCTCAATCACACTCCTGTGGGGAGAACTCTCACTTTCCCAAGTTTCCTTGGCAATATCCAACAGCCCTCTTGGGTGTCTCCCATACAGTAACTCAAAGGGGGAGAATCCCGTAGAGGATTGGGGCACCTCCCTAATAGCAAACATCAGATAAGGAAGTAGACAGTCCCAATCCTTTCCATCTCTATCCACCACTTTCTTCAACATTTGTTTTAGGGTTTTGTTGAATCTTTCAACCAGCCCATCGGTTTGGGGGTGATACACAGATGTACGTAATTGCGTCACTTTGAACAATTTACACAGCTCCTTCATAACCCGGGACATAAAGGGTGTACCTTGGTCCGTAAGCAGTTCTTTACAAATACCCACCCGGCTAAACACAAGAGATAGCTCTTTGGCTATGGTTTTGGCCGAGGTATTTCGGAGAGGGATCGCTTCTGGATAACGGGTGGCATAGTCCATTATAACTAATATGTACTGGTGCCCCCTAGCGGACTTGATTATAGGACCTACCAAATCCATGGCGATCCTCTCAAACGGGACCTCAATGATGGGTAGAGGGACCAGCGGGCTACGGAAATGTGGCATCGGGGCCGACCTCTGACACACAGGGCAGGAGGAACAATAATTTTCTATGTCCTTCATCACCCCCGGCCAATAGAATCTCTGTAATACCCTCTCTCGGGTTTTCTCTGTCCCCAGATGACCTCCAAGAATGTGCCCATGGGCCAACTCCAACACCAACTTCCTGTAAGGTTTGGGCACCACAAGCTGCTCAACGGTTTCTTCTGCCCTTTTTGCCACCCGATACAGTAGGTCCTTCTCTACGCTGAAGTATGGGTAAGTGCAGGTATTATCTGGGTTCACTAACTCGCCATCTATTTTCACTACGTTTTCCCGTGCCTTTATTAGGGCGGGGTCTTTCAACTGTTCTGTGGCAAAGTTTTCCCTGTGAACCTCAAGATCAGAAAACTCCACAGACGGTAGGTTTTCGTCTGAGGAGGTGGGCTCCTCTCCAGTTTCTTGAGTCTCCCCTGCCAATACTGATAAGGGAAATTCCGGAGAGTCCTCACCACTCTCAGGGGAGTTCTGGCTATCCCATTCCTGGTACATAGGGGCACCAGTGGGGGGCTCAGGATCATCCCACAGTTCCCAGAACTTCGGAAAATCCCTTCCCACAATGGCGTCATACGGTAACTGAGATACTAAGCCCACTGGATGAGAGAGGGTACCTTTGGGGGTCTCGAAACACACTGTAGTCACTGGATACTCTCGGGTGTCCCCATGCACACAAATAACAGCTACCTTGCTATTCCCAGAGACCTCTGTTTTAACTAACTCAGCCTTTATCAGGGTCACAAGGCTACCTGAATCCAGCAATACCACAACATTTCTACCATTAACACACATTTTGCATAAATGTTTCTCAATTCCTCGAATGGCAGTGCATGCGACTGTCGCACACAGCGACTGACGTCTGCCCATCAGAAAGTCACACTGCATGGGTTCCTCCACAACCGGGCAATTGGCTGCAATATGTCCCGCTTGCCGGCAGCGGTAGCAAACGATCCTTCTTGCCGCCTCTTGAGCCGCTGATTTCCCAGGCTGTTCTCGCCAAACTTGGGGTAGAGCTCCCACCCTCTCACTCTCTCCACCCTTACCCCTTGGAATCCTCTTATCCGCCCCTGGGGATGGTCTGGTCTTAGGGTGGAAAGTCCGAGTGTCTCTGGAAGAGGCCGTCAGGTTCTCTGTAGCCAAGTATTTCTCCACACGATCCACAAGACCATCGGCCGTCTCTGGGTCTCCATGGCTTACCCAGTTTTGGATGGCAGTAGGAAGAGCTCTCAAAAACCGATCCATTACAACACGTTCCACAATCTTTGGTGCGGACAAAGTCTCTGGCTGTAGCCACTTTCTGCTCAGGTGAATGAGATCATACATTTGAGACCTGGGGGGTTTTCCAAGCTGGAAAGTCCAGTTATGCACACGCTGAGCCCGGACAGCCTGGGTGACACCCAGCCTTGCCAATATCTCAGCTTTTAGCATCACATAGTCTTTTGCTTGGTCAGGCTCTAGGTCATAGTAAGCCTTCTGCGATTCACCAGTTAACAGAGGAGCCACCAGTCCAGCCCACTGCTCCTCAGGCCACTTTTCTCTTTCAGCAGTCCTTTCAAATGTGGTCAAAAATACCTCTGGATCATCCTCTCCAGTCATTTTTGTCAATAAACGACTCACCCCAAAGGACGCGGTATTAGTGGGACGGCTTTCCTCACTGGTCTGCGGACGTTGCTGCATTACTGCTTCCATTTGTTGTAGTCTCTGCTCTTGCTTCTGTAACAGGTCTATGAAGCGGGCCTCAGATTGCTGCTGGGCTTGTTGCTGAGCTTCCAGACTCTGTTGGTGAGCTTGCTGCTGGGCTGCAAGGCTCTGTTGATGAGCTTGCTGCTGGGCTGCGAAGTTCTGTTGTTGAGCTGCAAGGCTCTTTTGCAAACCTGCATTTGTCTGCTGTTGATTGGCATTTGCTAGAGCCAGCTGCTTCAGTATCTCCTCCATGCTGGCTTAAAAAAAACTGCCACTGGTTCTCCACCAACTGTGAGGGGGTTAGCTCGGCAGCGGGTGTGTGTGACCCCCGGGATGGGCTCCCCACACAAAAACAGGCCCAGCAAACGGAGGTTGTGGTTTTCAAAATCAAAAAAAAGGTGCGGTTTATTTTCTATTTACAGTGACAAAACACAGCAAAGCCAAAAGAAACATATAAACAAAATAAATCCTGGTCAACTTGACCTCTGACTAGGGATGAGCTTCGTGTTCGAGTCGAACATACGTTCGACTCGAACATCGGCTGTTCGATCGTTCGACGAAGATCGAACGATTTGGGCCGTTCGCGCCAAATTCGAGTGACGCGAACGGCCCACAATGCACTACGCCATCGCAGTGTCATCCAGGCGCTGTGATTGGCCAAGCATGCACTGTGACCCCGCATGCTTGGCCAATCACAGCGCCGGCAGCGAGGAGAGCAATGATTGGCCACAGGCAGGATGCCTGTGGCCAATTATTGCTGAGGGTGTTTAGTACACGCCCCACACTATAAAAGGCCGCCAGCACGGCGGCCTAGTGTAGTGTGTTCCGGAGCAGGGATAGAGCAGCATAGGCAGGGACAGTGACTGTTATTTCTTTCTTGCTTAACCTGGATTCCTTTAGTTTAGGGAAAGAGAAGGATAGGTAGGGAGAGTGTCAGTGTGTTTTGTGCTTGTGCTATAGTGTGCTTAAAAAAAACATTTATTCTAGGGACAGAAAACTGTAGGTAGGGACAGTGTCAGTTTCTTTCACTCTGCAAGTCCTTGTTTCCAGGGACCTGGAAGGACAGTGAGTGAATTGTCCTTGTGCTATATTGTGCTTAAAAAAACATTTATTCTAGGGACAGAAAACTGTAGGTAGGGAGAGTGTCAGTTTCTTTCACTCTGCAAGTCCTTGTTTCCAGGGACCTGTAAGGACAGTGAGTGAATTGTCCTTGTGCTATATTTTGCTTAAAAAAAACATTTATTCTAGGGACAGAAAACTGTAGGTAGGGAGAGTGTCAGTTTATTTCACTCTGCAAGTCCTTGTTTCCAGGGACCTGGAAGGACAGTGAGTGAATTCTCCTTGTGCTATATTGTGCTTAAAAAAAACATTTATTCTAGGGACAGAAAACTGTAGGTAGGGACAGTGTCAGTTTCTTTCACTCTGCAAGTCCTTGTTTCCAGGGACCTGTAAGGACAGTGAGTGAATTGTCCTTGTGCTATATTGTGATTAAAAAAAACATTTTTTCTAGGGACAGAAAACTGTAGGTAGGGAGAGTGTTTTTTTTCTTTCACTCTGCAAGTCCTTGTTTCCAGGGACCTGTAAGGACAGTGAGTGAATTGTCCTTGTGCTATATTGTGCTTAAAAAAAACATTTATTCTAGGGACAGAAAACTGTAGGTAGGGAGAGTGTCAGTTTATTTCACTCTGCAAGTCCTTGTTTCCAGGGACCTGGAAGGACAGTGAGTGAATTGTCCTTGTGTTATATTGTGATTAAAAAAAACATTTTTTCTAGGGACAGAAAACTGTAGGTAGGGAGAGTGTTTTTTTTCTTTCACTCTGCAAGTCCTTGTTTCCAGGGACCTGGAAGGACAGTGAGTGAATTCTCCTTGTGCTATATTGTGCTTAAAAAAAACATTTATTCTAGGGACAGAAAACTGTAGGTAGGGAGAGTGTCAGTTTATTTCACTCTGCAAGTCCTTGTTTCTAGGGACCTGTAAGGACAGTGAGTGAATTGTCCTTGTGCTATATTGTGATTAAAAAAAACATTTTTTCTAGGGACAGAAAACTGTAGGTAGGGAGAGTGTTTTTTTTCTTTCACTCTGCAAGTCCTTGTTTCCAGGGACCTGTAAGGACAGTGAGTGAATTGTCCTTGTGCTATATTGTGATTAAAAAAAACATTTTTTCTAGGGACAGAAAACTGTAGGTAGGGAGAGTGTTTTTTTTCTTTCACTCTGCAAGTCCTTGTTTCCAGGGACCTGTAAGGACAGTGAGTGAATTGTCCTTGTGCTATATTGTGCTTAAAAAAAACATTTATTCTAGGGACAGAAAACTGTAGGTAGGGAGAGTGTCAGTTTATTTCACTCTGCAAGTCCTTGTTTCCAGGGACCTGGAAGGACAGTGAGTGAATTGTCCTTGTGCTATATTGTGATTAAAAAAAACATTTTTTCTAGGGACAGAAAACTGTAGGTAGGGAGAGTGTTTTTTTTCTTTCACTCTGCAAGTCCTTGTTTCCAGGGACCTGTAAGGACAGTGAGTGAATTGTCCTTGTGCTATATTGTGCTTAAAAAAAACATTTATTCTAGGGACAGAAAACTGTAGGTAGGGAGAGTGTCAGTTTATTTCACTCTGCAAGTCCTTGTTTCCAGGGACCTGGAAGGACAGTGAGTGAATTGTCCTTGTGTTATATTGTGATTAAAAAAAACATTTTTTCTAGGGACAGAAAACTGTAGGTAGGGAGAGTGTTTTTTTTCTTTCACTCTGCAAGTCCTTGTTTCCAGGGACCTGGAAGGACAGTGAGTGAATTCTCCTTGTGCTATATTGTGCTTAAAAAAAACATTTATTCTAGGGACAGAAAACTGTAGGTAGGGAGAGTGTCAGTTTATTTCACTCTGCAAGTCCTTGTTTCCAGGGACCTGTAAGGACAGTGAGTGAATTGTCCTTGTGCTATATTGTGATTAAAAAAAACATTTTTTCTAGGGACAGAAAACTGTAGGTAGGGAGAGTGTTTTTTTTCTTTCACTCTGCAAGTCCTTGTTTCCAGGGACCTGTAAGGACAGTGAGTGAATTGTCCTTGTGCTATATTGTGATTAAAAAAAACATTTTTTCTAGGGACAGAAAACTGTAGGTAGGGAGAGTGTTTTTTTTCTTTCACTCTGCAAGTCCTTGTTTCCAGGGACCTGTAAGGACAGTGAGTGAATTGTCCTTGTGCTATATTGTGCTTAAAAAAAACATTTATTCTAGGGACAGAAAACTGTAGGTAGGGAGAGTGTCAGTTTATTTCACTCTGCAAGTCCTTGTTTCCAGGGACCTGGAAGGACAGTGAGTGAATTGTCCTTGTGCTATATTGTGATTAAAAAAAACATTTTTTCTAGGGACAGAAAACTGTAGGTAGGGAGAGTGTTTTTTTTCTTTCACTCTGCAAGTCCTTGTTTCCAGGGACCTGTAAGGACAGTGAGTGAATTGTCCTTGTGCTATATTGTGCTTAAAAAAAACATTTATTCTAGGGACAGAAAACTGTAGGTAGGGAGAGTGTCAGTTTATTTCACTCTGCAAGTCCTTGTTTCCAGGGACCTGGAAGGACAGTGAGTGAATTGTCCTTGTGTTATATTGTGATTAAAAAAAAACATTTTTTCTAGGGACAGAAAACTGTAGGTAGGGAGAGTGTTTTTTTTCTTTCACTCTGCAAGTCCTTGTTTCCAGGGACCTGGAAGGACAGTGAGTGAATTCTCCTTGTGCTATATTGTGCTTAAAAAAAACATTTATTCTAGGGACAGAAAACTGTAGGTAGGGAGAGTGTCAGTTTATTTCACTCTGCAAGTCCTTGTTTCCAGGGACCTGTAAGGACAGTGAGTGAATTGTCCTTGTGCTATATTGTGATTAAAAAAAACATTTTTTCTAGGGACAGAAAACTGTAGGTAGGGAGAGTGTTTTTTTTCTTTCACTCTGCAAGTCCTTGTTTCCAGGGACCTGTAAGGACAGTGAGTGAATTGTCCTTGTGCTATATTGTGATTAAAAAAAACATTTTTTCTAGGGACAGAAAACTGTAGGTAGGGAGAGTGTTTTTTTTCTTTCACTCTGCAAGTCCTTGTTTCCAGGGACCTGTAAGGACAGTGAGTGAATTGTCCTTGTGCTATATTGTGCTTAAAAAAAACATTTATTCTAGGGACAGAAAACTGTAGGTAGGGAGAGTGTCAGTTTATTTCACTCTGCAAGTCCTCGTTTCCAGGGACCTGGAAGGACAGTGAGTGAATTGTCCTTGTGCTATATTGTGATTAAAAAAAACATTTTTTCTAGGGACAGAAAACTGTAGGTAGGGAGAGTGTTTTTTTTCTTTCACTCTGCAAGTCCTTGTTTCCAGGGACCTGGAAGGACAGTGAGTGAATTCTCCTTGTGCTATATTGTGCTTAAAAAAAACATTTATTCTAGGGACAGAAAACTTAAGGTTTTGAGAGTGTCAGTTTATTTCACTCTGCAAGTCCTTGTTTCCAGGGACCTGGAAGGACAGTGAGTGAATTGTCCTTGTGCTATATTGTGATTAAAAAAAACATTTTTTCTAGGGACAGAAAACTGTAGGTAGGGAGAGTGTTTTTTTTTCTTTCACTCTGCAAGTCCTTGTTTCCAGGGACCTGGAAGGACAGTGAGTGAATTCTCCTTGTGCTATATTGTGATTAAAAAAAACATTTTTTCTAGGGACAGAAAACTGTAGGTAGGGAGAGTGTTTTTTTTCTTTCACTCTGCAAGTCCTTGTTTCCAGGGACCTGTAAGGACAGTGAGTGAATTGTCCTTGTGCTATATTGTGATTAAAAAAAACATTTTTTCTAGGGACAGAAAACTGTAGGTAGGGAGAGTGTCAGTTTCTTTCACTGTGAAAGTCCTTGTTTCAAGGGACAGAGAAGGACACCTGAAGGTAGCCCTTATTGCTTTTTTCCCATCTCCCTGCAGGCCATCTATTAGAATGTCTGGAAGGCAAACAAGGAGAGGCAGACAGTCAGGAGGCAATAAAAGAGGGCAAGCAGGCTCTGTGTCTGGGGGCAACAGTGCTGGTCGTGGACGCGGTGCATTGTCATCAGCACATGGCCATGGGACACGCTTGTCCTTCTTTTCGGCAGCTGGACATGTTGAGCCACATCATGCCGAAGACTTGGTAGAGTGGATGACCAAGCCCTCCTCCTCCTCCTCATCCTCTCTCACCCAGGCTCAGGGTACTGGAAAAGCAGCTGCCAAAGCGTCGTCTTCCCTGGTATCAATGTCAGACAAATCATCAGTCACTCCTTCCCTAGACCCACCATGTCCTCCTCCTGAGGAGTCCCCCGAACTGTTTCAGCACAGTGTTGGGTACATGCTCCAGGAGGATGCCCAGCGTTTCGAAGGGTCTGATGATGAAACCCAGCTAGAGGAAGGCAGTAGCGTGAGAGCAGACAGAGGGGATGCTCAAGAAGGACACCAATCTGGCAGTCATGTTCCAGCAGCTGCAGCATACTGCCAGATTGGCTCCAGTGAAGAGGAGGGAGGGGATGATGAGGTCACTGACTCCACGTGGGTGCCTAATAGGAGAGAGGAGGAGGAGGAGGATGAGGAGGAGGCACATCTCCAACGAGGCAGGATGCCCTTTGGTGGCCAGCGTAAGGGCAGTACACCGACGGAATCACACCGCAGAGCTCCGCCTGTGCAGGGCGCTGCCTCTGCCCGTCATTCAAAAAGTTCTTTGGTGTGGGCCTTTTTTGAGGCTAGTGCATCAGATCGCACAGCTGCTGTTTGCAACATATGTCTCAAGCGTATATCGCGTGGCCAAAACATCAGCCGCTTGGGTACCACATGCCTGACCAGACATATGTTGACCTGCCATGCAGCTCGTTGGCAAGCCTACCTCAAAGACCCACACCAAAGAACAAAGCGGACCTCTCCTTGCACCGCATCAGCTGGGATCTCCAACCCCACTATAACTTCAGTCCTCTCTGAAACATGCACTGAGAGGAATGAAGGTGTAGAATTAGGTGTGTCACAGCCAAGTACTTGCGCCCACTCTGCTAGCAGTACACCGACGTCCGATTCTAGCAGGCAAATTTCCCTGCCCCAGCTGCTGGACCGTCGAAAGAAGTTCACTCCCAGCCATCCACATGCCCAGCGGTTGAATGCTAGCTTGGCTAAATTGCTAGCGCTTCAACTGCTGCCTTTTCAGTTGGTAGACTCGGCCCCCTTCCGTGAGTTTGTGCAATGTGCAGTTCCTCAGTGGCAGGTTCCCAAACGCCACTTTTTCTCACGGAAGGCTATTCCGGCTCTCTACCGGCATGTGGAAGGCAATGTCTTGGCCTCGCTGGACAGGGCGGTCAGCGGTAAGGTGCATATTACCGCTGACTCATGGTCCAGCAGGCATGGACAGGGACGTTACCTTTCTTTCACGGCCCATTGGGTCACTCTTTTGGCAGCTGGGAAGGATTCAGGACAAGGTGCAGTAGTGTTGGAGGTTGTCCCACCGCCACGCCTCCAAAATGCTACTACTGGTTGTGACACACCTCTCTCCTCCACCCCCTCCTCTTCTTCTTCCTCCATGGCCTCTTCCTGTGGTTTGTCCTATGAACCAGCGGTGCTCCGTAGCCGTTCACGGGGCTACGCAAGTACGCAGGCAAAAAGATGCCATGCCGTGCTTGCGCTGGTGTGTTTGGGGGACAGAAGCCACACTGGGGCAGAGGTCCTGTCTGCTCTGCAGGGCCAGGCCGAGAGGTGGTTGACGCCACGCCAGCTTAAGCCAGGAATGGTGGTTTGCGACAATGGCACCAACCTCCTCTCCGCCCTCCGACAGGGACAACTGACCCATGTGCCCTGTGTGGCTCACGTCCTTAACCTGGTGGTGCAGCGCTTCTTGGGCAGGTACCCGGGCTTACAGGATGTCCTGAGGCAGGCCAGGAAAGTCTGTGTGCATTTCCGCAGATCTTATAATGCCAGTGCTCGCCTGGCTGAGCTGCAAAAGGAGTTGAACCTGCCCAAGAACCGCCTTATATGTGACATGCCCACCAGGTGGAACTCAACGTTGGCCATGCTGCAGCGGCTGCACACGCAGCAGAGGGCCATCAATGAGTACCTGTGCGACTACGGCACCAGGACAGGGTCAGGGGAGCTTGGTTTTTTTTCTCCACGCCAGTGGGGCATGATCAGGGATGCATGCACTGTCCTGGCACCATTTGAGGAGGCCACGAGGATGGTGAGCAGTGACAGTGCATGCATCAGTGACACTGTACCTCTTGTCCACCTGTTGGAGCACACGCTGCGTGGAATAATGGACAGGGCACTTGAGGCAGAACAGAGGCAGGAAGAGGAGGACTTCCTTGCCTCTCAAGGCCCCCTTTACCCAGACAGTGTTCCTTCTGTCCCACCCATCGCACAGGAAGAGGAGGAGGAGGAGGAGGAGGAGGAGGAGGAGGAGGATTGTGTCAGCATGGAGGTGGAGGCTGGCACTCAGCATCATCAGCAGCAGTCTTTTAGGGATGATTTACAGTCCCAAGAAACCAGTGGACTTGTACGTGGCTGGGAGGAGGTGGCTGCGGATCATGTCGTCCTTAGTGACCCAGAGGACTCCGGAGCGAATGCCTCAGCAAACCTACGCTGCATGGCCTCCCTGATCCTGCAAAGTCTGCGGAAGGATCCTCGTATTCTTCGGATCAAGGAGAGGGACCATTACTGGCTGGCCACTCTCCTTGATCCACGGTACAAGGGTAAGGTTGCGGACCTTATGTTACCGTCGCAGAGGGAGCAGAGGATGAGACAACTCCGGGAGGCCTTGCAGAAAGGTCTGTGCAACGCGTTCCCAGAGACTGGGAGGTTGCAAACTCCTGGTCCTGGACAACGAGTTGCTGAGGCTTCGGCCAGTCAAAGAAGGAGCGGTGGGGAAGGTGGCCGTCTGACCGATGCGTTCAGACAATTCTTTAGTCCGCAGCCCCAAAGTATGATCGGTTCCAGCAACCATCGCCAGCGTCTGATAAACATGGTGCAGGAATATCTAGGGGCAAGGTCAGACTTGGACACCTTCCCCACCGAAAATCCTCTGGCTTACTGGGTCTTGAGGATGGATCACTGGCCAGAGCTTGCACAGTATGCAATTGAGCTACTGGCCTGTCCTGCATCCAGCGTTCTTTCGGAACGCACATTCAGTGCTGCTGGAGGATTTGTCACGGATCACAGGGTGCGCCTGTCCACCGACTCGGTTGATCGACTGACTTTCATCAAGATGAACCAGTCTTGGATCACCACCAGCTACCACACACCTGATGCTGATATAACAGACTAATTGATTTTAACATGTCACATCCCTTCAAGACTGATGCTGATGCTGAGTGCCTGTGCTGTTATGTTGACTGGCTATCCTCCTCCTCCGAGTCCTCAATGATACGATTGATGATGATAGCTTGTAAGATCATTTTTGTTTATGGGTGCCGCCACCAGTGCCTAACGCCCAATTTTTCAGCCCCTGTTTAACAGGGGCGTGTAATTACAATTTTTGAAGCAATACTTTGCAACAGGGCTCATTGCTGTGCTCCAAGTACAGTATCTGTGAGGAGTTGCAGTGTTGCGCCACCAGTGCCTAAGGCCCAATTTTTCAGCCCCTGTTTAACAGGGGCGTGTCATTACAATTTTTGAAGCAATACTTTGCAACAGGGCTCATTGCTGTGCTCCAAGTACAGTATCTGTGAGGGGTTGCAGTGTTGTGCCACCAGTGCCTAAGGCCCAATTTTTCAGCCCCTGTTCAACAGGGGCATGTAATTACAATTCTTGATCTAATAATTCACAGCAGGGCCCATTGCTGCACCCACCAAGAGTAACTGTCAGGGCTTACAGTGTTGTGGCACCAGCACCACCATCAAAGGCCCAATTTTTACTACCACTGTTCAACAATTATATGTAATTAAAATTCCTGATATAATAGTTGACAGCAGGGCGTTCCAGCACCAACCAAGAGTAACTGTGAGTGCTTACAGTGTTGTGCCAACACCAACAACTAAGGGGCCTATTTCTGCAGAGTATATACGGCAGGTCCCTACTTTCAAACATCCAACTTACAAACGACTCCTACTTGCAAACGCAAGAAGACAACAGGAAGTGAGAGGAAATCTACCACTAGGAAGGAAAATTCTCTCCTGTAAGAATAAATATGGGAGAAAGGTGTCTCCTCTGTACTGATGCTTTATCAGCAATCCTTGTTTCAAGAAAAACACCACATTTCAAAAACAGTTGTCATTGGGACGGAAAGTGAGGTGAAATGTTCTGAACAGGGGCACAGACAGCAAAACAAATGTTACAGGGGTGATAACCCTTACCTATGTTTTCCAAAAAGTTTAAAAATAGATTTTTGGTCTGGAGCTACACTTCAACAATGTACCTGTTCAAAATTACAAACAGACTCTACATAAGAACAAACCTACAGTCCCTGTCTTGTATGCACCGCCTGTATAGGGCTGTTCAGAGTATATAGGGCCTTTTTTATTTTATGTGCGGGGTTCCCCTTAATATCCATACAAGACCCAAAGGGGCTGGTAATGGGCTGGGGTAGGGGGGGGGGTCATGGGGTAGCTATGCCATTTTTCTTAAAGAATTTCATCCATATTACCGGGACCAGACATTACATTAAAGCCGCAAGCAGTTTTAAATGGCTTTTTTTTCCTTTAGAAGTGTCATTTTGTGCAGGGACAGTTCTAAACACGGGAAACACGTGGCACTTCACAGGCATACTTTAGACACCCCCCAGGTACGATATTTAAAGGAATATTTGACTTTTTTTTTTCACTTTATGCATCATTAAAATGACTGCTCCCGAAAAACGACCGTTTTTAAAACTTCTTTTTGCATTGATACATGTCCCCTGGTGCAGAACCCGGGTTCCCAAACCCTTTTTAGGACAATAACATGCATAATAGTTGTTATAATTAGCACTTTAGAATTCGAACGTTCGCATCCATTGTATTTAATAGGGTTCTAATGTTCGTTCGAACTTTCGGTCCGTTCGCGGGTTCTGGTGCGAACCGAACCCGGGGGTGTTCGGCTCATCACTACCTCTGACTAAACATACAGGTTTCCTAACTAACAACTGGGATCAGCCTAGTGCTGTCCTAGTCCCTAAGTCCCTGGTTTTAAATGTCCAAGCAAATAGCCACACAGGCTTTTTCTCACCGCACAGGGGTTCACTCTCCCTAGACAGTCCACACAGGTCTGGTTCCAGGCATGAGCTAACATCTAATGAAGCTGGGAGTTCTTATAGAGGCCTAAATGAGCTGACAAGCTTCAGCTGGCCTCATCAACTCCCTGCCTGCACGACGCCCAGCCCTCTCCCTAGAGGTATGAGTCATCCATGAGCCCACTAGCCTTAGCTGGGCTTATACAACTCTCCACCTAGTTGTATAAGTCGGCGTAAAGCCTGAATCTGGGCGAAATATATCTACCCCCCTGGATGCAACCAGGTGACTTTACCTTCCTGCTGTCACAATATATATTTTTTTTTTTTTTTTTTTTGTAGGCATGAAGAGTTGTGGGAGCGATAGGTAGCTCCGGGTGAAGAAGTGTGTAAGACCCCCTGCCCCTTTTTTTTTTTTTTTTTTTTTATTCTTTATTTTTTTATATTTTTTCTTTTTTTTTTTTTTTAATCGGGAAATATCGTCCGACCTGGATTGCAGGGTGGACGGGATGGAAACTCGATCTAAACTGACGTGTGTGGTGGAAAGGGATAGAGAAATCGGTGAGTAGCCGTTTGACTACTGGAGGAGGTGAGTGGCTGGTGTGCAACCACTCGTCGAACGCTCGCAGCGCTTGCAAGTTGCGAGGAACAAATGCCTTGAGGAGACGAAAGAAGAAGAGTTTGTGACTTTCGAGTGTGTGGGGATGGCCGTTTCGTGATGAAACGGGAGTGGTAAGTAATGCGTGTGTATAGCGGCTTGGGGTTCGAATCATTGTGGCCGATGCTACGGCTGGATTCGTAACGTTCTGAGACGTTCGACGTTGTATCGGAGGTATGGGTCGGAGCTGCTTAGAGCCGGGTATGTGACTGCGAACGAATTGGTTGTTTCAGCCGAGGATCCGAAACTTGGAGCCGATGCTACGACTGGATTCGGATCGGTTAAAGAAGTTTACTGCTGAAGATCGGAGCGGTATGCGCCGGTGGTGCGACTGTGACTCGACCGATTGAAAATGCCATAGAGCCGAAAAATTGAGCCGCTGCTACGACTGAATTCGGATCAGCTCGAAAGTTCGATGTTTGTGGACCCGAGCCGACGAGCCGGTGGTGCGACTGGGCCCAGATCGGCCATGTTAGCGGAGGATCCGAACCTTTGAGCCGATGCTACGACTGGGTTTGGATCGGATAGGAGGGTCTGTTGCTAGAGATCCGAGTCGATTGAGCCGGTGAAGCGACTGGACTCGGATTGCTTGGGAATGCCATTGGTTCGAAAGTTTGAGCCTATGCTACGACTGAATTCGGATGGTTTAGCGGTTCGATGTTTGTAGGTCCGAGCCGATGAGCCGGTGGTGCGACTGTGCTCGGAACCAACGTGGATGCCAGAGATCCGAATCTCTAAGCCGATGCTGTGCCTGTATACGGGCTGATAACGGGTGCAGGGCGGGGACTTGAATTTCCCGGGTCCGAATCGTAGCGCCGGAGATACGGCTGGACTCGGACGGGTGTTCGTTGTTTCGAAGTTGAAGGGGCTTGTGATTGTCGAGGGTCCGGCCTGTAGTGCCGATTGTTAGCGACAAGAGCCGGCCCAGACTGTTTGGTGTATGGTGTAAGTAGGAGGTGTGGGGCATCAGTAAGGTGAAGGGAGAGTATCGTAGGAGGTGTAGGGCATCAGTGACTAGGGATAAGGAAGTGCAGTGTGGGATACCAGTCCGACGACTGGGTATCGGATGTGCGACTGAGGCGAGAGCCTTGCGAGCTGTGAGTAATTGGTACAACAGCTCTGAGAGCCGTAGTGTCTGGACGGACCGTTACCGGTAGCAACGTGGGTGTGACAGGGTACGAAAGACAACTAGACTGGTCGATAAACATACGATGCAGACGGAAAACACGGGGTTATGAACCGTGTGATTTTGAAAAAGAAGAAACGTGTACCGGCGCTACGATTCGTACGAACGGTAACGGCCGGTCCTACCTGCGACCGCGAGCGGGGATACGATCAACTGCGAGCGAAGCTGGAAGGTACGAAAGCAACTACAAGGACGTTGCGAGTCGTAAGGCGTCGGCTGATGACGACAAATACCGCGCACTACAGCCGACGCTGACCCTCGTGGATGGTCTGTATAAGTACCCCTCGAACTCCTCCCATAATTTCAGGCCAGCATACTAGCCTTCCTATATATATATATATACTGTATACAGTTTAGCTAGATCTCACTGCAGAGTGTTCCTGGTATACTGTTCCTAATATACTACAGGCAGGCAGTTGATTCAGTTAGCTGCAATATATTCAGTTTACTGTATCCTGTGCACAGTGTGCAGCTAGATCTCACTGCAGAGTGTTCCTGTTGTTCTGTTCCTAATATACTACAGGCAGGCAGTTGATTCAGTTAGCTGCAGTATATTCAGTATACTGTGCACAGTGTGCAGCTAGATCTCATTGCAGACCGTTCATGTTGTTCTGTTCCCAATATTCTACAGGCAGGCAGTTGTTTCAGTATACTGCATCCTGTGCACAGTGTGCAGCTAGATCTCACTGCAGACTATTCCTGTTGTTCTGTTCCTAATATACTACAGGCAGGCAGTTGATTCAGTTAGCTGCAGAATATTCAGTATACTGTATCCTGTGCATAGTGTGCAGCGAGATCTCACTGCAGACCGTTCCTGTTGTTCTGTTCCTAATATACTACAGGCAGGCAGTTGATTCAGTTAGCTGCAGTATATTCAGTATACTGTATCCTGTGCACAATGTGCAGCTAGATCTCACTGCAGACCGTTCCTGTTGTTCTGTTCCTAATATACTACAGGCAGGCAGTTGATTCAGTTAGCTGCAGTATATTCAGTATACTGTATCCTGTGCACAGTGTGACGCTAGATCTCACTGCAGGCCGTTCCTGTTGTTCTGTTCCTAATATGCTACAGGCAGGCAGTTGATTCAGTTAGCTGCAATATATTCAGTGTACTGTATCCTGTGCACAGTGTGCAGCTAGATCTCACTGCAGACCGTTCCTGTTGTTCTGTTCCTAATATACTACAGGCAGGCAGTTGATTCAGTTAGCTGCAGTATATTCAGTATACAGTGCACAGTGTGCAGCTAGATCTCATTGCAGACCGTTCATGTTGTTCTGTTCCTAATATTCTACAGGCAGGCAGTTGTTTCAGTATACTGCATCCTGTGCACAGTGTGCAGCTAGATCTCACTGCAGACTATTCCTGTTGTTCTGTTCCTAATATACTACAGGCAGGCAGTTGATTCAGTTAGCTGCAGAATATTCAGTATACTGTATCCTGTGCATAGTGTGCAGCTAGATCTCACTGCAGACCGTTCCTGTTGTTCTGTTCCTAATATACTACAGGCAGGCAGTTGATTCAGTTAGCTGCAGTATATTCAGTATACTGTATCCTGTGCACAGTGTGCAGCTATATTTCACTGCAGACCGTTCCTGTTGTTCTGTTCCTAATATACTACAGTCAGGCAGTTGATTCAGTTAGCTGCAGTATATTCAGTATATTGTATCCTGTGCACAGTGTGCAGCTAGATCTCACTGTAGACCGTTCCTGTTGTTCTATTCCTAATATACTACAGGCAGGCAGTTGATTCAGTATGCTGTATCCTGTGTGCAACTAGATCTCACTGCAGACCGTTCCTGTTGTTCTGTTTCTAATATACTACAGGCAGGCAGTTGATTCAGTTAGCTTCAGTATATTCATTATACTGTATCCTGTGCACAGTGTGCAACTAGATCTCACTGCAGACCGTTTCTGTTTTTCTGTTCCTAATATACTACAGGCAGGCAGTTAATACAGTATACTGTATCCTGTGCACAGTGTGCAGCTAGATCTCACTGCAGACCGATCCTGTTGTTCTGTTCCTAATATACTACAGGCAGGCAGTTGATTCAGTTAGCTGCAGTATATTCAGTACATATATACATTCCAGCTTTGTATATATATATATATATATATATATATATATATATATATATATATACACACTGTATCCTGTGCAGCTACATCTCACTGCAGGCCATTCCTGGTGTACCTATTCAAATACATTACAAATACATCAAATACAGTATGTCTGGAAGGCAAACAAGGAGAGCAGACACTCACAGACCACTAAAAGAGGGCAACTAGGCTATGTGTCTAGAGCCAACAGTGCTGGCCGTGGACACGGTGCATCCTCAGCACGTGGCCGTGGGGCACGCTTGTCCTTTTTTTTGTCAGCTGGCCATATTGAGCCACAACATGCAGAGGAGTTGGTAGAGTCGATGACCAAGCCGTCCTCATCCTCCTCATCCTCTGTCACCCAGGCTCAGAGTACTTTGGCTGCCAATGCAGCTGCCAAAGCAGCCTATTCCATTGGCTCCAGGTCATCAGTTACTCCTTCCCTAGCCCCACCATCATGCACGGAGGAGTCTCCCGAACTGTTCGACCACAGTGTTGGGTTAATGCTGCAGGAGGATGTGCAGCGTTTTGAAGGCTCCGATGATGGTACCCAGCTTGAGGAAGGCAGTAACGTGAGCCCAAAGAGAGGGGTGCCCAAAAAGGACAAAAAACTGGCAGTCATGTTCCCCCAGCTGCAGCATACTGCCAGGTTTGCTCCAGTGACGAGGAGGGAGGGGATGATGAGGTCACTGACTCTACGTGGGTGCCTGATAGGAGAGAGGAGGAGGAGGAGGAGGCACATTTCCAATGAGGCAGGATGCCCTTCAGGGGCCAGCTTAAGGGCAGCCAACCGACTGCATCACACCGCAGAGCTCCGCATGTGCAGGGCGCTGCTGACTCTGCGCGTTTTTCCAAAAGTTCTCTGGTGTGGGCCTTTTTTGAGACATGTGCAGCAGATCGCACCATTGCTGTTTGCAACATATGTCTGAAGCATATCAAGCGTGGCCAAAACAGCAGCTGCTTGGGCACCACATGCTTGACCAGACATATGTCGACCTGCCATGCAGTCCGTTGGCAAGCGTACTTAAAAGACCCACACCAAAGAACAAGGCGGACCTCTCTTTGCTCCTCATCAGCTGGGATCTCCAACCCCACTATACCTTTAGTCCTCTCAGAAACCTGCACTGAGAGGAATGAAGGTGTAGAATTAGGTGTGCCACTGCCAAGTACTTGCGGGCAATCTGCTATCGCTACACCAACGTCCGAAAATTTCCCTACTCCAGTTGCTAAACCGGCGAAAGAAATTCGCTCCCAGCCATCCACATGCCCAGCGGTTGAATGCTAGCTTGGCTAAATTGCTAGCACTCCAACTGCTGCCTTTTCAGCTGGTAGACTCTGCCTCTGAATTTGTGGAATGTGCGGTACCTCAGTGGCAGGTTCCCAAACGCCACTTTTTTTCACAGAAGGCGATTCCGGCTCTCTACCGGCATGTGGAAGGCAATGTCTTGGCCTCGCTGGACAGGGCAGTCAGCGGTAAGGTGCATATGACCGCTGACTCATGGTCTAGCAGGCATGGACAGGGACATTACCTATCTTTCAGGGTGCACTGGGTGACTCTGCTGGCAGCTGGGAAGGATGCAGGACAGGGTGCAGTATTGTTGGAGCTTGTTCTGCCACCACGCCTCCAAAATGCTACTAGTGGTGATTCTGACACACCTCTCTCCTCCACCCCCTCCTCTTCCTCCATGGCCTCTTCCTCTATAGATTTGTCCTCGGAACCAGCGGTGCTCCGTAGGTGTTCAAGGGGCTACGCAAGCACTCAGGCAAAAAGATGCTGTGCTTGAGCTGGTGTGCTTAGGGGACAGGAGCCACATTGGGGCAGAGATTCTGTCAGCTCTGCAGGGGCAGGCTCAGAGGTGGTTGACGTCACACCAGCTTCAGCCAGGAATGGTGGTTTGCGACAATGGCACCAACCTCCTCTCCGCCCTCCAACAGGGACACCTGACCCAAGTGCCCTGTTTGGCTCACGTCCTTAATTTGGTGGTGCAGCGGTTCTTGTGCAGGTACCCGGGCTTACAGGATCTCCTGAGGCAGGCCAGGAAAGTCTGTGTGCATTACTGCTGGTCATATAATGCCAGTTCTCGGCTGGCTGACCTCCAAAAGGAATACAACCTGCCCAAGAACCGCCTAATCTGTGACATGCCCACCAGATGGAACTCAATGTTGGCCATGCTGCAGCGGCTGCACATGCAGCAGAGGGCCATCAATGAGTACCTGTGCGACTATGGCACCAGGACAGGGTCAGGGAAGCTTGGCTTTTTTTCCCCACGCCAGTGGATCATGATCAAGGATGCATGCACTGTCCTGTCAGCATTTGAGGAGGCCACAAGGATGGTGAGCAGTGACAGTGCATTCATCAGTGATACTGTCCCTCTTGTCTACCTGTTGGAGCACACGCTGTGTGGAATAATGGACAGGGCACTTGATGCAGAACAGAGGGAGGAAGAGAAGGACTTCCTTACCTCTCAAGGCCCCCTTTATCCAGACAGTGTTCCTGCAGGCCCACCGATCACACAGGAAGAGGAGGAGGAGGATTGTGTCAGCATGGAAGTGGAGCCTGGCACTCAGCATCAGCAGCAGTCTTCAAGGGATCGTTTGCAGTCCCCAGAAACCCATGGACTTGTACGTGGCTGGGAGGAGGCGGCTGCGGATTATGTCGTCCTTAGTGACCCAGAGGACTCCGGACCGAATGCCTCAGCAAACCTACGCTGCATGGCCTTCCTGATCCTGAAAAGCCTGCAAAAGGACCCTCGAATTTGTGGTATCAAGGAGAGGTATCATTACTGGCTGGCAACCCTCCTTGATCCACTTTACAAGGGTAAGGTTGCGGAACTTATCCAGCCCTTGCAGAGGGAGCGGAGGATGAAACATCTTCGGGAGGCCTTACAGAAAGGTTTGTGCAATGTGTTTCCAGAGCCTGGGAGGTTACAAATTCCTGGTCCTGGACAAAGTTTTGCTGAGGCTTCGGTCAGTCACAGAAGGAGCGGTGGAGAAGGTGGCCGTCTCAACCGATGCATTCAGACAATTTTTTAGTCCGCAGCCCCAAGGACTGATCGGTTCCAGCAACCATCGCCAGCGTCTGATTTACATGGTGCAGGAATACCTAGGGACAAGATCAGACTTGGAGACCTTTCCAACCGAAAATCCTCTGGGTTACTGGGTCTTGAGGATGGATCACTGGCCAGAGCTTGCACAGTATGCAATTGAGATACTGGCCTGTCCTGCATCCAGCGTTCTTTCGGAACGCACATTCAGTGCTTCTGGAGGCTTTGTAACCGATCACAGAGTGCGCCTGTCCACCGACTCGGTTGATCATCTCACCTTCATAAAAATTAATCAATCTTGGATCACCAGCTACCAAGCACCTGATGCCGATGTAACCAAATAATTTTTTTATGAATGTGAGATCCCTTCAAGACTGCCTATGCTGATGCTGAGTGACTACCTTGTTATGCTGAGTGACTATCTTATTCCTCCTCAATGTTCATGTTGATAGCTTGTAAGAACATTTTTGGTTCTGGCCTTCTGGGCACCACCATCAGTGGCTAAGGCCCATTTTTTTTGCCCCTGTTTAACAATTTTTGCTGTAATATTTTGCAGCAGGGCTTGTTCCTGTGCTCAACTAGAGTATCTGTGAGGGATTGCAGTGTTGTGGCACCAGCACCAGTGCCTAAAGCCCAATTTTTCTGCCCCTGTTCAACAGGGGCGTGTAATTACAATTTTTGCTGTAATATTTTGCAGCAGGGCTTGTTCCTGCGCTCAGCTAGAGTATCTGTGAGGGGTTGCAGTGTTGTGGCACCATCACCAGTGCCTAAGGCCCAATTTTTCTGCCCCTGTTCCACAGGGCCGTGTAATTACAATTTTTGCAGTAATATTTTGCAGCAGGGCTTGTTCCTGTGCTCAACTAGAGTATCTGTGAGGGGTTGCAATGTTGTGGCACCAGCACCAGTGCCTAAGGCCCAATTTTTCTGCCCCTGTTTAACAGGGGCGTGTAATTACAAATTTTGATCTAATATTTCACAGCAGGGCCCGTTCCTGCGCCCACCAAGAGTAACTGAGGGCTTACAGTGTTGTGGCAACACCACCACACTACCACAAAAGGCCCAATTTTTCTGACCCTGTTCAGCAGGGGCATGTAATTACAATTCTTGATATAATATTTCACAGCAGGGCCCGTTCCAGCGCCCACCAAGAGTAACTGTGAGGGCTTACAGTGTTCTGGTACCACCAACACCTAAGGCCCAACTTTCTGCAGAATATATAGGGCAGGCCCCTACTTTCAAACATACAACTTACAAACGACTCCTACTTACAAGTGAAGGGAGACAACAGGAAGTGAGAGGAAATCTACCCCTAGGAAGGGAAATTCTCTCCGGTAAGAGTTAATATGGGAAAAAGGTTTCTCCTTCACTGATGCTTTATCACCAATCCTTGTTTCCCTAAAAACCCCAAATTTTCTAAATTCAATTGTCATTGGGACAGAAAGTGAGGTGAAATCTTCTGAAGAGGTGCACAGACAGCAAAACAAATGTTACAGGGGCGATAACCCTTCCCTATGTTTTCCAAAAAGCTTACAAATTGATTTTTTGGTTGGAGCAACACTTACAAAATGTACCTGTTCCAAATTACTAACAGATTCAACTTAAAGCGGAGCTCTGCCGGAAAAAAAAATATTAAAAGCCAGCAGCTACAGCTACAGCAGCTGCTGGCTTTTAATATTTGGACACTTACCTGTCCTGGAGTCCAGCGACGTCCGCAGCAGAGGACGAGCGATCGCTCGTCGCTCTGCTGCTCCCTCCGCCATCCTCGCTGAGGGAACCAGGAAGTGAAGCCCTGCGGCTTCATGCCCGGTTCCCTACGACGCATGCGCGAGTCACGCTGCACCGTTCTGATTGGTGCTCCTGTGTTCTGGGAGCCGAGTGTCTCCCAGAACACCAAGGGAAGTCTGCGGGAAGTGACGTAACTCCCGCAGATTCCCGGAGAGAGCACTCCCGGATGTGGGTGAAAATACCTGTCTTAGACAGGTATCTTCACCCCCCTCCCCCCTTAAAGGTGTCAATTGTGACACCGGAGGGGGGGAGGGTTCCAAATAGCAAAAGTTGCTATTTAGGGTGGAGCTCCACTTTAAGAACAAACCTACAGTCCCTGTCTTTCTTGGGACCGCCTGTATACTGCTGTTAAGAGTATATAGGGCCTGGGGGCCCCACGCCTTTTATTTTTTTAATTTGGGTGCAGGGTTCCCCTTAATATCCATTCAAGACCCAAATGGCCTGGTAATGGGCTGGGGGGTTAGCCATGCGGTTTTTCTCAATCATTTTCATCCATATTGCCTGGACCCGACATTACATTACAGCCGCAAGCAGTTTTAAATGACTTTTATTCCTTTAGAAATGTCATTTTGTGCAGGGACTGTTCTAAACATGGGAAACACGCGCCACTTTACAGGCATACTATAGACACGCCCCGGGTACAATATTTAAAGGAATATTTCACTTTTATTTTTTCACTTTAAGCATCATTAAAATTACTGCTCCCAAAAAAACTGCCATATTTGCATTGATACATGTCCCCTTGGGCAGGACATGGGTCCCCAAACCCTTTTTAGGACAATAACTTGCATATTAGACTTTAAAATTAGCATTTTTGATTTCTCACGTTCGAGTCCCATAGACTTTCATTAACGGTGTTCGAAAGTTCGCGCAAACTTTCGGTCCGTTCGCATGTTCTGGATGCGAACCGAGGGGGGGGGGGGGGTTCTCAGCTCATCCCTATTTGGCAGTATTAAGCTTTATTACTGTTCTGTGCTGTACTTTTAGTGACCTTGCTACTGTTTATGCTGATCTGTATGCAAAGTGTCATTTTCTGCCTAGTCCTTTTTATTAATCACCCTGTGTGCAAAATTGTGTTCTTACCATTGCTAATAAGTTTCTATGCGTACAGTGCTGTGAAAAAATATTTGCCCCCTTCCTGTTTTTTTATGTTTTTGCATATTTGTCACACTTACAGTAAATGATTCAGATCATCAAACATATTTTAATATTAAACAAAGATAACCCAAGTTAATACAAAAGGACGTTCTTAAATGATGAATTCATTTATTAAGGGAAAAAAGCTGTCCAAACCTGCCTGGCCATATGTGAAAAAGTAATTGCCCTCTAAACCTAATAACTTGTTGTGCCAGCCTTGGTGGCAGCAACTGCAATCAAGCATTTGTGATAACTGGCAAAGAGTCTTTCACATCACTGTGGAGAAATTTTGTCCCACTCTTCTTTGCAGAATTGTTTTAATTCAGCCACATTGGAGGGTTCTTGGGCATGAATGGCCTGTTTAAGGTCATGCCACAGCATCTCAATCAGATTTAAGTCCGGATTTTGACTAGGCCACTCCAAAACCTTAATTATTATTTTTTTGAGCCATTCAGAAGTGGACCTGTTGGTGAGTTTTGGATCATTGTCCTGATGCATAACCCAAATGCGCTCGGGCTTGAAGTCACAAATTGATGGCCAGACATTCTCCTACAGGATTTTCTAGTAGAGCGCATAATTCATGGTTTCATCAGTTATGGCAAGTCATCCAGGTCCTGAAGCTGCAATGCAGCCCCAGACCATTACACTACCACCACCATGTTTGACTGTTGGTATGATGTACTTTTTATGAAATGCTGTGCTAGCATTACACCAGATGTAATGGGATGCAAGCCTTCCAAAAAGTTAAACTTTTGTCTCATCAGTCCACAGAATATTTGCCCAAAAGCTTTGATAATCAAGATGATTTTTTGGCAAATGTGAGATGATTCTTTGTGTTCTTTTTGGTCAACAGTGGTTTTTGTCTTCGACCTCCCCCAGTCTCTTTGTTATTGTTGACAATAAGACATCACTGGTTAGGCTCTACCCAACATGTTTCCTGTCAGACAGCGTCATCAGGGAAACAGGAACACTATGACCTAAAATATTACATATATTTATGACATATAATACTGCCATTACATCCCCATTATAAAATATAATAGCAAAAAGATTACATACTGTATTATAGTCCCTTGTACTGTCTGAGGCAGACATTCTTGTACTTTGCATGGCCACAGGAATGCACTTTTGGCACACAACAGGTGCACAAGGACACGCGCTAGCTCACAGGTGCGCCCCAGAATGAGCATGCGCACAGTTACACGCATTCTCAGCACAGTTTTGTGCCAAATAGCCTTTATAAGAAAGCCAGTCACTCTCTGCAATTGCTGGTTGATCTTCAGCTCTTGTTCCAGTGATCCCCTTGCTTCTGTGAATTCCTGTTACCGACCCATAATAATGAATGAGCCTGCTCTCCTCCAGTGATCAGACTTGTCCTGACCCCCCTCACTGGAAAGCTTAGCGTACTGCTGTTTCTCCTCCCCCCAGCTCTTATGCAGCTGAGAACAGAGGGAAAAGGTGTTTAGCGTTTTATTTTTTATATCTATACACAAATGTTTTGTCTTAATCCTAATGGGTTGTTTTACAAGGTGAATGTTTACATACACTTTAATGGTTTTTGGTTATACTAATGTTACATGATAAATAAATTCCCACGTTACCTATAAAATCCCTATTGTATATCAGTGACGGCTGGTGCTCAAAATTTTTGGGGGGGCGCAAACTGAAAAAAAAAAATCAATTGCCGCCACTGTGCCCATTAAACGCAGCCACTGTGCCCAAACACCACCAGTTTGCCCCCTCAAATACAGCCAGTTTGTTTCCATATACAGCCAGTTTGCCCCCTCAAATACAGCCAGTTTGTTTCCATATACAGCCAGTTTGTCCCCATATACAGCCAGTGTGCCCCCATATATATATAACCAGTATGCCCCCATATATACAGCCAGTGTGCCCCCCATATACAGCCAGTGTGCCCCCATATACAGCCAGTGTGCTCCCATATACAACCAGTTTGTCCCCATATATAGCCAGTTTGTCCCCATATATAGCCAGTGTGCCCCCATATACAGCCAGTGTGCCCCCATATACAGCCAGTGTGCCCCCATATATACAGCCAGTGTGCCCCCATATACAGCCAGTTTGTCCCCATATATATAGCCAGTGTGCCCCCATATACAGCCAGTTTGTCCCCATATATATAGCCAGTGTGCCCCCATATAAAGCCAGTGTGCCCCCATATACAGCCAGTTTGTCCCCATATATATAGCCAGTGTGCCCCCATATTCAGCCAGTTTGTCCCCCATATACAGCCAGTTCCCCCCAAATGCAGCCAGTTTGTCCCCCATATACAGCCAGTGTGCCCCCATATACAGCCAGTGTGCTCCCATATACAACCAGTTTGTCCCCATATATAGCCAGTTTGTCCCCATATATAGCCAGTGTGCCCCCATATACAGCCAGTGTGCCCCCATATACAGCCAGTGTGCCCCCATATACAGCCAGTGTGCCCCCATATATACAGCCAGTGTGCCCCCATATACAGCCAGTTTGTCCCCATATATATAGCCAGTTTGCCCCCATATACAGCCAGTTTGTCCCCATATATATAGCCAGTGTGCCCCCATATACAGCCAGTGTGCCCCCATATACAGCCAGTGTGCCCCCATATACAGCCAGTTTGTCCCCATATATATAGCCAGTGTGCCCCCATATTCAGCCAGTTTGTCCCCCATATACAGCCAGTTCCCCCTAAATGCAGCCAGTTTGTCCCCCATATACAGCCAGTTCCCCCCAAATGCAGCCAGTTTGTCCCCCATATACAGCCAGTTTGTCCCCCATATACAGCCAGTTCCCCCCAAATGCAGCCAGTTTGTCCCCCATATACAGTCAGTTTCCCCATATTCAGCCAGTTCCCCCCAAATGCAGCCTGTCCCCCCCCCCAGCCCTGCACTTACCTTCCTCGGTCCGCGCCGTCCTCGATGTGTTCTCCCGCCCTCGATGTCGCTTCAGCCAATCAGGTTACCGGTAACCAGATCCGGTGAACCTGATTGGCTGAAACCTCCACAGTCTTCTCCAAGGAACGCACCCCCGTGCGTACCTGGGAGGAGTTTTTGGAAGCAGAATACAGCGTGAAAGCTGTATTCGGAAAGCCTATCAGAGCCGCTGGCTCTGATAGACACTTCCAGAACACACCCACCAGCGGCCGCCGCTCTAATTCATATGGCCGGCGCTCACCAGGAGGCTGGCCATATAAATAGTGGGCAGCGCGGCAGCGGTGACAATACATAGATTCATGCAATGCATGAATCTGTCTATTGTCTTTCAGTGGCGGTGCAGGAGCGAGAGGGGGCGGCGCTCCGGCGCCCTCTATGGACGCACCACCACTGTAGGCACCGCCACTGTTGTATATACTTTCTAACCAAACGATTGTTGAAGCATTACTTTCTTGCATGGCCTTAATGAAAGCTGCACCAGTTTCTGGGATAATGCGACCTAGCAAGCTCATATATTCCTGTCTTGAATTTGAAATCTTCAAAGCTTCTTCCTGTTGCCAGGAAACAAAGTGTTGCTATTATTCTTTGCTCAGCTGTAATGCTTTGTCTCAAGACCTTATCCTTATTTCTTATGAGGGATGACGCTCAGTAGCAGCTGAAAGGCCTCATCAGGCACCCGTAAATAGTTCCAAAAATCATCTGGATTATTCTCCATAAGGTCTTGTAATATCTTCATGTGAGAATATTTCTCATAGTTCCTCAGCCATTGCTTGGTCCATAACATTCTCCTTTTGATTCTGTTGTTCTGTTCATGTTGTATTGCCATATTGCCAAGCATTGCTATGGCAATGGTCCTCTCATTCACCTAATCCATAAAGTATAGAAAGATATCAGGATGCCAACGAAAAGGCAAAGAAAGCTCTTTTGATAACGGACGCTCTTTCCCCAGGAGAGAGCCCAGGTGGAGAGTAGGGATGAGCCGAACACCCCCCTGTTCGGTTCGCACCAGAAAATGCGAACAGGCAAAAAATTTGTTCGAACACGCAAACACCGTTAAAGTTTATGGGACACAAACATGAAAATTTTAAAGTGCTTATTTTAAAGGCTAATATGCAAGTTATTGTCATAAAAAGTGTTTGACATCACGGGGTGGGGTCACCCGTCCTTATCATAGGGAACCCCGGGGGATCCCTATGATAAGGACGGGTGACTCCGCCCACTCTTATGCGTCATGGGGGTTTCGTTTCTGCTGGAGGGGGGAGACTGCAGCGTGGAGAATGGATCATCGTTGGACATCGACGGGATTACATCGCTGGAATTTTTATTTTATTTTAAATAAAGGTCCAACGGTGTCTGTGTGTTTTTTACAAATTTTTACACTTTCTTTGTGAAATGGTAGGGGTAAAATGTACCTTGTTACCAATTCACATAGGGGGGAGGGGCGGGATCTGGAGTTCCCCTTTGTTAAAGGGGGCTTCCAGATTTCGATAAGCCCCCCGCCTGCAGACCCCCACAACCACCGGGCAAGGGTTGTGGGGATGAGGCCCTTGTCCTCATCAACATGGGAACAGCCTCCCCATGTTGAGGGCATGTGGCCTGGTACGGTTCAGGAGGGGGCGCTCTCTCTTCCCCCCTCTTTTCCTGCGGCCTGCCAGGTTGCGTGCTCGGATAAGCGTCTGGTATGGATTTTTGGGGGGACCCCACACCATTTTTTTAAAAATTTTGGTGTGGGGTTCCCCTTAAAATCCATACCAGACCTGAAGGGCCTGATATGGAAGGGTCTGGTATGGATTTTTAGGGGGGACCTCACGCCATTTTTTTTATTTGGTGCGGGGTTCCCTTTAATATCCATACCAAACCTGAAGGGCCTGATATGGAATTTGGGGGGACCCACCCCCACGTTTTTTAATTTTTTTATTATTTTGGTTCGGAGTTCCCCTTAATATTCTTACCAGACCCAAAGGGCCTGGTAATGGACCGTGGGGGGGACCCCTGCCGTTTTTTTCAATGAGTTTGATCTGTATTGCCAGGGAGCAGACAATTCATTATAGCTGCGAGTTTTAAATTACTTTTTTCCTTAAAAAATGACATTTTGTGCAGGGACAATTCTAAACACGGGAAACATGCGCGACTTTACAGGCATACTTTAGACACCCCCAGGTATGAAATTTAAAGGAATATTTCACTTTTATTGTTTCACTTTAAAGTGGTTGTAAACCCACATTTAGTTTTTTTTTTCCCCCCACCTGTAAGAGAAAGGCATAATGAGCTAGTATGACTAGCATATTAGCTCATTATGTACCACTTACCTTAGATCGGGGCCCCCGAAGCCGTCCGCGTCCCTCCATCTAGCCGCATCCATCGCTGCGGCGATAGCCGGAAGGTTACTTCCGGGTATCGCCGCTGCAGCCAATCACAGCGCCGCTCCGGCGCTGTGATTGGCCGGAGCGGCGGTGACGTCACTCTGCGCATGCGCGCAAGAGCCGTCACAATCGGCTACGCCCAGCTATTGCTGGGAAGTAGCCGATTTTGTGAATGGGATTAACCCCATGAATGCGCCGTTCTCTACGGCGCGCATGCGCCGTAGACACGGAGCAATGTCATTTATACTAAATATCTCCTAAACCGTGTAGGTTTAGGAGATATTTCTTGCACCTACAGGTAAGCCTTAATCTAGGCTTACCTGTAGGTGCAAGTTGAAAAAGTGGGTTTACAACCACTTTAAGCATTATTAAAATCACTGCTCCCGAAAAAACAGCATTTTTTTTTAATTGATACATGTCCCCTGGGGCAGGACCCGGGTCCCCAAACACTTTTTATGACAATAACTTGCATATTAACCTTTAAAATTAGCACTTTTAATTTCTCCCATAGACTTTTGACGGGGTTCCGCGGCTTTTTGAATTTGCCGCGAACACCCTAAATTGTTCGCTTTTCGCTTTTCGACTTGAACATAAAGCTCATCCCTAGTGGAGAGGTCAAATAGATTTAATCACTTCCTTTTAATGTGATTAAATCAAAAGATAAATTGATTCAATTATGTTCATTGAACGGTTTCTCCTTCAAAATGTGGTCACTACATGAGGGTAGTATCATAAGCTCTGCTGAACGATTTTTGGTTTTTCATATGTGAGTTTGAATTTTTTTTCATCTAGTCACTTGCCGACCATGTACTGTACATTTTTGATATTGCATTTCTGGGTAGGGGGCGTGCATGCCCTGTGCTGGGTTTCGTCACAACACATGCCAATCACCGGGTCCCAGCCAGTGATTGACCGCTGGCACCCGGCAATCAGCTCTGAGCTTTCCTGAACACAGTTCTATGAGTGTACACAACACAGAGCTGTGTTCAGTGACAGGGGATCTCATTGTTTTTTATTCCCAAGCAGGGAATGAAAACAAATAGATTCCCAGTAAAAGCAGCACATTGTACACACGTAAACACTTGTTAGGCACATATTTAACCCTTTGATTGACCTAGAGGTTAACCCCTTCCTACCCAGTGTCATTTCATATGTTTAGGCCTGATCACTGTAATAATGGCACTGGTGATGTCAGTACCATTTAGTTCCCACAAAGTGTCAGTTAGTGTCCGATTGCCTGCCGTCCGGCTATAAGTCGCTGATGACCACCATTAAATTTGCAGTATATATACAGTCATTTGTAGACGCTATAACTTTCACGCAAACCAATCAATATACAATTAGGCCCCTTTCACACGGGCTTGTCCGTGTACGGACTCCGCTTTGCTCAGCAGGGATCAATAGTAAGTGCTGTGAAAATGTGGAACAGACTCCCTGCAGAGGTGGTTCTGGCCAGCTCAGTAGATTGCTTTAAGAAAGGCCTGAATTCTTTCCTAAATGTACATAATATAACTAAGTACTAACAGTTATAGGTAAAGTTGATCCAGGGTAAATCCGATTGCCTCTCGGGGGATCAGGAAGGAATTTTTTCCCCTGCTGTAGCAAATTGGATCATGCTCTGCTGGGGTTTTTTGCCTTCCTCTGGATCAACTGTGGGTATAGAATTGGGTATATGGGATTGTACGATATTTTTTATTTTATTTTTTTATTTTTTTATGGTTGAACTGGATGGACTTTGTCTTTTTTCAACCTGACTAACTATGTAACTATGTAACTATGTAATATGCTGATCCCTGCTGAGCAGGCAGATGACAGGTTCATCTATGCTCACTGTGCGGAGATGGACCCGTCAAAGCCCCGCTGTCCTCTATGGAGATCGGATGAAAACGGACCGCCTGTCCGTTTTCATCCGATCCTATATGATCCGATTCCCCAGACGAATGGAAAATAGGGTTTCCATCTGTCTGGATTTCAGGATCGGATTGGATAGCGGCGGATGTCAGCGGACATGTCACTGCTGACATCTGCCACGCCATAGAGGTGCATGGAGCGTCCCATCAGGTCCGCCTTAAAAACTGACAGGCAGACCTGATCGCAAAGGGGTGTGAAAGGGGCCTTATTGGGATTTTTTTTATCAAAGGATGTTTCTTTTTTATGGGCTATGTTTCATAGCAGAAAGTAAAAATATATATATTTTTTTAATTGTCTGTCTTTTTTTGTTTATATAATAAAAAGAAAAAACGCAGAGGTGATCAAATACCACCAAAAGAAAGCTCTCTTTGTGGGGAAAAAAATTATATAAATTTTGTTCGATTGCAGCGTTGCATGACAGCGCAACTGTCAGTTAACCACTTGCCTTTCCTGAAAATTTACCCACCCCTTCATGACCAGGCCATTTTTTGCTCTACGGCACTGCGGTATTTTAACCATTTAAGGACCGGACCATTACGTAGCTTAATGACCAGAGGTGTTTTCACAATTTGGCACTGCGCTGCTTTAACTGGAAATTGTGCGGACATGCAATGTTGTACCCAAACAAAATTTGCGTCCTTTTCTTCCCACAAATAGAGCTTTCTTTTAATGGTATTTGATTGCCTCTGCGATTTTTATTTTTTGCGATATAAACGGAAAAAGACCGAAAATTTTGAAAAAAAAATAGGATTTTTATAACAGCTTACCTGTAAAATCCTTTTCTTGGGAGAACATCACGGGACACAGAGCGGCATAGTCATTACTATGTGGGTTATATAGATTACCTTCAGGTGCTGGCACTGGCAACTTCCAAACCGGAAGTACCCTCCCCTATATAAGCCCCTCCCATCCGGGAGCACCTCAGTTTTGTAGCAAAGCAATAAGTGTCCCCAAAAGAGGGGTGGGAGCTCTGTGTCCCGTGATGTACTCCCAAGAAAAGGATTTTACAGGTAAGCTGTTATAAAAATCCTATTTTCTTTCTCGTACATCACGGGACACAGAGCGGCATAGTCATTACTATGTGGGACGTCCCAAAGCAATGCCCAATGAGGGGGGGGGATACACCATACATAAGCTGAGCGCTATCAGACATGAGGATCTTTTGCGGCCTGCAACACACTGCGCCCAAAGGCGACATCCTCCTGACTTCTAACGTCCACCTGGTAGAACCTAGTAAACGTGTGTACTGAAGACCATGTTGCGGCCTTACAGATTTGAGCCAGGGAGGCCTGGTGATGCACTGCCCATGAAGTTCCAACTGCTCTCGTGGAGTGCGCCCTAACTTTGAACGGAGGCGGTCTCCTTCTCAAGCTATAGGCTTGCATTATGACCTGTCGAATGCACTTGGCTAAAGTAGATTTTGACGCTGCCTGACCCTTTCTGGAGCCTTCCGGCAGAATAAACAAAGTATCCGTTCTGCGAATCTGAGCAGTGGCTTTTAGATAAGCTTTAACTGCTCTTACTACATCCAAAGAATGCAATAACTTTTCCTCTACCGAACTAGGTTTGGGGAAAAAGGAAGGAAGAACCACATCTTGGTTCAAATGAAACCTCGATACCACCTTAGGAAGAAAGGCTGGATGAGGACGTAACACTACTCTGTCCTTATGGATAACCAGATATGGCTCTTTACAGGACATAGCGGCTAATTCCGACACTCTTTTAGCCGAACAAATGGCTACTAGAAAAATCAATTTCCTGGTGAGAAGAACCAAGGAAATGTGCTGTAATGGTTCAAATGGTTGTTTCTGTAGAACCGACAGAACCAGGTTTAAGTCCCATGGACATATGGGAATATTAACCGGAGGGCTAATACGCATCACTCCTTGTATAAAAGCTTTGACTAGTGAATGCGAAGCCAAGGGCCTTTGAAAAAAATATTGACAAGGCCGAAATCTGACCCTTGATAGTACTCAAGGCAAGCTTCCTATCTACAGCCCACTGTAGGAAGTCCAGAATCCTACCTATTACGTACTTACGTGGATGCCATTTCTTGGCCTCACACCACGCAATGAATGCCTTCCAGATTCTATAGTAGATCTGCCTGGATACCGGCTTCCTGGCATTGATCATGGTAGATACCACAGGATTAGAGAGCCCTCTCTTTTTTAGAATGTGGGCTTCAATAGCCAGGCCGTCAAACCTAGGGCTGGTAAGGAAGGATGGTATATCGGTCCTTGCGAAAGCAGGTCCGAACGATGTGGGAGGGTCCAAGGACTCCCCACAGACAATTTTACAATCTCCGCGTACCATGCTCTTCGGGGCCACGCTGGAGCCACCAGAATCACTGGTTTCTTTTCTACCCTGATTCTGCGGAGTAATCGAGGTAACAATTGTGGCGGTGGGAATGCATATATCAGCTTGACCTGATCCCAAGGGAACACTAGGGCATCCGAGCCGCAAGCTAGGGGATCCCTTGTCCGAGAGACAAATCTGTTCACCTTTGCGTTGAATCTGGATGCTAGCAGATCTACATCCGGTGTCACCCACCGTTGACATATTGTCCGGAAAACCTCGTGGTGAAGGGACCATTCCCCTGGGCATAATTGCTGGCGACTTAGAAAGTCCGCCTTCCAATTCTCCACTCCTGGAATGAATACCGCGGATATGGCTGGGACATATCTTTCTGCCCATTTCAGGATGTAATTTACTTCCCTCTGGGCTGCACGACTCCTGGTGCCACCCTGATGATTGATATATGCCACTGCTGTGGCATTGTCTGATTGAATTCTGACAGGGGACCCTTGGAGTTTGGATGTCCATGCTACTAGGGCATACCGGGCTGCTCGTATCTCTAAGAGATTGATGGGCAGGGCCTTTTCTGCATCCGACCATCTGCCCTGGAGAGACCATTGCTCCAGTACTGCTCCCCAGCCTATAAGGCTGGCATCCGTAGTGACCACCTTCCAAGAAATCGGACTGAAAGATTTCCCTTTTTCCAGATTCTGGAGAACCAACCACCAACGGAGGCTCTTGCGAACGGAAGGGGACAAGGACATTGGTAAGTCTAGGGCCTGAACTTTTTTGTTCCAGGCTGACAGTATGGCCCTTTGCAAATTCCTTGAATGGAATTGACCGTAGGGTACTGCTTCAAATGATGCCACCATTTTTCCCAGCAGCCTCATGCACAGGCGTATGGACGGCTGTCTTTTTGTACCCACTAGGTGGATCAAATCTCTCCAAGACAACACCTTTTCTTGAGGCAAGAATATTTTTCTCTGGCCTGAATCCAGCCTTAGCCCCAAGTATTCCAGACTTTTGACTGGTTTTAGGGCTGACTTGTCTCGGTTGATAATCCAACCGTGAGATTCCAGATACTTGATTGTCTTGTGAACGACCACTTCTAGTTTTTTCACTGAGAGGTCTATCAGCAACAAGTCGTCTAGATATGCCATTATCGTTACACCTTGTGTTCTTAGATTGGCCAATAATGGGGCCAGGATTTTTGTAAACACCCGTGGTGCTGTGGCCAGACCGAAGGGTAAGGCTCTGAACTGAAAATGGCGCCCTTCTACTGCAAAGCGTAGACATTTTTGGTGGACTGGAAAGATGGGAATATGCAAATAAGCATCTTTGATGTCGATCGAGGCTAACCATTCCTCCCCTTGTAGGGCAGCGGCCACCGATCGGATCGACTCCATCCGGAAAGTCCTGATATGTAGGAACTTGTTTAGCCCTTTTAGATTTAATATGGGCCTCACGTCCCCGTTTGGCTTCCGGACTGTAAAGAGGTTTGAGTAAAACCCGAACCCCCATTCCTCCAGGGGAACCTCCATAATTACTCCTTGGAGCAATAGTTGTTCTAGTGCCAACAGGAGGGATCCTCTCTTCCGGGGATCCCTTGGCACGTTTGACCTTATAAAATGGGAAGGAGGAGAGTCTTTTAACTCCAATTTGTATCCCAGACTTACTGCGGAGAGCACCCATCTGTCTCTGATCGTGTCCCGCCAGGTCTCTGCGAACAACTGGAGTCTATGTCCCAGGGACTGGAGAGGCAGGCCTCTTAAAAGAGGGACCTCTAACTCTGTTTTTAACCGGCAAGAGTGTACTTTTACCGCTGGAAATTTTCTGGATATATTTGTCCAGGTCTTCCCCGAATAAGCGTTCACCATGAAATGGGAAGCTAACCAGCAATTTTTTACAGGGAGCTTCAGCAGACCAGTTCTTGAGCCATAGAAGCCTACGCATATGTACTACAGACAGCGTAAGGCGGGAGGCCTGATGGATTGAATCCTTGATGGCGTCAACCGCAAAGCATAAGGCTCTAGGTAGATCAGCTAGGGCAAGAGCCTGCTGATCTGGCAAGTCCCTTAAGACCTGTTTCAACTGATCCTTCACTGCTTGGCAGACCCCAATAGATGCCACTGCTGGTTGTGTCACCAAGCCTGCTGTAGAGAAAGCAGATTTTAATAAGGACTCCAATTTTTTATCTATTGGGTCCTTGAACATTTGGACATTATCCACTGGACATGTCAGTGATTTATTCACACAAGAGATGGCTGCGTCCACTGTAGGGACCCTCCATTTTTTGATGAACTTATCCTCCATGGGATAGACCACCGGAAATCTCTTGGGGGGAGTAAATATTTTATCAGGATGTTCCCAATCCTGGTAAATGAGTCCTTCCAGTAAAGGATGGATTGGAAAGGAACAAACAGTCTGGGGAGCTTTTAGCGACCCCAACGAGGAGACAGAAGTGGCTGATGGTTCCGCAAGGGGCATTTGAAATGCTGATCGGACCATATCAGTCAGAGACTGAACCCATAATCTTTCAGCATGTGACGCTGAAAATGGTTCTTCCACTGTTGATTCCTCTACAACAGAATCAACCTCATCCTGATCCCCTTCAGGTAGGTCGATCCCTGTATGGGACTGTTGCTCTGCTAACAGGCACTCTGAGGGAGGAGACGGAGATTGGGCGCGCTTTCCCTCTGACAGGGAAGCAGCGATCAATGTTGTCAATCTCTCTTCCAGTCCTCCCAGAGTTGAGGAAAAAACCTCCTCTGTTACATACACAGGAGCAGGTGAACTGAGGACAAGCACAGTACCAGGTACTCCTGAGGGTGCTCTACGGTCACTAACCTCTGATTTTTCAGGGGAGGTTGGTGCAGCTGAAGCATGCCCAAGATCCTCAGAGCCCGATGGAGACCCCCTTAGCTTCCTGGAATTCTTAGTTCCGGAGCCTTTAGACGGCATATTCCTAAGCCCAAAGCTGAGGTATTCCAGCCGCAATACACCACTTACTGACAATAGTCTAGCACAATTGCTGCTATATAAACAGTTGGTGTCTACTAATGTGCCTTTCTATGGGGATGCCTGCATCAACCGCCTACTGTATGCCTTTCTTTAATGTTGCCAGCTCTGTTTCTCCATAACCAGCTGACAACAGCTAATGTGCTTTTTGTATCATGCTGGGACGCCCGCACATGCGCAGAAGCGCCGCGGCGTGCACAGAGCGTCATCCACCCAGCTCCGCCCCTTTTTCCGGCCCACCTCTATAAATAGAGGTGCGTGCACATGCACGCGCGCGGGCACGTGTGCCTTTGGCGCTCTTTTTTGAAAGGAACTAGGACAGAAGCCAGGGCCCTGTTTGCCACAGGGCCGGAGGATGGATGAGCATTGCAACATGGCAGCGGAGACAGTTTCCCATTCAGAGGACTCACCATCTGCCTGGATTTTGATTTGGAAGAAAAAATCCATATGACAAGAAAACAACGTTCCACAGCGGCCTCTAGTGGTTTAACACAGGTACCGCGGTTTCCATTTTTTTTTTTTTCTTGACCACTCTTAAAATTATTATTTTTTTTAGCAGTTACAGGCATGCACAGATATTTAGCGGGAATACCGTTAGGTAACAGGCAGAAAGACATATTAGGCTTGGGGGTCCCCTCAATAGAACCAAGTTCCTGAGAGGCCCCCACTTACCTTTTCCTCGACGCAGGACTCTGTTTGGACCACAGAAGCCCAAACTTCACCTATCACGGCAGGCATTGTAATTAAACCTTCAGGGACCGGGTTCCCAAGGATTCCACTCCCCTGGACCTGTATAGCACCCTGCACAGAAAACATCTTGGTCGTGGGTATGACCAGAGCTCTGGATCCCAGGGTCCAGCCCTCCTAAGAGAAGCATTACAGGCAAAACCTTGCTCTTCTCTGCAAGGCCCGGGTACCGACCGTTTAGCTATGAAGCTTTTTTGGTCGGATCCGGAATAGCTTACTGAGGCCCAAAAGAACCTGTACGCAAGCTCAGTGAAAAACACATGTTACTTCTTGGCCAACACCTTAGACACTGGCAAAAAACTGAGGTGCTCCCGGATGGGAGGGGCTTATATAGGGGAGGGTACTTCCGGTTTGGAAGTTGCCAGTGCCAGCACCTGAAGGTAATCTATATAACCCACATAGTAATGACTATGCCGCTCTGTGTCCCGTGATGTACGAGAAAGAAAACATATTTTCTACTTTTTGTTATAAGAAAAATCGAATAAACTAAATTTTAGTCATACATTTAGGCCAAAATGTATTCAGCCACATGTCTTTAGTAAAAAAAATGTCAATAAGCGTATATTTATTGGTTTGCGCAAAAGTTATAGCGTCTACAAACTAGGGTACATTTTCTGGAATTTACACAGCTTTTAATTTATGACTGCCTATCTAATTTCTTGAGGTGCTAAAATGGCAGGGCAGTACAAAACCCCCCAAATGACCCCATTTTGGAAAGTAGACACCCCAAGGAAATTGCTGAGAGGCATGTTGAGCCCATTGAATATTTTTTTTTTGTCTCAAGTGATTGAATAATGACAAAAAAATTAAAAATTACAAAAAGTTGTCACTAAATGATATATTGCTCACACATGCCATGGTTATATGTGGAAATACACCCCAAAATACATTTTGCTGCTTCTCCTGAGTACGGGGATACCACATGTGTGGGACTTTTTAGGAGCCTAGCGGCGTGCGGGACCCCGAAAACCAAGCACCGCCTTCAGGATTTCTAAGGGCACAAATTTTTGATTTCACTCCTCACTACCTATCACAGTTTCGAAGGCCATAAAATGCCAAAATAGCACAAAACCCCCACAAATGACCCGATTTTGGAAAGTAGACACCCCAAGCTATTTGCTGAGAGGCATGGTGAGTATTTTACAGCTCTCATTTGTTTTTGAAAATGAAGAAAGAAAATATATATATTTTTTTTTTTTCAAATTTTAAAACTTTGGGACAAAAAGCGAAATCTGAAAAATGCTCACCATACCTCTCAGCAAATAGCTTGGGGTGTCTACTTTCCAAAATGGGGTCATTTGGGGGGGTTTTGTGCCATCTGGGCATTCCATGGCCTCCGAAACTGTGATAGGCAGTGAGGAGTGAAATCAAAAATTTACACCCTTAGAAAGCCTGAAGGCGGTGCTTGGTTTTTGGGGTCCCGTACGCGGCTAGCCTCCCAAAAAGTCTCACACATGTGGTATCCCCGTACTCAGGAGAAGCAACAGAATGTATTTTGGGGTGTAATTCCACATATGCCCATGGCATGTTTGAGCAATATATCATTTAGTGACAACTTTGTGCAAAAAAAATTAAAATAAAAAATAAAATGTCTTTTTTCCGCAACTTGTGTTAACATAAAAAATATTCCATGGACTCGATATGCCTCTCAGAATATAGCTTGGGGTGTCTACTTTCCAAAATGGGGTCATTTGGGGGGTTTTGAGCTGTCCTGGCATTTTATATACAACATTAGGAAGCTTACATCCACTCTTCTAACTACTTGAAGACAAAGCCCTTTCTGACACTTTTTGTTTACATGAAAACATATATTTTTTTTGCAAGAAAATTATGTTGAACCCCCAAACATTATATATTTTTTTAAAGCAAAGGCCCTACAGATTAAAATGGTGGGTGTTGCATTTTTTTTCCACACAGTATTTGCGCAGCGATTTTTCAAACGCATTTTTTGGGGAAAAAATACACTTTTTTTAATTTGAATGCACTAAAACACACTATATTGCCCAAATGTTTGATGAAATAAAAAAGATGATTTTAGGCCGAGTACATAGATACCAAACACGACATGCTTTAAAATTTCACACAAACGCGCAGTGGCGACAAACTACATACATTTTTAAAAGCCTTTAAAAGCCTTTACAGGTTACCACGTTAGATTTACAGAGGAGGTCTACTGCTAAAATGACTGCCCTCAATCTGACCTTCGCGGTGATACCTCACATGCATGATGCAATTGCTGTTTACATATGACGCCAGACCGACGCTTGCGTTCGCCATTGCGCAAGAGCAGGGCGGGACAGGGGTGCTTTTTTTTTATTATTAATTTTGCTTTTTTATTTTATTTTTAAACCGTTCCTTCCATATATATTTTTTAATCATTTTTATTGTTATCTCAGGGAATGTAAATATCCCCTATGATAGCAATAGGTAGTGACAGGTACTCTTTTTTTGAAAAAACTGGGGTCTATTAGACCCTAGATCTTTCCTCTGCCCTCAAAGCATCTGACCACACCAAGATCAGTGTGATAAAATGCTTTCCCAATTTCCCAATGTCGCTTTTTATATCCGGGGGGGGGGACATTCCCTCCCACTGCTTGGTAAAAGCAGTCCAGAGGCTAATTACCCGCTAGGATTGCTTTTACATGAAAGCCGGCCGCTGTCTGAAAAGAATGATACCAAGATGATACCTAAACCCACAGGCATCAATCTGGTATAACCATTCAAAGTCCAGCAACATACCAGTACGTTGCTGGTCCTTGTTGGACATGTATTGTAATTTTTTTTTTTCATGCAGCCTGTTGGCTGAACGAAAAAAAGAGATTGATCGGTGGGTATGCCCACCATTAGAATACCTCCCTTCATCCACCCACTTCTAATGATGGGCATACATGCACCATTTATATATGCCGAAGCATGGGGGCATCTCAGGGAATGTAAAAATCCCCTATGATAGCAATAGGTAGTGACAGGTACTCTTTTTTTGAAAAAACTGGGGTCTATTAGACCCTAGATCTTTCCTCTGCCCTCAAAGCATCTGACCACACCAAGATCGGTGTGATAAAATGCTTTCCCAATTTCCCAATGTCGCTTTTTATATCCGGGGGGGACATTCCCTCCCACTGCTTGGTAAAAGCAGTCCAGAGGCTAATTACCCGCTAGGATTGCTTTTACATGAAAGCCGGTCGCTGTCTGAAAAGAATGATACCAAGATGATACCTAAACCCGCAGGCATCAATCTGGTATAACCATTCAAAGTCCAGCAACATACCAGTACGTTGCTGGTCCTTGTTGGACATGTATTGTAATCTTTTTTTTTCATGCAGCCTGTTGGCTGAACGAAAAAAAGAGATTGATCGGTGGGTATGCCCACCATTAGAATACCTCCCTTCATCCACCCACTTCTAATGATGGGCATACATGCACCATTTATATATGCCGAAGCATGGGGGCATCTCAGGGAATGTAAAAATCCCCTATGATAGCAATAGGTAGTGACAGGTACTCTTTTTTTGAAAAAACTGGGGTCTATTAGACCCTAGATCTTTCCTCTGCCCTCAAAGCATCTGACCACACCAAGATCGGTGTGATAAAATGCTTTCCCAATTTCCCAATGTCGCTTTTTATATCCGGGGGGGACATTCCCTCCCACTGCTTGGTAAAAGCAGTCCAGAGGCTAATTACCCGCTAGGATTGCTTTTACATGAAAGCCGGTCGCTGTCTGAAAAGAATGATACCAAGATGATACCTAAACCCGCAGGCATCAATCTGGTATAACCATTCAAAGTCCAGCAACATACCAGTACGTTGCTGGTCCTTGTTGGACATGTATTGTAATCTTTTTTTTTCATGCAGCCTGTTGGCTGAACGAAAAAAAGAGATTGATCGGTGGGTATGCCCACCATTAGAATACCTCCCTTCATCCACCCACTTCTAATGATGGGCATACATGCACCATTTATATATGCCGAAGCATGGGGGCATCTCAGGGAATGTAAAAATCCCCTATGATAGCAATAGGTAGTGACAGGTACTCTTTTTTTGAAAAAACTGGGGTCTATTAGACCCTAGATCTTTCCTCTGCCCTCAAAGCATCTGACCACACCAAGATCGGTGTGATAAAATGCTTTCCCAATTTCCCAATGTCGCTTTTTATATCCGGGGGGGACATTCCCTCCCACTGCTTGGTAAAAGCAGTCCAGAGGCTAATTACCCGCTAGGATTGCTTTTACATGAAAGCCGGTCGCTGTCTGAAAAGAATGATACCAAGATGATACCTAAACCCGCAGGCATCAATCTGGTATAACCATTCAAAGTCCAGCAACATACCAGTACGTTGCTGGTCCTTGTTGGACATGTATTGTAATCTTTTTTTTTCATGCAGCCTGTTGGCTGAACGAAAAAAAGAGATTGATCGGTGGGTATGCCCACCATTAGAATACCTCCCTTCATCCACCCACTTCTAATGATGGGCATACATGCACCATTTATATATGCCGAAGCATGGGGGCATCCTCCCGCACACATATGGTCAGACTTTTCCACGGGCAAGACTCTGTCGGAATTTCCACCGTATGTACGGGGCATTAGGAGCAAAATTGCTCCTCCGCTCCTCCGCCCCTGTTGCCCCCATGCTTCGGCATATATGCTTCTTTTTTTTTAACTGTGGTGGGGAAATCACCTCCTACAGCACTGGAGTCGCAGGGATCAGGCCTGTCTCTGCGAACGCTGCAGTTATGTGTGTTGTGTTTTGTAAGTGACAGTGATCGATCGATAGTGCACTTGGGTGGCCTGGGCTGGACGGAGGGGCAAAACGCAGGTGCTAGCAGGTATCTGGGCTGATCCCGCTAACACTGCGTTTTTGGGAACCCTAAACTGCTGGCGACGCTAGTATAGATCTGATCAGATCAGATATTGATCTGTTCAGATACTATACCACTAAGGGAGGTGTATGCTTCACACGTGGGTGTTAGCGTTACTGGCACTAACCTGACGCTGCCTGGGGCGACGCAGACCCTCTCTGACGCTAAAACCTAATTGATATCACCCGCCGGGCGATCAGGGGGTTAAACCTTTATTGGGTTATATACGGCGGGTGCCCTGACACTATAAAAAGCAAACTAACTAACCAGCGTCACCCGTAACACTTATATGGTGATCACTGGTGAAAGGGTCAACTAGGGGCAATCAAGGGGTTAAACATTTATTAGGTAATATATGGGGGTACCTGACGCTATATAAAAACCTGACGGGGAACCTAAATAACAAAATAACTAACTGGCTAACCAGTGTCACCATTAACACTTATACGGTGATCACTGGTGAAAGGGTTAACTAGGGGCAATTAGGGGGTTAAAACCTTTATTAGATAATATATGGGGGTACCGGACGCTATAAAAACCTGTGGCGAACCTAAAAAAAATAACTGACTACCTAGCGGCACCAGCATAACTAATACAGCGATGAGAAAAACGATCGCTTAGTGACACTGGCAAAATGGGGTGAAAGGGTTACCTGGGGGGCAATCAAGGGATTAAACCTTTATTAGGTAATATATGGGGGTACCTGACGCTATAAAAATCTGCGGCGAACCTAAAAAAAATAACTGGCTACCTATCGGCACCACCGACACTAATACAGCGATCAGAAAAACTATCGCTTAGTGACACTGGAAAAAGGGGGTGAAAGGGTTACCTGGGGGCGATCAAGGGGTTAAACCTTTATTAGGTAATATATGGGGGTACCTGACGCTATAAAAACCTGCGGCGAACCTAAAAAAAATAACTGGCTACCTATCGGCAATAACGACACTAAGACAGCGATCAGAAAAATGATCACTTAGTGACAGTGGTGCTAGGGGGTGAAAGGGCTACCTGGGGGGCGATCAAGGGGTTAAACCTTTATTAGGGGCGGTTAGGGGGCTACACTGGACCTAAAACTAACTGCCCTGACACTTTTACAGTCACAAATGTCACTGATTGCAGTGATCAGTAAATAAATGGTCACTGCAATCAGTGACACTGTGACTGGGGGCTGGGGGGTGATCTGGGGATGTCTGGGGGGGGCAATCGTGTGCCTATGTGTGCTGGTGTCAGTGTGCTGTTTAGTGCACTAACCTGTATGTGTTCTCTCCACAGCGCTCGGTATATGTGAGCGCCGCAGGAGAGATAACATCACTTCCTCCTGCCTGTGTAAACATTACACAGGCAGAGGAAGATTCTCATTCGCCGGGAGCGATAGCGAGGGGGTGGCCGGAAACGAATGGCCGTCCCCTCATCACGGATCGCTCCCGCACCGAGAACCACCGCTCACTGTATAGAAGGGGGGTCCGATGGGTCCCCCAAATATAAGAAGGCAGTCACGTACAGGTACGTGATTGTACCTGTCTGTGTCATTCTGCCGACGTATATATACAGTGAGCGGTCGTTAAGGGGTTAACCGACAATTGCACGGTCATGCAACGCTGTACATAAACCAAATTTATGTCTTTTTTCCCCCACAAATAGAGCTTTCCTTTTGGTGGTATTTGATCACCACTGGGTTTTTTACTTTTCGCGCTATAAACAAAAAAGCCTGACAATTTAAAGAAATCAAAACAATATTTTTTACTTTGTGCTATAAAACATATCCAATAAAAAATTGGAATTTCTTCATGTAGGCCAATATGTATTCTGCTACATATTTTTGGTAAACAAAATCCCAATAAGCGTATATTGATTGGTTTGTACAAAAGTTAGAGTGTCTGCAAACAATGGTATATATACTGGAATTTTTTAATTTTTGTACTAGTAATGGTGGCGATCAATGACCTATAGTGGGACTGCGATATTGCGGGAGACAATCTGACACTAACTGACTCTTTTGACATTTTGTGGGAACTAGTGACACTAATGCAGTGATCAGTGATAAAAATATACACTGTGCTAATGACACTGGCTGGGAAGGTGTTAAAGGGTAACTCCACTTTCGTCTGGAAAAAAATAGTAAACAAAGAAAAAATTATATACAATTAAAGTGACTTCTGCGCTACTACTGTATGTGTAAAATTGCGTGCCTATATAGGAGAGGTGCTGTTCAACACAATCTGTGTTCCCACATGTAAAACAAAATGACAAAGAAAAAGTGAAGCACTACCTAACCCAGCTATTACTTGCTGGGTTAAAACTAAGTGAGTGAATATATACAGTATATGTAAAACAATAATCAATAACTCATATAAATCACAGTGAACTGTGCAATGAAAATTATTTGAAACATAAGTCCATAAATAAAGCAGGTGATAATGTGATAAGGTGTTAAATTTGATATATTAGTTCATCAATTCCAATCTGTAAGTGATCTCTTCTTAATGCAAGTGTTTATGGTATAAAGGTGACAATCCTAATGAGAACCTCTGGCCCTGGAGGTTTTCATTAGACCGAAGGAGGCCTGGGACCTTGCTACATTTGTCAAAGGAAAAATAATATAGTGTATACAGTCGCGACACAAGTCATATTGTAATTGAAAGTTGTTAACCACTTCAGCCCTGGAAGATTTGGCTGCTTAATGACCAGAGCACTTTTTTACAATTTGGCACTGCGCTGCTTTAACTGGTAATTGCGCTGTCATGCAATGCTGTACCCAAACAAAATCTGTGTCTTTTTTTCCCACAAATAGACCATTCTTTTGATGGTATTTGATTGCCTCTGCGATTTAAATTTTTTGCAATATTATAAAATGATATTTTCTACTTTTTTGTTATAAAAAAATTCAATAAACTAAATTTTAGTCATACATTTAGGCCAAAATGTATTCAGCCACATGCCTTTGGGCAAAATTTATAGCGTCTACAAACTAGGGTACATTTTCTGGAATTTAAGCAGCTTTTAGTTTATGACTGCCTAATTTTTTGAGGTGCTAAAATGGCAGGGCAGTACAAACCCCCCAAATGACCCCATTTTGGAAAGTAGACACCCCAAGCTATTTGCTGAGAGGCATGTTGAGTCCATGGAATATTTTATATTTTGCCACAAGTTTCGGGAAAATTATAATTTCTTTATTTTTTGCACAAAGTTGTCACTAAATTATATATTGCTCAAACATGCTATGGGCATATGTGAAATTACACCCCAAAATAAATTTTGCTGCTTCTCCTGAGTACGGGGATACCACATGTGTGAGACTTTTTGGGAGCCTAGCCATGTACAGGACCCCAAAAACCAAGCATAGCCGTGTACAGGACCTAAAAAACCAAGCATCGCCTTCAGGCTTTCTCATGCCCCGTACACACGATCGTTTTTAATGTCATTTTTTAAACCGACGTTTTTCTCCTCGTTTTTTTTCATGTTTCCTCTCAAGCCTGCCTTGCGTACACACCATCATTAAAAAAAACGATCAAGCAAAGCGCAGTGACGTTCAACACGTACGACGGCACTATAAAGGGGAAGTTCCGTTCGAATGACGCCACCCTTTGGGACGCTTTTGCTAATTCCGTGTTTCCGCGTGTTAGTAAAAGTTTGGTGAGAGACGATTCGCGCTTTTCAGTCTTCGTGCTTTGAAGATCGTTTTCGGGAGTTCAGATTGCGCCTGTGGGTTCGTATGTGTTTAGCACTGCTTGTAGTCAGTTCGTATCTGTTTATTCAGTGCGGCCTGCTCTGCACGTTCGTGTTTTTCAGCTTGTTCTTCATAGGCCTTGCTGTTCTTCTGTGCGTTCTTTTAGTACGTTCTGTTCAGCCGACCGTTATCTAGCCATGTTGTGGCTACGTACTCGTCGTAGAGTTCGTGCTGTAGTTGGTGCAGGGGTTCATGCTGTATCCCGACTCCATGCCATGAGCAGGGTCAGAAGGAGTTCATGGACCAAGAATTGGTTGCTCCAGCGGCACCAATTCTGTCACATGCCTTTGTTGCGGGAGATCAGGGAGAATAATCCTGATGATTTCAGGAATTTTCTCAGGATGTCTGACCCCGTATTTCAGCAGCTGTTGGCTTTGGTGTCCCCCTATATTACCAGGCAGGACACCGTTATGCGGGAAGCCATCAGTGCTGAGCAGAGGCTCATCGCCACGTTGCGATACCTGGCTACTGGGAGAAGCCTGCAGGACCTTAAGTTCTCCACAGGCATCTCCCCCCAGGCTCTGGGGATCATTATACCAGAGACTTGTTCTGCCATCCTTCAAGTTTTGCAGGAGGACTATATTAAGGTAAGTGTTCTTCTTCAAAAATTCACATTGTATGGTTTTTATTTTGGGATATTTTTAATTTGCTTTATTTGCAGTCCCTAATTCACATGATTCTTAGCTGCAGGGAATGTCCCCTTTCTCCCCATGTTTTATTATTTAAAGTTTGGTGTTTGAGGCCTACCTGTAAATTTGGCTTACCTAACCTCTCCAGCATGCTATCCTGGGGCCATACCTACCTTGCCTAGTCATTTCCATGTTTTTTATTATATGTTCCATCGTAGTGCTTTACCCAAAACGCACTCTAAATTTTGCCTCGGAATGTTTCATTGTTGTTAACTTCAATACAGAGTGCTACAGCCTTCATGTGTGATATTCCCAACTCATCTTCAACCCTTCCCCCCCCCCCCCCCCATAATTTTTTTTTTTTTTTTTTTTTCTTGCTTCCAATTTTTTATGTTTTTAACAGTTTCTACCAATGTTGGCCATGAATGTGTGTATGAAATCAGCTTTCAATGTTTCTGGCTCCAAGTATTAATTTGTTATTTCTTTAATTCCACAGTTCCCTTCTTCGCCACATGAATGGCAGAATGTGGCTTCCGAGTTTGCCCAGCGATGGAACTTTCCGAACTGTGGAGGAGCCATCGACGGCAAACATGTTCGGGTCGTCCCACCACCATATTCGGGATCCTTTTATTATAATTATAAGGGGTTCCACAGCGTCGTGATGATGGCAGTGGTGTCGGCCACCTACGAGTTCCTCTATGTGGACGTTGGCAAGAATGGCAGGATGTCTGATGGAGGAGTTTTTGCCCAGACGGAGTTTGGAGAACGGCTCCTTTTGGATCTGCTGGCCTTGCCACCCGCGGAGCAGAATGTGGAGGGACTACCTTTTGTGTTTGTGGCGGATGAGGCGTTTGGCCTGGGACCCCATTTGATGAGGCCATTCCCGCAACGCACCCTCACCCCTGAGAGGAGGGTTTTCAATTATCGGCTGGCCAGAGCCAGAAGGGTGGTGGAAAATGCGTTTGGGATCATGGCCAGCCGATTTCGCCTCTTCCTTACCTCCATCCACCTTGCCCCATACAAATGGAACCATGTGGTTATGACGTGCTGTGTGCTGCATAATTTCCTAAGGGTGCATTCAACGAGTTATATATCTTTGAGTGGGCCTGAGGCCTCTTTAATCAATGCAGAAACTTTGGTGGCCCTGGAACCTGGCCGTCCTGGCTTGGCCCCCCCCAACCAGACGTGAGGTCCGTAACCAATATGTGGACTATTTTATGGGTAGGGGGGCCATTGAAATGCCAGACAATCTCTAATAATTTTAGACCAAAAAAATAAAACTTTTAAAAAAAGTAAAGATTGGTTTGTCATTTTTATTGTATAATGTTTGATGTTTCTGGTAGGTTTACCCAGTGCATTTGTTTGCCATGTGGATTAAAAAATCTTTTAATTAGCCTTCATTGTCAGTGTAAACACCAAACATTGATTAGTTCACTCAGCACCACATTTACATAATGAAGCCACAATGATTTGTTATGTAAAAATACCTTAATTTTTTTTGTTTAGGTGGGCAACTTCCATAGAAATGTGGATGTTCCCTTAATTTCAGGTGTATTAAAACGCATGACCAGCCATGCATAAACAAACTATAGTTCTCCAAATTTTGAAAAAGCTAAACATGTGCTAGTCATTAACGGGTAAAATAACCAAAAAAAATAGAAATCTCTGCAAGTAAAACGTTATTTGGTGTAAAAACATTAGACACGCCCAAGCACAGCCATGATATTTTGGAGCCTTTCCTCCACCCGCTTTGTATTTGCCCTGATCTCTCGCAAATCTCCCTTAATTTTTTCGAGGTCACGACAGCAGACCATCAGGTATTGGATCAGGATCTGGGCACTGTGATGTGACAACTTATTGGGGTCTTCGGCCAGAACTGCACCTAAATGTAAAAAGAAATATGTAGGATAGAATATGTAGGCCTACATCTATTTAACATGCATGTGTCTGGTTTCTCTCTGACCTGTGGTGGTGCCACTTTCAACTTCCACAACATCACATTCCTCTCCATCCTGGGGTTCTGGGGGTATTGTTGTAGGTATTGCAATTCTCGTCTCATCTGAGGTAGCTTTTCGAATCCCTAGGGAGATTGAAATAAAAGGAATAGTTTCATTAGTAGCGACTCAATTTTGCTAAAATAAGAAACATGGAAAAAAACTTTTTAATCATTCTTTTGAAGCATGCTCCATTTTAATTTTTAACCCCTGTGCCAACCGGGACAAATGATTGGATACATAGGCCAAAACAGAGCATATACATTTTGTGAACAAATTTGAAACATTGTAACACCCCAAAGTATCTACACTGGATCACCTGTGTGTGACTCCCTCAAGCTTTTTGGCTTTAGGCCCACACTTGTACTACTGCGTTCAGATGTTTCATCAGCTGCTGAGCATTCACTCCCTTTAACATTACCATGCATATCGTTTTTCAAAATGAACAAATCTCCTTTGGATTAGCACACCAAAAATAAGTGTGGCCCAAATGTACTCCCCCAAATAATCAAAAAAACATGGGTGTTCACACTGGATGATCCGAAAACATCGTTTGAGGAACTGTACGGAGAAAGAGGTAAAATACGTCCGTTTACTATGCGGACGAACCTAAAAAAGATGGTATCTTTCAGTGTACTATATGAAAGTTAAAAATACACAACAGAATACAAGAAAATAATATGTACCATGGAAACTCAAAAAAAACAACTTACTTTTTAATATAACTTTCTTGATTCTTTTATATTGGTCGGCCTCCCGCAACTTCAGATCTGACCATCGTTTTCTGAGCTGTTCCTTCGTTCTGCACACCCCGAATTTTTGGTGGAGACTTTTGACCACTTTGCCCATAATTCTGGACTTGACCAGATTAGGCCTTTTATACGGACCATGCTTGGCATCATAATCCTCCTTCTTTAAAATGGCGACCATCTCCACCATTTCCTCGAATGACATGTTGGATGCCTTATATCTCCTGGGTCTTGATTTGGGCTCCTCTGTAATTTCATCCTCTGTAGAGGTAATCTCAGCCACCTGTGTCTCCGCCATGTTTTGTTCAGCACTACGAGCGAGAAGGGGCGGGGAAAGTACAATATCGAACGTCAGGGGCAGGGAAAGCGTGCAGAGTTTCACGCATGCGCTGTGTATATAAAGTAAAGATCCATTGCTGGGAAATACGTTCATTTTTCGGGAGAGAGAGTTAGCAACGAACGTCGTGACCAAGGTACCTAACAATTTTACTTTTTGAGGTTCATCAGACGAGGAGATATGTGTGCTCAAAATATGTAGACAATGCACAGTTGAGGAATGTTGCCTGAAATATATTTTTATTTTGATTTCTCGCTTTTACAGATATCATGAATACTTTTAAAAACCCAGACTTCATGGGGGAGTTCATCGACAAATGGCAAGAGCTCCCTATATTATGGCAAACCAAAAGTGGCGGAAATAAAAATAAAGACGCCAGGAAAGCAGCACTGGAGAGCCTGCTTGCATTTGTGCAAACAAAGATACCCACAACAACTCTCCAAGATGTCAAAAACAAAATTGGGACCATCAGAGGGACATACAGGACCCAGAGGACTATGGTCCTGAGGTCCCAGAGGTCAGGTGCACCAGCAGATAAGGTTTATAAACCCAGTCTGTGGTACTACAGTAAGCTTGCTTTTCTGGATGACCAGCTGGAAGTGCGCGAATCTCTCTCCACCCTTCCCCCCAGAGGTCAATCCAGCCTTCCTTGTACCCAACCCTCCAGCCTTCCCTGCAGCCAGTCCTCCAGCCTTCCTGTCAACCCTGCTCTGGCTTCCTCTGAGGATCAAAATCAGGGCCTTGAGGAGGCAGATTTGGAGATATGGAGCCAGGTAAAGTTTTGCTATCTATATTTCTATCGTACAAAATTATAGATTTTAAATAGATGTTAGTATTGTTAAAGGTATGTACACTTCTACCAATAAAGTTTGTGAAGAGCAAGATACAGTAGTGGCCTAATTTTATGTGTCCAAGACAACAAAACCAGGATGCGTAATCAATGAAAAGGACATAACTTTTGGCATTGATTTCAACAATGTCTAGAGGTGAACAATGTCTGTGAATGATGATGTGGCAAAATAAATAATGTCCCTTTCTTTTTTTACAGCCAGAGCAGAGCCAGGAAGAGGGTGATGTTGGGGATCAGGAGGAGGCTGGGCCCAGTGGCACCCAGGAGGAGGCAGGGCCCAGGGGCACCCAGGAGGAGGCTGGGCCCAGTGGCACCCAGGAGGAGGCTGGGCCCAGCACAAGAGCCCAGATGCCTCCCCTGGTAGTTAAACCACGAGGGCCAAGGAGAGGTAGGCAGGTGGAGGAGGAAACCAGGGCCTTCCTCAGAGAGGCAACAGCGGCCCTCAGAGAGGCACCCTCTGTTGAAGAGGGATTTGCCGCAGTCCTCGCCCACAAACTAGGGCAAATGGAGTTGCAGCAAAAAATTTACAGTGAGACCCTGCTATTGAAAGTCATCAATAAGGGCGTGCTGGGTGAACTCACTAGGTACACGGACATAACGGAGGTTGTCCCTACTCCTCCACCTCCTCCTCCTCCTCCTACTACTCCTCCTGCCACAACCTCTCCTCCTGATCCCCAGCCTCCAAGGAAGAAACCAACCAAGGCTGCAGAGAAGGCTGGAGAGAAGGCTACAAGGAAGAGAAGAAAATAATGCCTGCTGTAGTACCACAGACTGGGGACATATAGGACTTATCTGCTGTGGCTCCTGACCTCTGGGAGCTCAAGACAAGATTGGGCTCATTTTTTGGGGGGATCTAATCTCTATTTTGGTTTGGACATCTTGTATGGTTGTTGTGGGGTGAAAGGGATGCACAAATGCAAGCAGGCTCTCCAGTGCTGCCTTCCACTTTAATTTGTTAATGTTCTGAAATAAAAAAAAAATTGAGTGCCCTTTAAATACTTGACTATGTGATTTGTATTTCAAAAGAGAGCTTGCTAGGAAGCAGGCAGGGACATCTCAAATTATATTATTGTTATTATCAGGGGACACAAACCTCCCTGAGGCCAAATGAGACACATTTGGAAGGTTGTTGTGGTAACTTTACACAAGAATAATTTAAGCCAAAAAACTTAAAAAAAGGCCAAAAAAAAAATAACCAAAAAGAATATAAAATTTAAAGAAAAAAGGAGAATTAACTTATTTTATTATTATTAGTATTATTTAGGAGGGAGGTGCGGCTTAAAAATAATATTTTATAATCATTAGAGCAATTTGGAATTACTTTAGAAACAAGTTGGGCATAAAACTCTCAATGTCAAAAGAAGAACGGAATGCGCTGCATTAAAACGATGCTATTAATTCCACCGTGACGAATGTGCCATCTCCATTTCCAACATTAGCTTTACCAAAACGAGTGCTCCCGTCTCATAGTTGCTTCTGAGCATGTGCGTTTTTTTTCACGTCGTGAAAGCATACACACTATCGTTTTTCACGTCGTTAAAAAAAACGACATGAAAAACGACGTGAAAAAAGAGAGCATGTCCGGAATTTTTAATGGCCGTTTTTCACGTCGTTAAAAATGCTCTGGAGCCTACACACGATCATTTTTAATGGCCATTTTTAAAAATGGCATTTTTAACGGCATGAAAAACGATCGTGTGTACGCGGCATCAGGGTGTAAAATGGCAATTTCACTTCCTCACTACCTATCACAGTTTCACAGGCCACGAAATGCACAGATAGCAGAAAACCCACTCCCATTTTGGAAAGTAAACACCCCAAACTTTTTGCTGAGAGGCATGTTGAGTATTTTGCAGACCTCACTTTTTGTCACAAAGTTTTCAAAATTGAAAAAAGAAAAGAAAAATACATTTTTATTTTCTTTCTTAATTTTCAAAAACAAATGAGAGCTGCAAAATACTCACCATGCCTCTCAGCAAATATCTTGGGGTGTCTACTTACCAAAATGGGGTCATTTAGGCAGTTTTGTGCTATCTGGACATTTCAGGGCCTCCGTAAAACTGTGATAGGTAGTGAGGAGTAAAAGCACAATTGTATGCCTTTAGAAAGCCTGAAGGCGGTGATTGGTTTTCGGGGTCCTGTATACGGCTAGGCTCCCAAAAAGTCTTACACATGTGGTACCCCTGCACTCAGGAGAAGCAGCAGAATGTATTTTGGGGTGTAATTCCAAATATAACCATGCCATGTTTGAACAATATATAATTTAGTGACAACTTTGTGTAAATAAATAAAAATAAATTGAATTTTCCAGAAACTTAATATATATATATTTCTCTTATCATCCATGGACTGACACGGTGTCTCTTTACACTTTACACGTGGGTTTATGTCCCTGCTTGCAGGAGAAGACCTAGGCAGAATGTGAGATGTTATACATACATTCTAAAAGCCAGAGCTGAACAGCCCCACCCAGGGGGCGGTCCCTCTGGACATAACCCTACCACTACAGTCAGCAGACTTCAGTTTTTTTCTGCCTAGCAGAAGGAGAAGACGTGGCTCTCTCAGGAGCCAGTCTCCTGACCTATTTTTATTCCTTTTCTGGAATTCTTTTTTATTTTATTTTTGAGAATTTTCTATCAACTGTCGGCTGGGCAACAGGTTGGGTACAAGATATCCTCGTAGTCTTCCCTGTCCGACCATCGAGCGGGCTGATCCTCGCCTTGTGTGCGTGAGACTCAGTTCACGACAGGCCCCATGACTCCAGGGGTGGCGGGGTTTGCTTTCATGCTCCCACGGTCCTCTCAAGACTGAACAGTTCCTGACTGACTGTATCTTTCGCGGTGGACCGGGCCGACAGCTACTCAGTACTGCACTGTGATAGTCCTGTCAGAAACACACCAGTGGGTCCCTCAGGGGACGGGTAAGTAGTCTCTCCTGCCTGCAGGTGAGTACAAAAGGCTGTGTGTTTCTCTGTGGGGGATTTTCCCTGTCTCCCCCTGTATTTCATTGTCACTCTCTGTCACCATTGCTGGCGCTGTGCTGTGTGGGGTGCCTGGGGGTCACACTGTTCTTGGAGGGGCTAATGCTGGTCTGCAGATATGCTTGGGGCCTTTTTTTTGTGTGTTTTGGGGCCTGAGCGCCGAGTGGCGCTGTGTGTGTGCTGTTTTTTTCACTTTTGCTGAGTCATGGCGGCCATCTTGCCGCGGATCGCCTCAGTGAAGTGCGGAGGCCATTTTCTTGTAGCCCGCGCGCTCTTCAGCACTAGTTTTGGCCTCTAGCGCTGCTGTAACAGCGCAAATCTCCTCACAATCTCCTCACAGCTCACCAGCGCTGACACAGCGCGGTACAGACAGCGGAACTGAGTGGTCCCTGGTCCGGTTTGGTGAGTCCCCTGGGCGCCCCCTCCTCAGTCAGCACAGCCTGTGGGTGGACTTTTTATCTGAGGAGTCTCAGAGGGGGGCAATATGGAGTCTCTGTCACCAGCTTCCCCTAAATGTCAGTGGACAACAGGCAGTGCTTCAGCACCTGCGGTCCCTAGGGACCAGTTGTGGGCAGTCCTGGAATCATTTCTGACCAGGATGGGAGCTGTGTGCAAGCGCAAGGGAGCAAAAAAGCGCCCTCTCCCCACTTTACTTCATGAGGGCAGTGCGCTGATTCAGATATGGGCCTAGCCACTACCGCTCAGGACCCTAGTTCTGAATGTATTGGATGGTTTTGAACAGGACATTCCTCATGAGGAAAACTCCAGTTCTGAGTCAGTAAATGACAGGGTGCTTGTTAGTGTACTCATGACTGCGGTGAGGGACACTCTCAAGCTAAAATGCTGCGGATACAGAACCTCAGGCGGATACAGTCTCCTTTGGTTCTTTTAAGGCCAGGCCTTCTAAAGAGGTTTTTCCATATGTACTTTCTTTGACCAGCTCATTGATAAGGTCTGGGAAAAGCCGCAGAAGAATTTTTTTATGGTCCCGCGGCGTTTGTCTATCAGATACCCCTTGAAGATGCCCTACTTAAAAAGTGGGCTTCTCCCCCAGGATCGACCCTCCAGTCGCCCGGTTGAACAAGGCCATCACTCTCCCGATGGAGGGGACTCCTGCATTTGAGGACCCCACTGACAGGAGGTCAGAAGTGGTGAGCAGAGCCATGTTTGCCTTGTTGGGATCTGCCCTACGGCCTGTGGTAGCGGCGACCCTTGTGTCTTAAACACTTACAGGTTGGGCAAAAACGTTGCACCTAGCTGTACAGGAGCATAATCTTCCTCCAGACACAGTTGCTCTGTCCCACCAACTGGTTCAGGGCCTGGTTTATGTGTGCGACGCCACGTTGGACGCGGCCCCTTTAATATCCAGGGCCTCTGTCTCGGCGGTGGTATTGCGTCGTCTTATCTGGTTGAAGTGCTGGTCTGCTGACCTAGCCTTAGGAAGCTCCTGATGGATCTACCATTTAAAGGTGGTAGACCTTTCGGTGCTGCTCTGGATGACATCGTCATGGATGTCATGGGAGGTAAAAGCACTCTTCTTCCTTAGACTAGCAAGGGTGAGGAGGCCTGCCGCAAACAGGGGCCTTTCTTTCCAGCAAAACGGGTTTTTTTCGTCAGTCAGAGTCCACGGGTAGGCCCTCTCAGACTGACGGCAGTGCGGCTGGTGGGCACAAGTGCCCCTGGGTGCGTGAGCTGAACAAGCGGCTCCCAAGCCCGCCTCCGCGTAAAGTCTTGCCTCCGCCCGACTCTGGGGTGGGGGGACGACTTTGCAGGTCACGAATCGGTGGTCCTCCCGAATCTCCGACTGGTGGGTGTGCGAGGTGGTCACCTCAGGATACAGGATAGTATTCCGATCCTGGCCCCCAGACAGATTCTTTCCCTCAAATCTTCCTCTCCTTCCTACCTGTCGGGCAGCCCTCTTGGGGGCTGTACAGGATTTGATCAGGTCCAGAGTGATTGTGCCTGTTCCGTCACAGGAGAGTTTTCAGGGATTCTGCTCGAATCTGTTTGTCGTCCCAAAAATAGGACGTGGTTCGACCTATCCTGGACCTCAAGGCCCTGAATGCCTTCGAGAAGGTGCAGAAATTCCGCATGGAATCCATTCGCACGGTGATCGCTACACTCCACCAAAGGGATTTTCTTCTGGCGTCCTTGGACTTCAAGGACGCCTACTTGCATGTTCCGATCTGCGCAAGTCACCAGAAGTTTCTGCGCTTTGCGATCAGCGAAGTCCACTACCGATTGTGGCTCTCCCTTTCGGCCTAGCCTCGGCACCAAGGGTGTTCACCAAGGTGCTTGCTCCGGTTCTAGCCTTCTGTTACAGCGAGGTATTGCTGTCGTGGGCTATCTGGACGATCTTCTGCTAAGAGCAGAAAGTGGATCAGACTTAGAGGAAAGGTGACTATCGTCAATTAGACCCTCAGGGACTCGGGTGGTTCCTGAACATTCAGGAGTCAGTTCTTATCCCGACTCATTGTCTGGAGTATCTAGTTCTGATTCTGGACTCCTTGGAGGCAAAGGTATCCTACCTCTGGAGAAGTTGCTGACACTTCAGTCTGCGGTGCGGGTGCTGACATCCCAAAAATGGTTGTCAATCCGTTTTTTGCATGAGAGTCCCGGGACTCGTGGTGGCCTCCTTCGCGGCCGTTCCGTATGCCCAATCACACACCAGGGCATTGCAGAATGAGATCTTGTCCACCTGGGACAAATCCCCGTTGTCCTTGGATCTTCAGATCCAGGTGATTCACCTGGTCAGGGCGCCCCTGACATGGTGGTTGAGATCCTCGGCTCTTCGGTCCGGAAAGTCGTTCCCCTCCCATCCAATGGACGGTACTCATGACGGACACCAACCTGACGGGCTGGGGTGGAGTCTGGGGAGTCCTGTCGGCTCAGGCCTTGGACTCCGGACGAGCCCATTTACCAATCACTGTTCTGGAAATACAGGCCATCGGACTGTGTCTCTCCTCAGGTCGGAGAGAGTACGGGGTCGCTCCATCAGGAGCCAGTCGGACACCGCCACGGCGGTGGCGTATGTAAACCATCAAGGGGGAACTCGGAGCTCAGCTGCGGCTTCCGAGGTAGTCCGTATCCTGAAGTGGGCCGGAAGAAACGTGCCGGCTCTGTAGGCCATTTTACATTATGGGCATAGACAATGGGCAGGCGGACTATCTGAGTCGCCAATCGCCAGACGCCGGACCAAGAAGAGTAGTCCTTGCATATTTCAACTCCTTTACCGACAGTGGGGCACGCCGGATGTGGACCTGATGGCCTCTCGACTCAATCGCAAGGGTCGAGGTTGTGGCCAGATCCAGGGATCCTTGGGCGATGCCTCGGATGCGTTGGTGGCCCCATAGGGTCCTTATCGCCTGATATAAACTCTGGCGATCCTAATTGTTCTGGATTTGCCTCAGCATCACTGGTACGCTGATCTGGTACGTCTCGTCGCGGACGTTCCCTGGCGGTTGCCGATGAGGGAGGACCTTCAGTCTCAAGGTCCTATGTTTCATCCGGCTTACAGTCTCTGGCTTTAACGGCAGGGCTGTTAAAAGCCAGGTGTTGAGGGACCGAGGTCTCTCGGACTCGGTCATTTTGACCATGTTAAGGACACGGAAGTCTTCCTCCAGGCAGATCTATCACCGTGCCTGGAAAGCTTATATCGCCATATGCGAAGCGCTGGACTGGCGTCCTCGGACGTATTCCGTCCCCAGAATCCTGCGTCCTCTGCAGTGTGGAGTGACCCAAAAGCTTGCTTTGAGTACCATCAAGGATCAGATTTCGGCCTTGGCCGTCTTCTTTCAGCGACCTCTAGCGGGTCATTTCTTGGTTAGCACCTTGTGTTGGGGGTTCGCCATGTGCTCCCTCCTGTCAAGCCTCCTTTCCCACCGTGGGATCTGAATTTGGTGCTCTCGGTCCTCCAGGAACCTCCTTTTGGGAATATCCGGGATATTCCCCTCTTGTCTTGTCTCAGAAGGTGGCCTTTTAGTGACAATCACTTCTGTTTGACGGGTGTCTGAGTTGGCGGCTTTGTCCTGCAAGTCGCCATATTTAGTCATCCATAAGGATAAGGCGGGGTTGCATCCGCGACCTTCCTTTTTGCCAAAGGTGGTGTCGACCTTTCACCTACATGAGGGCATTGTCCTCCCGTCTTTGTGTCCTCACCCATCGCATCCCAGAGAGTTTGCGCTGCACATATTGGATGTGGTACGAGCCTTACGGGTGTACCTGTCTGCTACTGCTTCTATTCGGAAGTCCGACTCACTGTTTGTGACTGTCTCTGGTCCATAACAGGGCCAAGCGGTTTCGTCTGCCATCATTTCTAGGGGAATCAGACAAACCGTCATTCAAGCCTATGCTCTCAAAGGGCGGGCGCCTCCCTTTCCGGTTACGGGGCATTCCACCAGGGCAATTGGTGCTTCCTGGGTTTTCCGACATCAAGCGTCGGTTGCACGAGTGTGCAAGGCGGCGACCTGGTCATCTATTCATGCCTTTTAAGTTTTATAAGGTTAATGTGGCTGCATCTTCGGATGCTTCCTTCGGCCGCAGGGTGCTGCAGGCCGCTGTTTAAAGTTGCGACTCCTCCATTGAGGAGCTCTGCCTTCTTGTAGTGAAGTTTTTGGTTTTTCCATTTATACTGCTCCCATCCCTCTTGACACTGCTTTGGGACATCCCACGTGTAAAGTGTAAAGAGACACCGTGTCAGTCCATGGATGATAAGAGAAAATAGGATTTTTTGTACTCACCGTAAAATCCTTTTCTCTGACATCCATGGACTGACACGGCACCCACCCTTCCTTTTTAAGTTTGTACTGCTTTGTTATGAACTGAAGTCTGCTGACTGTAGTGGGAGGGTTATGTCCGGAGGGACCGCCCCCTGGGTGGGGCTGTTCAGCTCTGGCTTTTAGAATGTATGTATAACATCTCACATTCTGCCTAGGTCTTCTCCTGCAAGCAGGGACATAAACCCACGTGTAAAGTGTAAAGAGACACCGTGTCAGTCCATGGATGTCAGAGAAAAGGATTTTACGGTGAGTACAAAAAATCCTATTTTTGTGGTAGTGTGGTACCCCACCAGTGTAGTGACACAGAATTCTCAACTGGACGGGTTGAGAGGCTCCAGTGAGCTTATAATGTACAGAGGAAACTGGCGTTTCGGTTTCCTCATTATTTAATAAAGTCCACTTTGGGACCTGGAGCCCGGGGATTTTGTAGAGATTCGGGTGGGATGAAATCCCCAGTCCTGGGTCCAGATTTTGAGATTTACCAGCACACTGACTGGTCAGGTGTGTGCTGGCCTATTTGTAGACACCTGACCATGGTTCTGGGCTCCACCCTCCTGAGGAGACCAGGCTTGCAAGGGAGAACCCAGAGTGTGCAGGTGTGCACTGGAGTGGATAGAGAAGCTGGAGTAGCTAGAGAATGCAGGCTGCACTGTGAAACCCAGAGACCTTAGTCTTAGGTTGCTGACAGGAGTCAGGAGGGCCCCATGCGAGAGCCTGAGCAGTGGTGCTGCTGCTGAAGAGAGCCAGGCGGCTCGGTATTTTCATTTGCACTTTTGCATGTGTGAGCCAGGAGGCTGAACATACAACTGTTTAATGTTGATGGTGAAAACCCCCTGCGAGGGAAACCACATTTGTTTTCATTTCTGGAACTTTGTTTGATTCTTTTTAATAAAAGTGGGCCAACAAGCCCTCAAAAGGAAACATTTGTGTGGGACTGTTCTCGCTAGCGGGTGCTACACTTGAGCTAAACAACCCCCAACATTACAATATATATATATATATATATATATACTGTGAGGGGGTTAGCTCGGCAGCGGGTGTGTGTGACCCCCGGGATGGGCTCCCCACACAAAACAGGCCCAGCAAACGGAGGTTGTGGTTTTCAAAATCAAAAAAAAAGGTGCGGTTTATTTTCTATTTACAGTGACAAAACACAGCAAAGCAAAAGAAACATAACCAAAATAAATCCTGGTCAAGTTGACCTCTGACTAAACATACAGGTTTCCTAACTAACAACTGGGATCAGCCTAGTGCTGTCCTAGTCCCTAAGTCCCTGGTTTAGTAAAAGTCCAAACAAATAGCCACACAGGCTTTGCCTCACCGCACAGGGGTTCACTCTCCCTAGACAGTCCACACAGGTCTGGTTCCAGGCATGAGCTAACATCTAATGAAGCTGGGAGTTCTTATAGAGGCCTAAATGAGCTGACAAGGTTCAGCTGGTCTCCTCATCTCTGTCTGCACGACGCCCCACACTCTCCCTAGAGGTATGAGTCATCCATGAGCCCACTAGCCTTATACAACTCTCCACCTAGTTGTATAAGTCGGCGTAAAGCCTGAATTTGGGCGAAATATATCTACCCCCCTGGATGCAACCAGGTGACTTTACCTTCCTGCTGTCACATACCCCCCCCCCTCTTGTTTTAACCTCGGGGTTGGAACACCAGCAATCAGGCATTCATGTACTCGAGACAAAGCATCCACATTCCCCATTTGAACGCCAGGGCGATGCTTTACTGTGAAGTTGAATTCCTGGAGGGCCAGGAACCACCTATTCACTCTTCTATTTGTTTCCTTGTTTTGAGCCATCCACTTTAACGGAGCGTGATCCGTAACCATGTCAAAGTGCCTACCTAGCAGGTAGTACCAAAGGGAATCTAGAGCCCACTTCACCGCTAAACACTCCTTTTCAACGGTGGCGTAATTTACCTCATGGGACTTCAACTTCCTGCTGAGGTAAATGACTGGGTGCTCTTCCCCGTTCCAGACCTGGGACAATACTGCTCCTAACCCCACATCTGACGCATCACTTTGTACGACAAAGTCTTTAGAGAAGTCGGGTGAGTACAACACTGGCTGGCTACATAAGGCTTGTTTCAAGAATTGGAATGCTGCCTCAGCCTCGGGGGTCCATTTAATCATGACCGACCCTTTCCCCTTCGTCAGGTTGGTTAGGGGCACAGCCTTAGAAGCAAAGTGGGGAATGAATCGCCGATAATACCCAGCGATTCCCAGAAAGGCTCGTACCTGCTTCTTGCTGTTGGGACGTGGCCAACTCTGGATGGCCTCGACTTTGTTGAGTTGGGGTTTTATTACTCCCCTCCCAATGGTGTACCCAAGATATTTGGCCTCCTCCTGCCCAATGGTACACTTCTTGGGGTTAGCCGTAAACCCCGCTTCCCGAACAGAGTCCAGGACTGCTTGCACTTTTGGCAGATGTGAGGCCCAATCTGTGCTATGGACAATTACGTCATCCAGGTAAGCCGCAGCATACTTCCGATGGGGCCTCAGCATCTGGTCCATTTTCCGCTGGAATGTGGCCGGCGCATTCTGTAACCCGAACGGCATTCTTTTATATTGGAACGCCCCGTCTGGGGTTACAAATGCGGTTTTCTCTTTGGCCGACTTGGCCAGGGGGATTTGCCAATACCCTTTTGTGAGGTCAAGAGTCGTCATGTATCGGGCTGTTCCCAGCCGGTCGATCAACTCATCTATACGTGGCATGGGGTAGGTGTCAAATTTTGTAACTTTGTTCAACTGACGAAAATCGTTACAAAATCGCCAGCTCCCATCCGGTTTAGGCACCAACACGATGGGACTAGACCAATCACTTTGGGACTCCTCTATCACCCCTAAGTTCAGCATTTTCTGTACTTCCTCCCGTATTGCCTCCCGTCGAGCCTCTGGGATCCGATAGGGTTTTAACTTCACCCTTTCACCGGGCGGGGTAATGATGTCATGCTCTACCCCAGATGTTTGTCCCGGCAGCTCAGAGAATACCTCCTTGTTGCGAAGCACAAACTCCTTAACCTCCTGTTGTTGGGGTTGTGACAAGGTGGCTGCTATTCCAACCTCAGGAATCACGCAACCAGTTTGAGCTGGTGACCAAGTGTCTGCGACTAGGGACTCTCTATCCCTCCAGGCTTTCAACAGATTAACGTGATAGATCTGTTCGGGCTTTCGCCTTCCTGGTTGTCTGACCTTGTAATTCACTTCGCTCACTTTTTCCATTATCTCGTAGGGGCCTTGCCATTTGGCAAGGAATTTACTTTCAACCGTAGGGACAAGTACCAATATCCTATCCCCCGGGGAAAAGGTACGGGTCTTGGCTCCACGGTTGTACACTCTCTGCTGTGCCAACTGCGCTTGGGCCAAATGTTCCTTCACGATGGGCATTACCTGTGCAATTCGATCTTGCATCAGGGCGACATGCTCAATCACACTCCTGTGGGGAGAACTCTCACTTTCCCAAGTTTCCTTGGCAATATCCAACAGCCCTCTTGGGTGTCTCCCATACAGTAACTCAAAGGGGGAGAATCCCGTAGAGGATTGGGGCACCTCCCTAATAGCAAACATCAAATAAGGAAGTAAACAGTCCCAATCCTTTCCATCTCTATCCACCACTTTCTTCAACATTTGTTTTAGGGTTTTGTTGAATCTTTCAACCAGCCCATCGGTTTGGGGGTGATACACAGACGTACGCAATTGCGTCACTTTGAACAATTTACACAGCTCTTTCATAACCCGGGACATAAAGGGTGTACCTTGGTCCGTAAGCAGTTCTTTACAAATACCCACCCGGCTAAAAACAAGAGATAGCTCTTTGGCTATGGTTTTGGCCGAGGTATTTCGGAGAGGGATCGCTTCTGGATAACGGGTGGCATAGTCCATTATAACTAATATGTACTGGTGCCCCCTAGCGGACTTGATTATAGGACCTACCAAATCCATGGCGATCCTCTCAAACGGGACCTCAATGATGGGTAGAGGGACCAGCGGGCTACGGAAATGTGGCATCGGGGCCAACCTCTGACACACAGGGCAGGAGGAACAATAATTTTCTACGTCCTTCATCACCCCCGGCCAATAGAATCTCTGTAATACCCTCTCTCGGGTTTTCTCTGTCCCCAGATGACCTCCAAGAATGTGCCCATGGGCCAACTCCAACACCAACTTCCTGTAAGGTTTGGGCACCACAAGCTGCTCAACGGTTTCTTCTGCCCTTTTTGCCACCCGATACAGTAGGTCCTTCTCTACGCTGAAGTATGGGTAAGTGCAGGTATTATCTGGGTTCACTAACTCGCCATCTATTTTCACTACGTTTTCCCGTGCCTTTATTAGGGCGGGGTCTTTCAACTGTTCTGTGGCAAAGTTTTCCCTGTGAACCTCAAGATCAGAAAACTCCACAGACGGTAGGTTTTCGTCTGAGGAGGTGGGCTCCTCTCCAGTTTCTTGAGTCTCCCCTGCCAATACTGATAAGGGAAATTCCGGAGAGTCCTCACCACTCTCAGGGGAGTTCTGGCTATCACATTCCTGGTACATAGGGGCACCAGTGAGGGGCTCAGGATCATCCCACAGTTCCCAGAACTTCGGAAAATCCCTTCCCACAATGGCGTCATGCGGTAACTGAGATACTAAGCCCACTGGATGAGAGAGGGTACCTTTGGGGGTCTCGAAACACACTGTAGTCACTGGATACTCTCGGGTGTCCCCATGCACACAAATAACAGCTACCTTGCTATTCCCAGAGACCTCTGTTTTAACTAACTCAGCCTTTATCAGGGTCACAAGGCTACCTGAATCCAGCAATACCACAACATTTCTACCATTAACACACATTTTGCATAAATGTTTCTCAGTTCCTCGAATGGCAGTGCATGCGACTGTCGCACACAGCGACTGACGTCTGCCCGTCAGAAAGTCACGCTGCATGGGTTCCTCCACAACCGGGCAATTGGCTGCAATATGTCCCGCTTGCCGGCAGCGGTAGCAAACGATCCTTCTTGCCGCCTCTTGAGCCGCTGATTTCCCAGGCTGTTCTCGCCAAACTTGGGGTAGAGCTCCCACCCTCTCACTCTCTCCACCCTCACCCCTTGGAATCCTCTTATCCGCCCCTGGGGATGGTCTGGTCTTAGGGTGGAAAGTCCGAGTGTCTCTGGAAGAGGCCGTCAGGTTCTCTGTAGCCAAGTATTTCTCCACACGATCCACAAGACCATCGGCCGTCTCTGGGTCTCCATGGCTTACCCACTTTTGGATGGCAGTAGGAAGAGCTCTCAAAAACCGATCCATTACAACACGTTCCACAATCTTTGGTGCGGACAAAGTCTCTGGCTGTAGCCACTTTCTGCTCAGGTGAATGAGATCATACATTTGAGACCTGGGGGGTTTTCCAAGCTGGAAAGTCCAGTTATGCACACGCTGAGCCCGGACAGCCTGGGTGACACCCAGCCTTGCCAATATTTCAGCTTTTAGCATCACATAGTCTTTTGCTTGGTTAGGCTCTAGGTCATAGTAAGCTTTCTGCGATTCACCAGTTAACAGAGGAGCCACCAGTCCAGCCCACTGCTCCTCAGGCCACTTTTCTCTTTCAGCGGTCCTTTCAAATGTGGTCAAAAATACCTCTGGATCATCCTCTCCAGTCATTTTTGTCAATAAACGACTCACCCCAAAGGACGCGGTATTAGTGGGACGGCTTTCCTCACTGGTCTGCGGACGTTGCTGCATTACTGCTTCCATCTGTTGTTGTAGTCTCTGCTCTTGCTTCTGCAACAGGTCTATGAAGCGGGCCTCAGATTGCTGCTGGGCTCGTTGCTGAGCCTCCAGACTCTGTTGCAAAGTTGCGTTTGTCTGCTGCTGGGCTGCAAGGCTCCTTTGCAAACCTGCATTTGTCTGCTGTTGATTGGCATTTGCTAGAGCCAGCTGCTTCAGTATCTCCTCCATGCTGGCTTAAAAAAAACTGCCACTGGTTCTCCACCAACTGTGAGGGGGTTAGCTCGGCAGCGGGTGTGTGTGACCCCCGGGATGGGCTCCCCACACAAAACAGGCCCAGCAAACGGAGGTTGTGGTTTTCAAAATCAAAAAAAAAGGTGCGGTTTATTTTCTATTTACAGTGACAAAACACAGCAAAGCAAAAGAAACATAACCAAAATAAATCCTGGTCAAGTTGACCTCTGACTAAACATACAGGTTTCCTAACTAACAACTGGGATCAGCCTAGTGCTGTCCTAGTCCCTAAGTCCCTGGTTTAGTAAAAGTCCAAACAAATAGCCACACAGGCTTTGCCTCACCGCACAGGGGTTCACTCTCCCTAGACAGTCCACACAGGTCTGGTTCCAGGCATGAGCTAACATCTAATGAAGCTGGGAGTTCTTATAGAGGCCTAAATGAGCTGACAAGGTTCAGCTGGTCTCCTCATCTCTGTCTGCACGACGCCCCACACTCTCCCTAGAGGTATGAGTCATCCATGAGCCCACTAGCCTTATACAACTCTCCACCTAGTTGTATAAGTCGGCGTAAAGCCTGAATCTGGGCGAAATATATCTACCCCCCTGGATGCAACCAGGTGACTTTACCTTCCTGCTGTCACAATATATATATATATATATATATATATATATATATATATATAAAATATTTTATGGACACAACATGCCTCTCAGCAAATAGCTTGGGGTATCTACTTTCCAAAATGGGGGGGGGGGGGGGGGGGGTTTGAACTGTCCTGGCATTTTATGCCCAACATTAGGAGCTTATGTCACACATCACCCACTCTTCTAACCACTCTTCTTTATTGTTATCTCAGGGAATGTAAATATCCCCTATGATAGCAATAGGTAGTGACAGGTACTCTTTTTTGTAAAAATTTGGGGTCTATTAGACCCTAGATCTCTCCTCTGCCCTCAAAGCATCTGACCACACCAAGATCGGCGTGATAAAATGCTTTCCCAATTTCCCAATGGCGCTGTTTATATCTGGTGAAACCTAATGCCGCGTACACACGATTGGAAATTCCGACAACAAATGTTCGATGTGAGCTTTTGGTCGGAAATACCGACCGTGTGTAGGCTCCATCAGAATTTTTCTGTTGAAATTTCCACCAAGAAAAATTTGAGAGCTGGTTCTCAAATTTTCCGACAAGAAAAGTTCTTGAAGGAAATTCCGATCATCTGTATGCAATTCCGACGCGCAAAAAACACGCATGCTCGGAATCAATTTGACGCATGCTCGGAATCATTGATCTTAATTTTTCTCGGCTCGTTGTAGTGTTGTACGTCACCACCGTTTTCTTGTCGGATTTTCAGATCGTGTGTACGCGGCATTATTCATGAAATGCTCGTAGCTTCCAGTTTCTTAGGCCCTAGAGATGATTGGAGCCTTTCTGCTCTTCGATCAGCTCTATGGTCAGCTGGCGGAACCACTGGCTGCACTCTCACATAAAACATAGTAAAAATAAAACATTACAGTTCTAAAATACAGTATCAATAGAGAGAGAACTGATATAGAACAATAGAGCGGACAATCGAGAGTGAACATAAGAGAGAGAACAATAGAGAGAAAAGAAAAATAAAACCACAACTATTTTGGGCTTTTTTTTTTATTATTATTTTTTATTTATTTTTTGCCTTTTATAAAAACTTTAAACTGTGAATGTTCCAGATTAGGGTCTCTCAAAATGTGATGGCCATCTCATCTTTCGAGACCCGGTGTAAGTGTGCCCTAGGGCTGTGTAGTGCTGTACCCTACGCTACTACTCCACTAGTGTGTGGTAATGTTTGAAACCAGGTTGGTCAGGACAGGAGGGACAATAAAAGTGTGTGTCATGCCTAAATCCGCGTTTTCTGCAGTCATGACATCTTCTTTGGGGATTTCTTTGGGTAGGGGTACCAGGGAGGACATACGGAAAATGCCTCTCATGCAGCCGGCTCACTGCACTTGCGTTGAGAAGGTGGGCCACAGTACCGTCTGGAAACAGAAGGGCTGTGATGATCTCGTCCTGGAATTTAAGGAAGGATCCAGTTCATCCTGAAGCTTTGTATAGCACATAAGCATTTAGCAGAGCCAATTGGAATAAATATACAGACACTTTTTTTTTACCAGAGTCTGTGCTTACGGGCAATTAGGTACTGCACCAACAACTGGTCGTTGAGGTCCACCCCTACCATATTAATATTATATTCCTAGAGACAGAGGGGTTTCTCCACAACACCAGTTGCCATAGGAATTAGGACTGAAGGACTGAAGGGAGGACAGAAAGAAAATATTCCATGAATCCCTCCACTTCACTGCTAACAAATTATTACACTTCAAGCAGGGTCTCTCCCCCTGTCTAAGTTGAGATTCTACAAGCCATTGGGTGATTACATGGCACGGTGCCACATGTGCCAATTCCACAATTAAAAAGGTGGCAAAAAAGTGTCACACTCGTGTAATAATTGTCCACATACAGTACAAGTGGTACCCCTTTCCGAATAAGGGTGACACCAAGTCCCACACAATCTTACCAGTGCTCCCTATGTAGTCTGGGTAATTCTCGGGCTCCACAAGACTCTTCCCTCACAAACCATAAAACTATATGTATAGCGTGTTGCCCTGTCACAGAGCTTACACATCTTGACACCGTATCTGGCACGCTTGCTGGGAAGATCTGTTTGATAGGCAAGCGGCCAGAAAACGTAATCAGGGACTCATCAACGCAGACAACTTGACTGGGGGTAAACAAGACTGCAAACTGCTAGTTGGAGTGGTTTACAAGGGGCCGAATTTTGTGGAGTCTATCGTATCCAGGGTCACCCAGAGGACGACAGAGTTCATTATCATTGAAGTGCATGAACCGCAATATCTTCTCGTATCGTGTCCTGGTCATGGAGGCAGAGAAAACGGGCATATGGTGAATTGGGTCAGTGGACCAATATGACCGCAATATGACCAGGATGTACAGTACTAGGCCGCTGGTACTTGCCAGTTCACCAGAAGGATGAACCGCACCAGTACTCTCTCTTTGCTCCATTTGAGAGCTCCTTTGTCAGAGCTATCTGTCAGGGTGACGCTGCTGTCTACAGGTTTGTATTCTGAGCCAGAATCTGACAGATGGGTGACTTCCTCTTCACTATCTGTCATGCTCAGAAATGTGTAGGCCTCTTCACTACTGTGCCTTTGATTGGACATTTTGGCCTCTAAATTTACTGGTACAGTAGTGAGACTCACAGGAAAAAGAGCACCTGACTGTCAGCGACTGCTTCAAATGCAACCAAAAACACTGTTAGCATTCGCAGGGATCAGGCCTGACTCTGCGAATGCTGCAGTTATGTGTGTTGTGTTTTGTAAGTGACAGTGATCGATTGACAAACGCAGGTGCTTGCAGGTATCTGAGCTAATCCTGCTAACGCATTTTTGGGAACCCTAAACTGCTGGGGAAACTAGTATAGATCTGATCAGATCAGATTTTGATCCGTTCAGACACTATACTACTAAGGGAGGTGTATGGTGCGTGCATGGGTGTTAGTGCTACTGGCACAAATCTGACGCTGCCTGGGGCGACACAGACCCTATCTGACGCTAAAACCTAACTGATATCACCCGCCGGGTGATCAGGGTGTTAAACCTTTATTTAGGTAATAATTTAGGTGCCCTGACGCTATAAAAAATATCTAACTAGCCTCACCCGTGACACTAATACGGTGATCACTGGTGACAGGCGGTGACCAGGGGGTTAAACCTTTATTGGGGGGTCAGGGAGGTACCCTAAAGCTACCTGGGCCTACTACTAAGTACCCTAACACTGATTAGTGTCACAAATCACACCAGTACAATGATAAAAAAAATATGAACACTGCACTGGGTGACACAGTGACAGGGGGTGGAGGGGTTAACTGGGGGGGGGGTTATTGGCGGGTGAAATGTGTGCCTATGTGTACTGTGTCAGTGTAGTGTTGGTGAAACTTACTCTGAGATGTCTTCTCTACTCTCTCTGGAATGGAAAAGAGTTCCACAAGGGGAGACGACATCACTTCCCCTGCCTGTGTTTACACTTACACAGGCAGGGGAGGATTTCATTCGCCAGAACCGATCACCAGGTCCAGGCCAGAAATCATTAGCCTGGGCCTGGAGACTGATCGGTTCTGAAGCGATTTTGATCGTCGCGGCCGCCCCCTAGGCAGCGGCGCACCTGAAGTAAGGTAATGTCGCTTCGCCCAGCCGGGCCAACCTGCTGCAGTAAAACTGCGGCGGCTGGTCCGGAACTCGTTAAAAATTACTTTTCCTTTTCATTCTGCAGCTCTGTAATTTTCTATAAAATGCAATGCAATATGGCTACCTGGAGGTGTTCTGTACACAGAATATGTACTGATCACCCCCCAGAAACATAATTTCCTGCTTGTGTGATTGGCTCACCAATTTTCCCAGAAGTCTGCACTAAGATACAAGTCAGATTTCAGGCATCCCCTGCAACAAAAATGTAATTTTAGGTGAGATACTTCCAATAGAAAATCATGTCTAAAGGGATGCAGACACTGCAATTTTCCTCATTAGAGCCCTGCAGGTGAACAGCAGATGGATAATTATGAAACCACTCCCAGAAGACTCACTTTCCCATATAGATACAGACAAACACACAGGGATTTCTTCAGAATAACAAAAGGTAGGAATCTGCAACAAAGTTTGTTAAAATCCTTGTGTAGCAGGGTGTTGCTTTAAGAACCCAGAGACTACCATACCCAGGGTGCATTGCCCCGCGCAAGGACTGCTGGGGTGGGCTTTTTAACTGAGGGGCGGACCGGAGTTCGCTCTCTTTGGACATCGCCCGCCCAGCAAGTGAAACTCGGTGCTGAGTCTGTTGTTCCTGACAGGGCCTGAAGTTTAGGCCTTGTGCTTCCAAAGAGCATTCCGTTTCCACTGAGGAGCCTGAGGGATGTCTCATCCTGCTACCCATCTACTACTTCCAGGAGGACCGAAGACCCGGGTGTCGTGGAACCTGTGTACCGAGACACAGCTACGGAAGAAACGGACGTGGACTGATCCAGTTGGGTGAGAGAGCACCTGCTCAGAGATTAGTACTAGGCCCAGTGTTTGTTGTTCGGGGACCCTCCATTTAGAGTTTGCATCTGCACGCCGGAGCGACAGTGCATTGAGTAGCATTAGTGACTTTGTTGTATTCATCAAGTTTAGAAGTACCTATTCCTGTGGATTACAATTTGTCTCCAAAAGTGCACCACCATTTGCTAGCGAAAATCCATCTCCACGGAACTTACACATAGAACAGTCAGGCCTGACTTCTAAGTTTAGACATTACTGGGCGCCATCTTGCCCACGAGGGAGGGGAGCTGCAAGCGGGGTCTGTTAGTCGTGTGTGTACAGAATTGTATATCTGTTTATTTGCTGAATACCTTTTATTGCAGGTCTCTGCATATGCTAATGTATACAGTTTATCTGCTTAACCATTTTGTTCAGTAAAAGTACCAGGATTAAGCAGACAAGTTGTTGGTGTGATTACTTTGTTGAGGGGACGGTCAGTGTCAGTTATACAATATCACTGTGTGCATTTATTGCCGGATTGCGTGACCTAAAGTTACAGGTCTCACAATCCTATCATCCCCCACTAGCTGTGCCAAGGGAGGGTAGAGCCAATTGCTGGGGGTTGACAGAGGTGTGTTACAGGCCCGAAACATCATACCAGCGGCTCTCTTAGCTGGGGGTATCGCTACACGTGTAATGTATATAGATAACCCAGAGGGAAATTTTTTCTGAACAAAAGTGGAGTTATGCTTTAAACATCTAAGGTGATCAAAGGGTTAAATGTGAGCCTAACCATTGTTTTTGTGTTTACTATGTTTTGCTTTTATTAACCACTTCAATACAGGGCTTTTTATACCACTTCCATACCGGGCCTATTCTAGCACTTCTCTCTTACATGTACAAATCATCATTCTTTTGCTAGAAAATTACTCAGAACCCCGAAACATTATATATGTTTTTTTAGCAGACACCCTAGGGAATAAAATGACAGTCATTGCAACTTTTTTTCTTGCACGGTATTTGCGCAATAATTTTTCAAACGCCTTTTTTTTAAAAAAAAGATGGTTTCATGAATTAAAAAATTACAAAACTGTAAAGTAAGCCCAATTTTTGGGGGAAATATGAAAGATGATGTTACGCCGAGTAAATAGATACCTAACATGTCACGCTTTAAAATTGCGCACACTCGTGGAATGGCGCCAAACTTTGGTACTTAAAAATCTCCATAGGCGACGCTTTTTTTTACAGGTTACCAGGTTAGAATTACAGAGGAGGTCTAGTGCTAGAATTGTTGCACGCGCTCTAACGCACGCAGCGATACCTCACATATGTGGTTTGAACGGCGTTTACATATGTGGGCGACTTACGTGTGCATTCGCTTCTGATCGCGAGCTACCGGGGACAGGGGTGTTTAAATTTTTTTTTTTTTACTTATTTCTTTATTTTTTTACACTTATTTTACTTTTTTTTTTTTAGATCACTTTTATTCCTATTACAAGGAATGTAAACATCCCTTGTAATAGGAATGTGTGTGACAGGTCCTCTTTATTGAGAGATGCGGGGTCAATAAGACCCCACATCTCTCCTCCAGGCTGGAAAGCATGAGATCGTGAATTTTTTTGACTGATCTCATACTTACTAGCCGCAATGGTGGCTTTGTTTACATTTGAGGACCCGGGCGTGACGTCATCACATCGCGCCCGGGCCTCCAACGATCATAGAGATGACTGGTGACCATCTGGTCACCAGTCATCTTTATGCTCGTCACGTGACCCACCACCGGCGCCGGACGATTCTCTCCGGGTCCCCGATCGCACGGGAGAGCCCGGAGAAGCACCGGATGGCGGCAGGAGGGGGGGTCCCCTCCCGCTGCCTATAAGAACGATCAAGCGGCGGAACCGCCGCTATGATCGTTCTTATGGTGCACAGAATCGCCGGCACAACAAAAGGATATCTGAATGATGCCTCTAGCTGCAGGCATCATTCAGATATCCCCCTTCAAACCCAGGACGTCATATGACGTCCACCCAGGATGGGAGATCCCATCTGTGGACGTCATATTACTATGGCTGGGTATTGAAGTGGTTAAGGGTATGCCGGATTGTTGTCCCTGCAAAGGGAAACAAAATCCAGCACATCCCCACTGAAAGGACAGAGCTCTTCCTTATTTACATAGGCAGAGCTCTGTTCTGTCTTTCTCCTCACTCAGGGGATGCTGGTGAACATCCATTGGCCGGCACCGGCTGATTGGCATCTGCTGTGACTAATCACAGCAGAAGCGGTGCCGGGCCCCGTAAGTGCCGGATCACATACTAGGTCCGTCACAAGATAGCAACCTTGCTGCCATATATCAGCGTTATGTGGTCTGCAAGTGGTTAAAGTTGCGCAGGGTCGCCTGGTCATGAAGGGGGTAAAACCCTCCGGAGCTGAAGTAGTTAGTCTATTGCCTGTATAACACACCAGGATATTACATTCAGCTGAAAATAGAGTGCTTTAGGCATGTGTATAGCTTGGAAAAATAAGCATGTAGTGACTAAGCTACCGGTAATCACCCTCTCAAGGCACTTAAACAAGCACCTAAAAGCAATAGTGTTTTGGAACATAATTGTAAAATATATTTTTACTAGATATATAACATCTATTAGGACTACAAGTAATATGAGAAAGAAATGGCATTTCCCTTTTTACCTCAAAAAGTGTAAAGCAGTATTTTACTGATTTAATGATACTGTATAATTTTTTGTTCATATTTGAGTGTCTATGCAAAATGTATTCCACAAAAAAAAAAAAAAGATATTTTATTGTGATAACTTCATAGAATGATTTCTAGTTCATCAGTGAACTACCAATAGCATGGACCTTTCCTTTACAGATTAGTAGCAGATGGTCTAAGACAGTCTTTGCTGATTCAATCCTGCTTAGCTGGCAAGATATACAACCTTCATTGTAGAAGCACAGAGAGAATGCATTGCCTAGTTTATGTATCTATACACCACTTTTCTACATGTTCTAATATGTTCTGATGGTACTCAAGATCCAAGTATCTGATACTAAGGTAAAACAACACTATGCTTGATATATATAGACAAATGTAACAAAATATTTTATGTTTTTTATTTACTAAACTAGTGTGATTGTAATACTAGCAGTTTATCAATATCAATTAATATTACAGTTTTATATTGTCAACATGTATTTTATATTTTTTAGATTATTGTCATTAGTTTCAGCTAATTCATGTAAACATTTTGATTATAAAATAATCATAAAAACACTTATTGCAATCAGAATACGACATATGCTTCTCTGCTTGCAGTAAATGTGTACCTGCTTTCCATTGGTTACTGTTATAAGTCTAGTTTTATCCCAAAACTGTAACAGAAATGCCTTCTGGCCTATATCGTCCAAAAAATTAGCTGGCATCTTATGTACAGTTCTTTTTACGATGTAGCAGACAAGATTCCGACTTTGAAATTTGCAAATTTAGATACTGAGATAAAACTTCCACCAACCTTTTTTAAACATAGTTACATAGTTGGAAGGGTTTAAAAAAAAGTCCATCAAGTCCAACCTGTGTGTGTGCGCTTTTATATTAATATTACATTGTATATCCCTGTATGTTGTAGTCATTTAGGTGCCTATCTAATAGTTTTTTGAAATTATCCATGCTCCCTGCTGAAACCACTGCTTGTGGAAGAGAATTCCACATTCTTACTGCTCTTACCGTAAAGAAACCTTTACGCCGTTTCTGGTTAAATCGCTTTTCCTCTAATTTTAGTGAATTTTTGTCTTTTTAAATGCCCTTTTGACGAAAACTTTTATCCCTATTTGTCACCAGTCCGGTATTTGTTTTTAAATTATATATTCTTTATTGTTTTCTTCAATACAAAAATAATCTATTTAAAATACATACATCTTTATATATAAAACACATTGTATTAATTTTAAAATGCTCACTATACCCTTATCCCACCCTCCCCTCCCCCCTTCACCCTCATCATCTTATTTGTATTTCACACACAAACTCTGTCACTACTACAGTGTAAATTTTTCCTTCTTTTTTTTCTTTTTTTTTTTTTACCCCTCTCCTTCCTGCTTTCCTTTTTTTCCAAATTAGTTTATCCTCTTCATCTATAAAGTATAGCTCTCTTTCTCTGTTTGCTCTCTCTCTCTCGTCGGGCTAATCTCTAGTTACTGATCTAGGTTCTTCTCCTCTCACTAGGGTGGACACCCCATTCTACACAGCCAGGGCTCCCACGGCGTTTTGAATTTGTTAAAATTGCCACGACCTAGTTAGAACTACTTTTTCTTTCCACACTGTCGTGTTTATAACATTAACCCATTCCGTCAATGTAGGTTCTTTCTGTGATTGACAGTTATGTGCTATCAATTTTCTGGCCTGGAACAGGCACCTTATTACCGCTACTGTGATGCCATTTTGCTCATGCCTCTCTTCGATACAACCTAATAAGCACACTCTGGCCTCCGGTTCCAGAGCAATCCCAAAGGTTGTATTTATGATGTCCAATACCTTAACCCAGTCTCTGTGTAGCTTTGGGCATTTCCACATCATGTGTATAAGGTCTCCTGTACTTTGACATCTGGGACATTTGTCATCTGGTTTCCTTCCAAACATATGTAATCTCTTTGGTGTGTAGTAAACTCTGTGCACTAAAAATAGATGGGATACTCTCTGTGACGGGGAGAGTGACACTGATGTCCCTAGTTCCAATATCCATTCCCATTGTTCAGTTGTTATAGGGACTATGTCCTCTTCCCATTTTTGTTTATTTTTTCCCATACTCTCTACCATTATAGAGCCACTGCTAATCTGGGTATATAATTCTGAAATAAGGCCTTTTGAAATTCCTGACTTAATTAACCGTTGGAGGTGGGGGATTTTTTGCCATCTCACCGAGTGCACTTTGAATTGGGCTTGGAGGGCGTGTCTAATCTGCAGGTAAGTGTATAATAGGGAATTTGGAATGGCATACTCTCCACTTAGTTCTGAGTAAATATTTCAGTGTATTACCTACACATAATTGCGCCAGTCTAGTTATGCCTAGCTTTTCCCATTCTTTTAACTTCCCCATAGCTAGAATTCCTCACAGATGTTTATTTTCCCAGAGTGGGGAGTATTCCGTTGGTCCCTTATACCCCAAAACTAGCTTTCCTGCCTGCCATATTCTTGTGACCATCCTTAGTGTTGGATTCTGTTGGAAAGAATCGGCCTCCAGTGTTTCTATTATGGAATTGTGTGGGGCCCCCATTAACATAATTTTCCCACTAGTACTCCCTCCTCCTTCTATGTTGTAACACCCCAGGTGCTGTAATTGTGCCACTAAAAAATAGCTGCGAGGGTGCGGGATGGCCAGACCTCCCTTTTTGTTGGCAGTTGTAATGTTTGAAGACTAATCCTCGCCTTTCCCTTCTTCCAGATTAATTCCCTGAAGAGGGTCTCTATTTTTTTAAACCATGCTTTACCTATCCATACTGGAGATTTATGGAGCACGTAAAGCAGTTGTGGCATCCAGATCATCTTAATAGGATTACTTCGTCCGGCCACCGATAGAGGAAGTCGTCCCCAAATGTCAGCTTTACGTTTAAACGTAGCTAAAAGTGGCTCTAAGTTGTTACTAATGTATTGTTCTGGGTCTCGTGTTACCACTATCCCCAGATAATCCATTTTCTCTGCTATTTTTAAATGGGGGATTCCTACCAAAACGGCATTGCCTACTGGGTCCAACGGCAGAAGTACCGACTTTTCCCAGTTTATCACCAGGCCCAAAAGTCGTCCAAATGCCTCCACTGTCTGCACTGCCGTTTTTAAAGATGTTGTAAAGTCCCCTAAGAAAAGCAGGACATCATCCCCATAAAGTGCGTTTTTTCCCTCTCCTGTCCTTCTCTGGAATTCTTGTATGCCCTGTGTGGTTCTAATCGCAATTGCTAATGGCTCTCTTGCCAAAGCAAAAAGAAGGGGGGACAGAGGGCATCCCTGCCTTGTCCCCCTTTCTAGCTTAAACGTCTGTGAATATTCATTGTTGATTTTTATTTTTGCGCTTGGGGAAGTATAAAGTGTTTTTACCCACTTAATAAAAACTGATCCAAACCCGAATTTCTCCAGAGCATGCCAAAGATAATCCCACTCTAGGCTATCAAAAGCCTTAGTGGCGTCCAGGGATAAAAAAGATCTGTCACCTGTATTCTCAGTTGGCGTCTGTAAATTCAAATATAGCCTTCTGATGTTGGCGCTAGTGGATCTATTCGGGATAAATCCGGACTGATCCAGATGTATGAGTTTCTGAATATGTTTGTTTATCCTAGCCGCCAACACCCTAGCCAGTATTTTAACATCTGAACATACCAAAGATATCAGGCTATAGGATGATGTGTCTAATTGATCTTTTCCTTCTTTCTGGAGCACTATTATGGTGGCTTCTGACATTGAGGCAGGCAGCCTCCCCTCTTCTATCGCCCAATTCAGCACCTTTAATAATTCCGGGAGCAGCACCTCGCCATACCGTTTATAAATCTCGACTGGTAAGCCATCTGGCCCAGGGGACTTCTGATTAGACATCCCCACCACTGCCTGTTGTAGTTCCTCTAAAGCAGGGGTCTCAAACCTGCGGCCCTCCAGCTGTTGCGGAACTACAAGTCCCATCATGCCTCTGCCTATGGGAGTCATGCTTGTAACTGTTTAGCCTTGCAATGCCTCATGGGAAATGTAGTTCTGCAACAGCTGGAGGGCCACCAGTTTGAGACCCCTGCTCTAAAGTTATTGGGGCTTCTATAACACTTCTGTCCTCCTCCGTTAAGACTGGTGTTTCTATTCCCCTTAGGAACTCACCTATTTGTGGCATCTCACCCCCTCTTTTTGATTTATATAGGTCCTGATAGTATGTCACAAATGTATCCAGTATTATGGGTGTTTGAGAGGATATCCTACCCCCTAACGTCTGGGAAATTAGAAGGGGCCGAATTGGTTTTAGCTAGGAGAGCCAATGTATGGCCTACACTCTCCCCTTCCGCAAAGGCACTCTGTCTTTGGAAAAGGCGCTTGTTCTCCACTTTCCTATTGATTGCCATTTTATACTCCTTCTGTTTCTCGAGCCATCTCCTTTGTTTCGTCAGGGTTGGGTCCTCCACATATCGTTTTTCTTCCTCCAGCACCTCTTTCCTAATCTTCTCATCCCATTCCCTGGAGTTTCTCTTAATCTTGGTCACCTGTTGGGTCAATACTCCCCTGAGGAAGGCCTTCGGGGTGTCCCAAATCACCCAGTACGGAATTTGTACATTGAAATCATATCCCCTCTTAAGCGTCTCTTTTCCAGAGAGAATAAGTTCAGTGCTTGTAATCTTTCCTCATAACTAAGATCCTCCAGCTCCTTTTATTAGCTTTGTTGCCCTTCTCTGTACTCGCTCCATTTCCAGCACATCCTTCCTGAGGACTGGAGCCCAGAACTGGACGGCATACTACAGGTGTGGCCGGACCTGAGTCTTGTAGAGTGGGAGAATTATCGTTTTATCTCTGGAGTTAATCCCCTTTTTAATGCATTCCAATATTCTATTGGCTTTGCTTGCAGCAGCTTGGCATTGCATTTTGTTACTAAGCCTATCATCTACTAGGACCCCCAGGTCCTTTTCTAGATTCCCCCCAGAGGTTCTCTCCTAGTGAGTAGATTGCATTCATGTTTTTGCCACCTAAATGCATTATTTTAAATTTTTCTACATTAAACCTCATTTGCCATGTAGCTGCCCACCCCATTCATTTGTTCAGATCTTCTTGCAAGGTTTCCACATCTTGTGAAGAAGCTATTGCCCTGCTTAGCTTAGTATCGTCCGCAAACACTGAGATTAAGCTGTTTATCCCATCCTCCAGATCATTTATGAATAAATTAAATATGGTTGGTCCCAGGACAGAACCCTGAGGGTCCCCACTTTCCACATTGGAGAATTCTGAGTATTCTCCATTTATGACTACCCTCTGAACTCGCCCTTGTAGCCAGTTTTCAATCCAGGTACTCACCCCTTGGTCCATGCTGACAGACCTTAGCTTGTATAGTAAAGGTTTGTGGGGAACTGTATAAAATGTCTTTGCAAAATCCAGATACACTACGTCTACCGGCCTTCCTTCATCTAGATGGCAGCTCACCTCCTCATAGAAGGTTGATAGATTTGTTTGACAAGAACAATTTTTCATGAATCCCTGCTGATTACTGCTAATGATACAGTTTTCATTACTAAACTCTTGTATATAGTCCCTTAACATCCCTTCCAAGAGCCTGCATACTATTGATGTTAGGCTAACGGGTCTGTAGTTCCCTTGGTCCTTTTTTAAAGATTGGTGCTACATTGGCTTTTCTCCAATCAGCTGGTACCATACCAGTCAGTAGACTGTTTGTTTAAATTAGGAACAATGGTATGGCAATTACTTGACTGAGCTCTTTAAGGACCCTCGGGTGCAGGCCACCTGGTCCGAGTGACTTATTTATGTTAAGTTTTTCAAGTCTATTTCTGCTTTTATCCTCTGTTAACCATGGGGTTGCTTTCTGTGATGTTTCATGAGGATAAAAATTGCAGTTTTGGTTACAGAAGCCCCCCATTTCCCTCGTGAAGACTGAGGAGAAGAATTAATTAAAAACCTTTGCCATCTCACCATCCTTTGGTGAGAATCCCAGAATCCCAGTTATGATATAACTTTACACTGCGGATCATCAGCTTTAAGTGAGGGATCCTAATCCCCTCTCAAATTAACTTTCATATCCTACACTTCATTGCAGACAGTGGGACACCCCATTCTTTAAGTAAATATGCCATTACCAGATTGTCTGTTATACAGTGATGGTACCTGTAGTACACGTTTTATGAATAAAACATGTTATCAAAACCCTTAAATGGTTAAAGAGATTGGGTGCTAGATCAAGATTGGGCTTTTTATCAATGGCAAGCAAATAAGGAATGGTTAAAATTCCAGAAAAAGCACCGTACACACTTTGAGAAAATCGGAAGAAAAATTCAGTACGGGGCATGATGGTTCGATTTTAATAAATCAACCCGAAAAGCACAACTGCAGCATTTAACCCTGCTGTCTGCAGCCTGGCAAAGTCTACAGGTGAAATACACTGTGGCTGTACACTGTACTGAGTGGTTTTCGCACTGTATGCGTTCAGGGGCGTATGCCTGGAATGCACGTATTCTGCTCTCCAGACTGCATAGGGTTCTAAATGCAGTGTTTAGCTTCATCTAGACGCAGCATATTTTAGCCTGCCATAGACTATGACAGGTGGCAGGCAGTGGGGCTGGACACTGCACTTGTGCCTTCTAGGCACACTAAAAGGCACACTGTGCAAGAGGCTTTAGATTTAAAAAAAAGAGTCATTAAAGTCACAGTGGGGACATTGTTGAGAACCCTAGCAGATAGGTATAGTGTGAATATTTAAAATGCAAGTAAGATCTAAATGTTTTAATATTTTTTTTCTGCCAGGTTGTCCTTCAGAACCTTTTTATTTGCACTGTCGTATTCTATACAGTGTATTATTTCACCTACACCATATGTTTCCTGGCACTTAGGTAAGTACTATATAAAAATTAAAACAGTTGGTGCAGAGTGTAAAATGAGACGCCACAGAATTTGTTATATGTTACAATATTTGTGACAGTAAAGAACAGATATTCATGTGTTATGCATAATTCACTTTTACTACCAGATCTACTACTTAGATTCTAAGTGTTTTACGAATATCATATGTATCCTAAAACCTATATCTATTAATAAAACATTTAGTGCAAGGAAGTAAACTGCCACATATGTATTCTTTTAAAGACTAGGGCCTAGATGTGAGCTATTAAAGGATAAGTTCATCTTTTTACAAAAAATAATAAATGCACCTTTCTTTGCAGATAATTGTGTGCATGTATTATCTTTTGTTGTAGGAGCCTGTAAACCACTGCACCAGTGATCAGCAGATCACTGATGACATGCAGGACTCCTGCATTCCTATCAGAGTGTATCGGCTTCCTTGTACCTTGTACGAGGAAGCCGATACACTCTGACAGGAAGAATTAATTAACTACCATGACGCTTACAGTGCCGTGATAGTTCATTATGCACTACAAGCCAACAGCCACTAAGGCTGTTGGGACTTGTAGTCTTCCATTTACAGAACACTGTGAATGAATGACACGGCCAGGGAGAAGATTCCCACTAGTTGTCAGAGCTGGGGAGCAGGGGGGCCATCCTTTTATAGCATGTTGCACCCTGAATATGGGTGTAACATGTAACATGGTATGAAAGGTGAGTGATTTCCTCACAGGCTTCTATTGACTGTTTACTGTAGGGTCACTTGAAGCTTCTCAAAACACTATATAGTTGCCTCAAAATTTTAAAGCACTTGTGGTAGACACTCTCAAGTTCTAGTAGATACTTATCCTTCTATGTAAATGGTTGGTGGTACACTGCATGCTGCTTTGAGGAAATTATACTTACTACTTAAAGCGGAATTCCACTCAAAAGTGGAACTTCTGCTTATCCATCTCCTCCCCCCCTCTGGTGCCAAATGGGGGAGGGGGGGAATAGGTTTTAGACAGGTACCGTCTGTGGCCCGGTCTCCCGGAAGTTCGGCCTCCCTCCTCCTTCCTCCACCGCCGGACCAATTAGAAAGAGCAGCGTGCTTCACGCATGCACAGTAGGGAACCAGCTGTGAAGCCAGAAGGCTTCACCATCGGGTTCCTTTACCAGGAATGGCAGCAGCTGCACCAGAAGATCGGCTGTGGTGCTGACATTGCGGGCTTCCTGCACATGTAAGTGTTCATATAGCAAAAGTCAGCACCTGCAGTATTTGTAGCTGCTGACTTTAATTTTTTCATGGGGGGGGGCTGGACCTCCTCTTTAACCACTTCAACACCAGGCTTTTTTTACCACATCAATACCGGGCCTATTCTGGCACTTCTCTCCTACATGTACAAATCATCATTCTTTTGCTAGAAAATTACTCAGAACCCCCAAACATTATATATGTTTTTTTTAGCAGACACCCTAGGGAATAAAATGACGGTCATTGCAACTATTTTTCTTGCACGGTATTTGCGCAATAATTTTTCAAACGCCTTTTTTTGGAAAAAAAAATGGTTTCATGAATTAAAAAATAACAAAACAGTAAAGTTAGCCCAATTTTTTGGGAAAATATGAAAGATGATGTTACGCCGAGTAAATAGATACCTAACATGTCACGCTTTAAAATTGCGCACACTCATGGAATGGCGCCAAACTTCGGTACTTAAAAATCTCCATAGGCGACGCTTTAATTTTTTTTACAGGTTACCAGGTTAGAGTTACAAAGGAGGTCTAGTGCTAGAATTGTTGCATGCGCTCTAACGCACACGGCGATACCTCACATATGTGGTTTGAACGGCGTTTACATATGTGGGCGGGACTTACGTGTGCTTCGCTTCTGATCGCGAGCTACCGGGGACAGGGGCGTTTTAATTATTTTTATTTTTTATTTATTTTTATTTTATTTTACTTATTTTATTTATTTTTTACACTTTTACACTTTTACACATTTTACTTATTTTTTTTTGATCACTTTTATTCCTATTACAAGGAATGTAAACATTCCTTGTAATAGGAATGTGTGTGACAGGTCCTCTTTATTGAGAGATGCGGGGTCAATAAGACCCCACATCTCTCCTCCAGGCTGGAAAGCATAAGATCGTGAACATTTTTTCACTGATCTCATACTTACTAGCCACAATGGCGGCTTTGTTTACATCTGAGGACCCGGGCGTGACGTCATCACATCACGCCCGGGCCTCCGACGATCATAGAGATGACTGGTGACCATCTGGTCACCAGTCATCTCTATGCTTGTCACGTGACCCACCACCGGCGCCGGACGATTCTCTCCGGGTCCCCGATGGCACGGGAGAGCCCAGAGAAGCACCGGATGGCGGCGGGAGGGGGGTTGTCCCCTCCCACCGCCTATGAGAATGATCAAGCGGTGGAACCGCCGCTATGAGCATTCTTATGGTGCGCAGAATCGCTGGCACAAGAAAAGGATATCTGAATGATGCCTCTAGCTGCAGGCATCATTCATATATCCCCTCTCAAAGCCGAGGACATCATATGATGTCCACCCAGGATGGGAGATCCCATCTGTGGACGTCATATGACTATGGGCGGTAGGGAAGTGGTTAAGGCTAGACTTAGGCCCTGTTCTAGCGAGTAATCACAAATGAGAATGGTTAATAAAAGGGGGATGTTTATAAAAAAGTGACAGTGTCAATCATCAAATGCAGTGCCTTAAAAAAGTATTCATACCACTTGAAATTTTCCAAATTTTGTCATGTTACAGCCAAAAACTCAAATGTATTTTATTGGGATGTTATGTGATCGACCCACACAAAGTGACAGATAATTGTGAAGTGGAAAAAAATGATAAATGGTTTTCAATTTTTTTTGCAGAAAAACATGTGAAAAGTGTGGCGTGCATTTGTATTCAGCCCCTTTACTCTGATACCCCTAACTAAAATCGAGTGGAACCAATTGCCTTTAGAAGTCACCTAATTAGTAAATATAACCCACCTGTGTGTAATTAAATCTTAGTGTAAATACAGCTGTTCTGTGAAGCCCTCAGAGGTTTGTGAGAGAACCTTAGTAAACAAACAGCACCATGAATGCCAAGGAACACACCAGACAGGTAAGGATAAAGTTGTGGAGAGGTTTAAAGCAGGGTTAGGTTATAAAAAAAATATCCCAAGCTTTGAACATCTAACAGAGCAATCCATCATCTTAAAATTGAAAGAGTATGGCACAACTGCAAATTTTCCGAGACATGGCTGTCCACCTAAACTGACAAGCGAGGCAAGAAAAGCATTAATCAGAGAAGCAGTCAAGAGGCCCATGGTAACTCTGGAGGAGCTGCAGAGATCCACAGCTCAGGTGGGAGAATCTGTCCACAGGACAACTATTAGTTGTGCACTCCACAAATCTTGCCTTTATGGAAGAGTGGCAAGAAGAATGACATTGTTGAAAGAAAGCCATAAGAAGTCTCGTTTGCAGTTTGCGAGAAGTCATGTGGGAAACGCAACAAAAGTAGAAGAAGGTGCTCTTCTGGTCGAATGAGACCAAAATTTAACTTTTGGCCTAAAAGCAAAACGCTATGTGTGGAGGAAAACTAACACTGCATATCACCCTGAACACACCATGGTGGTGGTAGCATCATGTTGTGGGGATGCTTTTCTTCAGCAGGAAAAGGCAAGCTGGTCAGAGTTGATGGGAAGATGGATGGAGCCAAAAACAGGACAATCTTAAGAAAACCTGTCAGGGTCTGCAAAAGACTTGAGACTGGGGCAGAGGTTCAAGTTCCAGCGGGACAACGACCCTAAACATACAGCCAGAGCTACAATGGAATGGTTTCGATCAAAGCAAACATGTGTTAAAATGGCCCAGTCAAAGTCCAGACCTAAATCCAATTGAGAATCTGTGGCAAGACTTGAAAATTGCTGTTCACAGACACTATCCATCCAATCTGACAGAGCCTGAGCTATTTTTCAAGTAAGAATGGGCAAAAATGTAATTCCAAATGTGCAAAGCTGTTAGAGACATCTCCAAAAAGACTTGCAGCTGTAAATGCAGCGAAAGGTGGTTCTAAAAAGTATTGACTCAGGGGGGCTGAATACAAATGCACGCCACACTTTTCACATATTTATTTAAAAAAAAAATTTAAAAAACATTTATAATTTTCCTTCCACTTCACAATCATGTCCCACTTTGTGTTGGTCTATCACATAAAATCCCAATATAATACATTTATGTTTTTGGTTGTAACATGACAAAATTTGGAAAATGTCAAGGGGTATGAATACTTTTTCAAGGCACTGTAGGTAAATAGATAGATAGATAGATAGATAGATAGATAGATAGATAGATAGACAGATAGATCGATAGATAGATCGATAGATTGATTGATTGATAGAAAGTATAGCTCTGTGTACAGTTGTATCAAAAATTGAATTCCTTATTTTAACTAACATCTTTAACTAACTAAAACCACATTTAAAATGTTTTATATCAGATACATAATTTTAGTAAATTTATGAAAGGGACAAACTTTAGCTTCCAGGTGAAATAATTAATTTAGCTTATATTGTTAATGAAAACATTTGTGTGTTTGTGTGTTTCAGCATTCTCGTTATTAAAGCGGGGTTCCACCCGCAATTATTTTTTTTTAAAGTCAGCAGCTACAAACATTGTAGCTGCTGACTTTTAATAAGGACACTTGCCTGCCTAGGCGCCCGCGATGTCGCTCCCCCGAGGGCGATCCCTCAATCGTGCCAGGTCCCGGCACCGCCATTATCCTCACTAAAGGAAACAGGCAGTGGAGCCTTGCGGCTTCACTGCCCGTTTCCTACTGCGTATGAGCAAGTCTTGCGGCGCTGTATGAATGGGCGGCTGCTCTCTGGGATACACACAGTTCCCAGAAGGCAGCGTGTCCCATTCCCCAGCAGACAATGCGAGGAGGACGAGGAAGAAGACCTGCCGTGGTATAGGAAGAGGCAGATTAGGAAGATCCGCATAGCAATCGCAATTTTTGGTAAGTATAAATATTTTTTTTCTATTTTTTTTTTTTTTTAGCATTTTGGTGTAATTTTTTTTTTTTTAGGGTGGGCTTCCACTTTAATTAAATCACAACTGTTTAACTATGCCACAACATTAAACCCCTATTCTGTTTGACTTTCCATGATCTTAGATCTGTCATTTCTGCCCCCTGCTCTGTACGATACACAAAACAGATTTTCAAAGTAGCATCCTAAACCTCCAAAAAATTTAAGATAAAATAGAAAAAAATCCGGCAACTCCAATCCGTAAGAAATATTTATTGGCACATATTTTTTATTTTTTTCTTCCCTTCTTTTTCTGTGTCCCCTACTGTCCTTTTTTCCTCTTTTCTTGTTTTCTTTAAAAAAAAAAAAAAGTATTTTTTTCTCCTATTCTTTATTTTTCCCTTTTTCCCCTTTTCCTTTCTCCTATCTTACTTGTGGCATGAGCATTTTTACATCTAGTGTTTAAGTACTTTTTGTCTGCTTATGGGCATAGATCATCATCCAATAGTATGTCCAGCTCCTGAGGTTTCTTCATAGTGGTATACTCCCCCACCAACCCAAAACTCTTAAATTTTCTTGATTAGCCTGATGCTGATTGGGTGAGTGGAGATCCCCATATATTATTTATAGAATGTGTTTCTCTGTTATTTTTATGCAGTGACCAAGGCTCTTCAGCCGAAACGCGTCTGCTCTTTTGTTTTCCTATGTGTGTCAATAAAGTTTTCTTACGGATTGAAGTTGCTGGCTATTTTTCTATTTTATCTTTTGTTTAATCACATTTCATTATTTTTTTTATTTTTTTTTCACACAGGTTCCACTCACAGCACAAAAAAAAATGATAGCCTAATCATGCACAACCCTTCTAGATAGGGATTAATCCCTGGACATAGCTCAAGGTCTTACTCTCTAATACATGACCGCTGGATAAATAGAGAGATAAGAATACGTATGTATTCTTATCTCTCTATTTCTCTATTTTATCTACCTATTTGGGTGTTGTTTGGAGGACACCGCTACCTGAGCACCCACCTGTGGACTCAGACCTGCCTGTTGGTATTCCCCTGTTTAGAGCACTGCACCTTTCTGTTTGTATATCCAAAAATTTGAAGTTACATTCTGTGAAAACAAAACATTTTCTTCTTTAGTGCATTGCATTGTGTTAAATTAAAGGGGTTGTAAAAGTTTGTTTTTTATTTTCTAAATAGGTTCCTTTAAGCTAGTGCATTGTTGGTTCACTTACCTTTTCCTTTGATTTACCTTCTAAATGTTTTTTTTCTTTGTTTTCTTTGTCTGAATTTCTCACTTCCTGTTCCTCCTCAGTAAGCTGTTCAGTAAGCTGTTCTGGCTGACTAAACATCGCTCGGATGATGGTGTGAAGTTTAGTGAGGAGAAACAGGAAGTGAGAAATTCAGACAAAGAAAAAAAAAACATTTAAGCCTCGTAAACACGACCGAGTTTCTCGGCAAAAACCAGCAAGAAACTTGCTGGCAGAGTGTGTATGGTTTCTCGTCAAGAAAAGTGACAAGAATCTCAACGAGAAAATAGAGAACCTGCTCTCTATTTTCTCGTCGAGATTCTCGTCAGCCTGTTTCTCGACGAGAAAAGTGTGTGTGTGTACACTTACCTGTTCGCCGGGAAGCCCGCGCATGCTCGAAATTACTTTGACGCATGCGCGGTAGCTTCCTAGGCATAGGATAGGGTGTACAAAGATGGCGGCGACGGCATCGAATGTGACGAGCGCATGCTCGTCGTATTCAATTACGTCCCCGCGTTCGCTCCATTCAAAGAACCGCGTGTTCTTTGAAATGAGCGTGTGTACACTCGGCCGGGACAAGTTTCTTGTCCAAGGATCTCGTCGAAAAAAACTACGTGTTTTTTACGACGAGATTCTCGGCCGTGTGTACGAGGCTTAAGAAGGGAAAGATAAGGAAAAGGTAAGTGAACCAACAATGCACTAGCTTAAAGGAACCTATTTAGAAAATAAAAAACAAACCTTTACAACCCCTTTAAGGAACATATTTTGCAGCGCCTAGTTGTTTGCTAGGACGTGTATCTTATTGTATCTTATTCAATGCCTTCCCATAATTATGATTTATCTCTTTTGTCTCACTCAGTCATTGATCAAAAATGTTCTATTTCCAAAATTGTTTATTTTTTTAATTTTTTTTGTTCGGAAAAAAACTTAAGATTAATCAATAATAGATTTGATTTTTATACTAAGTATCCTGAGCACTGTAACTTTGTCCTTAGAAGTTTTAAGCAACATAAAATTAATGTTTGTGGCCACATGCCAAAGAGAAGAAGCAATTTAAAGGTCATATGTACAATAGGTTATAAATTGTAATTAGCAAATGGCAATGAGTTTGATCTGGGTGCATAAAATAATAAATTAGTCATACATGCTTGGCATTATGCGGATGATTTTTGATTAATGAAATGATCGGGCTTGGTTCATTAAACTGTTTGCACTTTGAAAATTTTAGACCAAGAACCAAATTTTCTCTGCTTGGTAACACATTAGTCATACTATTTCAATATACAGTATGCAGTGTACTACAGGTAAGATGTATACATAATGATAAATGTCCTAATAAGTTCTATAAAATCTGAATCTAAAACACTTTTTGTATACCAAACTGACCTCATTCGGGCGGCTCTGCTTAGCCTTGTTTTTTTTTTTACCATCGGTTACCTTATTTGAATATTCATACTTTTGTACTCTGAATACTACATACTCTCTTAATAATACCTGCAATTCATGCTTTATATTAAAAAATTCAAAATACCTTTAAAAAAAATAAAAATAAAAGAAAAGATGCATACTTTTTTATGAGGCAAATAAATGATAAACATGCCTGTAACAGTCTGCGACTGCTAAGATTAGGCCTAAGGTAGATGAAACATGTCAGAGTGGCGTGACTGATGGGAGGGGGTTTGAGATGAAGCCCTTTTTTCATTTACTTTACACTGAAGTTGAATACAGTCAGGGGTGGTCCCATTATAAGGCAGTTTAGGCAGCCACTTGCTGGGAATTTGGATTTTTTAAAATACCTGTCTTCTTTTCCTATACCTCCTGAATTCACGAGGACCATGCAGGAATTTTATGTAATGCTGCGTACACACGATCATTTTTAATGTCATTTTCAATTTTTGATTTTTCTTGTTTCCTCTCAAGCCTGTCTTGCATACACACATTCATTAAAAAAAACGCTCGAACAAAGCGCAGTGATGTACAACACATATGACGGCACTATAAAGGGGAAGTTCCGTTCGAATGGCGCCACCCTTCATGTTAGTAAAGTTTGTTGAGCGACGATTCGCGCTTTTCAGCCTCGTGCTTTTCAGTCCGTTACAGCGTGATGAATGTGCTATCTCCATTACGAACGCTAGTTTTACCAGAACGAGCGCTCCCGTCTCATACTTGATTCTGAGCATGCGTGTTTTTTTTCCCCTCGTAAAAGCATACACACTACCGTTTTTCACGTCGTTAAAAAAAACGACATGAAAAACGACGTGAAAAGATGGAGCAGGTTCTCATTTTTTTAGGCCATTTTTCACGTCATTAAAAATGCTCTGGAGCCTACACACGATCGTTTTTAATGCCCAATTTAAAAAATTGCATTTTTAACGACGTGAAAAACGTTCGTGTGTATGCAGCATAAGACCTGGGAGTCCCGGTGTCCTGCCGAAAATTGTCCCCAGTTGAACACGGCGCCTGCGCACTGACAAGCATATTGTGACAGACGCTGGCGCACGCTCCCGATGCTCGTGCTACTCTCCAGGGGGGCGGGAGCATTACTGTTATATCGTCTAAGGGGCGGATAGATACAGAAGTGGCCGAGTTTTCCATTTATGTGCACAGCTGATAATGAATGCCGTGATTTTTGCACTAAACTACATGTCTTTGCGGGGCATGTTTAAACAAAAGAAGGGCAGATTTGCAATAGAAAACTTGGCCTCTTCTGTATCTATCCGCCCCTTAGACAATATAACAGTAATGCTCCCGCCCCCCTGCATAGTAGCACGAGCATTGGAAGCGTGCGCCAGCGTCTGTCACAATATGCTTGTCATTGCGCCGGTGCCGTGTTCAACTGACTATTTCCGTTGGCCCCATTGTGCTTCGTACTGCGCAAGCACGGCGCCTGAGCAGTACAGGGGGGACATTATCTGCCGGGAGGACACTCATCGGCAGAACACCGGCAAATCAAGGCTGAATCCTTTAGCGGAGCCCAGTGCCAAAACAAGTTTGGTTGAAATCAGCTGATCGGTTGTGTCCAATCACACAGAACTCTGTGTGCATGGGAACAGCGTGCTGGCTGTTTCTTCTCCCTGCGAAACAGGGAGAAAAAACAGCCAGATGAGAAAGAAAAAGCAGCACATATTACACATTGCTAGGCACACATTGTTAGGCACACAGTTAACCCCCTGATTGCCCCTAGATGTTATCCCCTTCCAGCCAGTGTCATTAGTACAGTGTCTGTGTACAATATTATCAAAACAGACTACTAGATCAATGTAGGTCAAGCCTGGAATGTGGCATATTAACTTGTTTATGTTCTGAAGATAATTTCTCTGTTTCCCTTATATTTACAGATTGGAAAATTTTGATGAACTTGGACCTTTTGATTTTAAAACTACGCCTTCCTGGTCAAATAGAAAGTACCTAGGTAACTTTCCATTTTTCACATTTATTATAATATAAAAAGAACTCCAAAAATTACTGAGAAAAGCACTGAAAGAGATGCAACAAAAGTTTGTGGAATAACACCTACTTTCTTGCAATACTTTGCACCTGCACCTACTTTGCAATAAAACACTTTAAAAATACCATATACCCACCATGTCTGGGCCCTGCATATATTACTTGAATTAAAGTAGCTGACATATTAGAAGTCTATAGTGCCATCTATGTCACTTAATTTAACAGGCAAGCACTTAAAGTGCCTAGTTACTGGTACTGTACCACTGTGTTCAAAGTGGGGTCGTAAAAGTGCTGTATCTTGGAAAGGATAGTACTGAGGTAAATGTAACTAACACATTATGTCAATCTTAAAAAAGCCTTTCTGAAAACAGTTTTTGTTTTTTATTTGACAATGAATAATAATAAGTGGCAGCTTACAACTTATCTATCCAATAATTCAACATTTTTGTTGTAACTGTTTTTTGACCACTTGTGTAAAGGAGATGACTGCTTCATCCAATAAGACTTTGGACAACAAGTAATAATTATGGTATGGAGCAAGGGTCTATTAAGGAAGATATAATCTATCAGACTCAAAATATAGGGAGCACCAGCCCGATAAGTAGTAGAAAAACAAAAGGAAATATATGAAGAATGGGCATTTTAAACGGTGGTTCCCATGGGTATATCAAGACATATCGCAGGAATCCCATTGATAAAGTCTTTAACGACGAAACATGTCTGGGTGTGGCCTGCACGGTAACTTTTTGTGAACTCTGAACGTAGACACCACCACCGAGGCTGATACGACTCTGGCCGGGAAGGAGAGCGAGCAATTGGAGGGTGAGATCTGCTGGTTATTCTGGGTCCGCCGTGACCTTCCTAGTACGCCATTGCAAGCCTCCTTCACTCATTTCTGTTGCTTTTTATTTGAAGTGCCTGTTTGAATTTTGAACAATGTGAGTAGGATGGTTGAAGATGTGTGTGCAATTTTAAAATAAATTGTTTTTACTTACTTCACCATTGGAAGCACTTATTCATTTTTTACATGTGGAGTGGATTCCGGTGTATTTGTCTATTAACCCCGGTGGGGTATCAAGCTTTTATGCCGAACATGAGAGTGTGAGGCATATCTATCTGGTGAGTTTTTTTTCCTTTGGGAGTGGATTCACAGACACAAGTGGTGTGGTGAAGGAGCATAATTACATTTTCAAGATTAAGCATATTTGTTGGAAGCACTCGAGTTTTCATCACCTGGATTTCTTTATCACTTGTACTTTGCTTTATGAACTTTTTATTCATGAATATTGTTTTATGGACTTTTATTTATGATTCACTGCACATATATTTCATTACTTTTGTTGCTTGATTACACATTTTGGATACATAGGACTACTATATTTATCATTTGTCCACTTTCACTTGGTGGAATATTATTTATATACACATTATAGTATTTTTGATTTGTATATCACTTGTTAGGACTGTTTTTGCATAAACAGAGGGCTACTATTTTTTCACTTAAAATTCACATACCATATCGCAGTAATACATATATATTTTTCAAAGTATAAAATAATTTTTTAATAATACATACAATACATCATATCAAAATGATAAGGGCAATTGTAAGCCTGCATGTATAAAAACACATATAGGTGTCAGAGGATCATCAGAAATAGTATAACACGTGTCACACAGAATCTGCCTACATGTTTCGCAGCACAGGTCACTTCTTCAGGGCTTCATTATCGATGTCTGAATCAAAACATCTCTAAAAGATATGTTGGATGTGTTTGAGCTAGGGGGAGATTGTTATCAACACTTCAACTTGCTGGTGTCAGGCACAGACAAAAAACAATCATCAAATGTAATATCTGCTGCATGATAAGAAAGCATGCTCAAACATTAGAAAGCAGGACTCAAAATGTTGCCAAGGGCATGTAGAAATCACCAACATTTCAAAGGTAAATCTGTGAGATTTAGAGATCATAATCACGTTCACCCAAGCATCCTCAAGTCTATTATATATGAGAAGTGAGCACAGATACCAGGAATACCAGCAAGTGGTGTCTGGGTCTCCCGAGTACCCAATAAAAACCGGCCGACATTTTGCCAACATTTATGTTAGCCGGTATGACATACAGCTGGCTTCTGTCGGACAAGCATGCTGGAAAATCAGTAGCCAACCGGCTCCCAATCAGCTTTTTCAGCCAATGGCTGAGAGCGCTGATCGAAGTGTTCTGGTGGGGAGGGGGTGACCCCCTGTGAGAACACAACAGCTCAGTGGGGCAGAACGCTGTACTAACATTGAATCATTAATACTGCGGCTCTGACCGGAGGTGTCAGTAAAAAAAAACTATTAGTGTGTACCAGGCTTTACTCTTACTCCGTTACTGCTTCCGAGCATGCGTCGACTTGATTCTGAGCATGCGTTCCACACAGACGAACGGAATTTCCAATAGAAATTTTTTCCGTCGAAAAAAAAGAGAACATGTTCTCTTTCTAAGTCCGTCGGAATTTCCGATGGAAAAAGTCCGATGGGGCACACACGCGGTCGGAATATCGGATGAAAAAATTCCATTGGACTTTTTTGCGACGGAAATTCCGACCGTGTGTGCGCAGCATGACTTAGTGTTTACTTTGCAATGTGAACAATGACTTACTTCAATAAATAATGTGGTGACTTGTGCGTAAAAACCCTATTGTGTTAATTTCCATAGGGCTTGATCAGGTAAAGTGAGCAGAGCTTATTCATTAGACTTTGGGAAAAATCACTTGATCAATCTCTATTCCTTTACTATATCAGCTCAAGTATGTGGGAACTCAGAAAAAATTTCTTCATAAAAACCCTCATCTAGTGGGAAATCCACAATTTGAAAAATCCCCTTGTGAACCAAACTGAAAGGTAGATTATTCAACCTTTCATTTTCCTAAATAAACATTTGAAATGGTAAGTTGTCCCTTTCACCCTGAAATTTAACAAATCCAGAAAGAGCTACAAATTTCTTACTCATACAAGTCTTACAATTTTACAATTGTTTTGTTCTCAGGAAATGTGATCTCTTTGGAGACGACATTCTTAATAAGCAGTGCCATTTCTGTATTCATTGTTGAGGAATGGATTTGGGATTATGCATGTACAGTTACTGTGATTCATGTAGGGATAACATCACTGGGTAAGTCAAATTCTGCTTCTTAATACATTTTAAGGAAAATATCTACCTGTTTAGTATACAGGTTCTTATACCAGATGAGGATTATTTTCTAGCTTCCTGCTGTGCTATTATAGGAACATGTAAGTATCCCCTTCAAACCATTTCCAGAGTGGTTAACCTCTTCTCTTCCAGCTTTAGGTCTGACCCTTGGTTTAGACTAGGTTCACACTGCAGTGATCCAAATTTGATCAGAATTTTAGTGCAATTATGTACTGCACCTTGAATTTGGTTTCCATATTCAATGGTGCCAAAATTGCCCTGGATTAGCAAAAAAGTTGTACAGGAACCTTTTCCAAAAATCGCTCCATGCTGAGTTGCATTGAAGTGAACGGGCACCATTGAAAACAATGTGATTTCCATTGTCATGCAATTCTGTGCAACTCAAGTAGCAACTGAAATTGCACTAGTGTTAATGGAACCTCACTCTCAAAAGTATGTAGTGTAGACAGCAACAGACTACCACAAACAGACATTGCTACATGCAAAACTTAAATGAGGAAACCTTTTGAATTTATACATTAAAACTGAAATAGCCACAAAAGGTGTTGATTCACTTTGTGTGTCTTGCAAACTGAGATATTACCTGGTATTTGTAGGGGTGATATCATTGATGTGAAGCACTGTGCATTGAGCAAAGGTGTGGGAAAGGCCTGGCAGGTCAACCCACTACAGGCTGCCGGCAGAAAACTCCCATTGGAGGATGCAAAACCAGTCAGACTGCCTAAGGAGAGAGAGTAGCAGTGTTTCAGGAAACTCATATTTATAGACAAAGTGCCAGAGAAGATTCATGCTGGATTACTGGACAGATTTTAAATAAATACACAGAGCCAGGATATCTAGAGGAGCTAAGATGAACTACATGTCATAATGCACATGATTAAAGCCGTATAGGCTGAAACGCGTTAACTGACTGTACCTGCGTACTGTACACTGGTTTTCTGAATAAAAGCAAGAATTTAAGGCTACATCGCATGTGCGGATCATCTTTATGGAACATGGCTCTTGCATTTGGACAATATTTCTTTAATTGGAATTTGTGCACTGGTCCAAATCATTTGGTGGAGGGGGGGGGGGTTAAGGTGTGGGGTTGTTTTTCAGGGGTTGGGCTTGGCCCCTTAGTTCCAGTGAGGGGAACTCTTAGTGTCCTTTCACACGGGGCGGATCCGTGAAGATCCGCCCCGTGAAGCTCCGCTTGCTCAGCGGGGATCGCTCCGTTGATCCCCCCTGAGCCGACGGATGACTGGGCGGTCCCCGCACACTGTGCAGGGACCGCCCTGTCAGAGCGCCGCTCTCCCCTATGGGGAATCGGATGACGACGGACCGTAGAGTCCGTTGTCATCCGATCCGCTCCGCCGACGGAAGGAAAAATAGGGTTTTCCTCCGTCACACTTTGGCGGAGCGGATGTCAGCGGACATGTCTCCGCTGACATCCGTGCTTCTATAGGGGTACATGGAGGATCCGTTTCAGGTCCGCCTAAAAAACTGACAGGCGGACCTGAACGGACCTCTGTGTGGAAGAGCCCTTAAGATATCAGCATACCAAGGCATTTTGGAAAATTTCATACTCCCAACTTCGTGGGAACAGTTTGGGGGTGACCCCTTCCTGATCCAACACGACTGCACACCAGTGCACAAACAAGGTCCATAAAAACATGGATGAGCAAGTTTGGGGTAGAGGAACTTGACTGGCCTGCACAGAGTACTGACCTCAACCCCATAGAACACCTTTGGGATGAATTAGAGGGGAGACTGCGAGCCAGGCCTTCTCGTCCACATCAGTGCCTGACCTCACAAATGTGCTTCTAGAAGAATGGAAACATTCCTATAGACACACTCCTTAACTTTGTGGACAGCCTTCCCAGAAGAGTTGAATCTGTTATAGCTGCAAAGGGTGTGCCAACACAATATTGAACCCTAAATGCCCCATACACACGATCGTTTTTCATGCCGTTAAAAATGCCATTAAAAAAAATGGCCATTAAAAAGGATCGTGTGTAGGCTCCAGAGCATTTTTAACGACGTGAAAAACGGCCATTAAAAATTTCGAACATGCTCTCTTTTTTCACGTCGTTTTTCATGTCGTTTTTTTAACGACGTGAAAAACGATAGTGTGTATGCTTTAACGGCGTGAAAAAAACGCGCATGCTCAGAATCAAGTATGAGACAGGAGCGCTCATTCTGGTAAAACTAGCGTTCGTAATGGAGATAGCACATTCGTCACGCAGTCACGGACTGAAAAGCACGAGACTGAAAAGAGCGAATCGTCGCTCAACAAACTTTACTAACATGAAGGGTGGCGCCATTAGAACGGAACTTCCCCTTTATAGTGCCGTTGTACGTGTTGTACGTCACTGCGCTTTGCTTGATCATTTTTTAAAATGATCGTGTGTACGCAAGACAGGCTTGAGAGGAAACATGAAAAAAAACGACGTGAAAAACGGCAAGAGAAAAAATGGCAAGAAAAACGATCGTGTGTATGGGGCATAAGACAGGGATGCCATCATTTTTATTATTTTTTTTTTATTGGAAAACAACATCAACTGAGGTACCCACATAATTTCATGAGTGTGTAGTGGTCACAGCTAGCAGAGACTATTACGATGATTTAACAAACAAATTGAGATTATTTACTCAAAAACTTAAATTATCCCATTATTTTTCACTTCAACTATCCAATTATGTGTGTAATCGGGTAGCCGGTGTATTGTGTGATTCCTCCCCGGAAGAGGGGGACCCTGAGGAGAGTCGGCTGTGCTGTGGGTCCCCCCTCAGCACAGCTGTGCCGTGTGCTTCCCTGCCCATTCTCTTTCTCTTCTTTCTTCTCCTCGCCAGGCCCCTCTATAGTGTGTCTTTGTGCCTATCCAGAGGCACTAAGTGTCATTGCTGTCTGTTGCCTCATTTCTCTGCTATCTGCATGAGTTGCATCTGATAAGTTTTCCTGACACCAAGAAAAAAAATGGTGACGGGGGATCTCCGGCAGATTGACAGTCTCAGCTCTGTTCCTGTGTGCTTGTGTGAAGAAGGGTGTGTCTGTTACCTCCATTGAGCCCTCAGAGCTCTCCTCACTGAGCTGCATAGAATTGTTATTTCAGCTCTAGGACCCCCTTTTTTTTACAGTTCAGAATAAATTCTGGGACTTTGAATGGATGTAGAGAAAACTCCAGATAAACAGGTACAACTTACAGTATGTAGGAGGATTTGTTTCACCTCTGTGTATCACCTGAGACCCGCCATTTCACTGGGTATATGTAAGGGTTTACAACAACATTAACTGCATGCAGGTTCATCAAGACTGTCGTTAAGTGCACCAACACTTCTTAATGGGCCCCGATGTTAGCCTTTAGAAGAAACCTCTTGAAGCAAAGTTCCACCCAAAAGTGGAAATTCTGCTTTAAGGAATCCTGACCCCTTGACATGCAAATCCCCTTTTGTCTCCCTATACCCATGCTTGACCTCTCAAATAATAACAAGTGTTTACTATACAGCTTTAGGACTAGCATAGCTGCCATTAGTGCACTTTGACAGTATAGCTCTGGTGGTTTATAGTTCAAGTTTTGTTGCTGCTCACTGCTGCACTTTAAGTGGTGTTGTTACTGTTTATGCTGATCTGGTGGTGAGTGCCATCCTATGCTTGGTTATTATTGCTAATTATCCTGCATACTGAAGTGTATCATTACCATTAATATTTGTTTTACCCTTTACTTCTGCATGCCTACTACTAACAACAGTTATTTCAAATACATGCTTGGGAGATGTAGTGTTATGGAGCAGTATGACTCTCACAGCATCACAGGTAGTCCTAAAAAGTACTGTTGAGTCTATGCATTGTGAGCACAGTTCAGTGGACACATTAATTTTTAGCCCACCACACTGCAATTTACAGTAATGTAACACAATACAGCACTGTACAACATGGTGTATAGCAGTGGTCTCTAAACTGTGGCCCGGGGGGCCGGATGTGACCCATTGCTTACTTTTATCCAACTCTCAGGGCTCTATTCCCCCCATCATCAGCAACAGTTTGACATAGTTCTTGCCACTGACTCCAACAATAGGGCACTATTCCTTCCACTGACACCAATGATGGGGCACTAGTCATTCCACTAATATCAATGATGGGGCACTATTCCTCCCACTAATACCAATGATGGGGCATTATTCCTCCCACAAATACCAATAATAGGACACCGTTCCTCCTATTGACACCAATGATGGGACACTGTTCCTCCTGCTGACACTAATAATGGGGTACTATTTCTCCCACTGATACTAATGATGGGGCACTATACCACACTGACACCAATGATTGGGCACTATTCCTTCCATTGATACCAACATTGGGGCACTTTCCTCCCACTGACACCAACAATGAGTTACTATTCCCCCCACTAATACCAATGATGGTGCACTAGTCCTCCTATTGATACCAAGAATGTGGCACTATTTCTCTCACTGACACCAACGATGGGACACCATTACTGACACCAATGATGGGACACTATTCCTCCCACCGATACCAACAATGGGGCACTATTACTTCCCTTAATACCAATTGTGGGGCATTGTTCACGCCCACTGACACCAGGTAATTTTCTTCTCCTACTGGCCTAACGTTTGAAGGACAGCAAGCTAGCCCTTTGTTTTTAAAGTCTGGAGACCCCTGCTGTGTAGGATTGTATAGCACTGTATAGCAGAAACTATCTCACTCTACAAAATGTAGTACAATACAGCACTGCATATAACATTACATAGTACTGTATGGCATCCCCTATCATTCCTTGCAAAATGAACCACAATACAGCACTGCTTAGCACAATTATCTCTCCCTCCCTATTCACACACTGTCAGCTTTCCCAATCTACTCCAAGTATCCAACACACATTGACAAATGGCTGCTGGGAACCCTGTCTTTTATTGGGAGAGGGTTGGCACATAAGAAAACAAATTATTAGTCCTTCTAAGCCACCTGACCATAGTTCAAAGGCTAGAAAGTATATTATTGGTCATTGGTTGCTAAAGCAGAAATCAGCTGTATTAGTTTGCAGTTTTCCCAAATAGTGAATGACTAGGGTTTGTCTTGAACTATTGATCAACTTAAACTTCATCCCTATACTCTGTGAAGGAATTGTGTTTACTGTAGGTGTGTCATAGCTCACATTTTGCACCCAAGCTCTAGAGGATTTCAGATGTGGAGGGAACATATGTCTATACCCAGCAGGGACGGCCCATCCATTAAGGGCGCATGGGCGCCACCTCCCCTTTCCATCGCCACTGCCACCCCCTATTCATGCGCTTGGTCCCTTTCAGGACGTCGGGCACATGAATTACAGCGGCATTTTTTTTTAAGCACCTGAATAAAACCAGGGGCTCTAATAGGCTTCAAAATAGTGTGGGTTCCGGACGCAGAGCATTGTGCTCGGAGCCCACCCAGGTATGTTAGAATAGCGAATGAATATTCGCTATTCTAACACTGAATCACCTCTCCGCCAATCAGGAACATGGGTCTGATACCCATTTTCCGATTGGCTGAAAGGACAGGCAATCATATTGAATGCCTAGGAGGAGGGATATGCACAGCGGAGGCCACCATGATCCACAGGAGGAGGAAGGAAGAAAGCTGCCACTCGCCAGATACGCTGCCTGCCCGCCCGCTTCCTAGTTCCTAGAAGGGGTAGGTGCGGGGCTTTGATGTCCTGACCGTCCTGGGGGGGGGGGGGGTTGCCACTGCCAACCTCCCTACTGACAGGGGGTGGGGGGGTTGTTGCCGCCCCCCCCCAAAAGAAAAAACACCAGCCGCCACTGATACCCAGGGACAAATCTGTACCCTACTCCATTGGTTTGGCATCTGATTCTTTACTTTTGCATATTTGTGTTAAGAAAAAAAGGTGCTGTAATTGGAATAAATGTATAGATGAACACTGACAGAATTTTTTAAAGATTGAAATACAAGCTGACATGTTAGCTTAAAAGCCTGCAAGGGCTCTAATGTGTTTCATACAGAAAGCACTTCATCATAGTTATGCCATCATATAACCTTGAATTTCATCTTCAGTAATAATGTTCAGTCAGCATTAATCCTTATACAGTATTTACTGATTCTTCATGTCTCATTGCTAAATTGTTGTAGTCTTCATAGCCTGCACGGGTGATTTGCTGTCGAATTCCACTGAGTTTGTAACTAGAGCAGTTTAATAATAACTTGTTAAAATGAATTAATATTTGGTAATAATTTTCATGGATCAGTGCTTACCAAGCACTGATACATAGCGCTACCCACGTAGGAGCTGCTGTATAGGATGGGTCCCCTGTTCATTTCCTCAACCCAGTGTTAATTTTGGCAGCAAATTTCGATTTTGTTTTAGTCTTAAGCCTCGTACACACGGCCGAGAATCTCGTCGTCAAAAAACACGTCGTTTTTCTCGACGAGATTCTTGTCAAGCTTTCCTTGCATACACACTGTCAATTCCAAATCTCATCGTTGTAAAGCGCGGTCACGTACAACACGTACAATGGCAGTATAAAGGGGAAGTTCGATTCCAATGGCGCCACCCCTTGGGCTGCTTTTGCTGATCTCGTGTTACCGCGTGTTAGTAAAAGTTTGGGGAGAGACGATTCGCGCTTTTCAGTCTTTGTGCTTTCAGTTCGTTTTAGCATGACGAATGTGCCATCCCCATTATGAACGCTAGTTTTACCAGAAGGAGCGCTACCGTCTTATACTTGATTCTGAGCATGCGCGATTTTTTAAGACTCGGAAAAGCATACACACGACCGGTTTTCTCGTCGGGAAACAGGCTGACGAGACTCCCAACGAAAAAAACGAGAATCCTGATGAGATAATAGAGAGCAGGTTCTCTATTTTTCTCGTCGAGATTCCCGGCAGTTTTCTCGACGATAAACGAACGGTTTTCTCGGCAAGAAAGCTCTCCCAACAGTTTTCTTGTAGTTTCTTGCCGAGAAAACCGGTCGTGTGTACGAGGCCTGAGTCTTTTGACTAAAATGCCATTTTATTTTAGTCAGATCCAATTGTTTTAGTTTTATTCGTGTTTATTCGACTAAAATATCATTTTAGTCATCTAAAATCGATTGGGTTTAGTTAAATTGTGATGCATTATTTAAGCATTTCTCTATAATTTCCAAACTCATTATATACTTCTGGAGTAAAAAAAAACAAATATTGTTATTTATGTTATTAAAGTGTTACTAAACCTACAACAGTAAAATCAGTCTGTATATGCAGCATAGCATGCTTGTTATACTCACTGTGGAACTTAAGGAGTTAATCCTCTGCATTGTGTAAAAAGGCTGTTTTATCCTGTATACACATATCCTCCCCCTCCTGCACTGTCTATCTGGGGAAGGCCAGCTAACACAGGCAGAGTAGCCAACCTGCACATGCTCAGTTGTGTCTTTTATGCTTGAGAGAACAATTTCTTGTTCTCAGAGCTAGCCATTTCACATGATATTGACATCACACATGTGGGCATGTATACAGGCAGTAGTGAAAATCGAATTTCTGTACTCTCAGCACTGGAGAAACTGTGCAGTTTATCATGTAACCGTGGTATACAGATCATCCAAAAAGGTATATATTGGCAATATTTGAATGTAAAAAGAAGATTTATAAGCTGTCGACACTGTGGGGGGTGAACTATTTTCATATTACTGGGTTGAAACAAACTTTCAGCCACAGATTTAGCAGCTCTGGATGGTCTGAGGAGGCCTTTAATGCACACAGTGTTCAGAACAGTGGTCTGAGGAGGCCTCTAATGCTGCACAGTGCTAAGGACAGTGGTCTGAGGAGGCCTGTAATGCTGCACAGTGCTTTGGGCGGTGGTCTGAGGAGGCCTGTAACAGTGAACAGTGCTCTGGATGGTGGTCTGGGAGGCCTGTAATGCTGCACAGCACAGTGCTCTGGATGGTGGCTGTAATGCTACACAGTGCTCTAGACAGTGGCTGGTGGTCTGAGGGTGCCTGCCGCCTGTAATGCTGCACAGTGCTCTGTGGATGGTGATATGAGAGGCCTGTAATGCTGCAGTACTCTGGACAGTGGCTGTAATGCTACACACAGTACCCTGGACGGTGGTCTGAGGAGGCCTGTAATTAGGGTTGCCACCTGTCCAGGAATGACCCGGACAGTCCGGGTTTTTACACTTGTGCCCGGGTTTCTGTCCTCCCAGACACAGCAGCATACCTCCAGTCCCAGCCAGAGTGGGTACTCAGTGGGGGGTCCATACCTCCAGTCTACGTCCCCCCTATATCCTTTGAAGCAGTGCGGCTATTTAATTCTGAAGGCTGCGGCTCCACTGCTGAGCGCGCTCTCTCTCCCCAGTATCCTTCAATGCAGGCTCATAAATAGTGCTAGCAGACAAGGACACAGACAGGTGCAGTGGAGAAGATGTGTGGCTGCTGTTGCAGGGTCAGAGCGGAGCAGGGCATTTCAGGTGACAAACATTTGGTCAGTGTTGGGGGTGCTCAGTAGTGATGAGCCAAACACCCCCGGGTTCGGTTCGCACCAGAACCCGCGAACGGACCGAAAGTTTGTACGAACATTAGAACCCTATTAAATACAATGGATGCGAATGTTCGAATTCTAAAGTGCTAATTATAACAACTATTATGCATGTTATTGTCCTAAAAAGGGTTTGGGAACCCGGGTTCTGCACCAGGGGACATGTATCAATGCAAAAAGAAGTTTTAAAAACGGTCGTTTTTCGGGAGCAGTCATTTTAATGATGCATAAAGTGAAAAAAAAAAAGTCAAATATTCCTTTAAATATCGTACCTGGGGGGTGTCTAAAGTATGCCTGTGAAGTGCCACGTGTTTCCCGTGTTTAGAACTGTCCCTGCACAAAATGACACTTCTGAAGGAAAAAAAAGCCATTTAAAACTGCTTGCGGCTTTAATGTAATGTCTGGTCCCGGTAATATGGATGAAAATCTTTAAGAAAAATGGCATAGCTACCCCATGACCCCCCCCCCCCCCTACCCCAGCCCATTACCAGCCCCTTTGGGTCTTGTATGGATATTAAGGGGAACCCCGCACATAAAATAAAAAAGGCCCTATATACTCTGAACAGCCGTATACAGGCGGTGCATACAAGACAGGGACTGTAGGTTTGTTCTTATGTAGAATCTGTTTCTAATTTTGAACAGGTACATTGTTTAAGTGTAGCTCCAGCCCAAAAATCTATGTTTAAACTTTTTGGAAAACATAGGTAAGGGTTATCACCCCTGTAACATTTGTTTTGCTGTCTGTGCCCCTGTTCAGAACATTTCACCTCACTTTCCGTCCCAATGACAACTGTTTTTGAAATGTGGTGTTTTTCTTGAAACAAGGATTGGTGATAAAGCATCAGTACAGAGGAGACACCTTTCTCCCATATTAATTCTTACAGGAGAGAATTTTCCTTCCTAGGGGTAGATTTCCTCTCACTTCCTGTTGTCTTCTTGTGTTTGCAAGTAGGAGTCGTTTGTAAGTTGGATGTTTGAAAGTAGGGACCTGCCGTATATACTCTGCAGAAATAGGCCCCTTAGTTGTTGGTGTTGGCACAACACTGTAAGCACTCACAGTTACTCTTGGTTGGTGCTGGAACGCCCTACTGTCAACTATTATATCAGGAATTGTAATTTCATATAATTGTTGAACAGTGGTAGTAAAAATTGGGCCTTTGATGGTGGTGCTGGTGCCACAACACTGTAAGCCCTGACAGTTACTCTTGGTGGGTGCAGCAATGGGCCCTGCTGTGAATTATTAGATCAAGAATTGTAATTGCATGCCCCTGTTGAACAGGGGCTGAAAAATTGGGCCTTTCGTGGTGGTGGTGGTGGTGGTGTTGCCACAACACTGTAAGCCCTCAGAGTTACTCTTGGTGGGTGCAGGAATGGGCCCTGCTGTGAATTAGTAGATCAAGAATTGTAATTACATGCCCCTTTTGAACAGGGGCTGAAAAATTGGGCCTTTCATGGTGGTGGTGGTGGTGGCGTTGCCACAACACTGTAAGCCCTCAGAGTTACTCTTGGTGGGTGCAGCAATGGGCCCTGCTGTGAATTATTAGATCAAGAATTGTAATTACATGCCCCTGTTGAACAGGGGCTGAAAAATTGGGCCTTAGGCACTGGTGGCACAACACTGCAACCCCTCACAGATACTGTACTTGGAGCACAGCAATGAGCCCTGTTGCAAAGTATTGCTTCAAAAATTGTAATTACACGCCCCTGTTAAACAGGGGCTGAAAAATTTGGCCTTAGGCACTGGTGGCACAACACTGCAACCCCTCACAGATACTGTACTTGGAGCACAGCAATGAGCCCTGTTGCAAAGTATTGCTTCAAAAATTGTAATTACACGCCCCTGTTAAACAGGGGCTGAAAAATTGGGCCTTAGGCACTGGTGGCACAACACTGCAACCCCTCACAGATACTGTACTTGGAGCACAGCAATGAGCCCTGTTGCAAAGTATTGCTTCAAAAATTGTAATTACACGCCCCTGTTAAACAGGGGCTGAAAAATTGGGCCTTAGGCACTGGTGGCACAACACTGCAACCCCTCACAGATACTGTACTTGGAGCACAGCAATGAGCCCTGTTGCAAAGTATTGCTTCAAAAATTGTAATTACACGCCCCTGTTAAACAGGGGCTGAAAAATTGGGCGTTAGGCACTGGTGGCGGCACCCATAAACAAAAATGATCTTCCAAGCTATCATCATCAATCGTATCATTGAGGACTCGGAGGAGGAGGATAGCCAGTCAACATAACAGCACAGGCACTCAGCATCAGCATCAGTCTTGAAGGGATGTGACATGTTAAAATCAATTAGTCTGTTATATCAGCATCAGGTGTGTGGTAGCTGGTGGTGATCCAAGACTGGTTCATCTTGATGAAAGTCAGTCGATCAACCGAGTCGGTGGACAGGCGCACCCTGTGATCCGTGACAAATCCTCCAGCAGCACTGAATGTGCGTTCCGAAAGAACGCTGGATGCAGGACAGGCCAGTAGCTCAATTGCATACTGTGCAAGCTCTGGCCAGTGATCCATCCTCAAGACCCAGTAAGCCAGAGGATTTTCGGTGGGGAAGGTGTCCAAGTCTGACCTTGCCCCTAGATATTCCTGCACCATGTTTATCAGACGCTGGCGATGGTTGCTGGAACCGATCATACTTTGGGGCTGCGGACTAAAGAATTGTCTGAACGCATCGGTCAGACGGCCACCTTCCCCACCGCTCCTTCTTTGACTGGCCGAAGCCTCAGCAACTCGTTGTCCAGGACCAGGAGTTTGTAACCTCCCAGTCTCTGGGAACGCGTTGCACAGACCTTTCTGCAAGGCCTCCCGGAGTTGTCTCATCCTCTGCTCCCTCTGCAACGGTAACATAAGGTCCGCAACCTTACCCTTGTACCGTGGATCAAGGAGAGTGGCCAGCCAGTAATGGTCCCTCTCCTTGATCCGAAGAATACGAGGATCCTTCCGCAGACTTTGCAGGATCAGGGAGGCCATGCAGCGTAGGTTAGCTGAGGCATTCGGTCCGGAGTCCTCTGGGTCACTAAGGACGACATGATCCGCAGCCACCTCCTCCCAGCCACGTACAAGTCCTTGGGTTTCTTGGGACTGTAAATCATCCCTAAAAGACTGCTGCTGTTGATGCTGCTGAGTGCCAGGCTCCACCTCCATGCTGACACAATCCTCCTCCTCCTCCTCCTCCTCGTCCTCTTCCTGTGCGATGGGTGGGACAGAAGGAACACTGTCTGGGTAAAGGGGGCCTTGAGAGGCAAGGAAGTCCTCCTCTTCCTGCCTCTGTTCTGCCTCAAGTGCCCTTTCCATTATTCCACGCAGCGTGTGCTCCAACAGGTGGACAAGAAGTACAGTGTCACTGATGCATGCACTGTCACTGCTCACCATCCTCGTGGCCTCCTCAAATGGTGCCAGGACAGTGCATGCATCCCTGATCATGCCCCACTGGCGTGGAGAAAAAAAACCAAGCTCCCCTGACCCTGTCCTGGTGCCGTAGTCGCACAGGTACTCATTGATGGCCCTCTGCTGCGTGTGCAGCCGCTGCAGCATGGCCAACGTTGAGTTCCACCTGGTGGGCATGTCACATATAAGGCGGTTCTTGGGCAGGTTCAACTCCTTTTGCAGCTCAGCCAGGCGAGCACTGGCATTATAAGATCTGCGGAAATGCACACAGACTTTCCTGGCCTGCCTCAGGACATCCTGTAAGCCTGGGTACCTGCCCAAGAACCGCTGCACCACCAGGTTAAGGACGTGAGCCACACAGGGCACATGGGTCAGTTGTCCCTGTCGGAGGGCGGAGAGGAGGTTGGTGCCATTGTCGCAAACCACCATTCCTGGCTTAAGCTGGCGTGGCGTCAACCACCTCTCGGCCTGGCCCTGCAGAGCAGACAGGACCTCTGCCCCAGTGTGGCTTCTGTCCCCCAAACACACCAGCGCAAGCACGGCATGGCATCTTTTTGCCTGCGTACTTGCGTAGCCCCTTGAACGCCTACGGAGCACCGCTGGTTCAGAGGACAAAGCACAGGAAGAGGCCATGGAGGAAGAAGAAGAGGAGGGGGTGGAGGAGAGAGGTGTGTCACAACCAGTAGTAGCATTTTGGAGGCGTGGCGGTGGAACAACCTCCAACACTACTGCACCTTGTCCTGCATCCTTCCCAGCTGCCAAAAGAGTGACCCAATGGGCCGTGAAAGAAAGGTAACGTCCCTGTCCATGCCTGCTGGACCATGAGTCAGCGGTAATATGCACCTTACCGCTGACCGCCCTGTCCAGCGAGGCCAAGACATTGCCTTCCACATGCCGGTAGAGAGCCGGAATAGCCTTCCGTGAGAAAAAGTGGCGTTTGGGAACCTGCCACTGAGGAACCGCACATTGCACAAACTCACGGAAGGGGGCCGAGTCTACCAACTGAAAAGGCAGCAGTTGAAGCGCTAGCAATTTAGCCAAGCTAGCATTCAACCGCTGGGCATGTGGATGGCTGGGAGTGAACTTCTTTCGACGGTCCAGCAGCTGGGGCAGGGAAATTTGCCTGCTAGAATCGGACGTCGGTGTACTGCTAGCAGAGTGCCCGCAAGTACTTGGCTGTGACACACCTAATTCTACACCTTCATTCCTCTCAGTGCATGTTTCAGAGAGGACTGAAGTTATAGTGGGGTTGGAGATCCCAGCTGATGCGGTGCAAGGAGAGGTCCGCTTTGTTCTTTGGTGTGGGTCTTTGAGGTAGGCTTGCCAACGAGCTGCATGGCAGGTCAACATATGTCTGGTCAGGCATGTGGTACCCAAGCGGCTGATGTTTTGGCCACGCGATATACGCTTGAGACATATGTTGCAAACAGCAGCTGTGCGATCTGATGCACTAGCCTCAAAAAAGGCCCACACCAAAGAACTTTTTGAATGACGGGCAGAGGCAGCGCCCTGCACAGGCGGAGCTCTGCGGTGTGATTCCGTCGGTGTACTGCCCTTACGCTGGCCACCAAAGGGCATCCTGCCTCGTTGGAGATGTGCCTCCTCCTCATCCTCCTCCTCCTCCTCTCAGGCACCCACGTGGAGTCAGTGACCTCATCATCCCCTCCCTCCTCATCACTGGAGCCAATCTGGCAGTATGCTGCAGCTGCTGGAACATGACTGCCAGATTGGTGTCCTTCTTGAGCATCCCCTCTGTCTGCTCTCACGCTACTGCCTTCCTCTAGCTGGGTTTCATCATCAGACCCTTCGAAACGCTGGGCATCCTCCTGGAGCATGTACCCAACACTGTGCTCAAACAGTTCGGGGGACTCCTCAGGAGGAGGACATGGTGGGTCTAGGGAAGGAGTGACTGATGATGAGTCTGACATTGATACCAGGGAAGAGGACGCTTTGGCAGCTGCTTTGCCAGTACCCTGAGCCTGGGTGAGAGAGGATGAGGAGGAGGAGGAGGGCTTGGTCATCCACTCTACCAAGTCTTCGGCATGATGTGGCTCAACATGTCCAGCTGCCGAAAAGAAGGACAAGCGCGTCCCATGGCCATGTGCTGATGACAATGCACCGCGTCCACGACCAGCACTGTTGCCCCCAGACACAGAGCCTGCTTGCCCTCTTTTATTGCCTCCTGACTGTCTGCCTCTCCTTGTTTGCCTTCCAGACATTCTAATGGATGGCCTGCAGGGAGATGGGAAAAAAGCAATAAGGGCTACCTTCAGGTGTCCTTCTCTGTCCCTTTACTTAAGGATTTCTAAATATGGTTGAGGATGATTGGTTTTGCACAGAATAGCACAACGACAATTTCCCTGACTGTCCAAAAAACAAGGATTTCAAAGATGGTTGATGAGGAATGCTTTAGCACAGTATAGCACAAGGAGAATTTCCCTCACTGTCCTTCCCTGTCCCTAGAAACAAGGTTTAGCACAGTAAAACACACTGACACTCTCCCTACCTATAGTTTTCTGTCCCTATAAAACATTTTTTTTTTAAAGATGGTTGATGAGGAATGCTTTAGCACAGTATAGCACAATGAGAATTTCCCTCACTGTCCTTCCCTGTCCCTACAAACAAGGTTTAGCACAGTAAAACACACTGACACTCTCCCTACCTATAGTTTTCTGTCCCTATAAAAAAATTTTTTTTTTAAAGATGGTTGATGAGGAATGCTTTAGCACAGTATAGCACAATGAGAATTTCCCTCACTGTCCTTCCCTGTCCCTACAAACAAGGTTTAGCACAGTAAAACACACTGACACTCTCCCTACCTATAGTTTTCTGTCCCTATAATTTTTATTTTTTTTTAAAGATGGTTGATGAGGAATGCTTTAGCACAGTATAGCACAATGAGAATTTCCCTCACTGTCCTTCCCTGTCCCTACAAACAAGGTTTAGCACAGTAAAACACACTGACACTCTCCCTACCTATAGTTTTCTGTCCCTATAATTTTTTTTTTTTTAAAGATGGTTGATGAGGAATGCTTTAGCACAGTATAGCACAATGAGAATTTCCCTCACTGTCCTTCCCTGTCCCTACAAACAAGGTTTAGCACCGTAAAACACACTGACACTCTCCCTACCTATAGTTTTCTGTCCCTATAAAAAATTTTTTTTTTAAAGATGGTTGATGAGGAATGCTTTAGCACAGTATAGCACAATGAGAATTTCCCTCACTGTCCTTTCCTGTCCCTACAAACAAGGTTTATCACAGTAAAACACACTGACACTCTCCCTACCTATAGTTTTCTGTCCCTATAATTTTTTGTTTTTTAAAGATGGTTGATGAGGAATGCTTTAGCACAGTATAGCACAATGAGAATTTCCCTCACTGTCCTTCCCTGTCCCTACAAACAAGGTTTAGCACAGTAAAAAACACTGACACTCTCCCTACCTATAGTTTTCTGTCCCTATAAAAATTTTTTTTTTAAAGATGGTTGATGAGGAATGCTTTAGCACAGTATAGCACAATGAGAATTTCCCTCACTGTCCTTCCCTGTCCCTACAAACAAGGTTTAGCACAGTAAAACACACTGACACTCTCCCTACCTATAGTTTTCTGTCCCTATAATTTTTTTTTTTTTAAAGATGGTTGATGAGGAATGCTTTAGCACAGTATAGCACAATGAGAATTTCCCTCACTGTCCTTCCATGTCCCTACAAACAAGGTTTAGCACAGTAAAACACACTGACACTCTCCCTACCTATAGTTTTCTGTCCCTATAAAAATTTTTTTTTTAAAAGATGGTTGATGAGGAATGCTTTAGCACAGTATAGCACAATGAGAATTTCCCTCACTGTCCTTCCCTGTCCCTACAAACAAGGTTTAGCACAGTAAAACACACTGACACTCTCCCTACCTATAGTTTTCTGTCCCTATAAAAAAAATTTTTTTTAAAGATAGTTGATGAGGAATGCTTTAGCACAGTATAGCACAATGAGAATTTCCCTCACTGTCCTTCCCTGTCCCTACAAACAAGGTTTAGCACAGTAAAACACACTGACACTCTCCCTACCTATAGTTTTCTGTCCCTATAATTTTTTTTTTTTAAAGATGGTTGATGAGGAATGCTTTAGCACAGTATAGCACAATGAGAATTTCCCTCACTGTCCTTCCCTGTCCCTACAAACAAGGTTTAGCACAGTAAAACACACTGACACTCTCCCTACCTATAGTTTTCTGTCCCTATAAAAAATGTTTTTTTAAAGATGGTTGATGAGGAATGCTTTAGCACAGTATAGCACAATGAGAATTTCCCTCACTGTCCTTCCCTGTCCCTACAAACAAGGTTTAGCACAGTAAAACACACTGACACTCTCCCTACCTATAGTTTTCTGTCCCTATAAAAAATTTTTTTTTTAAAGATGGTTGATGAGGAATGCTTTAGCACAGTATAGCACAATGAGAATTTCCCTCACTGTCCTTCCCTGTCCCTACAAACAAGGTTTAGCACAGTAAAACACACTGACACTCTCCCTACCTATAGTTTTCTGTCCCTATAAAAAATTTTTTTTTTTAAAGATGGTTGATGAGGAATGCTTTAGCACAGTATAGCACAATGAGAATTTCCCTCACTGTCCTTCCCTGTCCCTACAAACAAGGTTTAGCACAGTAAAACACACTGACACTCTCCCTACCTATAGTTTTCTGTCCCTATAATTTTTTTTTTTTTAAAGATGGTCGATGAGGAATGCTTTAGCACAGTATAGCACAATGAGAATTTCCCTCACTGTCCTTCCCTGTCCCTACAAACAAGGTTTAGCACAGTAAAACACACTGACACTCTCCCTACCTATAGTTTTCTGTCCCTATAAAAAAATTTTTTTTTAAAGATGGTTGATGAGGAATGCTTTAGCACAGTATAGCACAATGAGAATTTCCCTCACTGTCCTTCCCTGTCCCTACAAACAAGGTTTAGCACAGTAAAACACACTGACACTCTCCCTACCTATAGTTTTCTGTCCCTATAAAAAAATTTTTTTTTAAAGATGGTTGATGAGGAATGCTTTAGCACAGTATAGCACAATGAGAATTTCCCTCACTGTCCTTCCCTGTCCCTACAAACAAGGTTTAGCACAGTAAAACACACTGACACTCTCCCTACCTATAGTTTTCTGTCCCTATAAAAATTTTTTTTTTTTAAAGATGGTTGATGAGGAATGCTTTAGCACAGTATAGCACAATGAGAATTTCCCTCACTGTCCTTCCCTGTCCCTACAAACAAGGTTTAGCACAGTAAAACACACTGACACTCTCCCTACCTATAGTTTTCTGTCCCTATAATTTTTTTTTTTTTTAAAGATGGTCGATGAGGAATGCTTTAGCACAGTATAGCACAATGAGAATTTCCCTCACTGTCCTTCCCTGTCCCTACAAACAAGGTTTAGCACAGTAAAACACACTGACACTCTCCCTACCTATAGTTTTCTGTCCCTATAAAAATTTTTTTTTTTAAAGATGGTTGATGAGGAATGCTTTAGCACAGTATAGCACAATGAGAATTTCCCTCACTGTCCTTCCCTGTCCCTACAAACAAGGTTTAGCACAGTAAAACACACTGACACTCTCCCTACCTATAGTTTTCTGTCCCTATAAAAAAAAAAATTTTTAAAGATGGTTGATGAGGAATGCTTTAGCACAGTATAGCACAATGAGAATTTCCCTCACTGTCCTTCCCTGTCCCTACAAACAAGGTTTAGCACAGTAAAACACACTGACACTCTCCCTACCTATAGTTTTCTGTCCCTATAATTTTTTTTTTTTAAAGATGGTTGATGAGGAATGCTTTAGCACAGTATAGCACAATGAGAATTTCCCTCACTGTCCTTCCCTGTCCCTACAAACAAGGTTTAGCACAGTAAAACACACTGACACTCTCCCTACCTATAGTTTTCTGTCCCTATAAAAAATGTTTTTTTAAAGATGGTTGATGAGGAATGCTTTAGCACAGTATAGCACAATGAGAATTTCCCTCACTGTCCTTCCCTGTCCCTACAAACAAGGTTTAGCACAGTAAAACACACTGACACTCTCCCTACCTATAGTTTTCTGTCCCTATAATTTTTTTTTTTTAAAGATGGTTGATGAGGAATGCTTTAGCACAGTATAGCACAATGAGAATTTCCCTCACTGTCCTTCCCTGTCCCTACAAACAAGGTTTAGCACAGTAAAACACACTGACACTCTCCCTACCTATAGTTTTCTGTCCCTATAAAAAATTTTTTTTTAAAGATGGTTGATGAGGAATGCTTTAGCACAGTATAGCACAATGAGAATTTCCCTCACTGTCTTTCCCTGTCCCTACAAACAAGGTTTAGCACAGTAAAACACACTGACACTCTCCCTAACTATAGTTTTCTGTCCCTATAAAAATTTTTTTTTTTAAAGATGGTTGATGAGGAATGCTTTAGCACAGTATAGCACAATGAGAATTTCCCTCACTGTCCTTCCCTGTCCCTACAAACAAGGTTTAGCACAGTAAAACACACTGACACTCTCCCTACCTATAGTTTTCTGTCCCTATAAAATGTTTTTTTTTTTAAAGATGGTTGATGAGGAATGCTTTAGCACAGTATAGCACAATGAGAATTTCCCTCACTGTCCTTCCCTGTCCCTACAAACAAGGTTTAGCACAGTAAAACACACTGACACTCTGCCTACCTATAGTTTTCTGTCCCTATAATTTTTTTTTTTAAAAGATGGTTGATGAGGAATGCTTTAGCACAGTATAGCACAATGAGAATTTCCCTCACTGTCCTTCCCTGTCCCTACAAACAAGGTTTAGCACAGTAAAACACACTGACACTCTCCCTACCTATAGTTTTCTGTCCCTATAAAAATTTTTTTTTTTTAAAAGATGGTTGATGAGGAATGCTTTAGCACAGTATAGCACAATGAGAATTTCCCTCACTGTCCTTCCCTGTCCCTACAAACAAGGTTTAGCACAGTAAAACACACTGACACTCTCCCTACCTATAGTTTTCTGTCCCTATAAAAAAAATTTTTTTTAAAGATGGTTGATGAGGAATGCTTTAGCACAGTATAGCACAATGAGAATTTCCCTCACTGTCCTTCCCTGTCCCTACAAACAAGGTTTAGCACAGTAAAACACACTGACACTCTCCCTACCTATAGTTTTCTGTCCCTATAATTTTTTTTTTTTAAAGATGGTTGATGAGGAATGCTTTAGCACAGTATAGCACAATGAGAATTTCCCTCACTGTCCTTCCCTGTCCCTACAAACAAGGTTTAGCACAGTAAAACACACTGACACTCTCCCTACCTATAGTTTTCTGTCCCTATAAAAAATGTTTTTTTAAAGATGGTTGATGAGGAATGCTTTAGCACAGTATAGCACCATGAGAATTTCCCTCACTGTCCTTCCCTGTCCCTACAAACAAGGTTTAGCACAGTAAAACACACTGACACTCTCCCTACCTATAGTTTTCTGTCCCTATAAAAATTTTTTTTTTTTAAAGATGGTTGATGAGGAATGCTTTAGCACAGTATAGCACAATGAGAATTTCCCTCACTGTCCTTCCCTGTCCCTACAAACAAGGTTTAGCACAGTAAAACACACTGACACTCTCCCTACCTATAGTTTTCTGTCCCTATAAAAATTTTTTTTTTTAAAGATGGTTGATGAGGAATGCTTTAGCACAGTATAGCACAATGAGAATTTCCCTCACTGTCCTTCCCTGTCCCTACAAACAAGGTTTAGCACAGTAAAACACACTGACACTCTCCCTACCTATAGTTTTCTGTCCCTATAATTTTTTTTTTTTTTAAAGATGGTTGATGAGGAATGCTTTAGCACAGTATAGCACAATGAGAATTTCCCTCACTGTCCTTCCCTGTCCCTACAAACAAGGTTTAGCACAGTAAAACACACTGGCACTCTCCCTACCTATAGTTTTCTGTCCCTATAAAAATTTTTTTTTTTAAAGATGGTTGATGAGGAATGCTTTAGCACAGTATAGCACAATGAGAATTTCCCTCACTGTCCTTCCCTGTCCCTACAAACAAGGTTTAGCACAGTAAAACACACTGACACTCTCCCTACCTATAGTTTTCTGTCCCTATAAATTTTTTTTTTTTAAAGATGGTTGATGAGGAATGCTTTAGCACAGTATAGCACAATGAGAATTTCCCTCACTGTCCTTCCCTGTCCCTACAAACAAGGTTTAGCGCAGTAAAACACACTGACACTCTCCCTACCTATAGTTTTCTGTCCCTATAAAAAATGTTTTTTTAAAGATGGTTGATGAGGAATGCTTTAGCACAGTATAGCACAATGAGAATTTCCCTCACTGTCCTTCCCTGTCCCTACAAACAAGGTTTAGCACAGTAAAACACACTGACACTCTCCCTACCTATAGTTTTCTGTCCCTATAAAAATTTTTTTTTTAAAGATGGTTGATGAGGAATGCTTTAGCACAGTATAGCACAATGAGAATTTCCCTCACTGTCCTTCCCTGTCCCTACAAACAAGGTTTAGCACAGTAAAACACACTGACACTCTCCCTACCTATAGTTTTCTGTCCCTATAAAAAAAAATTTTTTTAAAGATGGTTGATGAGGAATGCTTTAGCACAGTATAGCACAATGAGAATTTCCCTCACTGTCCTTCCCTGTCCCTACAAACAAGGTTTAGCACAGTAAAACACACTGACACTCTCCCTACCTATAGTTTTCTGTCCCTATAAAATGTTTTTTTTTTTAAAGATGGTTGATGAGGAATGCTTTAGCACAGTATAGCACAATGAGAATTTCCCTCACTGTCCTTCCCTGTCCCTACAAACAAGGTTTAGCACAGTAAAACACACTGACACTCTGCCTACCTATAGTTTTCTGTCCCTATAAAAAATTTTTTTTAAAGATGGTTGATGAGGAATGCTTTAGCACAGTATAGCACAATGAGAATTTCCCTCACTGTCCTTCCCTGTCCCTACAAACAAGGTTTAGCACAGTAAAACACACTGACACTCTCCCTACCTATAGTTTTCTGTCCCTATAAAAAATTTTTTTTTAAAAGATGGTTGATGAGGAATGCTTTAGCACAGTATAGCACAATGAGAATTTCCCTCACTGTCCTTCCCTGTCCCTACAAACAAGGTTTAGCACAGTAAAACACACTGACACTCTCCCTACCTATAGTTTTCTGTCCCTATAAAAAAATGTTTTTTTAAAGATGGTTTATGAGGAATGCTTTAGCACAGTATAGCACAATGAGAATTTCCCTCACTGTCCTTCCCTGTCCCTACAAACAAGGTTTAGCACAGTAAAACACACTGACACTCTCCCTACCTATAGTTTTCTGTCCCTATAATTTTTTTTTTTTAAAGATGGTTGATGAGGAATGCTTTAGCACAGTATAGCACAATGAGAATTTCCCTCACTGTCCTTCCCTGTCCCTACAAACAAGGTTTAGCACAGTAAAACACACTGACACTCTCCCTACCTATAGTTTTCTGTCCCTATAAAAAATGTTTTTTTAAAGATGGTTGATGAGGAATGCTTTAGCACAGTATAGCACAATGAGAATTTCCCTCACTGTCCTTCCCTGTCCCTACAAACAAGGTTTAGCACAGTAAAACACACTGACACTCTCCCTACCTATAGTTTTCTGTCCCTATAAAATTATTTTTTTTTAAAGATGGTTGATGAGGAATGCTTTAGCACAGTATAGCACAATGAGAATTTCCCTCACTGTCCTTCCCTGTCCCTACAAACAAGGTTTAGCACAGTAAAACACACTGACACTCTCCCTACCTATAGTTTTCTGTCCCTATAAAAAATTTTTTTTTTAAAGATGGTTGATGAGGAATGCTTTAGCACAGTATAGCACAATGAGAATTTCCCTCACTGTCCTTCCCTGTCCCTACAAACAAGGTTTAGCACAGTAAAACACACTGACACTCTCCCTACCTATAGTTTTCTGTCCCTATAATTTTTTTTTTTTTTAAAGATGGTTGATGAGGAATGCTTTAGCACAGTATAGCACAATGAGAATTTCCCTCACTGTCCTTCCCTGTCCCTACAAACAAGGTTTAGCACAGTAAAACACACTGACACTCTCCCTACCTATAGTTTTCTGTCCCTATAAAAATTTTTTTTTTAAAGATGGTTGATGAGGAATGCTTTAGCACAGTATAGCACAATGAGAATTTCCCTCACTGTCCTTCCCTGTCCCTACAAACAAGGTTTAGCACAGTAAAACACACTGACACTCTCCCTACCTATAGTTTTCTGTCCCTATAAAAAATTTTTTTTTTAAAGATGGTTGATGAGGAATGCTTTAGCACAGTATAGCACAATGAGAATTTCCCTCACTGTCCTTCCCTGTCCCTACAAACAAGGTTTAGCACAGTAAAACACACTGACACTCTCCCTACCTATAGTTTTCTGTCCCTATAAAAAATTTTTTTTTTAAAGATGGTTGATGAGGAATGCTTTAGCACAGTATAGCACAATGAGAATTTCCCTCACTGTCCTTCCCTGTCCCTACAAACAAGGTTTAGCACAGTAAAACACACTGACACTCTCCCTACCTATAGTTTTCTGTCCCTATAAAAAATGTTTTTTTAAAGATGGTTGATGAGGAATGCTTTAGCACAGTATAGCACAATGAGAATTTCCCTCACTGTCCTTCCCTGTCCCTACAAACAAGGTTTAGCACAGTAAAACACACTGACACTCTCCCTACCTATAGTTTTCTGTCCCTATAATTTTTTTTTTTTAAAGATGGTTGATGAGGAATGCTTTAGCACAGTATAGCACAATGAGAATTTCCCTCACTGTCCTTCCCTGTCCCTACAAACAAGGTTTAGCACAGTAAAACACACTGACACTCTCCCTACCTATAGTTTTCTGTCCCTATAAAAAAATTTTTTTTAAAGATGGTTGATGAGGAATGCTTTAGCACAGTATAGCACAATGAGAATTTCCCTCACTGTCCTTCCCTGTCCCTACAAACAAGGTTTAGCACAGTAAAACACACTGACACTCTCCCTACCTATAGTTTTCTGTCCCTATAAAAAATTTTTTTTTTAAAGATGGTTGATGAGGAATGCTTTAGCACAGTATAGCACAATGAGAATTTCCCTCACTGTCCTTCCCTGTCCCTACAAACAAGGTTTAGCACAGTAAAACACACTGACACTCTCCCTACCTATAGTTTTCTGTCCCTATAAAATGTTTTTTTTTTTAAAGATGGTTGATGAGGAATGCTTTAGCACAGTATAGCACAATGAGAATTTCCCTCACTGTCCTTCCCTGTCCCTACAAACAAGGTTTAGCACAGTAAAACACACTGACACTCTGCCTATCTATAGTTTTCAGTCCCTATAATTTTTTTTTTTTTAAAGATGGTTGATGAGGAATGCTTTAGCACAGTATAGCACAATGAGAATTTCCCTCACTGTCCTTCCCTGTCCCTACAAACAAGGTTTAGCACAGTAAAACACACTGACACTCTCCCTACCTATAGTTTTCTGTCCCTATAAAAAATTTTTTTTAAAGATGGTTGATGAGAAATGCTTTAGTACAGTATAGCACAATGAGAATTTCCCTCACTGTCCTTCCCTGTCCCTACAAACAAGGTTTAGCACAGTAAAACACACTGACACTCTCCCTACCTATAGTTTTCTGTCCCTATAATTTTTTTTTTTATTAAAGATGGTTGATGAGGAATGCTTTAGCACAGTATAGCACAATGAGAATTTCCCTCACTGTCCTTCCCTGTCCCTACAAACAAGGTTTAGCACAGTAAAACACACTGACACTCTCCCTACCTATAGTTTTCTGTCCCTATAATTTATTTTTTTTAAAGATGGTTGATGAGGAATGCTTTAGCACAGTATAGCACAATGAGAATTTCCCTCACTGTCCTTCCCTGTCCCTACAAACAAGGTTTAGCACAGTAAAACACACTGACACTCTCCCTACCTATAGTTTTCTGTCCCTATAAAATGTTTTTTTTTTTAAAGATGGTTGATGAGGAATGCTTTAGCACAGTATAGCACAATGAGAATTTCCCTCACTGTCCTTCCCTGTCCCTACAAACAAGGTTTAGCACAGTAAAACACACTGACACTCTGCCTACCTATAGTTTTCTGTCCCTATAATTTTTTTTTTTTAAAGATGGTTGATGAGGAATGCTTTAGCACAGTATAGCACAATGAGAATTTCCCTCACTGTCCTTCCCTGTCCCTACAAACAAGGTTTAGCACAGTAAAACACACTGACACTCTCCCTACCTATAGTTTTCTGTCCCTATAAAAAATTTTTTTTAAAGATGGTTGATGAGAAATGCTTTAGTACAGTATAGCACAATGAGAATTTCCCTCACTGTCCTTCCCTGTCCCTACAAACAAGGTTTAGCACAGTAAAACACACTGACACTCTCCCTACCTATAGTATTCTGTCCCTATAAAAATTTTTTTTTTTAAAGATGGTTGATGAGGAATGCTTTAGCACAGTATAGCACAATGAGAATTTCCCTCACTGTCCTTCCCTGTCCCTACAAACAAGGTTTAGCACAGTAAAACACACTGACACTCTCCCTACCTATAGTTTTCTGTCCCTATAAAAAATTTTTTTTTAAAGATGGTTGATGAGGAATGCTTTAGCACAGTATAGCACAATGAGAATTTCCCTCACTGTCCTTCCCTGTCCCTACAAACAAGGTTTAGCACAGTAAAACACACTGACACTCTCCCTACCTATAGTTTTCTGTCCCTATAAAAAATGTTTTTTTAAAGATGGTTGATGAGGAATGCTTTAGCACAGTATAGCACAATGAGAATTTCCCTCACTGTCCTTCCCTGTCCCTACAAACAAGGTTTAGCACAGTAAAACACACTGACACTCTCCCTACCTATAGTTTTCTGTCCCTATAAAAATTTTTTTTTTTAAAGATGGTTGATGAGGAATGCTTTAGCACAGTATAGCACAATGAGAATTTCCCTCACTGTCCTTCCCTGTCCCTACAAACAAGGTTTAGCACAGTAAAACACACTGACACTCTCCCTACCTATAGTTTTCTGTCCCTATAAAAAATGTTTTTTTAAAGATGGTTGATGAGGAATGCTTTAGCACAGTATAGCACAATGAGAATTTCCCTCACTGTCCTTCCCTGTCCCTACAAACAAGGTTTAGCACAGTAAAACACACTGACACTCTCCCTACCTATAGTTTTCTGTCCCTATAAAAAATTTTTTTTTAAAGATGGTTGATGAGGAATGCTTTAGCACAGTATAGCACAATGAGAATTTCCCTCACTGTCCTTCCCTGTCCCTACAAACAAGGTTTAGCACAGTAAAACACACTGACACTCTCCCTACCTATAGTTTTCTGTCCCTATAAAAAATTTTTTTTTTAAAGATGGTTGATGAGGAATGCTTTAGCACAATATAGCACAATGAGAATTTCCCTCACTGTCCTTCCCTGTCCCTACAAACAAGGTTTAGCACAGTAAAACACACTGACACTCTCCCTACCTATAGTTTTCTGTCCCTATATTTTTTTTTTTTTAAAGATGGTTGATGAGGAATGCTTTAGCACAGTATAGCACGATGAGAATTTCCCTCACTGTCCTTCCCTGTCCCTACAAACAAGGTTTAGCACAGTAAAACACACTGACACTCTCCCTACCTATAGTTTTCTGTCCCTATAAAAAATGTTTTTTTAAAGATGGTTGATGAGGAATGCTTTAGCACAGTATAGCACAATGAGAATTTCCCTCACTGTCCTTCCCTGTCCCTACAAACAAGGTTTAGCACAGTAAAACACACTGACACTCTCCCTACCTATAGTATTCTGTCCCTATAAAAAATTTTTTTTTTAAAGATGGTTGATGAGGAATGCTTTAGCACAGTATAGCACAATGAGAATTTCCCTCACTGTCCTTCCCTGTCCCTACAAACAAGGTTTAGCACAGTAAAACACACTGACACTCTCCCTACCTATAGTTTTCTGTCCCTATAAAAAAATTTTTTTTAAAGATGGTTGATGAGGAATGCTTTAGCACAGTATAGCACAATGAGAATTTCCCTCACTGTCCTTCCCTGTCCCTACAAACAAGGTTTAGCACAGTAAAACACACTGACACTCTCCCTACCTATAGTTTTCTGTCCCTATAAAAAATGTTTTTTTAAAGATGGTTGATGAGGAATGCTTTAGCACAGTATAGCACAATGAGAATTTCCCTCACTGTCCTTCCCTGTCCCTACAAACAAGGTTTAGCACAGTAAAACACACTGACACTCTCCCTACCTATAGTTTTCTGTCCCTATAAAAAATTTTTTTTTTAAAGATGGTTGATGAGGAATGCTTTAGCACAGTATAGCACAATGAGAATTTCCCTCACTGTCCTTCCCTGTCCCTACAAACAAGGTTTAGCACAGTAAAACACACTGACACTCTCCCTACCTATAGTTTTCTGTCCCTATAAAAAATGTTTTTTTAAAGATGGTTGATGAGGAATGCTTTAGCACAGTATAGCACAATGAGAATTTCCCTCACTGTCCTTCCCTGTCCCTACAAACAAGGTTTAGCACAGTAAAACACACTGACACTCTCCCTACCTATAGTTTTCTGTCCCTATAAAAAATTTTTTTTTAAAGATGGTTGATGAGGAATGCTTTAGCACAGTATAGCACAATGAGAATTTCCCTCACTGTCCTTCCCTGTCCCTACAAACAAGGTTTAGCACAGTAAAACACACTGACACTCTCCCTACCTATAGTTTTCTGTCCCTATAAAAATTTTTTTTTTTAAAGATGGTTGATGAGGAATGCTTTAGCACAATATAGCACAATGAGAATTTCCCTCACTGTCCTTCCCTGTCCCTACAAACAAGGTTTAGCACAGTAAAACACACTGACACTCTCCCTACCTATAGTTTTCTGTCCCTATATTTTTTTTTTTTTAAAGATGGTTGATGAGGAATGCTTTAGCACAGTATAGCACGATGAGAATTTCCCTCACTGTCCTTCCCTGTCCCTACAAACAAGGTTTAGCACAGTAAAACACACTGACACTCTCCCTACCTATAGTTTTCTGTCCCTATAAAAAATGTTTTTTTAAAGATGGTTGATGAGGAATGCTTTAGCACAGTATAGCACAATGAGAATTTCCCTCACTGTCCTTCCCTGTCCCTACAAACAAGGTTTAGCACAGTAAAACACACTGACACTCTCCCTACCTATAGTTTTCTGTCCCTATAATTTTTTTTTTTTTTAAAGATGGTTGATGAGGAATGCTTTAGCACAGTATAGCACAATGAGAATTTCCCTCACTGTCCTTCCCTGTCCCTACAAACAAGGTTTAGCACAGTAAAACACACTGACACTCTCCCTACCTATAGTTTTCTGTCCCTATAAAAAAAAATTTTTTTTAAAGATTGTTGATGAGGAATGCTTTAGCACAGTATAGCACAATGAGAATTTCCCTCACTGTCCTTCCCTGTCCCTACAAACAAGGTTTAGCACAGTAAAACACACTGACACTCTCCCTACCTATAGTTTTCTGTCCCTATAATTTTTTTTTTTTTTAAAGATGGTTGATGAGGAATGCTTTAGCACAGTATAGCACAATGAGAATTTCCCTCACTGTCCTTCCCTGTCCCTACAAACAAGGTTTAGCACAGTAAAACACACTGACACTCTCCCTACCTATAGTTTTCTGTCCCTATAAAAATGTTTTTTTTAAAGATGGTTGATGAGGAATGCTTTAGCACAGTATAGCACAATGAGAATTTCCCTCACTGTCCTTCCCTGTCCCTACAAACAAGGTTTAGCACAGTAAAACACACTGACACTCTCCCTACCTATAGTTTTCTGTCCCTATAAAATTTTTTTTTTTTAAAGATGGTTGATGAGGAATGCTTTAGCACAGTATAGCACAATGAGAATTTCCCTCACTGTCCTTCCCTGTCCCTACAAACAAGGTTTAGCACAGTAAAACACACTGACACTCGCCCTACCTATAGTTTTCTGTCCCTATAAAAAAATTTTTTTTTTAAAGATGGATGATGAGGAATGCTTTAGCACAGTATAACACAATGAGAATTTCCCTCACTGTCCTTCCCTGTCCCTACAAACAAGGTTTAGCACAGTAAAACACACTGACACTCTCCCTACCTATAGTTTTCTGTCCCTATAATTTTTTTTTTTTTAAAGATGGTTGATGAGGAATGCTTTAGCACAGTATAGCACAATGAGAATTTCCCTCACTGTCCTTCCCTGTCCCTACAAACAAGGTTTAGCACAGTAAAACACACTGACACTCTCCCTACCTATAGTTTTCTGTCCCTATAAAAAATGTTTTTTTAAAGATGGTTGATGAGGAATGCTTTAGCACAGTATAGCACAATGAGAATTTCCCTCACTGTCCTTCCCTGTCCCTACAAACAAGGTTTAGCACAGTAAAACACACTGACACTCTCCCTACCTATAGTTTTCTGTCCCTATAATTTTTTTTTTTTTAAGATGGTTGATGAGGAATGCTTTAGCACAGTATACCACAATGAGAATTTCCCTCACTGCCCTTCCCTGTCCCTATAAACAAGGTTTAGCACAGTAAAACACACTGACACTCTCCCTACCTATAGTTTTCTGTCCCTATAATTTTTTTTTTTTTAAAGATGGTTGATGAGGAATGCTTTAGCACAGTATAGCACAATGAGAATTTCCCTCACTGTCCTTCCCTGTCCCTACAAACAAGGTTTAGCACAGTAAAACACACTGACACTCTCCCTACCTATAGTTTTCTGTCCCTATAAAAAATTTTTTTTTTAAAGATGGTTGATGAGGAATGCTTTAGCACAGTATAGCACAATGAGAATTTCCCTCACTGTCCTTCCCTGTCCCTACAAACAAGGTTTAGCACAGTAAAACACACTGACACTCTCCCTACCTATAGTTTTCTGTCCCTATAAAAAAAATTTTTTTTTAAATGGTTGATGAGGAATGCTTTAGCACAGTATAGCACAATGAGAATTTCCCTCACTGTCCTTCCCTGTCCCTACAAACAAGGTTTAGCACAGTAAAACACACTGACACTCTCCCTACCTATAGTTTTCTGTCCCTATAATTTTTTTTTTTTAAAGATGGTTGATGAGGAATGCTTTAGCACAGTATAGCACAATGAGAATTTCCCTCACTGTCCTTCCCTGTCCCTACAAACAAGGTTTAGCACAGTAAAACACACTGACACTCTCCCTACCTATAGTTTTCTGTCCCTATAAAAAATGTTTTTTTAAAGATGGTTGATGAGGAATGCTTTAGCACAGTATAGCACAATGAGAATTTCCCTCACTGTCCTTCCCTGTCCCTACAAACAAGGTTTAGCACAGTAAAACACACTGACACTCTCCCTACCTATAGTTTTCTGTCCCTATAAAAAATTTTTTTTTTAAAGATGGTTGATGAGGAATGCTTTAGCACAGTATAGCACAATGAGAATTTCCCTCACTGTCCTTCCCTGTCCCTACAAACAAGGTTTAGCACAGTAAAACACACTGACACTCTCCCTACCTATAGTTTTCTGTCCCTATAATTTTTTTTTTTTAAAGATGGTTGATGAGGAATGCTTTAGCACAGTATAGCACAATGAGAATTTCCCTCACTGTCCTTCCCTGTCCCTACAAACAAGGTTTAGCACAGTAAAACACACTGACACTCTCCCTACCTATAGTTTTCTGTCCCTATAAAAAATGTTTTTTTAAAGATGGTTGATGAGGAATGCTTTAGCACAGTATAGCACAATGAGAATTTCCCTCACTGTCCTTCCCTGTCCCTACAAACAAGGTTTAGCACAGTAAAACACACTGACACTCTCCCTACCTATAGTTTTCTGTCCCTATAAAAAATTTTTTTTTTAAAGATGGTTGATGAGGAATGCTTTAGCACAGTATAGCACAATGAGAATTTCCCTCACTGTCCTTCCCTGTCCCTACAAACAAGGTTTAGCACAGTAAAACACACTGACACTCTCCCTACCTATAGTTTTCTGTCCCTATAAATTTTTTTTTTTAAAGATGGTTGATGAGGAATGCTTTAGCACAGTATAGCACAATGAGAATTTCCCTCACTGTCCTTCCCTGTCCCTACAAACAAGGTTTAGCACAGTAAAACACACTGACACTCTCCCTACCTATAGTTTTCTGTCCCTATAAAAAATGTTTTTTTAAAGATGGTTGATGAGGAATGCTTTAGCACAGTATAGCACAATGAGAATTTCCCTCACTGTCCTTCCCTGTCCCTACAAACAAGGTTTAGCACAGTAAAACACACTGACACTCTCCCTACCTATAGTTTTCTGTCCCTATAAAAATTTTTTTTTTTAAAGATGGTTGATGAGGAATGCTTTAGCACAGTATAGCACAATGAGAATTTCCCTCACTGTCCTTCCCTGTCCCTACAAACAAGGTTTAGCACAGTAAAACACACTGACACTCTCCCTACCTATAGTTTTCTGTCCCTATAAAATTTTTTTTTTAAAGATGGTTGATGAGGAATGCTTTAGCACAGTATAGCACAATGGGAATTTCCCTCACTGTCCTTCCCTGTCCCTACAAACAAGGTTTAGCACAGTAAAACACACTGACACTCTCCCTACCTATAGTTTTCTGTCCCTATAAAAATTTTTTTTTAAAGATGGTTGATGAGGAATGCTTTAGCACAGTATAGCACAATGAGAATTTCCCTCACTGTCCTTCCCTGTCCCTACAAACAAGGTTTAGCACAGTAAAACACACTGACACTCTCCCTACCTATAGTTTTCTGTCCCTATAAAATTTTTTTTTTTTAAAGATGGTTGATGAGGAATGCTTTAGCACAGTATAGCACAATGAGAATTTCCCTCACTGTCCTTCCCTGTCCCTACAAACAAGGTTTAGCACAGTAAAACACACTGACACTCTCCCTACCTATAGTTTTCTGTCCCTATAAAAAATTTTTTTTTTAAAGATGGTTGATGAGGAATGCTTTAGCACAGTATAGCACAATGAGAATTTCCCTCACTGTCCTTCCCTGTCCCTACAAACAAGGTTTAGCACAGTAAAACACACTGACACTCTCCCTACCTATAGTTTTCTGTCCCTATAATTTTTTTTTTTTAAAGATGGTTGATGAGGAATGCTTTAGCACAGTATAGCACAATGAGAATTTCCCTCACTGTCCTTCCCTGTCCCTACAAACAAGGTTTAGCACAGTAAAACACACTGACACTCTCCCTACCTATAGTTTTCTGTCCCTATAAAAAATGTTTTTTTAAAGATGGTTGATGAGGAATGATTTAGCACAGTATAGCACAATGAGAATTTCCCTCACTGTCCTTCCCTGTCCCTACAAACAAGGTTTAGCACAGTAAAACACACTGACACTCTCCCTACCTATAGTTTTCTGTCCCTATAAAAAATTTTTTTTTTAAAGATGGTTGATGAGGAATGCTTTAGCACAGTATAGTACAATGAGAATTTCCCTCACTGTCCTTCCCTGTCCCTACAAACAAGGTTTAGCACAGTAAAACACACTGACACTCTCCCTACCTATAGTTTTCTGTCCCTATAAAAAATTTTTTTTTTAAAGATGGTTGATGAGGAATGCTTTAGCACAGTATAGCACAATGAGAATTTCCCTCACTGTCCTTCCCTGTCCCTACAAACAAGGTTTAGCACAGTAAAACACACTGACACTCTCCCTACCTATAGTTTTCTGTCCCTATAATTTTTTTTTTTTAAAGATGGTTGATGAGGAATGCTTTAGCACAGTATAGCACAATGAGAATTTCCCTCACTGTCCTTCCCTGTCCCTACAAACAAGGTTTAGCACAGTAAAACACACTGACACTCTCCCTACCTATAGTTTTCTGTCCCTATAAAAAATTTTTTTTTTAAAGATGGTTGATGAGGAATGCTTTAGCACAGTATAGCACAATGAGAATTTCCCTCACTGTCCTTCCCTGTCCCTACAAACAAGGTTTAGCACAGTAAAACACACTGACACTCGCCCTACCTATAGTTTTCTGTCCCTATAAAAATTTTTTTTTTTTTAAAGATGGTTGATGAGGAATGCTTTAGCACAGTATAGCACAATGAGAATTTCCCTCACTGTCCTTCCCTGTCCCTACAAACAAGGTTTAGCACAGTAAAACACACTGACACTCTCCCTACCTATAGTTTTCTGTCCCTATAAAAAATGTTTTTTTAAAGATGGTTGATGAGGAATGCTTTAGCACAGTATAGCACAATGAGAATTTCCCTCACTGTCCTTCCCTGTCCCTACAAACAAGGTTTAGCACAGTAAAACACACTGACACTCTCCCTACCTATAGTTTTCTGTCCCTATAAAAAATGTTTTTTTAAAGATGGTTGATGAGGAATGCTTTAGCACAGTATAGCACAATGAGAATTTCCCTCACTGTCCTTCCCTGTCCCTACAAACAAGGTTTAGCACAGTAAAACACACTGACACTCTCCCTACCTATAGTTTTCTGTCCCTATAATTTTTTTTTTTTAAAGATGGTTGATGAGGAATGCTTTAGCACAGTATAGCACAATGAGAATTTCCCTCACTGTCCTTCCCTGTCCCTACAAACAAGGTTTAGCACAGTAAAACACACTGACACTCTCCCTACCTATAGTTTTCTGTCCCTATAAAAAAATTTTTTTTTTAAAGATGGTTGATGAGGAATGCTTTAGCACAGTATAGCACAATGAGAATTTCCCTCACTGTCCTTCCCTGTCCCTACAAACAAGGTTTAGCACAGTAAAACACACTGACACTCTCCCTACCTATAGTTTTCTGTCCCTATAAAAAAATTTGTTTTTAAAGATGGTTGATGAGGAATGCTTTAGCACAGTATAGCACAATGAGAATTTCCCTCACTGTCCTTCCCTGTCCCTACAAACAAGGTTTAGCACAGTAAAACACACTGACACTCTCCCTACCTATAGTTTTCTGTCCCTATAAATTTTTTTTTTTTTTAAAGATGGTTGATGAGGAATGCTTTAGCACAGTATAGCACAATGAGAATTTCCCTCACTGTCCTTCCCTGTCCCTACAAACAAGGTTTAGCACAGTAAAACACACTGACACTCTCCCTACCTATAGTTTTCTGTCCCTATAATTTTTTTTTTTTTAAAGATGGTTGATGAGGAATGCTTTAGCACAGTATAGCACAATGAGAATTTCCCTCACTGTCCTTCCCTGTCCCTACAAACAAGGTTTAGCACAGTAAAACACACTGACACTCTCCCTACCTATAGTTTTCTGTCCCTATAAAAAATGTTTTTTTAAAGATGGTTGATGAGGAATGCTTTAGCACAGTATAGCACAATGAGAATTTCCCTCACTGTCCTTCCCTGTCCCTACAAACAAGGTTTAGCACAGTAAAACACACTGACACTCTCCCTACCTATAGTTTTCTGTCCCTATAAAAAAATTTTTTTTTAAAGATGGTTGATGAGGAATGCTTTAGCACAGTATAGCACAATGAGAATTTCCCTCACTGTCCTTCCCTGTCCCTACAAACAAGGTTTAGCACAGTAAAACACACTGACACTCTCCCTACCTATAGTTTTCTGTCCCTATAAAAAAATTTTTTTAAAGATGGTTGATGAGGAATGCTTTAGCACAGTATAGCACAATGAGAATTTCCCTCACTGTCCTTCCCTGTCCCTACAAACAAGGTTTAGCACAGTAAAACACACTGACACTCTCCCTACCTATAGTTTTCTGTCCCTATAAAATTTTTTTTTTAAAGATGGTTGATGAGGAATGCTTTAGCACAGTATAGCACAATGAGAATTTCCCTCACTGTCCTTCCCTGTCCCTACAAACAAGGTTTAGCACAGTAAAACAGACTGACACTCTCCCTACCTATCCTTCTCTTTCCCTAAACTAAAGGAATCCAGGTTAAGCAAGAAAAAAAATGTCACTGTCCCTGCCTATGCTTCTCTTTCCCTGCTCCGGAACACACTACACTAGGCCGCCGTGCTGGCGGCCTTTTATAGTGTGGGGCGTGTACTAAACACCCTCAGCAATAATTGGCCACAGGCATCCTGCCTGTGGCCAATCATTGCTCTCCTCGCTGCCGGCGCTGTGATTGGCCAAGCATGCGGGGTCACAGTGCATGCTTGGCCAATCACAGCGCCTGGATGACACTGCGATGGCGTAGTGCATTGTGGGCCGCGAATTAGGCGCCAACGGCCCAAATCGCTTGTTGTTCGGCGAACGATCGAACAGCCGATGTTCGAGTCGAACGTATGTTCGACTCGAACACCGAGCTCATCCCTAGTGCTCAGTACTGGTGGAGGGAGCAGTGTGGTTGGGAGAGTTTAGGTGCAGGGAATTCGGGTAGTTAACCAGGCTCCAGAAACCATTTCTGCCTCGAGCCCCAGTGGTTGGTTTCAGACAGGATGAGTGGAGTGGGTTGTTTTTAGCTTCCTCCTCCATCTGTCACCTGGGCTTTCCTTGGTTCTAGCAGTGGGTAAGCGGGTGTTCCTGGCAGCTCCCTCCAGGGTATTGCTCCTTGCTCCTTCTCACTAAATAAGAAACTTCATCTGTCTGTCAGCCCGAGCTCCCCTCCACCTCTCTGGCTTTGTGACCTAACTATCCAGCACTTTTTCACTCAGTTTTACAAAATTGGCTGTTTGTTTTCTAAAAGGATACATTGAAATTTCTTTGTTTTTCTAAGGATACAATGTTTTACAATAAACCAATCTACTCCATCTGTCACTGACATCCTGCAAGCTGAGGTAGAGCCATTACACAGGTTAGATCCATCTCCTGGATCATGCCAGACAGATTTCTTCTGATGGGCTGTGTGGGACTCAACAAGTGATTTAGTTGCTCACTGTGGACACTATCATTACTGACTTTATTATTTATACCAGGACTTTGATGGGCTTCTAGGGTATGTTCTTTCTGCACTATTTTTTTGTGGAATTCAGATACTTGTAGTCCAGTCTAGCTGTGTGTGTGTAGTAGGAGTCTGATCCCATCCCCCCATATCTCTTAGTGCCTGGTATAGGAGATGGGGGGCCTGGGTCCATGGCAGGAGAACGTGTCCTGAGGAACATGGTGCCCATTATAGATTTGCTGTATGTATATACATGTGCTGGGATAAATACCTGGCACAGGACAAGCCATTACTAACCACATCAGACCTCATGGGAAGAGCCCCAATACCCCTTTAAGCCCTTTTCACAGTTAACACAATTGGCCACACCCACTGTGAGCCACGGCACGCTATGAGTGCCACATTACTACTTCCCTGGGACACACAGAGGTGTCCCAGGTATTTTACAGTCCCATAATACATACTACGAAAAAAAAATGCTATGCGCCGCTGAAGTGTGTGTTCGGGTTTGGCTCGACTAAAAGGTGGCAACCCTACCTGTAATGTACACACTCACAGTGCTCTCTGGATGAAGTCAGAAGTGGGACTCTTGTTGGGAGGCCTGTAATGCACAGTGCTGCTCCGGACAGTTGCCTGAGGAATTAGAGGCCTGCAATGTTGGCTTCACAGCTAGCTAACTGCTGTTAAGCGAAGCACGCTATGGACTCAAGTTGCTTGCCTGCTGGGAGCGTAAGCAGGCGGAGCTCCAGGGAAATGGGAAATTCACTAGGGTAAAAGTCCCTGTCTCACAAATTTTTGTTTTCGTTCGTTAATGAAAATGGAATTGATTTCCGTCATAGTTTTCGTCAGTGGACGAAAAAAATGTGGTGTACATTTCATTTAGTTTTCGTCACTGTAAAAAGGCTGCTGATGAAAATGTTGACTTTTTTTGTTGAACTCTGCCTCAACCCTCTCAAGAACCTCAGAACCTCTGACACACTAGGTTGTGTGTACAAACATACAATATCACAAAGTGATACAATATCTGAAAGTGATATTTAGTACCCAATAGTAGGTTATATCAAAGAGAATAGGCACCAAACCAGGTAGTAAAGGCAAACCTAGCATATTGTCACCCAATATGGTTGATAACCAGGCAAGCATTGTTTAACAATGGTAATAACACAATTTAGCATAAAAAGTGATTAACAGTAGGGTCTAGGCATAAGATGACATTTAGCATCTAGATTAGTACAAACAGTAGCAAGGCCACCTCAAGTGCAGAAGTAAGCAGTAGTATAGTTGAATCTACTGAAACTATATTGTCAGAGCATATTTATGGTGGCAATGCAAGTCCAATACTGACTGGGTGTACACTGTCCAAAAGAAAAGGAGGATGGTAGCGGAGGGGACAGAGGAACAAAGGGGGCTTACAGAATAATTATTACAGAAAGAGCAGTTCTTTGAGATGTTTGTCTGACAGCTATCGTTGGGGCCATTTAAGGGCATTGGTGCACTTAACAGTCCCAGTTAAAGTGGTTCTAAAGGCAGAAGATTTTTTATCTTAATGCATTCTATACATTAAGATAAAAAACCTGTGTGCAGCAGCCCCCTTCAGTCCCCCTAATACTTACCTGAGCACCATCTCGATCCAGCGATGTTGCAGTAGAGCCTCGGCTGTCCGGGACTCTCTCTCCTGATTCGCCGAGACACAGCAGCGGGTGCCATTGGTTCCCGCTGCTGTCAATCAAAGTCAGTGGGCCAATGAGGAGAGAGAGGGGATGGGCTTCTGTGTCTACTTGCTGTGGGGGCACTCAGCAGGAGGGAGGGGTCAGGAGCGCCAGTGAGGGACCCGAGAAGAGGAGGAGCTAGGCTGCTTTGTGCAAAACCAGTACACAGAGCAGGTAAGTATAACATGTTTGTTAAATAACTTTGTAATATTTTAACCTGCGTGCAATATAGGTACAGTATAGATAAGGTGAAGTCTCGGCACAGGTGCAAGGCACTGTAGATGTGGTTTAGATGTGGTAAAGGTTTGGTATAATGCGGTATAGGGTTGGTGTAGGTGCAGTGTAGGTTTAAAATTCTGTCAACATCTAATGAAAGAAAATAAACATTACTTTTTTTCTCTTTTTTGTATATTAAATCAAAACTCCAGCCAAAGATGGCAAGATAACAATAAATGGTCCATTAAATGATAAAAATAAAAAGTCAACGGTTACTTCAATATTCAGCTTCAATCTGGAGATGTCCCCCAACGTAGTTTTTTCTGCTGCAAGTTTTCCTCATTCTGATGGCCAGTATCATTCAACCCCCTTCTGAGCCCAGGTCATCCTAGAACCATCCGAACCTGTGTCTGCATAGTACAAGGAGAAACAGCAAGAAGTGAGCTCATCTCTTTGTCCTTTTGCTTTCCCTTACTATCAGAATTGCTTCTTGTCAGTACATGAACTAGTTATCTCCTAATACAGCTTTGTCCTTTTAAGCAGCCCATACATGAGTCTGTTTTTTTTTACCGTTCAACCAACGGGTTAAACGAAACAAACAAACCCAATTTCCCCATCCACACGCCCGAGCCAACTGACACTAAAACCGATACTGATCATAATGCTAAAACTGACACTCAAGCCCTGTACACACGGGCGGGAATCCCGTCTATTTGAAAACCGTCGGTTTTCCTAATGGGATTCCTGGCAAGTTTGCCTTGCCAAGCCCTGTGTACAGATGGCCACTCAAAAGAACCGCCGTTCTTATCGAGCATGCGCGGGTTTACCTCTGACAGGTAAGCATACAGACGACCGGTTTTCTCGGCAGGAAACACTCTGCCGGGAATCACGACAAGAAAATAGAGAGCGGGTTCTCTATTTTTCTCACTGGGATTCCCAGCAGTTTTCCTGACGAGAAAGCACACACACGAACGGTTTTCACGGCAAAAAGCTCTCCCAGCTGTTTTCTTGACGAGAAAAATGGTCGTGTGTATGAGGCTTAAAGCTTGGTTTGTACTACTGCGGCCTGAAAGTTGTATGACCTATGATGCAACTTTGCCAGATGACTTCCTGGTGATTTGCTTGGGACTTGATGCGACTTGAGTAGTACTTTGATGTGACTTGGTGAGACTTCGAAGCAGCTTGCAATGTAATGTCAGATCCAAGTCAGGACAATATAGATGATGTCCTGGCTTGGAGGTGACTTCCATTAAAGTCTATGGGCACAAGTCGGATAGAAGTCACCTTGAAGTAGTACAGGAACCTTTTCTAAAGTCGAAACAACTTCAGTAGTGCTAATTAAGACAGCTCTTATTGACTAACATGGGATTTCACATGTCATGCGACTTGGGGTCTCACAAGTCGGATCCCAAGTAGCAGCAGTGTGAACCAAGCTTAATATCAACATAAACCAAGCCCTGATCTAGCTCTTTTTTATTCTTTTGTATTATTTTTTTTAATTTTTTTTTACAGACTCTTGTTTTTATAAACATCTTCTCTGCAGAAGAGGAAAATGTTATTCTTTTCCTCTTCACAGAGAAAAGAGATGCAAGGGAAGTGCCTAAGGGTGATCCTTGTGATCAGTGGCCACATGATTAGGAGCTGATCCTCCCAGATCCTCCCAGGCCAGGAGCTCTCAGTGACAGCTCAGTGTCAATGCTGAGGCATGCAATTGAGCTTCCAGCACAAATACAGGTACATATGACCCCCCAAAAAGAAGGCCCATTTTCATACCTAACTTTTATATCTGCCTTTAGATCAAGTGTAGGTGTACTCCAGCCAAATAGGATCTGGGCTGCCTTGTGCAAAACCACTGCACAGAATGGGTAAGTATAACATGTTTGTTACTTAAAAAAAATGCTTTAAATGACAGTACACAATACTTTTTAAAATCTTAATACAATATATTGGATTATATACTGAACGTATGCAATATTAATAAACAAAGTCATTTATGTTATTTGGTTGACTTAGGTGACCTTTTTAGAACATTGTGGAGCATTCACAAAGCAGTAATGTCTTGGCCATTCATTAATAAAATGCTACTAAAATACTGAATGCACTAGTTTATGAAGTAATGCCTTATTTTAGTAGTGAAAGCCTGCAGTAATTTACCGCTGGTGGTAGCCGGCGTCCTTAACAAACATGTAAATAGCTGGTTGGTAAGGAACGGACGGTTGCTGGTGTCCTTAACAACCAGTAAACAGCATGGTTGTTAAGGAGCGGGCAGCCGCTGCATCCTTAACAACCAATGAGTCATCAGCTGTCAGTGGGGTTCCCTGCTGACAGCTGAATGTAAAAAAAGAATTGTTGGTATTGAAAAATTAAGATTTTTTTTTAATAATAAAAAAAAAATGGTGTGGGTCCCCCCAAAATCCAAACCAGACCCTCATCTGAGCATGCAGCCCGGCAGGTCAGGAAAGGGGGGATGAGCAAGCTCCCCCCTCCTGAACAAGGCCACATGCTGTCAACATGGGGGAGGGGCTTTGGGGCACTACGCTTTTTTTTGATGAATGAGTAGAAATACCCCTACTCATTCACATAGGGGGGTGGGATCTGGAGGCCCCCTTGTTAAAGAGGGATTCCAGATTCCCATAAACTCCCTGCCCTGGGACCCCTACAACCACTGGCAAGGGTTGTGGGAAAGAGGTCCTTGTCCCCATCAACATGGGGACAAAGTGCTTTGGGGGGCCGAGCCCCCCTGCCCCAAAACACCCTGGCATGGGTCAGGGTGGGGACTCTCGCCCCTACCCCAACCCTTTTGGATAAAGGCCTGGTGTGGATTAGGTATGGACTCATCAGTTGTCAAGGACCCGGCAGCCACCCGCTGCTTAACAACCATGTTGTTTACTGGTTGTTAAAGATGCCAGCAGCTGCCGGTTCCCTAAATATAGCATGCCAGGACCACTACTTATTTACTGCATACATTGATTTATTTATTTCCTTTTGTGAATTGACTTTAACTCTTGTTTTATGTGGTATTTACCAAGTGTTTTTGCTTTATCTGGCCCTTGGGGCACTACTCCCCCCACTGACACCAATGATGGGGCATTATTCCTCCCACTGATACCAACAATAAGGCACTATTTCTAACACTGATACCAACAATGGGGTACTATTCCCCCTGGTAAAACCAATGATGGGGCATTGTTTACTCCCACTGACACTGGGGCATTTTTTACTCCCACTGACTATAGTCTGGCCCCACCAAAGCCTGAAGGTCACTAAACTGGCCCTTTGTTTAGATTGTTTGGCAACCCCTGATCTAGCTAATAGATCTAGCTGATCTATTGAGACTAGTTAATCTAGCTGAGTCTGAGCCAATTTAAAATTGAAATTCCATCCTTACACCAAACATTGTGCAATAACTATTTTGATTTAAAATCATGTTACTAAACAGAAAACAACTCAAAGTAAAAAAAAACATAAAAATATTTATTCACATGTGTTTGTTCTGCAGTTATGAAGCAACTTCCTAGAATGACACATTGGTGGATCTCTTTAGGTAGGTAACTTTATCTTTGGTCCTTACTCTGGATATTTCATGTAAGCAGTGACAGCAACTGAACATTGATAACCTAACTCCAGTTAAAACATTTTTTTTTTAGCTGGGAGGACTAGAACTTCTGTCAGTCTTTTGCAGTCTAAAGCCGAGTACACACGATTGGTTTTACCGATGAAAACAGTCCGATGGATTTTTTTCATCGAACAAACCGATCCCCATCGGTCTTTTTTCCATCGGTGTCAAAAAATAGAACATGTTTTAAAATTTTCCGATGGATAAAAAACCGATAGCAAATTCCAATCGTCTATGGGCAAGTCCATCGGTTAAAAAACCCACGCATGCTCAGAATCAAGTCGACGCATGCTCAGAAGCATTGAACTTATTTTTTCTCGGCTCATCGGAGTGTTTTACGTCACCGCGTTTGGAACGGTCGGTTTTTTGACTGATGGTGTGTAGGCAAGACTAATGGAAGTCAGCTTCATCGGTTTTCCGATGGAAAAATCTATCGGTTTAAAAACCATAGGAAATCCGATCGTGTGTACAGGGCTTATGTCTCTGCTGGGTATATTTCCCCTCTTTTCGATTTCTTGATGGCCAAACCAGAAGTGAGGACATTTCACTAATAGGGACACAGACAGACAACAATGAATACCAAACAGGGGTGCTCAGCTTTACCCAACCTACTTTAAACAAAATGTTTTAATACTGTAAGTGCCACCCCTGGATAGATTTTGTTTACTTACTGTCTCTACACATAGATGTTGATTTACTAAAGGCAAATAAACTGTGCACTTTGCAAAGTGCAATTGCACTCTGCAAGTGCAGTTTCTCCAGAGATTAATAAATGAGGTAAAGCTTCACTTTGCAATGAGTACCCAATCACGTGCAAGGACAATAAAAGAAACTGCATTTTTGCTTGCATATGATTGACTGATGGAAGTCATCAGAGCTTCTGCTTATTTTCTAAGCTCTGGAGAAACTGCACTCGCAGAGTGCAAGTGCACTTTGAAAAGAGCACAGTCTATTTGCCTTTAGCAAATCAACCGTATAGCAACTACACATAAAACAAGCAAAATCTTTCCAATTGTTATAGAAACCATAGTAAAAACCTGACAAATGTTCTAACCTTTACCCACCTAAAAGAAAGCTTTTGCAGTTGTGCTTTAGGTTTTTTGAGTTTACATTGGTACGCTTGCTCTCACATTAGCTTGTTAACTCCCACCCCCACCCCCCCCCCCCCAAGGCTTTACCCACATCCTTAGCTTTATGCCCAGCAGTGTTGTCACCTGGCCTATTCTACCTACTACAGTATTGTTAAAATCGGCGGCGGCTGGTGCTCAATCGGTCGTAGGGGGGGGACTTACCGTATGACTGTGGTCATGGCTCAGCAGATGGATTGTCGGTGTGATCAGTGCAGGGAGCTCCCCTCCATAAGTGCACAGTGCTGCCTGCTGCTGAAAGGAGCTGGGCAGGGCAGGGAGAGGAAGAGCGGCTATCCCTCATGTTTGAATCAATCCAGCGGTGGCATTCCCTCCTCTGTGTCCCAGCTTCTGTGTCCCCCGTCTGTCTTCTTCTCCCAGCCAATCGGGTATTCGGACTCCAGGGCACAGTTTCCTGATTGGCTGGCAGGAGAAACAGGAGGACATTAGCGGGTATTAATTTGCTAATGTCACACAACTGGGTGGGCTCGGGCACAGTGCTCTGCGCCCAGAGCCCACCCTTTTTTGAAGCTAATTAGAGCCTTAGGCTCTAATCCTGTATCTCTAAAAAAAAAAAAAAAAACCCCTATTGAAATTCATGTGTCCGGCACCCTGCATGTAGATTAGGGGGCCGGACGCATGTATAGGGGGGCGGCAACAGTGTGCTGTTCCCTATGGACAGCCCGCCACTGGTTAAAATGTTCTATCAGGGTGCATTCTATGTGGTTGCTTGGTACCATTGCTTGGATTTAAACCAAGGATGCAATGTTACTGCCGTGTTGAAGGGCATGGCCAGTGCCTCATTAAGATCTCTCTTCGAGAGTCCAGCTGACTTTTAAAAGGGTGTTAGTTTTGAGTGACTTTACCCATTAAGCATACTTTAAAGCCTCGTACACACGACCGAGTTTCTCGTCGAAAAACGACAAGAAACTTGCTGGCAGAGCTTTCTTGCCGAGTAAATTGGTCGTGTGTACGCGGCTATCAGGTTTCTCGTCAAGAAAACCGACAAGAATCTCGACAAGAAAAATAGAGAACCTGCTCTCTATTTTCTCGTCGAGATTCTTGTCAGCATGTTTCTCGGCGAGAAAAGTGTGTGTGTGTACACTTACCTGTCCTCCGGGAAGCCCGCGCATGTTCGAAATGACTTTGACGCATGCGCGGTAGCTTCCTAGGCATAGGTAGGGTGTAGCAAGATGGCGGCGACGGCATCGAATGTGACGAGCGCATGCTCGTCGTACTCGATTACTTCACCGCGTTTGCTCCATTCAAAGAACCGCGGGTTCTTTGAAAGGAGCGTCTGTACACTCGGCCGGGACAAGTTTCTTGTCCAAGAATCTCGTCAAGAAAAACGACGTGTTTTTTCTTGATGAGATTCTCGGTCGTGTGTACGAGGCTTTAGGGTGATTATCCGTAATATGCTTTCTTTTTTAAGATATTGTTAGGAAAACATAAAATTTCTAAAAACTCTTCATGCATGACATGTATTTATATGTCTTGGAAATACTACTAACAGTTCAAAAAAATCATAGAGATAATAGTAATAATGCTATCAGTTACAAAAAGTATATACTATATAACTGGCCTTTCTGTGCAACCCATTGTTTAATTAAATTGGCCTTGAAAAAAATAGCTAATTCTTTAATAAACCTTTCGTGAAGGGACTGCTATTTATTAGCTCTTATGTTAAAACAATAAAAAATGAATTACCTTTAACCACTTCAATACCATGCACTTATACACCTTCCTGCCCAAGCCAATTTTGAGCTTTCAGCGCTGTCGCAATTTGAATGACAATTGCGCAGTCATGCAACACTGTACCCAAATATTTTTTTTATCATTTTGTTCCCACAAATAGAGCTTTCTTTCGGTGGTATTTGATCGCCTCTGCGATTTTTATTTTTTGCACAACAAAAAAAAAACGAACATTTTGAAAAAAACTAAGTTTTTCTTTGTTTCTGTCAATTATTTTTGTAAATAAGTACCTTTTCTACTTCAATGACGGGCACTGATAAGGCGGCACTGATAAGGCGACACTGATGGGCACCGATGAGGTGGCACCAATGAGGTGGCACTGATGGGCACTGATGATGGGCACTGATAGGCGGCACTGATGGGCACTGATAGGCGGCACTGATGGGCACTGATATGTGGCACTGGTATGCGGCAATAATGGGCACTAATAGGAGGCACTGATGGGCACTCATAGGCGGCACTGATAGGTGGCACGGATGGGCACTGATAGGTGGGCACTTATGGGCACAGATGGGCACGGATGGGCACTGATAGGTGGCACTGATGACACTGGTGGCTGGCATTGCTGGGCATTGAACATTGTGGTGGTGCCAGTCAGTGCCCATTTGTGGGCACTGTTTGGCATATGTTTTTTGTGTATTTGTACATGTGGATGGCCATGGGGTACTTACCTGGCCATCCACATGCTTGGGGCTTCCCTGGTGGTCCTGGGCGGCATCCTGGTGGTCTAGTGTGGGTATCTGAGGGGGGGCTGCGCTGATAAACAATCAGCACGAACCCCCCCTGTCAGGAGAGCCGCTGATCGGCTCTCCTCTACTCGCGTCTGTCAGACGCGAGTGAGGAAGAGCCGATCAACGGCTCTTCCTGTTTACATCCTGATCAGCCGTGATTCGACACGGCTGATCACGTGGTAAAAAGCCTCCGCCGGAGGCTTTTTACCAAGATCAGTGTAGCGGTGTGTCAGACTGACACACCGCTCCACCGATCGCCGCGATGCGCGCCCCCCCGGGCGCGCGGCGGCTGTTATCCCGTAGGACGTCATATGACGTCCAGTGTGATTAACACAACCACTTCCCGGACGTCAATATGCTATTGACTGGGCGGGAAGTGGTTAAAATGAAAAAAAAAATACTTATCTTAGCCGCCAGCTTCTGACCTGCTTGCCTAGGTGGCAGTGACATCACTCACTATTCCTTTGATATCCTGGGTAAGCTGAGGATTCTAAATCTTGCCAAAATGCATCCCGGGGGTGATGCTAAAGCATTAAGCCTACCATAATCATTTAATCTTGCTGCTTGTGCAGTTCTTGGATGTATTAGTATATGTATATATAACGGATCCAAAACATGAGTATGTGTGGGTACAATGACAGTTCAACTGCTTCCCAAAAGGGGGCATATCCTTTCTGAGAATCACTAGCTTGACTGGGCTTGGGAATAGCTGTCTAATGATTAAAAGGTGCGTCTTTTTAAAAAGTTGTATTTTATAACATGTCAGGAATTTATTCACGAAGACAAAGCACCCTGACAGTTCCCTTTAGGCAAGTGTTCAGTTTTTTTTTTTTTTTTTTTTTATGGGAATTAAATAATACCACTTTGAAGTTATTAGCATAATTATAGTGTCACTAAAGCCACATTATAAAAAAAAATATCCATAAATTATGTATTACATAATGTTCATACTCATTCAGTCACTATGGGGTTCGTTTTTATACTCTGCAAAAATCTAATTGTCTCTGCTGTTCTCCCCCTTCTGTCCAAGTCCCCATGCACATGCTCATTTTTTAGAGAGTTTCTATGCTGAGCATTCCCTCCCTATCACATCTGAGCAGCCCATGTGACTATAGAGTCACACATGTGGGTGTATACACAGTGGTAAATGACAGTCCACTCCCCCCCTCCTCCATGCCCACTAACCAGCTAAACACAATCGGGCAGGTTATTACAAGTAGATTAATGGAGGCTTCACTTCCCTCTTATTTTAAGACACAGGCTGAAGGGGAGTGACACACCTATGACTGGCAGAAATCCGCCCACACCATGTTATTGCCAAAAAATTATAAAAATTTGATTTCAAATATATGTTTGTATGACAATTTAAAATATGGTAGTTTATTGATATTAATTATTTTTTTACTCTGTATTCCAAGGGCTGTTTTTTGTTTATTTTCTTTTGACCAGCAGCAGAGGACTAGAAGCTCCTCCTGTTTATGTTTCCCTGCAGACAGGCTGGGAAAGAGCTGGGTCATGTTATAGCTGTATATCGATTAGGAAAACGTTTTTATTATTATTATTATAATTACAGTGTCACCATCAATATAAAGAAATAGAAGGGATAATGAAAATTAAAAAGTGTGTGTTTAGTATTACTTTAAGGGCACTTTCACACTGGCAGCGCCCGGGCGTCGGCAGTAAAGCGCCACTATTTTTAGCAGTGCTTTACCATAGTTTTTGTGCCGCTTTTCGTACACACGCCGCTTTTCGTACACACCGCTCCTACAGTGCCTCCAAGATGCTGCTTGCGGGACTTTTTTGAGCGTCCTGCCAGCGCACCACTCCAGTGTGAAAGCCCTCTGGCTTTTACATTGGAGTGAAAGGAGAGGCGCTTTACAGGCGCTTTGCGGGCACTATTTTTAGCGCTATAGCGCCTGTAAATCGACTCAGTGTGAAAGGGGTCTAACTGGTCAAATGAATGCAAAGTAGGGCATTAATGTGACATTAGTAGTAAGTAGATTGCTGTCATGTCTTCCAAAGCTTGGCTTTTAAAGTATTGTTATTTTATTTATATTTTCCCCTCCTTAGGGCTGGGATTGATGTCAATGATTTTTGGAGGACAAATCTTGGCTTATCTTCTTTACAAAGACAATTTCATCTATCCAGACCTGGATGACTTTTGAGTTTCCTGGTAACTCAAGGCATGGCTTGAAATGTCTGTTTATTTTGTTTTACAGCATTTTATGTGTAATTGTTTGTCCTTACCTATTTATATTTAGTATAAAAATAAAAAATAAATAGTATAAAGTTTATGTACATAGAATACACTTTCAATTGAAAGCTCAGTTCAAATTTGTAAACCCTCTCACCTTAACCACTTGCCGACCACTGTGCGCCGATACACATCAGCACAATGGCAGCGGTGGGCAAATGGGCGTAGAGGTACGCCCCCTTTAATTTGCCGTGACACGGGAGCTGGGGGGCTGGGCCGAGTCCTCCTGTCTGTGTCCATGGACGCAGCAGCAGGACTCAGGAACACACCCGCACGGGTGTCCCCTTGGAATGCGGGTCTCCGAGGGGGCACTCGATGCAGGGAGAAGCCAGAAGCGCCACTTGGGGACCCCAGAAGAGGAGAATAGGGGCCCCTCTGTGCAATACCTGAGCACAGAGGAGGTAAGTATAACATGTTTGTTATTTAAAATAAAACTAACCTTTACAACCCCTTTAAGCCCTGGTTCACACTGGTGCGTTTTGACATGCGATTTGGCATGTCAAATCGCATGTCAAAACGGCAATATTTCCGGCAAATTGCCGGCAATGGCACCGTCCTAATCGGTGCGACGCCGCATCTGCGGCGCTGCACCGATTTCTAAAAGTCGTTTCTGTACTACTTTTTGCGATTTCGGCCCGCGATTTACATTGACATCTGTGCAGAAACCTGCACAGATGTCTTTGTCTTTGCAATCGCGGCTGAAATCGGGACTGCCAGCGAGAGTGAAATCCTGCGAGTTCAGCTGAACTCGCACGGCTTCACTCCAGCAGCCCAGTGTGAACCTGGGCTAAGTGGTGTAATTAAAGTATTTTCATGGTAATTTGTAACTAAAATATATACAGTATTTGTTTTTACATCGCTAAACAGCCTATTGTGCATTGTTGTTGTCTATTGCATCATCGCATATTAACATAAAAAGAAGTAGATGACAACCCTAAAAGTTATTTTGAACATTAAACCAGCTGTCCCTCTGACCAGATTTACTTTAGTTAATAATAAAACAACACAAAGCTACCGTATTTTTCGGACTATAAGACGCCCTTTTTTCCCCCAGAAACATGGGGGAAAATGTCCCTGCGTCTTATGGTAAGAATAGATGACAGGCACGCCTCCCCGCCGCTGCCGGAAATCGCCCCCCGCCGCCGTCGGCACTGCCCCCCGCCGCCGGCACCGCCCCCTGTCATACACACTCCACATGGAGTACAGTGAGGAGGACCTGTCATACAGACAGCATACTGTGTACATACTGTGTACAAACTCTGTACAGTGTACACCGGCCGATCTTCTCACATCCCTTCCAGCCATCCAGACGTCACGCCGCTCTCACGTTCCCGCCCACCATTGGCGGCTCCTCTCCCCTGTCTGCTCATTCAGCTTCGGGGTGACGTCAGCGGAGGACTGGACGGATGGTGGCACGGGCTGAGGTGAGCGAAGCTCAGTGTGGGCTACCCAGCGTGCAGAGCGGCGTCCGTGGCGGGAAGTTCGTTTAGCAGAACGCGGAGGGCGGCTGTGAGGGGACACGTGGACGAGCTGCTCATACCGACCAGTGCCAGTAATCATCGTGATTGGCCAGCTGCAGAGACAACACAGGTCTTATGAGCAGAGCCCACACAGGTCTATGTGCAGAACAGAGCCCACACAGCACAGTGGTGGGTGGTGGGATGGGGCCTGTGTGGGCTCTGCTCAGCTGAAGCACCAAAACTCAAGGATAAAAGTTTGCTTCAGTTTTGGACAGAAAGAGGGTGAAAAAAGTGTGTCTTATAGGCCTCAGGGTCAAGGCATATGGCTGGCCATGGGCAATCTAAATCAGATACCATACGACAATCATATGACAACTAGAGACTATTAAAGCAGAACTCTGGGAAATGTATTTATATAGCTTGTAGTATGGCTGTGCCCGCTGGCACTGCCCCCCGCCACCGCTCACATCGCCTCCCGCCGCCACCACCGGAGGAGAGGCAGGAGAGCGGGGGACAGACTTCCAAACCCCCCCGTGGGCGCCGGGCGATCTTCCGGCTGGTTCCTGAGACAGAGGAAGGCGGAAGTGATAACATCAGGTAAGGCTGCGTTTGTAGCAATGGTCACTCTGCATTTTATATGGGCAATGGTCACTCTGCATTTTATATGGGCACTGGAAAATATTTGAGTACACCATTTGGTTCAGAATGTTTTTTCTTGTTTTTCCTCCTCTAAAACCTAGGTGCGTCTTATGGTCAGGTGCGTCTTATGGTGCGAAAAATACGGTAAATAAAATAATAATAAAGTGCCTGCTCAATACTTACCATTTCACCCAATAGGGTATGATAATACAATCTTGCATCGACCCTATGCAAAAAAGCTAAATCGCAGAAATTACAGAATGTATTAGGCATCCACAATGTGTATATGTGCACAGGCTATTGACATAGATTGTGTTTTAAAATATGTCTGTATATGAGTACAGGCAGTTTGAATGACCTGAAACAAATAGCTGTCAGAAATGGAATTAAATCCATCTGACTTCTTTGTTCCAATGCTTTGAGTTGCTGATTATATTTGTTCTAACATTAAATGATGAAATGTAAGGGCTACACATAATGCTACAGGGATATAAACTGTAACATCAATCTACAGAACTCAACCGAAGAGATAACACTTTATCTAAGGAGCCTAACAGGTCAAGTGACAGCTTTGCTGCATCACTACACTTTCTGTAAACCCAGGATAAAATGATGATCTCCTAGTGGATATATTTCAAATCTTGACATGTTATTAAATGGCAAACAGCAAAAAAAGATCAGTTTAATAATATCTGCTGTATAAAGAAGTTAATGTCACCTGATCCCTTAAAAAGAGTGTGAAAGTATGAAGTGTATTTATTCTGGTGTGAAGCCATGTACACAGTTTGTCATATACTCCGATCCTTTAATGATCATACACCCTGTAATTACTGTGAATATAACCTACTACCTGAAATATTCTATCTTTCACTGGTATACATTAAAAACATTTTTATCACTGTTGCTGGATATTGGCTGAAGTGCAGTAAAAGTCAAAAGAGAAAGGGGCGCCCTTGGGACTTTAAGTGAGGCGATCACTGTAAAGCCAGTAAAAATAGCAGAAATAAATACAGTATATATTTAATTCAAGTACAAAATAGTACCCAATTTCTGTATTTTGTATGAATTGGCTGATATTCATGACACTTGAAATAAATATATACTGTATTTATTTCTGCTATTTTTACTGGCTCTACAGTGATCGCCTCACTTAAAGTCCCAAGGGCGCCCCTTTCTCTTTTGACGTATATTGCAGGGATGGAGGTGTGTCACTGGTGACACCAGATCCTCTTTTACTTTTTGAAGTGCAGTAAAAGCACACTATATCGATGAAAACATCACTAATAAAAACACATACTACAATATGATTTGTATATTTGCCCAAATCTCTCTTACCAGGCTCCATTCACAAAAGCAGATCACATGCGGTATTTAGGTGATTTTACCAAATATCGCATGCAATCCTGAAAATTACAATTGACTATTGCTTTATGCGGTATTTACTGCATAAAGAAAAAACGCTCGGTAAATGCCACATTAAACAGAAGTTAAAATCAATTAAAAAAAGGAAAAAAAATAAAAAGACATAAATAAGCAGTCGTCCCAGCATGCGATATTTAAGGAACTGGCAGCTGCCGGCATCCTTAAAAAACGAGTAAACAAAATGGTTGTTAAGGAGCGGGTGGCCGCTGCATCCTTAACAACCAATAAGTTATCAGCTGTCAGCAGGGTTTCCTGCTGACAGCTGAATGTAAAAAAAGAATTGCCGGCAAACAAAAATTAGGGGAAAAAACAACATGGGCTCCCCCCCAATCCACACCAAGCCCTTTGGGTCTGGTATGGATTTTGAGGGGAACCCTCATGCCAAAATAATAAAAAAATTAGCGTGGGGCCACCTAAAATTCATACTGGACCCTTATCTGAGTGTGCAGCCCAGCAGGTCAGGAAAGGGGGTGGGCGACGAGGCAGAGGGAGCTTTTTTTCTTGTACTAGTAGTTTACCATGAACTGCCTGTTTTGACACCCAGCCATATTCTGTGGATGGAGAAAATCTTGTTATTCCATCCCAAGTTCCATCTCCTGAGGGTCTAGCTCCTCTGTTTCCCATCCAGTCAGGGCCAGACTGGCCTGCCAGGATACCGGGAAATTTCCAGGTAGGCCGCTTGCCCAGGGGCTGCTTTGAGCTGCGGCTGCCTCCTCTCCCTCCCTCCGCTTTTGTAATCACACACAGCGGTATGTATCTCCCGCTGTGTCATTGAGCTGGGGTCTGAACTCTGAACTGTTCGGCGGCCGTCCACTCACTGTAACAAAGCCCCGCCTCCTAGATCGTGATAGACAGAACACTGATTCAATTGAATTAGTGTTCCATCTATCACGATCTAGGAGGCGGGGATTTGTTACAGTGAGTGGACAGCCTCCGAACAGTTCAGAGTTCAGACCCCAGCTCCATGACACAGTGGGAGATACATACCGCTGTGTGTAATCAAGGCACTGGCGAGGCTGCAGACAAGCACAGATGAGGCTGCATTGTTGGGACAGTGAGGCTGCAGGTGGACACAGTGAGGCTGAAGGTGGACACAGTGAGGCTGCTTAGATGGGCACAGTGAGGCTGCTTAGATGGGCACAGTGAGGCTGCTTAGATGGGCACAGTGATGCTGCTTAGATGGGCACAGTGAGGCTGCTTAGATGGGCACAGTGAGGCTGCTTAGATGGGCACAGTGATGCTGCTTAGATGGGCACAGTGATGCTGCTTAGATGGGCATAGTGAGGCTGCATTGGTGGGCACAGTGAGGCTGCATTGGTGGGCACAGTGAGGCTGCAAATGGGCACAGTCAGAGGCGGCTCTCTAATTAGGCAAAGTAGGCGGTGGTCTAAGGATTTGCCCTCCTAAGGGCCTCGGGGCCGCCTACTTTGCCTAAAGAGCCGCCTCTGGCTATCCTCATACATCAGTCCTAGTGCAGTCAGCGGAGCTTCGTGCCCGCCTCATTCAGTGTACATTCACTCCTACTCTCTGCACGGTAACACCAGGGCATTGCCACTCCTCCTGTCATTAAAACTCACGGAAATACAGCTGGCAGAGACACACACAGAGTAGACTGACAACTGCCCTTCCCTGCCCCGCCCCACCAGCAAATTCTGAATCCGTCCGTCCCTTAAGCCGATATATTGTGCAAGGGCGCAGCTAGAAACTCAGCAGGATCGCCGAGACGAGTCCACCCTCCTTCCAGGGCGGGGCTTCCGTGGTGGAGGCGGAGCCAATTCTGGTTCGCTGTATGTGTGCAGCTGAGAGCCGAATGACAGCTGAGCTCAGCTGAGGATGCGCTGACTGAGCTGTGAGGGGACAGAGCCTTGCTATGTGTAAGTTACATGGGCATGGGGGCGGTACATGGCCTAGGGGGTATGCATGTGACTGGGTGGGGGTACATGCGACTGGGTGGGGGTACATGCGACTGGGGTTGTGCATGCGACTAGGGGGTGTGTGTATGTGACTGTGTGTGTGTGTATGTGACTGGGTGGGTGTGCATGTGACTGGGTGGGTGTGCATGTGACTGTGGGGGGCTACATGTGACTGCGAGGGTGTGCATGTGAGTGAGTGGGTGTGCATGTGACTGTGGAGGGCTACATGTGACTACGAGGGTGTGCATGTGACTGTGGGGGGCTACATGTGACTGCGAGGGTGTGCATGTGACTGGGGTGTGTGCATGTGATGGGGGTGTGACTGGGGGTGTGTGCATGCGACTGGGGGGTACATGTGACTGGGTGGGTGTGCATGTGACTGGAGGGTGCATGTGACTGGGGGGTATATGTGCATATGTCTGCGGAGGTGTGTGCATCAGCCTTCTGGGGGTGTGCATGTGCCTTGTGTTTACAGTCAGGTCTGCTCAGTCCTCTGTGCCCACCTGTGATTGACAACCCGGGTCCCCCTGACCTGACTCCACCCCGGCCACCCATGGCTCTACTGCGGTGGTCGGGAGGTCCCAGCTCAGTCCAGTGCCGATCCTCAGCCATAGTGGGCAAGGCGCTCTTCATTCTGTGCTGGCACTGCTCATGATTGGCTTCACTGCGGCTATCTCTCACTAGGAGCTCTTCCACTTTGGGAGTCCATGGGGAGCTACTGCTGCCCAACAGGGATGATGAGACTTCCAAGGTGGTGAAATTTTGCACAGCCCCTTCTTTTCTATGCATTCAAGGAGCTCTATGTGAGTACAGTACTGAGAGAGACAGCGCACTGACACCAGCACCGAGACAGAGCACTGACACCAGCACTGAGAGACAGAGCACTGACACCAGCACTGAGAGAGACAGAGCACTGACACCAGCACTGAGAGAGACAGAGCACTGACACCAGCACCGAGAGAGACAGCCACTGACACCAGCACTGAGAGACAGAGCACTGACACCAGCACTGAGAGACAGAGCACTGACACCAGCACTGAGAGACAGAGCACTGACACCAGCACTGAGAGAGACAGAGCACTGACACCAGCACCAAGAGAGACAGAGCACTGATACCAGCACTGAGAGACAGAGCGCTGACACCAGCACTGAGAGACAGAGCGCTGACACCAGCACTGAGAGACAGAGCGCTGACACCAGCACTGAGAGACAGAGCACTGACACCAGCACTGAGACAGAGCGCTGACACCAGCACTGAGAGCCAGAGCGCTGACACCAGCACTGACACACACCAGCACTGAGACAGACATAGCACTCACGCCAGCGCTGAGACAGACATAGCACTGACACCAGCGCTGAGAGAGACATATCACTGACACCAGCGCTGAGACAGACATATCACTGACACCAGCGCTGAGACAGACATAGCACTGACACCAGCACTGAGATAGAGTGCCCCGACACCAGCACTGAGATAGAGTGCCCCGACACCAGTACACTTAGCACTTACACCAACACTGAGAGCATGCCAGCACTGACACCAGCTTTGAAATAGAGGACACTGACACCAGTACTCTTAATATATGCAATACATTTTTATTGTTTGAATATTTTTTTTCCCTTATGGACGTGAGTGGCGCCTCATGTCTAAGTTATGCCTAAGGCCTCACAAAGCCTAGAGTCCCTTTGGGCACAGTGATGCTGCTTAGATGGGCACAGTGAGGCTGTAAATGGGCACAGTGATGCTGCTTAGATGGGCACAGTGATGCGGCATTGATGGACACTGACGAGGCTCCATTGATGGGCGCAGTAAGGCTGCATTGATGGGCACAGTAAGGCTGCATTGATGGGCACAGTAAGGCTGCAGATGGGCACGGTAAGGCTGCAGATGGGCACAGTGATGCTGCTTAGATGGGCACAGTGATGCTGCATTGATGGACACCGACGAGGCTCCATTGATGGGCACAGTAAGGCTGCATTGATGGGCACAGTGAGGCTGCATTGATGGGCACAGTGAGGCTGCATTGATGGGCACAGTGAGGTTGCATTGATGGGCACAGTGAGGCTGCATTTGATGGGCACTGGTGAGGCTACATTGATCTCTTGTATCATGTCCGCAGTCTGACCATCTCTTGTATCTTGTCCGCAGTCTCTGTCCATCTCCTGTATGATGTCCGCAGACTGACCATCTCTTGTATTTTGTCCACAGTCTCTGACCATCTCCTGTAGTATGTCCGCAGTCTCTGACCATCTCCTGTATCATGTCCGCAGTCTCTGACCATCTCCTGTATCATGTCCACAGTCTCTGACCATCTCCTGTATCATGTCTACAGTCTCTGACCATCTCCTGTACCATGTCTGCAGTCTCTGACCATCTCCTGTACCATGTCTGCAGTCTCTGACCATCTCCTGTAATATGTACACAGTCTCTGACCATCTCCTGTATCATGTCCGCAGTCTCTGATCATGTCCGCAGTCTCTGATCATCTCCTGTACCATGTCTGCAGTCTCTGACCATCTCCTGTACCATGTCTGCAGTCTCTGACCATCTCCTGTACCATGTCTGCAGTCTCTGACCATCTCCTGTACCATGTCTGCAGTCTCTGACCATCTCCTGTACCATGTCTGCAGTCTCTGACCATCTCCTGTACCATGTCTGGAGTCTCTGACCATCTCCTGTATAATGTCTGCAGTCTCTGCCCATCTACTGTATCATGTCTGCAGTCCAGGGCCGGCCCTACCATGGGACCCGGTGGGACCATGGTCCCAGGCGGCACTTTAAGAGGGGCGGCAACAGGGGCACACTGCCTGAGGACCTGGGTTTCCCTCCATCTAGTGTGCAGTGTCATACTTGTACTGCATCGCCGGCGCCGCTGTCACTGGCCGCAGTGGCAAGACCCACTTCAAGGGTCTCACCAGCGGCCCCTGCTTCCCTGCCCAAACTGGTTGCTAGCCGCGGACCGCTTTGTTTCTAGCAACCAGTGACGTCAGGAGAGAAGGAGAGAGAGACCCATCATTCATTGCGGAGGAGGATTTAACTTCCTCCTCCTCCGCTAGCTCCACCCACCTCCTCCCTGTATGTGTTCCTCTCAGCAAGTTAGGAGCGACGTGCGGTGCGAGGATCAGTGCTGCCTGCCTCCTCCCCCCTCGAGGCGCCGCTATCTCGGAGCTGCTGTGTGTGGAGAGAGAGCAGCTGTGGGCTCATCCCCCCCCCCCTCCTTCTCCTCCTCATGCTGCTGTTCCCAGGACAGCCACCGCTATGTTTCTTCCCCCTTTTCCTCCCATTGGCCAGGGGGAAAAAAAGGAGAAAAGAGGATTATGGGATATGTAGTGCAAATGGCTGGCCCATTGCAATTCTAGGGGGGGGGGACTGCAGCCCCCAGCATGCCCAGCTGAAGGGGAGGGAGAGAGAGCCAGGCTGAGTGACAGGCTGCATCTGGTGACAGGCATCGGTGACAAGTGACAGGCTGCATCTGGTGACGGGCATCAGGGACAAGTGACAGGCTGCATCTGGTGACAGGCAATGGTGACAAGTGACAGGCTGCATCTGGTGACAGGCAATGGTGACAAGTGACAGGCTGCATCTGGTGACAGGCAATGGTGACAAGTGACAGGCTGCATCTGGTGACAGTCATTGGTGACAAGTGACAGGCTGCATCTGGTGACAGGCAATGGTGACAAGTGAGAGGCTGCATCTGGTGACAGGAATTGGTGACAAGTGACAGGCTGCATCTGGTGACAGGCAATGGTGACAAGTGACAGGCTGCATCTGGTGACAGGCAATGGTGACAAGTGACAGGCTGCATCTGGTGACAGGCAATGGTGACAAGTGACAGGCTGCATCTGGTGACAGGCAATGGTGACAAGTGACAGGCTGCATCTGGTGACAGGCAATGGTGACAAGTGACAGGCTGCATCTGGTGACAGGCAATGGTGACAAGTGACACGCTGCATCTGTTGACAGGCAATGGTGACAAGTGACAGGCTGCATCTGGTGACAGTCATTGGTGACAAGTGACAGGCTGCATCTGGTGACAGGCAATGGTGAGAAGTGAGAGGCTGCATCTGGTGACAGGCATTGGTGACAAGTGACAGGCTGCATCTGGTGACAGGCAATGGTGACAAGTGACAGGCTGCATCTGGTGACAGGCATTGGTGACAAGTGACAGGCTGCATCTGGTGACAGGCATTGGTGACAAGTGTCAGGCATTGGTGACAAGTGACACGCTGCATCTGGTGACAGGCAATGGTGACAAGTGACAGGCTGCATTTGGTCACAGGCATTGGTGACAAGTGACAGGCTGCATCTGGTGACAGGCATTGGTGACAAGTGACAGGCTACATCTGGTGACAGGCATTGGTGACAAGTGACAGGCTGCATCTGGTGACAGGCATTGGTGACAAGTGGCAGGCTGCATCTGGTGACAGGCAATGGTGACAAGTGACAGGCTGCATCTGGTAACAGGCAATGGTGACTGGGGACAGGCAATGTTGACAAGTGACACACTGCATGTTGTGGCAGGCTATGGGTGGCAAGTGGCACAGCTACATCTGGTGGCAGGCAACGGTGGCAAATGACAAGCTCAGGGCTTCCACTGATTCTGCATTATGGTGAGTTAAACTATTTCATTATATATTACAATGTAGTAATAGAAATAATGTGATTTGATCATCCTGACACCATATCAATCATAATGTTAGGATGATTTAAGTGCTAACACCAGCCATTCGCCGACAAATCACCCGCTGCCAAATTCCTTGTCAGCGAGACTACACCCCCCCCTCATCTTTTTTTGGGAAGGAAGGGGGGTATCCCTGAATGGCAGTTTGGAAATATGGTCACCCTAGCCACCACTGCAGCGCTGTTGTTGCAGCATGTTGCATCACTGAGCTGGGATCAGAGCGTAGCTGGTTGGTGGCAGTGGAGAGAAAGGGGGGAGCTTTTGTGGTGCTACACAATACTCTTTGCAGGAAGGGGCTAGGGTGACCACATTTTTAAACTATCATTCAGGGACACCCCCCCCCTTCCCAAAAATCAGCTTGTGCTGTAACGAATCACAGCACAGTGATTGGACACAAGAGGTGGGATTTATGATTTCTCCAATCACAAGCAGGGGGCGGGGATTGTGCTCTTCCAGGCATTCCCGGCCAGGACAAGAACTGTCAGTGAGTAAAGCGGTGATGTGGCGGCCTTTTTTGGGGGCATCAGATTGGCCCGGGGGGGGTGGCTGTGTCTGTTTCATTCCAGGACACTGTATTGTCCTGGAATAAAGGTGCCCGGGACAGACCTGCAAAATCCGGGACTGTCCCGGGCAATCCGGGACACTTGGTCACCCTAGAAGGGGTATGTCTCTCTTTGCTGAATATATGGGATGTCTCTTGCTGAATATATTGGGCTGTCTCTTTGCTTTATGGAAACGTCTCTTTTGCTGGATGGGCATAGGATTTTTTTTTTGGGGGGGGGGGGCAGCATTTCATTCTTGGGCCCAGGCAGCACAATGTCTTAGGCCAGCCCTGCTGCAGTCTCTGAGGGAGTCTGGAGAGGAGTCAAGAGTGGCAGTGCCGCCGGGATGGAGGTCATGGGAGAAGTCAGACGTGTGTGGACTGTGAAGAGGAGACTATAGAATAAAAACCAGAGCCGCCAAACTGGAGACATCTGACTGATCCCTGCACAGTGCACCTGAGAGGAGGTCAGTGACAGCGCTGCCAGGCCAGTCTGAGGGGTGGAGGGGGGTCACTGATGTAAGTGGGTGGAGTGAATACAATATTGTAAGGGGGCACTGATATAAAGGTTTCCCCCTTATATCAGTAACCCCACCCCCCTTTACCGTAGTGTTTTCTTTCTGCAGAAGGTGGTCCCTGTCCTTTACAATGTATGGTTTTTCCCTTTTATGAACAAGAAAATAATGACGTTTGCTATTGGTCTGGTATAATAATGCTATGGGGCTGGTGTGAAATTTTTTCCAGGGCTGGATTTTATTTCCAGTCTGGCCCTGCATCCAGTCATTAAGACCCCATTCACACAGGGGCGACTCGTCAGGCATCTCAGCCGCCTGACAAGTTGCGTCCCATTCTGTACAATGGAACCGTTCTAAGCGGAGCGACTGAAGTCGCTCCGACTTAGAAAAAGGTTCCTGTACTACTTCAAGACGACTTCAAGGCGACTTCCATTGACTTCAATACAGAAGTCATTTTGGAAGTCTCCTTTGAAGTCGTCTGCAGATCGCCCAGCACAGTCGCGGGACAAGTCGTGCCGCCCCTGTGTGAATGGGCTCTTACACACTTTTTGATCCTACATGGGGGTTCTTTTGTGTAACATAGTACCTTTTTAGTGATATTACATATTTATTTATCATACATGTTTTTTGTCTACATCATAGTATTGTTTTGGCTGCTGCAATCTGATCAGTCAGTCGTTTATGTCACTTCTATTGTAATATCATTTATCAGGCCATTCATTGATTGCACTGCTTTCATGCATCTATCCCAAGATTTATTTTTTCCAATGAATATACATATATCCAATTATCCATCCATTTTTATATGTATATGTGTTTTTTAGTTTTCCTTACTATGAGTGGCCTTTCATTTTCTTAACCAGTTGTATGTCTAAAGCCAGTGTTCATTTTTATGCTAGTTTTTGTGGGTTTTTATTATTATAAATAATAATAATAATAGTAATAATCTTATTTTCTGTTAATTCCTTTATCTGCTATACTATTTACCATTATTTCATCATTCTCATCACCTATTTTATAATTCTGCACCTGACTAATATTGTTTAATATATTTATAGCGGCTGCTCCTCACACTCCCCTCTTGGTCTCGTCTAGGGGTATCTTAGAGGGGAGGGAGCGGGGACACTAGCTTCCACCACAGATGTTAGTGCGGTATAAGCAACAGTTCTGTATTACCTTCGGGTCAGTGCTGTGCACCTGGATCCTCCCTCCAAGAGTCACCGCGAACCATGTCTGTCAGAAATTGAGCTCCACACCCCTTTATTCTCCTTGTCTGAACGCAAACAGTTGAACTCCCTTGATAGAACAGAACAGAAAAGGAGGTGTGAATGCGAACAGGCCCAGACACAATGTAAGCTACCACTTCCCTTCCTAGAAGTGTGTCCTGGTCTCCGCACGAGGGTAGATTTCCTTCCAGGCCGTCTCCGACGAGAGACTCACTTGTCACCGGCAATATGCTGCACCGGGTCTTCAAATGAGGAGCTCCCCCCGGTCCATTGCGCCTTCCGGATTCGGGTACCCAATCCCTGGGCACCCTAGGATCTCCTTCCCTCGCGGAACTCAGTGTTGGGCACTGAGCTCCGGACCTCCATCCAAGTACCTTACCCCAGGCCAAAGGTGCCTGGGATGGACCTCGACCTCCGCTGTCCTCTAGGCCTAAGCCACCCAGAGGAGCGACACGACCCACCGTCCGCAAGCTGAAGGTGCCTGGGACGTCAACCCCGTGACCAAGATGGCCGGCCCCCTTTATACCCTCTCCCAGCAAGCACGGCGGGTTCCCCGCCCCACCATACCGCTGCCGAGGGAGGACAAAAAGGAGGACGGCACACAGCAATGATTCAACCCCAGCCCAGGGCGACAGCGCCACCCACCGGGCTGCAGGGAATTACACATCACTGATGTCTCTGCCAAATTCAAAATTACACCCGTGAAAGTACATACCCGCTACATATTTTTCATACAGATAATAATAATATTAATAATAAGGGCTTGTAAGGGCGCATATACAGTATGTATGTATATATATATATATATATATATATTTATGTTTTTTATGTTTGAGACAACATATATCATGCGGCAATCCTGATATAATGGGCTTGATTTACTAAAACTGGAGAGTGCAAAATCTGGTGCAGCTCTACATAGAAAGCTTTCAGGTTTTTTAATCAAAGTGTAGCGCCCCCCTGGGTATACTGGTAGCAGAGAGGTGCCTCCAGGGACAGGGAGCGAGCTTACATTCACCCCAGGGCTGAGTCCATGGCTATAATGGGAAGTTTAGAACAAATGTGGGCGCCAGTCACTTTAGTATTTTTCAATGCTTTAATGAAAAACTTGGAAGCAGTAATAGGATAGAGGGTTAGGGAAGGTTTCAGATACCTTCAGCAGATCACTTGCGGACTCTTTGAATCCAAAGGACAAAAACAGCTTTCTTTAGAAGATCTTGAATACCTGGATAGGTCTCTCACACAGACCTAGCTACCAGTATGGTTTCTGGATAAGCCTCTCTCAAAGGACTTAGCAGCCAGCAGAACTCCTGGACAAGCCTCTCTCACAGACTTAGCAGCCAGTAGCACTCACGGATAAGTCTCTCTCACAGACTTAGCAACCAAGAGTTAGTTACCTTGAATTAGAATTGTAGAACAGCTTCAAAGTACCAGAACCTTTAAGCCATCCGGCAGTACTGTGAGGGTAGATTAGGTTAGGTGCGTCCTCCAAACGAGTCACCAGGCCCTCCTGAGAGACCAGCCTTCATCCTGGCTCTCTCCAGCAAGAGTCCTCCCCTGGGATCCCCTCAGCTTGGCTTGGCTTCTTCCACGCAGGCAAGACAGCCTAGGACCACCTCAGGATTAGTAGGCCTCAGACAGGCTTCTGGGCCTACTTGCAGAGCTTGCAGTAACACAGCCTCTGGCCAGGAGGGCCATGAGGTAAGAACTGAGTGAGCACATGGCGTCTGCCCCATATATACCTTCTCCCAGAATGCACAGCGGCCAAGAACCTCCTAATGGGCTGTTTCTGAAGAAAGAATATTCATTACAGCTCAGCTTGTTGTAATTCTTATCCTGGCCTGTGGTACCAGTGACACCTACTGGCAACAGTGAGAAATGCACAACTAGCCAAGTTCAAGGCAGAAACTATATACAATAAATCTGATCTGTTTACAGCTCAGCCAAAAACTAAATTTACATTATAGCCCCAGTTTTAGGAACAGGGGGCTACACACTCCCCCCCACCAAAGTAGACGATGTCCTCAGCATCTGTAAGAAAAAAATGACTCTCAAGCCTGGGAGTAGGTATCTGAACCAAAAAAACTTGGATGGGAAAAGGGAAGGGTAAGGCAGAAAAAGAATGTAAAGCCTCGTACACACGACCGAGTTTCTCGTCCAAAACCGGCAAGAAAAGTGCCGCGTGAGCTTTTTTGTCGAGAAAAACGTTCGTGTGTATGGTTTTACGACGAGAAAATTGCCGTGAATCTCGACGAGAAAATAGAGAACCTGCTCTCTATTTTCTCGTCAGGATTCCAGATTTCCTCGTCGTGTTTCTCGTCGGCCTGTTTTGTGACGAGAAAATGGTTCGTGTGTATGCTTTTACGACTCTTCCAAAAGCGCGCATGCTCACAAGCAACTATGAGACGGGAGCGCATCTTCTGGTAAAACAAGCCTTCGTAATGGAGATAGCACATTCGTCACGCTCCAAATTTTTGCATCGTTTAAATGTTGTGCATTGAAATCTTCGTTAGAATGTTACATTAATCCAAACGAATGAACTTCTTTTGCTGCTGATATTCACATAGAGTTATGACTATCTTTTTTTAACCTTTTTCATGCTGCTCTTAAGAAGATTTATGTGTATTATATCGTGCAAGTTTTTAGGAATATTTAAAAATTTTATATTTTTCAAACTGATGTTAATTGTAATTTCGCAATGTTTTGGTAGTGATCTCCCATTGAGTCTTTTAATATATATTATTTAAATTTTACACCCTTTTTTGGGAAATACGATTTCGTTATTTTTTTGGGGGGTTGGTATCTGTCCCTTTTTTTGTCAGTCAAATGTATCTGCTTACTCCAAAGCTAGATTTTACATTTTTACAAATACACATAGTCAAGTATGAACTTAAAGAAAAATAACATTTATTCATGTTTGAACTAAAATAAAGAGAAGGCAGCGCTGGAGAAGCTGCTGCCATTTGTGCATCCCAGGGACCCCAGACCACACATCAACCCTGTGTGGACACTAAAATTGGGAGCTTGAGAAGGCCAACATTTCTGAGCACAATCTGATGCTGGCCTCCCAGAGGTCAGGAACAGCAGCAGGTGATATATATGTCCCAAGTGTGTGGTACTACAACAGGCTGCCTTCTGTCCGACCACAATGAAGCAAGGCCATCACTTCCTCGTCTTCCTGGCAACCTTCCCTGCAACCTTTCCTGAAGCCTTCCCTGCAGCCTTCCTTCTTCGTTTGGCTGGAGGCTGGGCCACTGGAGGGGTACTCCTGTCAGGAGGAGGAGGAGGTGGAGGAGAAGGGGGTGGCGCAGAAGAACAAGGTGGGGGTGGAGGAGAAGGGGGTGGGACGGAAGAACAAGGTGGAGGTGGAGGAGAAGGGGGTGGGGCGGAAGAACAGGGTGGAGGTGGAGGAGAAGGGGGTGGGGCAGAAGAAGAATGTGGAGGTGGAGGAGGAGGTTGAGGTTGGGACAGTTGTGCCACCTCACAAATGGCGGTATTGGGGGTAATTTTTCCCATCACCCCCTTGTTGAGCAAGGTGATGAGCAGGGGCTTGCATAGGAGGCATTGCTCCATGCTCATCACCTTGAACTTTGCCTCCACTAGGCCGGCAATGGCCTCTTCAGGGGATGTGGGCTCTTTGAGGGTGGCATGGGCCTCTTTAATAAGGGCCATTGCTGCCTCACTGGTGGTCCTGTCCCTCCTGCCTCTTTTGGGAAGCCGGATGGGAGGCACCTGGGATCTGGTGCTTCTCCTTTGCCCTGCCACCTCCTGGCTGCCACTGGGCCCTGCCACCTCCTGGCTGCCACTGGGCCCTGCCACCTCCTGGCTGCCACTGGGCCCTGCCACCTCCTGGCTCACAGTGGGCCCTGCCACCTCCTGGCTCACAGTGGGCCCTGCCACCTCCTGGCTCACAGTGGGCCCTGCCTCCTCCTGGCTGCCACTGGGCCCTTCCTCCTCCTGCCTGACAGTTTCCAGACCCTCCTCCTGGCTGATTTCATCCTGTGTATGAAAAAGGGACATAGTTTAATATGTTGGTTTAATCTTTGCAGCAAACTTTATAAACATGATTGAAGCAATTAGAATGTAAATCCAGAAATCATTTTTTCTAATTTACACCTACATCAGATTGACTATTTAGCACCCAATTAAGTGCAGACTAATGTCTCGAGATCTTGATTTCACTTGTGGAAGCCAAAATATTGTATGTTTCTCATCTTGACATATTTGGCAAACATTAATTTTATCCCAATACATTTTCATTTAATACTATACCTGGCTCCAGATGGCCAAATCAGGTTCATCCAGGATGGCTGCCTCCTCTTGCTCCAGAGAAGGCTCAGGTTGGCTGCAGGGAAGTCTGGGGGGAAGAGTGGAGAGTGATGGCCTTGCCTCAATGTGGTCATCCAGGAAGGACATCCTGCTGTAGTACCACAAAATCGGGACATACACATCACCTGCTGCTGCTCCTGACCTCTGAGAAGCCAGGACCTTAGAGCGTTCAGTCCTGTAGGTGCCTCTCAAGCTCCCAATTTTAGTGTCCACTTGTTTTGCTGTGGCTGTGGGCACCTTGGTCTGCACAAATGGGAGCAGCTTCTCCAGTGCTGCTTTTCTCACCCCTCTTTTTTTGTGGATGGGGTTTTTCGTCTCCCACAGAGCCGGCAGCTCCCTTACCCGGTCAATAAATTCCGCCAGGAACTCTTTGTCGCTAATAAAGACATTCATATTGTATCTGCAAGTTAAATAAATAATATATAACTAATGTGAGGCAAACAGTCTAACCTCCTTAACATCGTAGTCACCATATATATCCTACAACATTCTCAAGACAGTATAGGCCAACAATTTGGCACAGTCTCAAAATCACATACCTTCGTTCGCACGTCCGTCACTTGAACTCCTCTCTCCGCACACCGAACGTACTATAGTCACATGTGTGTTTGCTATATACACACCACGCATGCGTCAAAATACGAACACGTCGCCCGCCCATGACGTTCTAACTAACATCTTATCCCCGCCCCTTCTCTTTCGGCGCGCAGACAGATATGGCGGAGTTACAGCAGGTGTCTGATAATTCCGCAACTAACGAGGAGGAGACAAGCTCGGAGACCGAGGAAACGTCACGATCAAGGAGGAGATTCAAGGCATCGAATATGTCTTTTGCCGAGATGGCGGAGATGGTGGACATCTTGCTCAAGTCTGATTATGACGCAAAGCATGGGCCGTATAGCAAACCAAAAAGAAGGAAGGCCAAAATCCTCACTAAAGTCGTGAAGAGTCTGAAGACGAATTTCGGGGTGAAACGCTCAAATGAGCAGCTCAGAAAGAGGTGGTCAGACCTCAAACTGAGGGAGCCAGAGCAGTTAAGGAGCATTAAGAGAATGCTCGCAAAAAGTAAGTAAAATGTACACTTTTCTGCTATTAATCCTTTTCTAAACTGAGATGTTGCTGGTTTAGTTTTTTTTTCTTATTGGACTCCCTTCCAAAATGTAATATTTTGAACTTGGTTGGGCACAGTAATCGTTCGTTACGTTACAGACACTTCTTTCGGCCACTATCCGCTGTTTTGGCTTATTTTACAGCCACAAAAGTAATTAGACATCTGCAATTTTTTGGGAAATTTGGGGCACAAAGTTTTAGGCTAGATGATGTGTTTGTAAAGAGAATGAAATGCAAACTGTAAACTGTGTAAAGGAGAGGACACTCAGCAGCTGCTTCCACATCTGTACTTTGGAGCACTATAGTGTGGGCCACCAGACCCGCCTTTTTTGGGTGTCCCACACAGGTGCATCAGAGAATTTTTGTGTTGCCTACATGTCTAAAAAATGACAGACAAAGGTGAATACTAAGCATATTCTTGCTCAGAAATAATGCATTCATCTTTAACTTCCGCCCAAACACACACTTGTACCCCACTTCCAAGCAATTTAGCCTGTTTTTTTTTTTTACATAGAGAATTTCTGTGTGATAACTCTACCTTTTGTTTGATTCTCATAGGGGAGAGAAGACTGGGAGGAGGACACTCCAGGGAGCACAGGAACCCCACAGCTTCACAACAACCCCAAACTCCAAAAGACCAACAACCTAAAGATGTGGAGGAAGTTGAGGTGGAGGAAGGAGAAGTGCAGGAAGGAGAGGTGGATGACGTTGTGGAACTAGTCACCACAACAGGTCAGTATCTGTCACCACAGCTTCAGGTAAGAGAGGTAGGCCTGCAGAGTTATAATACCTTTTTATTTAGTTTTTAGGGGATGTGAATGTTGGGGTGAAGGATAGTACAGGTTTCTCTGCTGACAGTGCCCTCCGCCTCATCCAGCAAGTGATGGAATGTAGCACGGAACTGGACAAAATTAAAGAAAGAATTCATGTGATGGATCAAACATTTAAAGACATTCTCGATGTTTTGGGAAGAATTCAATAAGGCATCCCAACCCCCTTTTTTCATGTTTCTTCTTCAACTTTTAAAAAACTTTTTGACAATCAAACCAGCAAAAAATTGAATCTGCACACAGTGTGTCAACATGTGCTATCTGCCATCAGGGGATATCCATGTACGTCTTTTGGGGGTGCAACCCCTTCCTCGTATCTAAAGTAGGTGAACTGAGGAAGGGGTTGCACCCCCAAAACACGTCCATTGATCACCCCTGATGGCAGATAGCACATGTTGACAATAGGGATCAGGAGTCTAAAATCCCTATAGGAAAATAATCCCAATTGTGTGCATATTCAATTTTTGGCTGGGCAAGGGGTGGCAGGACCCCATATTAGGACGGACACATAGAGACATATAGTTTGTGTAAGTGAATGTCTCAGATTGCTCCGAGGTATCCAATTTTGTAATTTTTGGAATGCAACTGTTGTTTTTGTATTTTCCTAAGAAAACAATTGCCGGTTTGTGGCCAGGCAAACAAAAAATGTAAAATAAAAAAAAAAAAGGTGTGTGAATTTGCACATAGTAAAATATTTGAACACAAACAACGTGTAGCTTCTTTTTCTAATACGCTCTAACCTTATTTGGTACATTTTTAAAGGTTACATAGTGAAATGGTTGGTATTTACTAAAGGAAAATACACTTGGCACTACAAATGCACTAAGACAAACTAGGAGACAGGAAACCAACAAAAGTTAGAAGTTTAAACAAGATTTTTATTTGGAATCTTTAGACGTAGCCTGGCATAGGAATTGCCCCCCTACCAGTGAAATAGTCCATGTATTTGTCCCGAACCTCACGGGCATTTTGGGGGGGCAAGCCAGCACGGGCAGATTCCAGGCCCGGCAGGGGATTATCAGGGGAAAGTCCAGCCTCAGGCAAAACTGAGGCCATATAGGAATTAGATTTGCGGCAAAGAAAATTGTGTAGCACACAGCAGCATAATACTACATAGTTTATTTTGTAGTCCGCCAAGTGTATTGAAGTCATAAAAAGGCGGAACCGGCTGGCCATTATGCCAAAGGCATTTTCAATGACTCTTCGGCCCCTGGCCAGCCGGTAATTGAACACCCTCTTCTCTGGGGTCAGGGTCCTCTGAGGAAATGGCCTCATAAGATGTGGTCCGAGCCCGAAGGCTTCATCAGCCAAAAAAACAAAGGGGAGTCCTTCAATATTCCCTGCATCCGGTGGCAATGCAAGGTCGTCACTCTGGAGACGGAGGGCAAACTCTGTCTGGATGAAGGATCCCCCATCGGACATCCGGCCATTCTTCCCTACATCAACATAGAGGAATTCATACCGTGCTGACACCACCGCCATCAGCACAATGCTATGAAACCCCTTGTAATTGAAGTAGTAGGACCCAGAACGGGGTGGCCGCACGATGCGGACGTGATTCCCGTCTATAGCACCACCGCAGTTGGGGAAGTCCCACCGCGTGGCAAACTCCGATGCCACAGTCTGCCATTCCTGTGGCGTGGAAGGAAACTGTGGAGTCAAACAAGATGAAAAAATATTAGAATACACAAATCAAACATTACAAGTATATTCTAAGAAAATTCATTAGAGGCCAACATCAAGCAAAGTCTACGTTTATTAAGGTGTTTTAAATAAGTATAATGGAAGGCTCATGTATCATATTCATCACCCCCTATGATGGTCCATTAATAAATTATAATGGGGAGGGGGGGGGTAGATGTGTTTGGACACAGGATAGCATTGCAGTGGCGGTGCGTCCAGAGTGGGCGCTGGAGCACTGCCCCCTCTCTCCTGTGCCCGTCACTCAGAACAATACATAGGTTCATGCCTTGCATTAACCTATGTATTGTCTATGCCGCCCACTATTCAGGTGGATGGCCCCCTGTTAAGCGACCGACATATGAAGAACTGCGGCATTTATGGGCTTAAAATTGCATATCAGAAACAGTAAGGAAAATTGTCTTGCACATTACAGCCTGAGGGATGTAATTGGCTTCAGAAAAGTTAAATAGGGGACGCAGGGCGGGGGCATTCCTTGGGTAAGCACTGACAGGCTGCTCTGCCAATCATGTTCACCAAGTCTGTTTAATAGTAACATGATTGGCTGATGCAACATCAAGGGAAGGAGAAGACATCAAGGACAGAAGAAGGATGGCGCTGACCACAAGAAGGTAAGTGCAGGGCTGGGGGGGAACTGGCTGCATTGGAGGGGACAAAATGGCTGCATTAGAGGGAACAAAATGGCTGCATTGGAGGGAACAAATGGGGGCGTTTAATAGGCACCAGAGCAAAAAAGGAGGAAGTTTATTTCCTAAATTGGGGTTTGAACCCCCAAACATTTGGAGCAACAGGCGCCCCTGCTGGAAAGGTTAGTGAAGGAAAATATGCATGGAGGAGAAAAAAGGGGCAATCTAAGGCTTCAAGCATGCATGAGGACAAAGGGGACATTCTCAGCATATTACAATCATGTTAATTAGGGAAGGATGAAAGAAATACAATACATTAGCATACATGTAATACATAAAGTGTGATGTTAATGGAGAAAACTTACCCTAATATTGTCCTCCTGCAGGACTTGTATAATAGCAGAACAGGTGTCTGGGATTATGAGGCCCAGAGCCTGGGGGGAGATGCCTGTCGTGAACTTCAAGTCCTGAAGACTTCTCCCTGTCGCCAGATAACGTAACGTGGCGATGAGCCTCTGCTCAGCACTGATGGCTTCCCGCATAACGGTGTCCTTCCTGGTAATATAGGGGGACACCAAAGCCAACAGATGCTGAAAAACGGGGTCAGACATCTGCAGAAAATTCCTGTAGTCCTCAGGATTATTCTCGACTATCTCCCGCAGCAGAGGCATGTGGCAGAATTGGTCTCGCTGGAGCAACCAATTCTTGGTCCTTGAAATCCTCCTCACACCATTCATGGACTGGTCTTGGTCCAAAACAAGCAGACCAACACCAAGCGCACGCACAGCACGAACTCGACGACGAGAACGTCCAGGCGACATGGCTAGGAAACGGTCGTCTTATCAGAACGTACAGAACAGAACGCACTTTAGAACAGCAAGGCCTATGAATAACGAACTGAAAAACAGAAACGAACAGGCAAGAACGCACTGTAAAACAGATACGACCTGCCTAGACGCCCTGAAAGTCAAGATACGAACCCACAAGCACAAACTGAACCGCAGAAAACGAACTGAAAAGTACGAAGACTGAAAAGCACGAATCGTCTCTTCCCAAACTTTTACTTCACACGCGGTAACACGAGATCAGCAAAAGCAGCCCAAGGGGTGGCGCCAAGAAAAAAGATCTTCCCCTTTATAGTGCCGTCGTACGTGCTGGACGTGACCGCGGAGAACAACGAGGAAATTGGGAAATGTCAGTGTGTACGCATGGAAAGCTTGACGAGAAAATCGTCAAGGTTAACAAGAATCTCGTCGAAAAAAACAACGTGTTTTTTACGACGAGAAACTCGGTCGTGTGTACGAGGCTTTACAATTTCAAACATTAACACACAGTATATTCACATCACACGTTACAGGGACCTCACTATCTATATAACTGATCACACCTAGCAGCTCGACAGGAGATCTGGTTTTACCTGAAAAAGAACAAGGTTATACACACAGAAATATAAAACAGCATCACTGATCAATTGGGAACAAAGCCTGAAGCCTCGTACACACGAACGAGTTTCTCGGCAAAAACCAGCAAGAAACTTGCTGGCAGAGATTTTTTGCCGAGAAATTCGTTTGTGTGTATGGTTTCTCGTCAAGAAAAGCGACAAGTATCTCGACGAGAAAATAGAGATCCTGCTCTCTATTTTCTCGTCGAGATTCTCGTCGGCATGTTTCTCGACGAGAAAAGTGAGTGTGTGTACACTTACCTGTCCTCCCGGAAGCCCGCGCATGTTCGAAATGAATTCGACGCATGCGCGGTAGCTTCCTAGGCATACGTAGGGTATACCAAGATGGCGGCGACGGCATCGAATGTGACGAGCGCATGCTCGTCGTAGTCGATGACGTCACCGCGTACGCTCCATTCAAAGAACCGCGGGTTCTTTGAATCGAGCGTGTGTACACTCGGCCGGGACAAGTTTCTTGTCCAAGAATCTCGTCGAAAAAAACGACATGTTTTTTTCGACGAGAATCTCGGCCGTGTGTACGAGGCCTTACTCCCAGGAGAATGAAACTTTCTTCCCCATTTTAAATGCAAAGCAAACTAAAATGTAACTTGAAAGTCCATCCCTTTCTACAAGTAACTTCCACCACCTAACGGCAGAAATCAGTATGGCAGAAGTCCTTAATGGCAGAGTATTAGAATTACTGTACACAGGTGGAAAATCTTGACCACAAAGTTCTCTAAACCTATAACTATCTGGCTATGTACCCCATAGTCCATTTAGAGTAAATAATTTTTCCCAGTCTATTTTCAAAGAACTGAAGACTCTTCTCTGAGTTTAAACGGGAACAAACTTTTGCTTTTAGAGCAAAGACTGATATTTACCAGCTGAACTAATGACAGTCCCTTTAAATGGTTATCATTAGAAACGAGGATCTGGCAAAGTAACTGGTTTCCCTTGGTTATCCACAGTAGTGACAAAGTAAACAGCGTTTCCTTTTCCAGATCTGCAGATAACCACTTTGTCAGAGTAGATATGCCGGCCATAATTCCATTGAAGCAGGCATCCGTCATAACGCTCATCCATGACAGATGAATAGCCAGCTTTTCTGAAAGGCTTTGGTACAGACAAATAGTCCCAGATAGCTTCACTGTACCACTCCTCTCGCTTTGATTCAATTTCTTGCATAGCAGGGAAAGTGAAGGCAGAAGCAACATCCTCACTAATAGCCCACAACAGTTCTTGTGACACAGATTCAAACAGTTCATCATCACCTGATAAATCAGACAAGGAATCCAGCTCAGAATCCCTTAATTCTTCTGCAGGCCTATATTTACACATTGACCGCACTGAAATGCTTTTCCCAGATTTCTCACCAGTTCCTGACGTGGATTTTCCAGGAGTAATGCCTTCCTCTGGTTCCGGTTCTGGTAGTCTCTGGGGTAGGCCTCGACCACGGCCGCGGGATGCCTTTACATAGCCCACCTTCTTCTGGACAGGTGAAGCGGGCACAGTAGCAATGGCGATGTCTGCTGATGGCACTTTAAGAACAGTAGCAGCGACATCAACAACTGGAACACTCACAGTAGCAGGCGTGATGAGTGTAGGTTTCCCAGCAGGAGCAAAGGCAACAGCCTCCACTGTAGCAACACCTATGGCCCAATCAACTCTGTAGGCATGGGGCGGCATGGTAGGGTGTTCCACAGCAAACAGGTACTCCCTGCAGTGCAAGCAACAAACAAATGGACGGGGATGTACGGCCAGTCCTTCACACATGTGGCATAACATACCCAGCGCTTCATGGTCTCCAATGGTATACAGCACAAAACGACCATGCGGCTTCAGGCAGATGCCGGTCTCTGTTAGCAGGGTTCCGGACAGCATAGCACTTGCAGCGGTGCTGACAGGGAACATCTTGGACCCCACTATAGTTTGCACAAGAGGAAATTCAGCCATGACTGGGCTCTGATCTTCCCTGTAGTAACAGCAAACTTTCTCTCTCTTCAGTGTCAGACACACACACAGCGCCTCACACAGCAGCAGGCAGTGACTCCTCCCACCTGCTCTTCTGATCACGTAGCTCCCGGGCTTTTATTGCTCCACCCACAGCTCACGCAGTCAGAAATGTGATCTGCTATTAACCCCTGTTTTCCTGGAGAAAGTGACAAAGTCCAGGAACCCCTCTTTTAGCATGGACTCTCGGGTTCTTCATCAGTGAATAGTGCAGCACTTTGGAAACAGTCTCAAGGGCTTTACTTGCAGAAACAGTTCACAATGCCATGACGAAAATCCTGAGTTGCAGTTGGTTGCTAGGGACAACGGCAAACTTATTCCGCCAGGCCCCACGTTGGGCGCCAAAATTTAGCGCTCCCCTGGGTATACTGGGAGCAGAGAGGTACCTCCAGGGACAGGGAGCGAGCTTACATTCACCCCAGGGCTGAGTCCATGGCTATAATGGGAAGTTTAGAACAAATGTGGGCGCCAGTCACTTTAGTATTTTTCAATGCTTTAATGAAGAACTTGGAAGCAGTAATAGGTTAGAGGGTTAGGGGAGGTTTCAGATACCTTTAGCAGATCACTTGTGGACTCCTTGAATCCAAAGGACAAAAACAGCTTTCTTTAGAAGATCTTGAATACCTGGATAGGTCTCTCACACAGACCTAGCAACCAGTATGGTTTCTGGATAAGCCTCTCTCACAGACTTAGCAGCCAGTAGCACTCAAGGATAAGTCTCTCTCACAGACTTAGCAGCCAGGAGTTAGTTACCTTGAATTAGAATTGTAGAACAGCTTCACAGTATCAGAACCTTAAAGCCATCCGACAGTACTGTGAGGGTAGATTAGCTTAGGTGCGTCCTCCAAACAAGTCACCAGGCCCTCCGTAGAGACCAGCCTTCATCCTGGCTCTCTCCAGCAAGGGTTCTCCCCTGGGATCTCCTCAGCTTGGCTTGGCTTCTTCCACGCAGGCAAGACAGCCTAGGACCACCTCAGGATTAGTAGGCCTCAGACAGGCTTCTGGGCCTACTTGCAGAGCTTGCAGTAACACAGCCTCTGGCCAGGAGGGCCATGAGGTAAGAACTGAGTGAGCACATGGCATCTGCCCCATAAATACCTTCTCCCAGAATGCACAGCGGCCTAGAATCTCCTAATGGGCTGTTTCTGAAGAAAGAATATTCATTACAGCTCAGCTTGTTGTAATTCTCATCCTGGCCTGTGGTACCAGTGACACCTACTGGCAACAGTGAGAAATGCTCAACTAGCCAAGTTCAAGGCAGAAACCAAATAAACTATATACAATAAATCTGATCTGTTTACAGCTCAGCCAAAAACTAAATTTACATTATAGCCCCAGTTTTAGGAACAGGGGGGCTACAAAAGCTTAATTGAACAATTTGAAGTTAGAAGCTGATTGGCTATCATGCACAGCTGCACCAGATTTTACACTCTCCAGTTTTGTTAAATTAATCCAATGTATGATTATGGCTTTATTTTACATTACACTGTAATTCTATATTGTTCCCTATCTTTTGCAACAAATTAGGTACTGATGCGTACTCTGAAGCCCCCTGCTGGCCTGTTGTGATAATGACATCTCTACTAGTCTTATGATATCAATTTTTGGTTTAAAGTGTGTTTTTTTATTTCCTATAATAAAAATACATTATTTGAATAGAAATCTAAAAAATGATCTTCAATTTAACAGAGTTTCCAATTTTAATTTTTCTGCTTGTTGTCTCCATAGGCCGATGATCTTAATTGGCGCATTATGGTCCCTATAAAATGGGAAAATGTAGTCTGACAGGGTAGGCTGATGAAGGGGACATGTCTTCCTTGAAACAAGGTCAACCCTGTGACAACATACCTGGAAGAGACAGAGCCCAGCGGACTGCCAGCATTCTCTCTCTGTGGATGCTTGCGGTATTGTTTCCATCCTGTGCCTGGCGAGTGGTATCCTAGGTCTACACCCCTCCTCCTCATTCTTCGATATTTGCAGCATCCAGTGACAGAGAGACAAATCTAGTAAGGGAGGGTTTAGGGGCATATCATTCTCCACATCTAGCAATGAAGGTGGTCTTGGAGCAGGCCGAGGAGGCTAAAGCAGAGTCTGGAACCTCAGTAGGACTCACCCACAACCACCCCACCATTTCCAGCAGCATCTTTCTCTTCCCCAGCTGTCATGTTTTTTCAACAGAAAGCATTCATTGGATGGAGCATGGAGATGTCAGAGTTTCTGTCTTTATAATAAATCAATGTAGCGCTATGCATATAAACCAAATAAAATTGCATAAACTAAAATAAAAATGCAAATAACTAATGTTGATGAATCATACATATCAGTAATAAATAGTCCACTCAATGAAAAAAACTCTTCTTATGGTCAGTGTTTCCACACAATTCCACCACTGTGATAATTTGTTCTCAAAAGGAGTGCACACCACCACCAGTAAAAATGCGCGCTCCCCTCCCAGATGAGTTAAAACTCACAAATCTCCCCATGAGTCCTTTACGATATCCTCCTCTTAACAATCAATGGTGGGTAATCTAGATTGCTCCTTTCTATTGGTAACTTAGCACACTTTCATCCAGGGAAACAAATCACCTCCCAGCTTTGCTCAAGATTCCATGAATTCAGGACATGTAAATAATAAGTATAGAGACCATAGTGTTCTCCGTATACAAATTTATTCAAAGCCCCCAAAAAACACTTACAAGATAAAACTTTAAAAATCACATGTAAAACCTCTGCAGTAGCGCCGCCGTGTACACACTTACAGTGCCTGGCTTGACGTCACACTATCGGCTCTTCCCTTCTAGACGCCAATCACAGGCCTTGCATTGCAGTGAGTTAAAAAAAGAATAAATGATTTTAAATGTATGCACAAGGTAGCATTTTCTTTCTGTTGCATGCAATGTGTTTACAAAGAGAAATGGATATTGAGGAAGCAACCATCTAAGGAGGCTACTGAATCATAAGAAAGCTTTTCCCAGTTGAAGGGGGGGGGGGGGATTGCCAGTAATAGACTTTTTATAATCTTAAAGTGGTTGTAAAGGCAGAAGATTTTTTTATCTCAATGAAGTCTATGCATTAAGATAGAACGCCTTCTGTGTGCAGCAGCCCCCCTCAGCCCCCATAATACTTAGATCCAGCGATGTTGAAGGAGTCTCTTGGCTGCCTGGGACTCTCCCTCCTCATTGGCCGAGACAGCAGGGCGGCGCTATTGGCTCCCGCTGCTGTCAATCAGTCAGTGAGCCAATGAGGAGAGAGAGGGGGCGCGGCCGAACTGCGGCTCCGTGGCTGAATGGACACAGGGAGCTGCGGCTCGGGTGCCCCATAGCAGGGACACTTGGCAGGGGGAAGGGGCCAGAAGCGTCGGCGAGGGACCCAAGAAGAGGAGGATCTGAGCTGCTCTATAAAAAATTGCTTATATGCAAGTTATTGCCATAAAACCCACTGCATAGAGCCGATAAGTATAACATGTTTGTTATTTTTAAAGAAAAGAAACTTAGACTTTAGTATCACTTTAAGGTCCATCTCATAAATCAACAGTGTGTCCACATGGTATTGCATGGGACACTGGGAATTATTTCTATTCACCTGATTGAAGCAACTCTGTGGACTTTATTTTTGCCCATTGTAATGTGAGGGCCTGTGGAACCCAGAATCTCTTAGAAAGTATGAGATACCCTTGCTTCAGCTCCCAATGCACCTCCTATGTCTAAATCTCCCTGTGTCTCTAATAGGGGCATAGGGTGACAGAGAAAATATATCTTGGACATTAAGAAAATGTCTTGGATTACTTAAAATGGGACAGTAATATTCATTAACAATATCTCTCAAGAAATATGAAGATGTTATTTGGGCATTACAGGAAGTTCAATGTAACAGGCCGACCGTCTATTGCTTAACGATGATAATGTCATCACCCCCAGACACCTGTCTGTTGTAATGCAAATGGATCTAGGATATCTTCTAAGGGTCTTTTCATTGTGGCTTGTGGTAATTAACTCTGATATTGTGGGAGGGAGTTCTGTGTGATAATGTTGATTGTGTCTTCTGAGCTACAAGATGGCATGTCTAGCCTAAATGTCTCTGAGCCAGGCTACTTAAAAGGATTAGGTAATTAGCATGTTATTTGGTCTGGTCACATGTGTATTTCCAGAGAAATATGATGCACCTCCTCTTTTAACTGTGTATAAAACTTGTGTTTTTTTGAATAAAGATTGTCATTCCTGCTTAAAGTGGAAGTAAACCCTCCTATCATTTTCAGGCAAGGAAGCTGCCATCTTGGCCTCTGTTTAATCTTCAACTGCCATGATGCTGCACATGTGATCAGTTATGACACCAGCCATTGGATTGTTTGACAGTTTGGTTGAGAGCACAACCAATGTGACAGATGGCATTCCCGGCATGCCGGGAATCTAACTGTTTTTTGAAACTGTTAAATCGATGGGTTTACTTCCGCTTTAAACCTCAAAACAGAGCGTTTGTCTCGTTATTGAGGGGGAATTATTCTAATGGGTCTGGTTCGCCTGACTGGAGTGTCGGTAGCTGTCTTGTGTTCGGAAAGAGAATATCCTAAACAGCGTTAACCCCCTTCATACTTGGGATAGCCGTTACAGCCACCGAGATTGGATGTGACATATGTGGAACAGATTTATGTATAAACAAGTTTGTGTATCACTAAACACATGCTTTGTCTTTATTGTGTTAGTGATTATTTGTATTTTAAATCTTAGGTTTTTACGTCAATAATATTTGATTTAGAGAACACTTTTGATTTATTTTTATGTTTATTCATATTTTTTGGAAACTGATGCATAGATGATGGGATTTATTTATATTCACTATCTTACACTGAAATGGGTTATACTATTGCACGTTTACTAATAGTGCAGAATATGTGAATTTAGGTTTAAACAATTATTGAGATACTAAAAGGTTAATTTTACAAAGAAGGAGCAGGTGTTTTTTTTGTTTTTTTTGTACAACATATATAAGGTTGTCCAGTTGACAGTATAAATGCAAAAAAACAAAAAACAAAGTGCAGCTCAACACACTTAAAAAGTATACAGTACCTTGAAATTTTCCAAATTTTGTCATGTTACAACCAAAAATGTAAATGTATTTTATTGTGATTTTATGTGATAGACCAACACAAAGTGGCACATAATTGTGAAGTAGAAGGAAAATGATTAATGGTTTTTAAAATATTTTACGAATAAATATGTGAAAAGTGTGACGTGCATTTGTATTCAGCCAGTCAATACTTTGTAGAACCACCTTTCGCTGCAATTACAGCTGAAAATCTTTTTGGGGATGTCTCTACCAGCTTTGCACATCTAGAGAGTGACATTTTTTGCACATTCTTCTTTGCAAAATAGCTCAAGCTCTGTCAGATTGGATGGAGAGTGTCTGTAAACAGCAATTTTCAAGTCTTACCACAGATTCTCAATTGGATTTAGGTCTGGACTTTGACTGAGCCATTCTAACACATGAATATGCTTTGATCTAAACCATTCTATTGTAGCTTTGGCTGTATGTTTAGGGTTGATGTCCAGCTGGAAGGTGAACCTCTGCCCCAGTCTCAAGTCTTTTGCAGACTCTAACAGGTTTTCTTCAACAATTGCCCTGTATTTGGCTCCATCCATCTTCCCATCAACTCTGACCAGCTTCCCTTTCCCTGCTGAAGAAATGGTGTGATCAGTGTTAGTTTTCCGCCACACATAGCGTTTTGCTTTTTGGCCAAAAAGTTCACTTTTGGTCTCATCTGACCAGAGCACCTTCTTCCACGTTTGCTGTGTCCCCCACATGGCTTCTCCCAAACGGCAAACTGGACTTCTTATGGCTTTCTATCAACAATGGCTTTCTTCTTGCCACTCTTCCATAAACACCAGATTTGTGGAGTGCACGACTATTAGTTGTCCTGTGGACAGAGTCTACCACCTAAACTGTGGATCTCTACAGCTCCTCCAGAGTTACCATGGGCTAAGTCTTGGTAACGTTGCAGTTGTGCCACACTCTTTCCATTTTTGGATGATGGATTGAACAGTGCTCCATGGTATGTTCAAAGCTTGGGATTTTTTTTATAACCTTACCCGGCTTTAAACTTCTCCACAACTTTATCCCTGACCTGTCTGGTGTGTTCCTTGGCCTTCATGATGCTGTTTGTTCACTAAGATTCTCTAACAAACCTCTGAGGGCTTCACAGAACAGCAGAATTTTACTGAGATTAAATTTACACAGGTGGACTCTATTTACTAATTAGGTGACTTCTGAAGGCAATTGGTTCCACTAGATTTTAGTTAGGGGTATCAGAGAAAAGGGGGCTGAATACAAATGCATGCCACACTTTTAAGATATTTATTAAAAAAAAAAAATTGAAAACCAATTATCATTTTTCTTCTACTTCACAATTGTGTGCCACTTTGTGTTGGTCTATCGCATAAAATCCCAATAAAATACATTGGTTGTAACATGACAAAATGTGGAAAATTTGAAGGGGTAGAAATACTTTTTCAAGGCACTGTACTGTATATGAAGAAATACTCCAATCATATGTATAATAAATATGGTAGTGACCCTCAGAAATAAAAAAACATACTAGTATAGTCACAAATAGGGACGAGCTTCGAGATCGAGTCAAACTCATGTTCGATTTGGGGTGTTTGCGGCAAATTCGAAAAACCGCGGAACACCCTGTAAAAGTCTATGGGAAAAATCTAAAGTGCTAATTTTAAAGGCTTATATGCAAGTTATTGTCATAAAAAGTGTTTGGGGACCCGGGTCCTGCTCCAGGGGACATGTATCAATGCAAAAAAAAGTTTTAAAAACTGACGTTTTTTCAGGAGCAGTGATTTCAATAATGCTTAAAGTGAAACAATAAAAGTGAAATATTCCTTTAAATTTTGTACCTGGGGGGTGTATATAGTATGCCTGTAAAGCAGCGCTTGTTTCCCGTGCTTGGAACAGTCTCTGCACAAAATGTAATTTCTGAAGGAAAACAAGTAATTTAAAAGTACTCTCGGCTGTAATGAATTGCCGATCCCCGGCAATACAGAAAAAAGTCATTGAAAGTCAGTGATAAAAAAAAAAGTGTGGGGGTCCCCCCAAATTCAATTACCAGGCCCTTTAGGTCTGGTATGCATATTAAGGGGAACCCTGCGCCAAATGTAAAAAAAAAATGGCATACGGTTCCCCCCAATTATCCATACCAGACCCTTATCCGAGCACGCAACCTGGCAGGCCGCAGGAAAAGAGGGGGGGCGAGAGAGGCCCCCCTCCTGAACCATACCAGACCACATGCCCTCAACATGGGGAGGATGCTTTGGGGTCTGGACCCCAAAGCACCATGTTCCTATGTTGATGGGGACAAGGGCCTCATCCCCACAACCCTTGCCCGGTGGTTGTGGGGGTCTGTGGGCGGGGGGCTTATCGGAATCTGGAAGACCCCTTTAACAAAGGGGACCCCCAGATCCCGGCCCCCCTATGTGAATTGGTAACGGATACATTGTACTCCTACCATTTCACAAAGAAAGTGTAAAAATTAGTAAAAAAACACACAGACACAGTTGGGATAAGTCCTTTATTAAAAATTAAAAAAGAATAAAAAAAAAAAAAAGACTCCAGCGGTGGTAATCCACTCTCGATCTCCATAATGTCGGTATCCTGCGATGGATGATCTCTCCAGGCTCCAGCTACGATGTCCAGCTACGAGGAACAGCACACGGTCCTCTCTTCCCCGGAGCGGAGACACCCCGGGAATTTCTGGTGCGAACCGAACTGGGGGGTGTTCGGGTCATCCCTAGTCACAATCATGTTGAAAGTGTTTGTAACTCTAAAAAATAAATAAAAAAAGGATCCTGTTCCTTTAAAGCATTTTATACAGAACAGTGCTTGTGCTGTGTAATAGGAATGAGCCGAAAACCCCCCGGCTCCCAGTAGAACAAAAAAACAAAAAATTGGTGCGAACACCGTTAAAGTCTATGGGACACGAACATGAAAAAACAAAAGTGCTAATTTTAAAGGCTTATATGCAAGTTATTGCCATAAAAAGTGTATTGGGACCCAGGTACTGCCCCAGGGAACATATATCAATGCAAAAAAAAGTTTTAAAATTAAAGCCCTGTACACACGATCAGTTTGACTGATGAAAACCGTCCGATGGATTGTTTTCATCAGACAAACCGATCGTGTATGGGACCCATCAGTCTTTTTTCCATCGGTTTTTAAAAATAGAACATGTTTTAAAATTATCTGATGGATAAAAAACCGATGGCAATTTCCGATCGTCTGTGGGGAAATCCATCAGATAAAAAACCCAAGCATGCTCAGAATCAAGTCGACACATGCTTAGTAGCATCGAATTTCATTTTTCTCAGCTCATCGGAGTGTTTTACGTCACCACGTTTGGAACGGTCGGTTTTTTGACTGATGGTGTGTAGGCAAGACTGATGGAAAACAGTTTCATCGGATTTCTGATGGACAAATTCATCAGACGAAAATCCATAGGATATCTGATCGTGTGTACAGGGCTTTACAGTTTTTTCAGGAGCAGTGATTTAATAATGCCTAAAATCCATACAAGACCTGAAGAGTATGGATTTTGGGGGGGCCTCATGCTCTTTTTTTATTTTGACACGGGGTTCCCCTTGAGATTCATACCAGACGTAAAGGGCCTGGTAATGGACTGGGTGCATGCTTTGGCCAATGCACTGCGATCTTGCAGTGCATTATGGGGCGTTCCGCGGCACTCGAATTTCCCGCGAACGCCCCATAATGCGAAAATCTGTCTCATCCCTACTGTGTAATTTGGCCCTTTCTATCATCCAAAACACTGGGCTGATCCTGCCTGGTGCTGCTCTCCCTCTGTAAACTGACCACGTTTATCATGGCTAATGAGCCCTGATACTGTGGTCAGTTTATGTGCCTTTTTCATCCCACTGTCTCTCCTCTATCCTCCTCTCCCTCCCTGCTTGTCAGCTGTGTCAGTGCCGATCTGCTACCTGCCCCTTCCCTTCCTGCTGCAAAAATAACTGTGTTTTGTTACTATAATCCCCTGTGTTAGATTACATTATATGCCCCAATGTATGTTCTTTCAAAAAATAAATGTGTCGCTTCATACCTTATTTCAGAGTGCCCACCGCTCTCCTCCTCTCCTCCCCTCCTCCCAGCTGACATCCGCGGGGGATTCTCAGCCTGTCCTGCTGTAGTTGTCAGATCAGGGGAGAGAGCGATGGTCAGTCACGTGAGCGCCGAGTGCCGCTCTGAAATAATGTATACAGCTGAATTTTTTATATAAATATCATACAATGGGGCACATAACGTAACAGTACCACAGCACAGTACCACAGGGGATTATAGTCCGCCTGCTACGTACACTCATCCCCTTCATCCCAGAAGAGGACACAGCAGTAGTAGTTGGAACAATCATCAATTCTCGACTCGACTACGCAAACTCCCTCTACCTCGGACTACCCAAATACCAGATTTCGCGTTAACAAGTCATCCAGAAAACAGCAGCCAGACTGGTAACAGGAAAAAAAAACTGGAAATCAATCACCCCGTCCCTGAGGTCCCTACATTGGCTAGCCGTAAAGGATCGGGTTACATTCAAGACCCTCTGCCTCACTCACAAATGCACACAAGGAAACACTCCTCAATACCTATGCGAGAAAATAAAACACTACAACCCTAGTCGCGCCCTCCGGTCAACTAACCAAAACCTCCTCCACATCCCCAAGACACGCTACAAATCTAAAGTAGAACAAAGATCTGCAGTCCAAGGACCATGGCTATGGAACGCTCTACCCACGGACATCCGCATGGAAGAAAAGCATCGGGCCTTCAGGAGAAAACGTAAGACCCACCTATTCTGAAGGATCAGGACGACACTGGATGCAAGCGCATTTTTTTTTTTTTTGTACAAAAAAAAAGTTTATTGTCATTTAAATCAACAGTACAGGTTTGCAATAGAGTGTTATAGCATTCAGTATACAAAGTAGATCTGGACTCGAAAGCCCTCACCAACAGGAAGGAAGCAAGAGCCGTGATCTTATGTTATATTCAAGATAAAAATAAAAAATAAATGAAAAAGTCCTCAGGACCCGATGGTCCAGAACCTGGGCCATGCCCGGATGGGTGTAAACCTGTAGAATGGGTGTATAATACACAACAATAAAACCTGAAAGTTGGCATCCTCTAGAAAAGATAGAACGGTTAAACCTCAAGTAAGAGCCTAAAAAGAAAAAAAGAAAAAAATTGGAGAAAGAGAGAGAAAGAGAAAAGAGAAAAAGAAAAAAAAGGAGGCAGGACAAGATGAAGAGGAGAAGGAGAAGAGGGAGAAAGAGAAGAGGGAAGTAGGAGGTCCACGGGGTGCGCGCAAGAGGGGTCCTATAGTGACAGCAATGCAGCGTCGAATCTAGAAGGGTGGTAATGTGTGATCCAAGGTTGCCAGACTCTGAGAAACTTGTCATGCGTATCAGAAAGAATAGCTGTTAGTTTCTCGTTGACCATGATATCGTTCAGGCGGTTCTTGACTGCCTCAAAGCTTAGTGTAGGGGTTTTCCATGCTCTCGCAATTGTCAATCTAGTTGCAGTAAAAAGATGTTGGGCTAGTTGCCGTTCTGGACGCAGTAGTTCCACGATGGGCTTACCAAGGAGAGCTACATAAGGGTCTCTTTTGATATTAATCTGAAAAAGGTTGCGGAGGAGAGTATATACCCTAATCCACAGTCTGCACGCCCGCGGGCATGACCACCAAATATGTGCCATGGTGCCTTCCTGGGAACACCCCCTATAACAAAGTGGAGAATAATTTGGGATAAAGCGAGCCAATCTTGCCGGTGTGTAGTACCACCTATACAATACTTTATAGGCATTTTCCAAAATTGACACATTACGTGAGCATTTGGACAGAGTTAGTGTCATCGTCTGCCAGTCCTCAGGGTCCAACTGCCTCCCCAACTCTTTCTCCCATTGAAGGTGGTAAGGCCTCAATGGGGGTCTCTTTATTAATATCACCGCCGAGTATATCAGTGATATTAGACCCGGAGAATGGGGCCTGGCTCTACAAAGGCTCTCAAAGGGGGTCAAGGTATAAGGGGTAGATTGAAACCTAATAAGGCTCTGAAGAAAGTGGCGAATTTGTAAATAGCGATAGTGCTCACGCAAGGGAATACCGTGAGAAGAGCGTAAAGCGTCAAATGCCAAAATCCTGGTAGGCCGTAGCAGTGAGTGAACATCTGTGAACCCGTTCATGGTCCACCATAGAAATTGGGAGGGATTATCACAACCTGGAGGGAACAGCGGGCAGTGTAAGAGTCGTAAGAGTGGGAGATGTGGGGAGATCAGCCCTGCAGAGTACTTTACCGAGTCCCATAGTCGCAAGGAGTGGGCCAAGCAGGGCCCCATGACCGCCGGACGATGCACAGGTGGGAGCCAGGGTAATGAGGAGATAGGAATAGGGTCGATGTCAACCAGGTCAAGCATAGCCCAGAGCGGGAGCTGATAGGTTTCATGAAGGCACGAAAGTGGGGCTATGTTAGCAGCTATGTAATAGGCCGTAAATTAGGAACCGAAAGACCACCATTGACTCGCTTAGCAAACAAGACCTGTTTGGCGATTCGAGGGCGGGTCGAACCCCATATAAATTGCATAATTCTTCGCTGATGTATGCGGAGGATATGCGAAGAAACCTGAACAGGCAAGACACGGAAAAAATATAATAGTTTTGGGAGATAGGACATACGAACAGCCGTTATTCTGCCAAACCAAGACAAAGGCAAATGAGACCAAGACAACAGCATATCCGTTAGTCTCTTGAACAATGGTGGAAAGTTGGCCTGGTACAATCCGGAGTACGTGGGGGTAAGGTGGATTCCCAGATAGGGCAGCGAGGAGACCCACTGAAAGGAGAATGCCGACTGTAAATCCCTCATCAGGCCAGGAGAGAGGTTAACCGACAACGCTTTCGATTTTGAGGGATTAACCCGGAGCCCCGAAAGGGAAGCAAAGGTATCCAAAAGGGTTTGCAAGTTTGGTAAAGAACTTCTGGGGGAGGTCAAAGTGAGAAGGACATCATCGGCAAATAGGGAAATTTTATGGGGACAACCCGCTAATTCGATGCCTCGTATATCCGGATGAGAGCGAATCGCCTCTGCCAGGGGTTCCAGAGCGCAAGCGCATTTTTACATATCCTCCATGCTTAAGGGTGCAACATACATGTAATGCAAAAGGAGATTATATCTTGTGCACTGGATATAATAGTGCACTTTCTGTATGAGTATATTTTTATCCTTTGCTAAATAAATAATTTTATTGGTTTATACTATGGAGGGTTTTATGCTTTATTTTCCCTGCTGAGTGGAACGCTTTTTTAAAAAAAAAGTGATTATTATATATATATATATATATTTGTTCAATAATCAGCTCTGGGTATAGCGCGGGTATTATCATATATAATTGACAGTATAAACAACATTCACAAGGAAGTCATATTTTGATAAAATACGCTAAGTGGCAGCAGCCTTTAATGCCATCATGTGCATGTGGAAATATTGATAGATTATATTATAATACAAGGGAAAGTGGGTTAATTTTATGTTGCATTTTAATAAAGTTTCAAAATATGTTATACCATTCCAGCCTCAGTTGCTATTGAAACACAAGGAGAGCCTGCACATTGAAGGAGGAGAGGGGAGTAAAAAGAGAGTCCAGCTAATACATTAATTTTCCCCAACTTATAGATAAGTGGTCAAAATCATCTCTTGGATGCCTATTTCTAAGGTTGTACAATGCAGTGAAAAATTCACAAAATTAATGGAAGACACAGAGGAGTAAGTGAAAACTGTTTAGGCACATCTTTGGAACTTTATCTATAAAGGTAGATTTTTAAAAAATAAGGAATTTTTTTGACAGGACTTTTAAAGTAGAAATTACCTGTACCCGAGCACTACAAATTTAAAATGATGTTTAATTAATTTCTAATATTCAAAGCAACACTCACCCATCCATCCATATCCCTGTGCTTTTTTTTTTTTTTTTGAGACATTACAATTAGTGTTGAGCGGACCCGAACTGTAAAGTTCGGGTCCGTACCGAATTTTGGCGTTTTCCCGACCCCGGACCCGGACCCGGATTTTGCGCTAAAGTCCGGGTTCGGGTCCGGATTCGGGAATTTAATGGCGCAGTTAGAAATGCTTCAGGGGCCAGCCAATCACCATTTGATTAGCTGGTGTGCCCTTAGAAGCCATCATAGCCATGCCTACTAATGGCATGGCTGTGATTGGTCAGTGCAACATGTGACCCAGCATGTGACCAGCTTCTATGTAAGCAAGAGGCACACAGCACAGATCGTCACTCTGCTTTTAGACAGTGTAGGGAAAGGATCCTGGCTGCTGTTGCTGTGAGGGAGAGAATTATATGATAGGAGTTAGTCCTGATTCTGCAATCTACTGATAGAAAAGATAGAGAGACAGTGTAGTGTAGTGTAGTGTAGGGGCAGGATCCTGTTTGTGCTTTCAGGGAGAGAGATTTAGATAGGAGTCCAGATTGAGAGATATAATAGCTCAGCGATCTGCATAGGTTTATCTGTTTGTGTTGCAAGCTCAGTGCACCAGCACTGCATTACGTTGAGTGATACACCTATTCCATACTGTGGCTGTATTGTGCTCTTGCTAAAAGACCCATTTCGGGCAGAAAAAAAAAGGCACTTTATTGTGCTTTTGCTAAAAAGACCCATTTTTGGGCCCCAAAAAAAAAAAAGGCACTTTATTGTGCTGTTGCAAAAAAAAAAAAAAAAAAAGGCATTTTGTTGTGCGCAAAAAAGACCTATTTTTGGGCAAAAAAAATATTTTGCAGTGTATATCTCTAGTTGTGTGAAATAACCAATTTCTATATATTTTTCTTGTACTATGCTATACTAAAAAAAAAAAAAAAAACTTTTTTTTGAATAGCATTCTCTGCAGCTGTGCGATTCAGCGGTTATATACTGTGGGTGCTCTTGCAAAAAACGCAAAATATGTTGTGCTCTTGCAAAAAACGCCATTTAGGGCCACAGAAAATAAATTGCAGTGTGAAATACACATGTGGAGGTGTGTAAAATAAACAATTTCTATATATTGTACAGTGCTATACTAAAAAAAAAAACATTTTTTTTGAATAGCATTCTCTGCACTTCTATAGCTGTGCGATTCAGTGGTTAAATACTGTGGTTGTGTTGTGCTCTTCCAAAAAACGCCATTTAGGGCCACAGAAAATATTTTGCAGTGTGAAATACACATCTGGAGGTGTGTAAAATAAACAATTTCTATATATTCTTCTTGTACAGTGCTATACTAAAAAAAACAACCTTTTTTTTTGAATAGCATTTTCTGTAGCTGTGCGATTCAGCAGTTACGTGCTGTGGGTGTGTTGTGGTCTGGCAAAAAACGCCATTTAGGGCCACAGAAAATATTTTGCAGTGTGAAATACACATCTGGAGGTGTGTGAAACAAACAATTTCTATATATTTTCCTTGTACTGTGCTATACTAAAAAAAACAACCTTTTTTTTTTGAATAGCATTTTCTGCAGTTCTGTAGCTGTGCGTTTCAGCCATTACGTACTGTGGGTGTGTTGTGGTCTTCCAAAAAACGCCATTTAGGGCAAGATCCTAAATTTGGAAAATATGAGGGGAAGGTCAAAGGGACGTGGTGGCCCCGGTCGTGGTGCTGCTGGTGGAGCTCCTGTTGCAGGGAGAGGACGTGGTGGATCTGTGCCAGCTACACGCACAAGTGAAACACCTTCCTCAGGTGAAAGTAGGCGACCGAGCCTGCGGCGGTATTTTGTCGCGCCTAATGAGGCTGTACCAATGTTTAGGCCAGGACAAGTACAGGCGATAGTAGATTGGGTTGCTGACAGTGCCTCGGGTTCCTTCACATTGTCTCCCACCCACTCTTCTGATGAAAGATCAGAGTTGGCACCTGAAGCCCATGTCCATCAGTCTTTCACCTCACCCCCTTGCAAATCAGCCAAGCAGTCTGAGCCCCAAATCATGCAGCAGTCTCTTCTGCTTTTCGATGACTCTGTTAGCAGGGTTTCCCAGGGCCATCCACCTAGCCCTGCCCCAGAAGTGGAAGAGATTGAGTGCACCGATGCCCAACCACTTATGTTTCATGATGGGTACATGGGAGGACCATCGCAGCACGTCTCGGATGATGACGAAACACAGGTGCCAACTGCTGCTGCTTTCGCAATTGTGCAGACAGACATGGAGGGCAGGGGTGAAGACTGGGTGGAAGATGATGTGGAGGACGATGAGGTCCTCGACCCCACATGGAATCAACGTTATGCAGGTGACCAGTGTAGTTCGGAGGAAGAGGCGGTGGTCGCACAGAGCCACCAGCACAGCAGAAGAGGGAGCAGGGTGCAAAAACGGAGCATTCGTCCCCTAGACAGTACATCTGCTACTGCCCAACGCAGCAAGGGACCGAGCACACCAAAGCCAGGTCCAAGGACTTCCCTAGCGTGGCAGTTCTTCACACAGTGTGTTGATGACAAGACACGAGTGGTTTGCACGCTGTGCAATCAGAGCCTGAAGCGAGGCATAAACGTTCTCAACCTGAGCACAAGCTGCATGACCAGGCATCTAAGTGCAAAGCACGAGCTGCAGTGGAGTAGACACCTCAAAAACCAAGAAAGGTCTCTGGCTCCTCCTGCTTCCTCTTCTGCTGCAGTCTCGGCCTCTTCATCCACCTCTGTAGTGACAGTGGCACCTGTCACCCCGCAAACAGAGGATCTGCCAGCAACACTACCACCTGGGTCACCAACCATCTCCACAATGTCCCATGGAAGCGTTCAGCTCTCTATCTCCCAAACATTGGAGCGGAAGAGGAAGTACCCCCCTAGCCACCCGCGATCCCTGGCCCTGAATGCCAGCATTTCAAAATTCCTGGCCTTTGAAATGCTGTCATTCCGTCTGGTGGAGACGCAGAGTTTTAAAAGCCTGATGGCATTGGCTGTCCCGCAGTACGTCGTGCCCAGCCGCCACTACTTTTCCAGGCGAGCCATCCCTTCCCTGCACAACCAGGTGGGGGACAAAATCAGGTGTGCACTGCGCAACGCCATCTGTGGCAAGGTCCACCTAACTACGGATGCGTGGACCAGTAAGCACGGTCAGGGACGTTATATCTCCCTAACAGCACACTGGGTAAATGCAGTGGCGGCTGGGCTTGAGGCAGATAGCGGTTTGGCGCATGTCCTTCCACCACCGAGGATTGCAGGGCGCTTCAGTTTGCCTCCTGTTGCTAACTCCTCCTTCTCCGCTTCCTCATCCTCTACCGCCTCCTCATCCATTCAGCGTAACACCTTCACCACCAACTTCAGCACAGCCAGGGGTAAACGACAGCAGGCAGTTTTAAAACTTTCCTGTTTGGGGGAAAATCCCCACACCGCGCAGGAGTTGTGGAGGGACATGGAACAACAGACCGATGAGTGGTTGCTGTCAGTGAGCCTCAAGCCCGGCCTGGTGGTGTGCGATAATGGGCGAAATCTCGTAGCAGCTCTGGGCCTAGCCGGTTTGACGCACATCCCTTGCCTGGCGCATGTGCTGAACTTGATGGTCCAGAGGTTCCTTAAAAATTACCCCAATATGCCAGAGCTGCTGCAGAAAGTGCGGGCTGTCTGTGCGCACTTTCGGCGTTCTCACCCTGCTGCTGCTCGCCTGTCAGCGCTGCAGCGTAACTTCGGCCTTCCCGCTCACCGCCTCATATGTGACGTGCCCACAAGGTGGAACTCCACCTTGCACATGCTGGCCAGACTGTGCGAGCAGCAGCAGGCAATAGTGGAGTTTCAGCTGCAGCAATCACGCGTGAGTCGCTCTGCGGAACAGCACCACTTCACCACCAATAACTGGGCCTCCATGCGAGACCTGTGTGCCTTGTTGCGCTGTTTCGAGTACTCCACCAACATGGCCAGTGCCAATGATGCCGTTCTCAGCGTTACTATCCCAGTTCTATGCCTCCTTGAAAAAACGCTTCGTGCGATGATGGAAGAGGATGTGGCACAGGAGGATGAGGAGGAGGAGGAGGAAGCGGGATCATTTCAAAGGCTTTCAGGGCAGTCTTTCACAAGTGGCTACGAGGGTGGGTTCCTGCACCAACAAACGCCAGGTACACAATTGTCCGGCAGAAAGGGCACAGTTCTGGAGGATGACGAGGTGGAGGAGGAGATGGAGGAGGAGCAGGAGGAGCCATGTTCACAGCAGGGTGGCACTCAGACCAGCTCGTGGCCATTACTGGTGCGTGGCTGGGGGGATACAGAGGACACAGACGATACACCTCCCACAGAGGACAGCTTTTCTTTGCCTCTGGGCAGCCTGGCACACATGAGCGATTACATGCTGCAGTGTTTCCGCAACGACAGCCGAGTTGCCAACATTTTAACTGGTGCTGATTACTGGGTGGCCACCCTGCTGGATCCCCGTTACAAGGACAACGTACTGTCCTTAATTCCCTCACTGGAGCGGGATCGTAAGATGCGCGAGTACAAGCGCACGCTGGTAGACGCGCTGCTGGTGGCATTCCCACCTGACAGCGGGCGTACGGTGGAAGCACAAGGCAAAGGCAGAGGAGGAGGAAGAGGTCGCCAACGCAGCCGGGGCACCGGCAGCACCTCAGAAGGCAGGGTTAGCATGGCCGAAATGTGGAAAAGCTTTGTCAGCACGCCACAACAACCAGCACCACCAGCTGAGATGGAACGTCTTAGCAGGAGGCAGCATTTCACCAACATGGTTGAACAGTATGTGTCCACAGGCCTACATGTACTGGATGACGGGTCTGCCCCCTTTAACTTCTGGGTCTCCAAATTGGGCACATGGCCTGAGCTTGCCGTTTATGCCTTGGAGGTGCTGGCCTGCCCTGCAGCCAGTGTATTATCTGAACGTGTATTTAGCACGGCAGGGGGCGTTATCACAGACAAGCGCAGCCGCCTGTCCAGAGCCAATGTGGACAAGCTCACGTTCATTAAAATGAACCAGGCATGGATCCCACAGGACTTGTCCGTACCTTGTGCAGAATAGAAAAAACTGTCCGGCCATCGGATTGTGCCCGGCCCGTACTGCGCAGGCGCAGCGCTTGCGCAGTACAGAGGACAAGGAGATTCACAAAATCTCCGAAGATGAACGGCGCCTGCGCTGTGAGTGCAGGTTCAAGCCCCACCATCCAAGAGGACATACGGTAGCACATAGTAACAGGGCCCCTCACGGGCTCGCTTCGATCGCGGCCTTGCTTGGCTCGGCTTGAACCACGGATGGTGTGGCCTTCACCTGAACTCAACACGCAGGCGCCGTTAGTCTTGGGAGATTTTTGAAATCCCCTTGTCCTACATACTCAGCAAGCGCAGTACAGGGCGGACACTATTCGACAGGGGACAGAATTCGACACATCACCGGCCTTACCCAGCCATTGTTGTATTTTTGAACCAGTGTTGGCTACCTCGTCCTCCTCCACCGCCGCTTCCACCTACACAGCCACATCCACCGCCACCTCAACCTCCTACTCCATATGGACCTCGTCCTGCTAGGCCAAGATTAAAATTTTTATTTTATTTTTTTGTAGCGCACAGATCCTTTCCCCCTTACCTGCCTTTATGTTGTTGGCTCTTCGCAGGAGGGAGAAAGGCACACCGCACTACCAGCCCGTATCCTCCTATATAAAGAGGTTGAGCGGTGTACTTGACGGGCCGTGTCCACAGCCGGAGTCAAAACTCCTCCAGAGGATGATTCTCACCTCTACTGTAGGTAGAGGCAAGTCCTTTAATTGCCAGTAAAGTCAATGTCCACACCAGCTGAAACTCCAACTCTTATTCTCTCATGGCAAAATAAACTGTACTCAGATAGAAAAGGTTAGAGCAAAGAAACAGGACAGCTTAAGGTGTGGAGGAGGTCCAGGCACAAACGTAGCACATTCACTTCACTGCTTAGGTTTCTCAAACAGTTTTTGGCGCACGGTCTCTGCCACAGACATTGAGGTTGGTCTCTGCCACAGACCGGGTGTACAAGGCCCCTGCCACGGGCCTGGAGAACTTTGGTCTCAGCCACAGACCAGGGTGTATAAGGCCCCTGCCACGGGCCAGTTGAATAAGGCCTCTGATACAGTCAAGGTGACCTTGAGCTTCTCCTTCTACGAACCTAGCCCATATCAAGGGGAAGACATCTCTCCAGGGAGTCAACAGACCATTCCTTCACCGTGACTCCCGCATCGGTCCATCAGAATGATCCTCCCTTCCCTGGAACAGGGTCCCCTACACGAGGCGGCTCTGGACTCCAGGCTTTACTCCCGCCCCTAGGCCTCCATACCCAGGGCAGCAAGAACTCCAGGATAGTACCTCACCCCGGGCTAAAGGTGCCCGAGATGGAACAGGAACACATGCACCCAGGCCGAAGGCACCTGGGCGCAGACCCCACTGGACATCAGCCCCCAGGCCAAAGGTCTGCCCCTTTTATATGCTCTCCCGGCATGCACAGCAGGTTCCCCGCCCCGCTGTACTACTGCCAAGAGGGGACACAAAAGGCGCCACCTGTAGGCCGCAGGGAACTGCACACCAATACTGTCCCCCGAGGACAAAATGGTCCATGAATCCTACAGAATTAGGGTATTTGAGCCTATTTACCACTCAAACACTTTCCTTAAATTTAGCACCCCGCTACATTTTTATTTCAAAGTATTTTATTTTCCCACTAGCTTATCCATTAAATTAAATAATTTATTCCAGAAAGGGCGTATTCTGGGGCATTCCCACCATATGTGTGGCATTGTGCCGTTGAGTTTCTGAGGTTCTTAATGACTTCCTGTACCTCTTCTGCTGAAAAGGGGGCCTCCAGCATATTTTTTTTAATTTTTTTTATGTTCTTTTAAGTTATTTCCTATCCACATTTGTTTGCAGAGCACTTGCCATGTTCTTAACAACATTTTTCTGCCATTTGCAGCCCTCTAGCCCTTTCCATTACTTTTTTAGAGCCTTTTTAGTCGTCAGAAGTCCGGGTCCCCATTGACTTCAATGGGGTCCGGGTTCGGGTTAAAGTTCGGTCCCGAATCCGAACTTTTTTCCGAAGTTCGGCCGAACCCGCCGGACCCGAATATCCAGCTACCCGCTCAACTCTAATCACAATGAAAGCATCCCATTAGCATAGTAATGGACATCTTGAGTAAGGGCAGATAATTTATGTAGCATTTACTTCTTGAAATCCATCTGCCCTTAGCTCAGGAATGCAGACAGGAGGATGTGCTTAGCTGAGAACATCAAATTTACACTGTTATACAAGCTGTACGCTCACTACTTTAAATTGTAGCAAAGTGTCATTTCTGCAGTGTTGTCACATGAAAAGATATAATAAAATATTTACAAAAATGTGAGGGGTGTACTCACTTTTGTGAGATACTGTAACCCAGAAATTTAACCTGTTCACAATGGAGCTCGCACTTTTCCAACTTACAAAACTGGTTATTATCTCTCAACCTCTGTAGCACATGGGAGACATCTGTGTGGTGGCTCTCTAGGGATTTCAAATATATATGAGGATATCGTCAAGATAGACCACCACACATTGCTGCAACATATCTCGGAGGACATCGTTGATGAATTCCTAAAAAAACTGCAGGAGTTTTGCAGAGACCAAATGGCATTATGAGGTATTCGTAATGTCCGATCCTGGTATTAAACACAGTTTTTCATTTGTGACCCTCCTTGATCCTCACAAGATAGTATGCCCCTCTCAAATCAAGCTTCATGAAAACCGTTGTTCCCTTGAGGCAGTCAAATCATTTTGTAATCAATGGAATCGGATAAGCGTTCTTAATTGTGATGTGATTGAGACCCCTATAATTGTTACAAGGTCTCTGTTCATCACTCTTCTTTTTCACAAAGAAGAAGCCAGCACCGACAGGAGTTGAGGCTTTGCGGATGAACCCTCAAGAAAGTGAATCGGCAACATAGTCCTCCATGGCTTTATCCTATGAGACAGACAAAGGGTAAACCAGGCCACGAGGGGGCATGGCACCAGGTTGAAGGTCAACTGCGCAATCATACGACCGGTGTGGAGGCAAACTACTGGCTTGACCTTTGTCAAAGACATTGCTAAATTTGCGGTACTTCTCTGGCAATGAGGGGAGTGAAGATGTGCACAAGACCTTAACCACTCTCTGAAAACATGTTTTACTGCATTGTGGTGACCAGGAAAGAACCTCAGCCCAAAGCCAATCAAAAGAGGGCTTGTGCCTCTGTAGCCAAGGTAATGAGGTGAGGAAATGACTTGAAATTGGATTATCTAATGGAGAAGAGCCCCTACGGCCATGGTCAATGGAGCAGTCTCATGAGCAGGCTGTAAAGCCTCAATGGAAAGCGGAGTGGCAAAAAATGCAGTGGAATCGAGTGCTTAGAGACAAAGGCACTATTTATGAACAGGCCTGCAGCCCCAGAGTCGATTAGAGCCTGTGTATTGATGGACGACTCAAACCATTAAACCAGAACTAGAGGCTTATCCTTCAGGATAACTGGGGATGCAACAACGCCATCGAAGGTCTGTCCCCTACAGAACCTCAAGGTGCGGGTGTTTCCTGGACAGGTAGGACTAGACTTCAAGAAGTGACCTGCCTGGCCACAATAAAGGCACAATCTCTCCCTCCTCCTAAAGGCCCTCTCCTCCACAGAGAGACGTGTGAAGTCCAATTACATGGGTTCTACTTCACTGGCGGACTCTGTACCAGGAGGCATCGGAGGTGAGGGAGGCAAGGGTGAGACTGCAAAGCTCGGAGTCAAATGTACAGGAATGTTCTGCAAGCGCTCTGTCATGGATATGCATTAATGTCTGTCTGCCATCTTACCTTCCTCCTCATGTGTTCATCTAGAGACCAGACCTCCTTCACCTGGCTTCCTTTATAATCTCCTCCCAGCCTGACTCCACCCCAGGCCCTATCACTGAACACTATATTAACCTGTGCACTGCAAGCCTGCTTTGCTGATCAACGTGTTTGTTAGGCATTGTGTGTTTGGGTTCCTGCCTGCCGTGTGCTACGTCTGTCTCTCTGTTACGTTATTGGCTTGTCCCCGACTATCCCTGTCTGCTCGTGACCCTTGACCTTCGGCTCGTTCTTCGTTATCCTTGTCTGCTTGTGGCCTCTGACCTTCGGCTTGTTATTCGATTCTCTCTATCGTGTGCTGCTGCTTCCCCTTATCCTACGGGGCGTGAGCTAGGAAACTCCAGGGGCCGCGACCTGGTCCCAGCCTGCAGCGTAACATCCTCACCACTAGAGGCCCTGGAGAAGACCAGCTGGGTCTTAGACTCCGCGCCCTGGGGAATCTTGGCTCTCGCTTCCGTTGGGATCCCGGTTGTGCTCCTCTGGTCCCGCTTTCCACAACCACCCAGTTTCCTATCCGCAGAAGCCAGCCATAGGGTTCACTACCTCGCGGTGCACTCCTGTCCCCCTACGGTGTGCATCTGTCACCTGGCCACAGGTGACCCTGACAGTTTGATCAGCCATGAACCCAGCTGACATCCCGCTTCCCGCGGATGATCCATTGCAGGGCATAGTTCGCAGACTTGAGACCCAGGAATCAAATCAGACCCAGGTGATGCGATTCCTCCAGGATCTGGCTTCTCGATTCGAGCAGCTTCAGGTCTCCTTGGGAACCCCGAATCCGCAACCCCAAGTACAACCAGCGGCTGTACCTATCGCACCAGTCGCAGCCTCACACTCATTAAGATTGCCAGCTCCGTTCCGTTTCTCTGGGGACTCCAAGGCCTGCAGGGGGTTTCTCAGCCAATGCACTATTCATTTTGAGCTTCAGCCTCAAAGCTTCCTATCTGACCGGGCTAAGGTAGCCTATATCATTTCCCTCCTCTCCGGTGATGCTTTGGCCTGGGCTGCCCCCCTGTGGGAGAGGAACGATCCGGTGGTTTCCAGTCTGTCCGAATTCTTGAAGCTCTTTCGTAATATCTTCGAAGAGCCGGCTCGGGCTTCTTCAGCGGCTAGTGCTGTCTTACGTCTTCGCCAAGAATCTAGTTCAGTGGGGCAATATGCTCTTCAGTTCCGTATCCACACAGCTGAATTGAGCTGGAATAATGAGGCCCTGGTCGCTACCTTTTTACATGGCCTCTCTGACCGAGTGAAAGACGAATTAGTGGGAAGAGCCATTCCCGTCGGTCTGGATGATGTAATTTCATTATGCAACCAGATCGATATTCGTTTTCAAGAGAGGTCCTTAGAAAAAAGACGCCAGCACTCTCTGGGTCCTAGCCAGTCTGAGCTCCCCTCCCTTCATTCCGTGGAGCATCCTCTACCTGCTGAAGAACCTATGCAGCTGGGCCGGACCAGACTAACCCCCGAAGAACGTGCTAGGCGCAGAACTCAGGGCTTGTGCCTCTATTGTGGGGGCAAGGGTCATTTTCGTGACTCCTGCTCGCTTCGTCCGGGAAACGCTCGGGTCTAATACATTTGGAAGGTGGAGTATTGGACCCAGAAACATCACCTTCTCGCCTGCTCTTGCCGGTGTTCCTTCATGTAGGCACTTCTCCTCAGTCAACCCTTGCATACCTGGATTCCGGGGCTGCCGGCAATTTCATGGATTGGAGAACTGCTTCTTCTATGAAGCTTACCCTTTCACCTCTCACTACCCCATTGGTACTCTCGGCAATTGATGGCACTGTTCTCCCAGGGGGCCCTATTCGCTTCCAGACGCTACCCATTAGGATGTCGGTAGGGATTCTCCACCAGGAGTGGATATCCTTTCTTATTCTACCCAAGGCCTCTACCCCAGTTGTATTGGGCCTCCCTTGGCTACAGCTCCACTCTCCACATGTGGACTGGGTCTCTGGGCAGATCCTGGCCTGGGGTTCCTCATGTTTCTCGTCGTGTCTTCTCAAGGTGACCCCCAAGGAGAGTCTTCCGGTTGCTGCCACTTCTGTTTCTTCTGATCTTCCCGCCGCATACAGCGATTACCGGGATGTGTTCTGCAAAAAATCAGCTGAGGTGCTTCCTCCCCACAGGTCTTTTGACTGTGCTATTGATCTTGTCCCCGCAGCAACTCTACCCAGGGGTCGTACCTACCCTCTGTCCATCCCAGAGACCCAGGCCATGTCGGAGTATGTAGCAGAGAATCTGGAGAGAGGTTTCATCCGGAAATCCTCATCGCCTGCAAGGGCAGGGTTCTTTTTTGTTGCCAAAAAGGATGGTAACTTAAGACCCTGCATCGATTATCGGGGTTTAAATGCTGTTACTATTAAAAATCGATACCCCTTACCCTTGATATCTGAGCTATTCGATAGGTTGAAGGGTGCCTCCATTTTCACCAAGTTGGATCTCAGAGGCGCGTACAACCTCATTCGAATACGGGAGGGTGACGAATGGAAGACTGCATTCAACACTAGAGACGGGCATTACGAATATCTGGTGATGCCTTTTGGTCTGTGTAATGCTCCAGCCGTGTTTCAAAACTTTGTCAATGAAATCTTCAGAGATCTGCTGTACCAGTTTGTTGTCATCTATCTGGATGACATTCTGATCTTTTCTGAAAATCTGCTCATCCACAGAAACCATGTCCGCACTGTACTTCAACGTCTTAGAGAGAACAATCTCTATGCCAAGCTGGAGAAATGTTCCTTTGAATGTTCTGAGGTCCTGTTTTTGGGGTGCTTCGTCTCATGTTCGGGGCTTCGTATGGACCCTGGGAAGGTCTTGGCTATCACCAACTGGCCTCTTCCTGCTAGCCTCAAGGCCACACAGCGCTTTCTTGGCTTCACTAATTATTATAGGCAGTTCATAAGGAATTACTCTTCCATTGCCGCGCCTATTATCGCTTTGACCAAGAAGGGTGTGAATGCCAGAGACTGGCCTCCCGAAGCTATCTCTGCATTTCACAACCTGAAACAGGCCTTTGTTTCTGGCCCCCTCTTGAGGAGACCAAATCCTGGGAATGCATTTTTTATTGAAGTGGACGCTTCCTCAATGGGGGTGGGAGCTGTGCTTCTTCAAATCTTTGAGAAGAGACGCCAACCATGTGCGTTCTTCTCCAAAAAAATTCTCAGGCAGAGAGGAATTATGCCATCGGTGATCGGGAACTTCTCGCAATTAAATTGGCGTTAGAGGAGTGGCGTCATCTCTTGGAGGGTTCCCCTCACTCCATAACGATCTTTACCGATCACAAGAATTTACAGTATCTACAGAATGCTAAACGTCTGAATCCTAGACAGGCCAGGTGGAGTCTCTTCTTTGCCCGTTTTAATTTCACGATTACCTACAAACCTGGTTCCTGCAACGGTCAGGCTGATGCGCTCTCTAGGTCATTTGACACTTTGGACGAGGAGTCCGCCCCTGAACCTGAGCCGATCATTCCCACCTCATGCATTGTTGCCCACTCTACCACCCTGAAGTCTAAAATTCCGCCTGGTAAGACCTTTGTCCCCACTGAGCTAAGAGCTAAGATCCTTCGTTGGGGACATGATTCCAAGGTGGCAGGGCATTCTGGATTCCTCCGATCCTTCCTACTCATCAGTCGTCACTACTGGTGGCCTAATCTCCGCTCAGACGTCAAAGACTACGTTAAAGCTTGTCATGTCTGTGCTCAGTCCAAATCCTCCACACAAGCTCCTGCTGGTCTCCTCATGCCCTTGCCCATTCCTAAGGAACCCTGGGCCCATATTGCCATGAATTTTATCACCGATCTCCCACTGTCTGAGAATAATACAGTCATTTGGGTGGTAATCGATCGATTCTCCAAGATGGCTCATTTTGTTCCTCTTCCTGGTCTTCCTTCTGCCCCTGCCTTGGTTCCCATTTTCATTCGGGAAATTCTCCGCCTACATGGGGTCCCTTCTCATATTGTTTCCGACAGGGGAGTCCAATTCACGTCTCGTTTTTGGAGAGCCTTTTGCAAATCCCTCAATATTGTCTTGGATTTTTCTTCTTCTTACCATCCCCAATCCAATGGACAGACTGAGAGGGTTAATCAGGAGTTAGAGGTCTTTCTTCACACCTTTGTGTCTTCTCACCATGACGATTGGTCCTCTCTACTCCCGTGGGCAGAATTCTCCCATAACAATCATGTGAATACCAGTTCGCAGAAGACACCCTTTTTCACAGTTTATGGAAAACACCCTCAACTTCCTCTTCCCATGATCTGTTCTCCAGACATTCCAGCTTTGGCTTCGGTTCAGGAGTCTCTCAATTCCGTTTGGGGTCACGTTCATGATTCCCTCCGGGCAGCTGCTGAAAAATTCAAAGGCTTTGCCGACCGCCGCAGGCGTAAACTGCCTTCTCTTCAGCCAGGGGACAAAGTCTGGCTCTCTACCAGGAACATCAAGCTCCGAGTTCCTTCTCTGAAGTTTGCTCCACGATTCATCGGTCCATACACGGTAACTGCTAAACTGAATCCGGTTTGTTTCAAACTCCAGATTCCTAAGAGCCTTAAAATCACTAACTCCTTTCATGTTGCTCTTCTAAAGCCTTTAGTCCTCAAATTCTCTCGTCCTCTCCCTACCGTGGCGCCTGTCTCTGAGGATAATCAGGAGTACGAGATCAGTCAAATTCTGGACTCCCGACTCTGTAAAGGCGTTCTTCAGTACCTCGTTCATTGGAAAGGGTTTGGTCCTGAGGAGAGGTCTTGGATCACTGCATCTGAGGTCTTTGCACCTCGTCTGTTAAAGGAGTTTCATCTGAAGTTTCCCTCTAAACCTGGGCCCAGGCGGGGAAGGGGGAGGCCTCGTAAGAGGGAGGGTACTGTCATGGATATGCATTAATGTCTGTCTGCCATCTTACCTTCCTCCTCATGTGTTCATCTAGAGACCAGACCTCCTTCACCTGGCTTCCTTTATAATCTCCTCCCAGCCTGACTCCACCCCAGGCCCTATCACTGAACACTATATTAACCTGTGCACTGCAAGCCTGCTTTGCTGATCAACGTGTTTGTTAGGCATTGTGTGTTTGGGTTCCTGCCTGCCGTGTGCTACGTCTGTCTCTCTGTTACGTTATTGGCTTGTCCCCGACTATCCCTGTCTGCTCGTGACCCTTGACCTTCGGCTCGTTCTTCGTTATCCTTGTCTGCTTGTGGCCCCTGACCTTCGGCTTGTTATTCGGTTCTCTCTATCATGTGCTGCTGCTTCCCCTTATCCTACGGGGCGTGAGCTAGGAAACTCCAGGGGCCGCGACCTGGTCCCAGCCTGCAGCGTAACATCCTCACCACTAGAGGCCCTGGAGAAGACCAGCTGGGTCTTAGACTCTGCGCCCTGGGGAATCTTGGCTCTCGCTTCCGTTGGGATCCCGGTTGTGCTCCTCTGGTCCCGCTTTCCACAACCACCCAGTTTCCTATCCGCAGAAGCCAGCCATAGGGTTCACTACCTCGCGGTGCACTCCTGTCCCCCTACGGTGTGCATCTGTCACCTGGCCACAGGTGACCCTGACACGCTCCTTAAAGGAAGGACTCGCTCGGAGACAATGAGAATGGCAAACATGATTAACTTCTCCAGATCCGTATTTATGTCTCCGGCTGCTATCTCATCTTTAATGTTATTTGAGAGACCATGAGAAAAAGCAGCCACAAGGGCCTCATTGTTCCAAGCAACCTCTGCTGCCAGAGTACATAATTCAATGGCATAATCGGCAACAGTTCTCGTACTCTGTTTGATGGACATGAGGCTCTTGCCAGAAGAAGTAGAGTGAGCGGGAATGTCAAATACCCTTTTCAAAGACTCCACAAACTCAAGGTAACTCAAGACAATGGGTTTTTTGCATCTTCCATAGAGGGTTTGCTCAGACCAGGGCTCTATCAGAAAGCAAAGAAATAAAGAAGCCTACTTTCCTTCTGTCCATGGGTAACGCCTGGGGCAGCATCTCAAAGTATAACCCAACCTGGTTCAGAAACCCTCTGGATTGAACTGTATTGCCCCCAAATCGCTGGAGAAGCAAAGCGGAACCAGACATACCTCTTACAGAGGTAATATCCGAGGCGGGTGTCTGCACAGAGACTGGAGCAGCATCAAGGACAGTCTGCAACACAGGTTGTACCAGAACAGCCATAGTTGGAGGATCTAGGTGAGCAGTGCAAATTAGGAGCATCTGTAACGCTATGGCAAACTGATCCATGCAGTGGTCCTACGCATTAAATCTGGAAAAAATATTACCACTAGGTGGATTGCCTGCATCTTCTGAATTCATGGCCTTCACCTACTTTTAGGAACCATGAATCAGACTGAGACAGAAAATGCAGTAAAAATAACACCTTTTAATATAATGGTAAAAATGGTACAGATAAGTAAATGTAGTCAAAACATAGCCGGGGACCGGAAGCCAAAGCGGATAGTCAGACAAGCCAGTAAATCAGGAAACCAGAGATCAGCGTAGTCGAAGGCAGCAGAACAGGATAAGGAACCAGAAGGGATGTCAGCCAGGCAAAGTCTTTAACAGGAACACAGCAGAGAATCTCCAGATATATTTGACCAAGGCGAAGGCACCAAAGGAATGAACAACCCAGAATGGGCTGGCTGTAGGCTGGACTGACGAGCAGGATCACGAGGCGAGCCACTGTGGAACATTGAGTACTGACAATTATCCGACAGCTGAGCAGCCTGAGCACAAAGAAGAGAGCTGCTGAGAGCCCAGCCCTGACACAATTTCAATGTTTTATTTGGGATAGTTGTTATTTGTTGGATTAGATACTTTTTAAACATAGTTAGTGCTTATTTCGTTTGGGAACAATAGGAATGCTGGGTTATACACTTACAGGTTTTATGCTTAAAAAAACTCTGGTTGCCGGCAGCGCAATTTAATTCCACCTGAAGATCTGAAGGAAAAAAAGCTTTGTTTTCTCCAAATGAATCACAGACCCTGGAGCCCTTCCACTTTACAGTCCCTTTAACAATGATGTCTGCTTTACTTTACAGAGTTTATTTTACTCCTCCATGAAGAATAGGGCATCTTACAAAAAACAAATACGCTAAAAAAAAATGTAGTGTACAAACCAGAAGCAAATAATTGTCTTGTTTCAGTCTAGTGTATTGCACTAAATATTTAGAGCACGTTGAACTTAATGAAAAAGAAAGGTTTTTTTGTGCTCACATCACATTTTTGGACAGGAATGCTTTAAATGTATTGATCCGTTGAGCAAAGATCAGTTTAAAGGTAAACTGTTTGTTAATGAGTATCTGTAGAAAAATGATGAAATGGTTTCCTCTTTGCTATTATAGGCTTACAAATGTGACTCAGGTAGAAGCATGTAATAAATCTTTGGAGAGAATGTAGGTGGGAAAAGGACATTTTGGTTGGCGGGTCTGATATGACCTAAGGCTGATTTATCAGATCATGGAGGAAACAGGAAATAGGAAATTGATCATCCTGCAGATATGGAGACGATATTCACATCTAAAGCTCTGAAAGAATTCACTTCCTCTTCAATGCCCACGAACAGTAAGCAATTTGTATGGATTACAATGGATTCTATAGTGACTAAAATTGTTTTGAACATGCAAATAAGGTGAGTCTAATGATTTTGCTATTTTAAGTAACTAAAAGCTCTCAGATCTGTAGAAATGTAGCGCACTCTAAGAATAATGCCACGTACACACGACCGTTTTTCATGACAAGAAAACTGCCATTTTTTAGATTGGTCATGAAAAATGGTCGTGTGTATGCTCCATAGCAGTTTTCTCAACGAGAAAACTGACCGCAAAAAAATTAGAACCTGCTCTATTTTTTCTCGTTGTTTTTCCCGTCATTCTTTTTCTCGTCGCGAAAACCGCTCGTGTGTATGCTTTTCAGAGAGGAAAAAAAACACGCATGTATAGAATCAAGTATGAGACGGGAGCGCTCGTTTGAAATGGAGATAGCACATTCGTCACGCTGTAACGGACTGAAAAGCACGAGGCTGAAAAGCGCGAATCGTCTCTCACCAAACTTTACTAACACGAGATCAGCAAAAGCAGCCCAAACGGTGGGGCCATTCGAATGGAACTTCCCCTTTATAGTGCCATCGTACGTGTTGTACCTCACCACGCTTTGCTCAAGCGTTTTTTTTCCTGAACGTGTGTATGCAAGGCAGGCTTGAGAGGAATCACGAGGAATTACGTCGAGAAAAACGTCGGTTTTTGCATGACAGGAAAAACGATGGTGTGTACGCGGCTTAACAGTCACTGCATCAAGCTGAGATCTAATACAGACAGATTTTAAAGCTAAACTCCATCCACAGACATCTATACAAACACAAAAATATCTCTTGTGAGGTGTGTTAAATGCTCACCTCAGTTCTGTGTGTTGGATAATTCATTGATTTGTAACCATCAGATAATACAGCCAGCTCTATACCTTTGAGGCTCTGGCTATATGGGAGCTGTGGCTTTTATACAGTGAAAGGATCCTGTTGTATACCTGCCCTTTTCTTTCCACTTATCTGTTCATTAAAGTGATTGTAAGGGCTGTTTTTTTTTTCTTCTCTAAAAATAACAATTGTTATACTTACCTGCTCTGTTGCAGATGATTTGCACGGAGCAGCCCCAATCATTCTCTTCTCAAGTCCCTCTTCTGTGCTCCTGGCCCCTCCCTCCTGTTGAGTGCCCCCACAGCAAGCAGCTTGCTATGGAGGCACCCAAATCGAGTCACAGCTCCCTGTTTCCATTCAGACAGGGAGCCGCAGCCTGTCCCTGCCCCCTCTCTCTCCTAATTGACTGACTGACTTTGATTGACCGCAGCGGGAGCCAATGGCACCGCTGCAGTGTCTCAGCCAATCAGGAGGGAGAGTCTCAGACAGCCGAGACACTCGTGAACATAGAGGGAGCTCAGGTAAGTAGTAGTGGGGTTGGGGGGGGGGGGGCTGCTGCACACAGAAGGTTTTTTATCTTAATGCATAGAATGCATTGAGATACAAAAAATCAGACTTTACAATCATTTTAACCACTTGCCGACCGCCTCCAGTAGATATACGACAGCAGAATGGCACGTACAGGCACATCAACGTACCTGTACGTCCCCTTTAACTGCCTGACGTGGGGGTCGCGCTCGTGACCCCGCTACCTTCCCCGTGAGTCGGACCACGGGTCCTGCGGACTCGATCGCCGCGAGGATCCCCGCGATCATCTCACGGAGGCATAGAGCAGGGAGATGCTTGTGTAAACAAGCATCTCCCTGCTCTGCCTAGTGACAATGACACGGATCTCTGCTCCGTGTCACTCGGAGCGGAGATCGGTGACATGTCACACAGAGCCCAACCCCCCTCAGTTAGAAACACTCATCAGGACACACTTAACCCCTTTAGCGCCACCTAGTGGTTAACCCCTTCACTGCCAGTGTCATTTTCACAGTAACCAGTGCATTTTTATAGCACTGATCGTTGTGAAAATGACAATGGTCCCAAAAATGTGTCAAAAGTGTCCGATGTGTCCTCCATAATGTCGCAGTCATGAAAAAAATCACTGATCGCCGCCATTACTAGTACAAAAAAAAAAAATTATAAAAATGCCATAAAACTATTCCCTATTTTGTAAACTCTATAACTTTTGCGCAAACCAATCAATAAACGCAGATTGCGATTTTTTTTTACCAAAAATATGTAGAAGAATACGTATCGGCCTAAACTGAGAAAAAAAAAACGTTTTTTTATATATTTTTGGGGGATATTTATTGTTGCAAAAAGTAAAAAAAAATTGTTTTTTTTTCAAAATTGTCGCTCTATTTTTGTTTATAGCGCAAAAAATAAAAACTGCAGAGGTGATCAAATACCACCAAAAGAAAGCTCTATTTGTGGGGAAAAAAGGACGTCAATTTTGTTTGGGAGCCATGTTGCACGACCGCGCAATTGTCAGTTAAAGCGACACAGTGCCGAATCGCAAAAAGGGGCCTGGTCTTTAACCAGCCAAAATGGTTTGGGGCTTAAGTGGTTAAACACCTTGGATTGTGTTCACAGAACAAAAGGTGTTCTGTGAATGACAGGGGTGTGGATATTTTCTTCTTCCTGGGGGATTCAGCTCTCTGATTAGAAGGTTAGAGGCACAGAGGAGACACCGAGGAAAAAATTGGATGGTGCATGCAATGGGCTGTGGTGGATTGTGGGTGTGACAAAATTGTGCTAACAGTGGGAGGGTCATAAAACTTGCGCCTATATACAGTGCAGTGCAGGGGTGAAATATGTAGTGAACAACGTGCTGGTTTCAGGTGTATTGTTTAAGTGTAGTAGTCAGATGTGTGTAATGTAAATAGTGTAGGGGTCAGGTGTATGTAATGTACAGGGATGAGCTTCGTGTTCGAGTCGAACATACGTTCGACTCGAACATCGGCTGTTCGATCGTTCGACGAAGATCGAACGATTTGGGCCGTTCGCGCCAAATTCGAGTGACGCGAACGGCCCACAATGCACTACGCCATCGCAGTGTCATCCAGGCGCTGTGATTGGCCAAGCATGCACTGTGACCCCGCATGCTTGGCCAATCACAGCGCCGGCAGCGAGGAGAGCAATGATTGGCCACAGGCAGGATGCCTGTGGCCAATTATTGCTGAGGGGGTTTAGTACACGCCCCACACTATAAAAGGCCGCCAGCGCGGCGGCCTTGTGTAGTGTGTTCCGGAGCAGGGAAAGAGAAGCATAGGCAGGGACAGTGTCATTTTTTTCCTTTACTAATCCTGGATTCCTTGTGTTTAGGGACAGAGAAGGATAGGTAGGGAGAGTGTCAGTGTGTTATTCTGTGCTAAACCTTGTTTGTAGGGACAGAGAAGGACAGTGAGGGAAAGTGTCAGTGTGCTATTCTCTGCTAAACCTTGTTTGTAGGGACAGAGAAGGACAGTGAGGGAAAGTGTCAGTGTGCTATTCTGTTCTAAACCAATCTTGCTGAACCGTATTTGAAATCCTTGAGTTTAGGGACAGAGAAGGACACTCGTGGAAACTATCAGTGTGCTATTCTGTGCTAAATCTTGTTTGTAGGGACAGAGAAGGACAGTGAGGGAAACTATCAGTGTGCTATTCTGTGCTAAACCTTGTTTGTAGGGACAGAGAAGGACAGTGAGGGAAAGTGTCAGTGTGCTATTCTGTGCTAAACCTTGTTTGTAGGGACAGAGAAGGACAGTGAGGGAAACTGTCAGTGTGCTATTCTGTTCTAAACCAATCTTGCTGAACCGTATTTGAAATCCTTGAGTTTAGGGACAGAGAAGGACACTCGGGGAAAGTGTCAGTGTGCTATTCTGTGCTAAACCTTGTTTGTAGGGACAGAGAAGGACAGTGAGGGAAACTATCAGTGTGCTATTCTGTTCTAAACCAATCTTGCTGAACCGTACTTGAAATCCTTGAGTTTAGGGACAGAGAAGGACACTCGGGGAAACTGTCAGTGTGCTATTCTGTTCTAAACCAATCTTGCTGAACCGTATTTGAAATCCTTGAGTTTAGAGACAGAGAAGGACACTCGTGGAAACTATCAGTGTGCTATTCTGTGCTAAACCTTGTTTGTAGGGACAGAGAAGGACAGTGAGGGAAAGTGTCAGTGTGCTATTCTGTTCTAAACCAATCTTGCTGAACCGTATTTGAAATCCTTGAGTTTAGGGACAGAGAAGGACACTCGTGGAAACTATCAGTGTGCTATTCTGTGCTAAACCTTGTTTGTAGGGACAGAGAAGGACAGTGAGGGAAAGTGTCAGTGTGCTATTCTGTTCTAAACCAATCTTGCTGAACCGTATTTGAAATCCTTGAGTTTAGGGACAGAGAAGGACACTCGTGGAAACTATCAGTGTGCTATTCTGTGCTAAACCTTGTTTGTAGGGACAGAGAAGGACAGTGAGGGAAACTGTCAGTGTGCTATTCTGTTCTAAACCAATCTTGCTGAACCGTATTTGAAATCCTTGAGTTTAGGGACAGAGAAGGACACTCGGGGAAACTGTCAGTGTGCTATTCTGTGCTAAACCTTGTTTGTAGGGACAGAGAAGGATAGTGAGGGAAAGTGTCAGTGTGCTATTCTGTTCTAAACCAATCTTGCTGAACCGTATTTGAAATCCTTGAGTTTAGGGACAGAGATGGACATTCGTGGAAACTATCAGTGTGCTATTCTGTGCTAAATCTTGTTTGTAGGGACAGAGAAGGACAGTGAGGGAAACTGTCAGTGTGCTATTCTGTTCTAAACCAATCTTGCTGAACCGTATTTGAAATCCTTGAGTTTAGGGACAGAGAAGGACACTCGTGGAAACTATCAGTGTGCTATTCTGTGCTAAACCTTGTTTGTAGGGACAGAGAAGGACAGTGAGGGAAAGTGTCAGTGTGCTATTCTGTTCTAAACCAATCTTGCTGAACCGTATTTGAAATCCTTGAGTTTAGGGACAGAGATGGACATTCGTGGAAACTATCAGTGTGCTATTCTGTGCTAAATCTTGTTTGTAGGGACAGAGAAGGACAGTGAGGGAAAGTGTCAGTGTGCTATTCTGTTCTAAACCAATCTTGCTGAACCGTATTTGAAATCCTTGAGTTTAGGGACAGAGAAGGACACTCGTGGAAACTATCAGTGTGCTATTCTGTGCTAAACCTTGTTTGTAGGGACAGAGAAGGACAGTGAGGGAAAGTGTCAGTGTGCTATTCTGTTCTAAACCAATCTTGCTGAACCGTATTTGAAATCCTTGAGTTTAGGGACAGAGAAGGACACTCGTGCAAACTATCAGTGTGCTATTCTGTGCTAAACCTTGTTTGTAGGGACAGAGAAGGACAGTGAGGGAAACTGCCAGTGTGCTATTCTGTTCTAAACCAATCTTGCTGAACCATATTTGAAATCCTTGAGTTTAGGGACAGAGAAGGACACTCGTGAAAACTATCAGTGTGCTATTCTGTGCTAAACCTTGTTTGTAGGGACAGAGAAGGACAGTGAGGGAAAGTGTCAATGTGCTATTCTGTTCTAAACCATTCTTGCTGAACCGTATTTGAAATCCTTGAGTTTAGGGACAGAGAAGGACACGCGTGGAAACTATCAGTGTGCTATTCTGTGCTAAACCTTGTTTGTAGGGACAGAGAAGGACAGTGAGGGAAAGTGTCAGTGTGCTATTCTGTTCTAAACCAATCTTGCTGAACTGTATTTGAAATCCTTGAGTTTAGGGACAGAGAAGGACACTCGTGGAAACTATCAGTGTGCTATTCTGTGCTAAACCTTGTTTGTAGGGACAGAGAAGGACACTCGGGGAAACTGTCAGTGTGCTATTCTGTTCTAAACCAATCTCGCTGAACCATATTTGAAATCCTTGAGTTTTGGGACAGAGAAGGACACTCGTGGAAACTATCAGTGTGCTATTCTGTGCTAAACCTTGTTTGTAGGGACAGAGAAGGACAGTGAGGGAAACTGTCAGTGTGCTATTCTGTTCTAAACCAATCTTGCTGAAGCATATTGCAAATCCTTGTGTTTAGGGACAGAGAAGGATAGGCAGGGGACAGTGTCAGTGTCATTGTTGCTAAGCCTCCTGCACAGTATACACCTGAAGGTAGCCCTTATTGCTGTTTTTCCCATCTCCCTGCAGGCCATCCATTAAAATGTCTGGAAGGCAAACAAGGAGAGGCAGACAGTCAGGAGGCAAAAAAAGAGGGCAAGCAGGCTCTGTGTCTGGGGGCAACAGTGCTGGTCGTGGACGCGGTGCATTGTCATCAGCACATGGCCATGGGACACGCTTGTCCTTCTTTTCGGCAGCTGGACATGTTGAGCCACATCATGCCGAAGACTTGGTAGAGTGGATGACCAAGCCCACCTCATCCTCCTCATCCTCTCTCACCCAGGCTCAGGGTACTGGCAAAGCAGCTGCCAAAGCGTCCTCTTCTCTGGTATCAATGTCATCATTAGTCACTCCTTCCCTAGACCCACCATGTCCTCCTCCTGAGGAGTCCCCCGAACTGTTTGAGCACAGTGTTGGGTACATGCTCCAGGAGGATGCCCAGCGTTTCGAAGGATCTGATGATGATACCCAGCTAGAGGAAGGCAGTAGCGTGAGAGCAGAGAGAGGGGATGCTCAAGAAGGACACCAATCTGGCAGTCATGCTCCAGCAGCTGCAGCATACTGCCAGATTGGCTCCAGTGATGAGGAGGGAGGGGATGATGAGGTTACTGACTCCACGTGGGTGCCTAATAGGAGAGAGGAGGAGGAGGAGGATGAGGAGGAGGCACATCTCCAACGAGGCAGGATGCCCTTGGGTGGCGAGCGTATGGGCAGCACACCGACGGAATCACACCGCAGAGCTCTGCCTGTGCAGGGCGCTGCCTCTGCCCGTCATTCAAAAAGTTCTTTGGTGTGGGCCTTTTTTGAGGCGAGTGCATCAAATCGCACAGCTGCTGTTTGCAACATATGTCTCAAGCGTATATCGCGTGGCCAAAACATCAGCCGCTTGGGCACCACATGCTTGATCAGACATATGTTGACCTGCCATGCAGCTCGTTGGCAAGCCTACCTTAAAGACCCACACCAAAGAACAAAGCGGACCTCTCCTTGCACCGCATCAGCTGGGATCTCCAACCCCACTATACCTTCAGTCCTCTCTGAAACCTGCACTGAGAGGAATGAAGGTGTAGAATTATGGGGTGTCACAGCCAAGTACTTGCGGCCACTCTGCTAGCAGTACACCGACGTCCGATTCTAGCAGGCAAATTTCCCTGCCCCAGCTGCTGGACCGTCGAAAGAAGTTCACTCCCAGCCATCCACATGCCCAGCGGTTGAATGCTAGCTTGGCTAAATTGCTAGCGCTTCAACTGCTGCCTTTTCAGTTGGTAGACTCGGCCCCCTTCCGTGAGTTTGTGCAATGTGCAGTTCCTCAGTGGCAGGTTCCCAAACGCCACTTTTTCTCACGGAAGGCGATTCCGGCTCTCTACAGGCATGTGGAAGGCAATGTCTTGGCCTCGCTGGACAGGGCGGTCAGCGGTAAGGTGCATATTACCGCTGACTCATGGTCCAGCAGGCATGGACAGGGACGTTACCTTTCTTTCACGGCCCATTGGGTCACTCTTTTGGCAGCTGGGAAGGATGCAGGACAAGGTGCAGTAGTGTTGGAGGTTGTTCCACCGCCACGCCTCCAAAATGCTACTACTGGTTGTGACACACCTCTCTCCTCCACCCCCTCCTCTTCTTCTTCCTCCATGGCCTCTTCCTGTGCTTTGTCCTCGGAACCAACGGTGCTCCGTAGGCGTTCAAGGGGCTACGCAAGTACGCAGGCAAAAAGATGCCATGCCGTGCTTGCGCTGGTGTGTTTGGGGGACAGGAGCCACACTGGGGCAGAGGTCCTGTCTGCTCTGCAGGGGCAGGCCGAGAGGTGGTTGACGCCACGCCAGCTTAAGCCAGGAATGGTGGTTTGCGACAATGGCACCAACCTCCTCTCCGCCCTCCGACAGGAACAACTGACCCATGTGCCCTGTGTGGCTCACGTCCTTAACCTGGTGGTGCAGCGGTTCTTGGGCAGATACCCGGGCTTACAGGATGTCCTGAGGCAGGCCAGGAAAGTCTGTGTGCATTTCCGCAGATCTTATAATGCCAGTGCTCGCCTGGCTGAGCTGCAAAAGGAGTTGAACCTGCCCAAGAACCGCCTTATATGTGACATGCCCACCAGGTGGAACTCAACGTTGGCCATGCTGCAGCAGCTGCACACGCAGCAGAGGGCCATCAATGAGTACCTGTGCGACTACGGCACCAGGACAGGGTCAGGGGAGCTCGGGTTTTTTTCACCACGCCAGTGGGGCATGATCAGGGATGCATGCACTGTCCTGGCACCATTTGAGGAGGCCACGAGGATGGTGAGCAGTGACAGTGCATGCATCAGTGACACTGTACCTCTTGTCCACCTGTTGGAGCACACGCTGCATGGAATAATGGACAGGGCACTTGAGGCAGAACAGAGGCAGGAAGAGGAGGACTTCCTTGCCTCTCAAGGCCCCCTTTACCCAGACAGTGTTCCTTCTGTCCCACCCATCGCACAGGAAGAGGAGGAGGAGGAGGAGGATTGTGTCAGCATGGAGGTGGAGGCTGGCACTCAGCATCATCAGCAGCAGTCTTTTAGGGATGATTTACAGTCCCAAGAAACCAGTGGACTTGTACGTGGCTGGGAGGAGGTGGCTGCGGATCATGTCGTCCTTAGTGACCCAGAGGACTCCGGACTGAATGCCTCAGCTAACCTATGCTGTATGGCCTCCCTAATCCTGCAAAGTCTGCGGAAGGATCCTCGTATTCTTCGGATCAAGGAGAGGGACCATTACTGGCTGGCCACTCTCCTTGATCCACGGTACAAGGGTAAGGTTGCGGACCTTATGTTACCGTCGCAGAGGGAGCAGAGGATGAGACAACTCCGGGAGGCCTTGCAGAAAGGTCTGTGCAACGTGTTCCCAGAGACTGGGAGGTTACAAACTCCTGGTCCTGGACAACGAGTTGCTGAGGCTTCGGGCAGTCAAAGAAGGAGCGGTGGGGAAGGTGGCCGTCTGACCGATGCGTTCAGACAATTCTTTAGTCCGCAGCCCCAAAGTATGATCGGTTCCAGCAACCATCGCCAGCGTCTGATATACATGGTGCAGGAATACCTAGGGGCAAGGTCAGACTTGGACACCTTCCCCACCGAAAATCCTCTGGCTTACTGGGTCTTGAGGATGGATCACTGGCCAGAGCTTGCACAGTATGCAATTGAGCTACTGGCCTGTCCTGCATCCAGCGTTCTTTCAGAACGCACATTCAGTGCTGCTGGAGGATTTGTCACGGATCACAGGGTGCGCCTGTCCACCGACTCGGTTGATCGACTGACTTTCATCAAGATGAACCAGTCTTGGATCACCACCAGCTACCACACACCTGATGCTGATATAACAGACTAATTGATTTTAAAATGTCACATCCCTTCAAGACTGATGCTGATGCTGAGTGCCTGTGCTGTTATGTTGACTGGCTATCCTCCTCCTCCTCCTCAATGATCCGATTAATGATGATAGCTTGGAAGATCATTTTGGTTTATGGGTGCCGCCACCAGTGGCTAAGGCACAATTTTTCAGCCCCTGTTTAACAGGGGCGTGTAATTACAATTTTTGATGCAATACTTTGCAACAGGGCTCATTGCTGTGCTCCAAGTACAGTATCTATGAGGGGTTGCAGTGTTGTGCCACCAGTGCCTAAGGCCCAATTTTTCAGCCCCTGTTCAACAGGGGCATGCAATTATAATTATTGATCTAATAATTCACAGCAGGGCCCATTGCTGCGCCCACCAAGAGTAACTGTCAGGCCTTACAGTGTTGTGGCACCAGCACCACCATCAAAGGCCCAATTTTTACTATCACTGTTCAACAATTATATGTTATTACAATTCCTGATATAATAGTTGACAGCAGGGCGTTCCAGCACCCACCAAGAGTAACTGTGAGTGCTTACAGTGTTGTGCCAACACCAACACCTAAGGGGCCAATTTCTGCAGAGTATATACGGCAGGTCCCTACTTTCAAACATCCAACTTACAAACGACTCCTTCTTGCAAACGGAAGAAGACAACAGGAAGTGAGAGGAAATCTACCCCTAGGAAGGAAAATTCTCTCCTGTAAGAATTAATATGGGAGAAAGGTGTCTCCTCTCTACTGATGCTTTATCACCAATCCTTGTTTCAATAAAAACACCACATTTCAAAAACAGTTGTCATTGGGATGCAAAGTGAGGTGAAATGTTCTGAACAGGGGCACAGACAGCAAAACAAATGTTACAGGGGTGATAACCCTTCCCTATGTTTTCCAAAAAGCTTATGTAGCGGCCTCACCCTCTCTCCATCTTTATCGGTTACACACCAACTCATGTCTAGGGGTTCCTGGGTTGTGAGAGTGAGATGCGCCACGGCCCATGTCCTCCCCATTGTAGTAGGGAGGTGAAGGCCACTTCCTGATGTTTCCTCGGGCCGGTGTGTTCTGTGAATGCACTGAGTCTGTAATTGCAAGCTCACCAGCCTCCCCTTTGCTTCCAGTAACTGGAGTTCACACACCGGAGAAAGGTCCAACACTTGTTTATTTGACACTCCAATACGCAAAGCACAATAAACAGTTCTTTTGCAGCAAACTGGTTGGGACCTATAACCTTGCCAACGGTGGGGCGAGCAGATCGAGGCACTTCCTAAAGTTTGAGTTCTATGCCACTGTACTATGACCAGCGGCGCCTAAGCCAATCCGGCTGTTACAGAACAGGAAGGATGGGGTCTCTTCCAGCAACCCCTATGAACAGCAATGGAGCCCTCTTCGATACGCTGTGGCCCCTATCAGGGGGATGTGTCCTCCCAAGAGAGTTCCCAGAGGCCCACTGTCACCGGGTTGGTGCTGCTCCGGGTCTCCAGTGGGTAACCTCCCCGGCCTCCTCACCTCAGGTACGAGTCCCTCCGCTCAGGGACCCTCGGACAGTCCACCCTAGCGGGACCCAGTCGAAGGTACTGGGCCCCAGGCCTCCTCGATAGTACCTCACCCCAGGCTAAAGGTGCCTGGGATGGACGCCAACATGACTCCGGACCAGGCCATGGGCACCTGGACCAGACTCCTGGATCTCCCGCACCCAGGCCTAAGGGCCCTGGGTGCGGACCGCAACCCTCCTCCTCCGAGGACCTCCTTCTCCGCAAAACGACGACGACGCCTTCGTGGTCAGGGCGTCTCCCCCTTTTATCTCCTCCCTTCAACGGCCCGGCGGGTTCCCCGCCCCAGCCATACCATCTCCGGGAAGAGACCAAACAGGGAGCACTGCAGGGGATGATTCTACCTGAAGCCCGTGGGTACTACGCCACCCACAGGCAAAGGAGAATATTACATCCTCCAATCCTCCACGAAACAAAAAGGGGTCTGAATCCTAACACAATTATACACCTGGGTTACACTATTGCCCAGGTGTATCCCATCAATTTGAGGACCCCGCTACACACTCCCCCCTGTAATTTGACGCTGGTCCCCAGCGTCAGGTGCACACCCATACCTCCCATAAAGTGGTGGCATGGAGTGAAACCCCTGAAGCAATTCCTCTAAATTTTTTTCCCAAGTGCCAAGACCTGCTCAGGGAATGGGGAACATATAAAACAACTTATGTCATAAAACATTTTTAACATCTGCATAATCACAACCCCTCTCCCACACTGTCTAAGAGCCACCCACTCTCAATGGTCTTGATTGACGATTCTCCTGCAGGGGAAAGAAAAAAAACAACATCCTAACATAATTTTGTGTCATTTGGGATGAGTGGGCCCGTCAGCCGAGAGACCCACTCACTCCAACAAGCAAGGTGATGTGTGGGTGAAATATTTTCAAACATTTGTTGCGCAACACTGCCACCTGGTGACAGCGCCGCGGTCATGACACTCAACGAATCTTCGTTCTTCCAGCTTTCCCTACTCTGCCACTATTCCCAAATGTCCTTGCCTTTGGCACATGAAGAAAAGGGGAAACACGAAAACACAACAGTCCCCAAGTCTCCAACGAGAAAAATAAAAGCCCAAACAAAAACAAAAACAGGGCACAGTCCTGCGTGTCTGGGAATGGCTCTTCCAGAAAGTTCAAGTGCACAAAAGAAATAAACAGGAGTTCTTTTCTCCTATAAGTAAAACTTTGGATCCGGCAGGTACAGGGGTTTCAGGTGTTTGTCAAATGCCTCTATCGAATACTCGACATCTTCTCCTTCTCTTCTGCAAATGACTATCTTGTCAGCATGGATATGGCGCCCCAATTTCCATTCAGCTTTGCAGTCCTCAAACCTCTTAGACACTGCCGGCACACATTCCAGGTACCTGCGAGCATGGGGCACCTTCAACTTGTCCCACACAAACTCGTCATACCATCTTGTTCTCCAGACTTCCACCTCATACAGCAATTTCCGGGGTAGATACGGGTACTCCCACCCATATTCCCGAGCTACTTTGTGGCAAAACAGTCTCTGCAAGCGGGCCAAAGGTGGCATAGTGGCTTTCTCTCCAGTTCCAGGCAGCACAATAGCTTCTGGATGCCGAGGTGCCTTTACCAGCTCCCTGGAACTGACTTTCGGCGCTCTCACAGAAGCGCGGGGTATCCCCACAACCAAAGTAGGTGGGGTAACAGTAGGTGAGGACACAGGTGGAGGGGTAGGCTCCCTCGCAAGCTGCGGGTCTTCCACCCGAGGCGTGCTATCTCCTGTGTACATAGGCGAATCCCGTACCGCACGGGAAGCAAGAAGTGGCACTCTATCCCAGCCCTTGCGGCTGAACAGTTCGTCTATCTCGCCATCATCTCCGCAATCAGACAGCGACTCTAGGTCGGAGGTGTCATACATCTCCGCAGGCAGATATCTACCGGTGGACACAGAATCATCTTCTCTGGGGGGTTCCACCTCCAATGGGCCCCCGACACCTCCAACCACCACCACAGTCCCAGCCCCTGGCTCACCTGACCCTTGTAGAAAACTGGGATGTCCGGGACTTCCATCTCGACCGGCGCCATCCAGGCCAGGCAAGCAGCGGGGTGAAGCTCGACCACGTCCATAGGATGCCTGTACTAGGCCAACTTTCCTCTTCGGTGGTGGGAGCAGAGAACTTGTGGCGACCGAAGCAGCATCTTCGGATTTTTCTCTGTTGGGCAGTCCATCGCCCTGGTCAGCGCGCACAGGAACCTCGACAAAGGCCTTGATCTCCCCTTCCGGAGTAGCGGTACCCGTGAGGTGGTTGAGGCGAAGGGCCCGGGGCCTTGCTGTGGACGACTCGACCTCAAAAAGGAATTCTCTGCACTCCTCACATCGCCCGAATGGCTTCAGGGTGACCACCAGTCCCGAGCAGCCGGGACAGATCACACCGAGGGCCTCCGTGTCTCTGCAGGTGTACAGAGCCAACCGCCCTCGGGGCCTAAGTCTTATCCCCGTGTCTGTGATGGGGGCAGCAAAGGAAGTCATTCTCGTGGGGTGAGGAACCATAATCCACGGGGCACTTGAGGTCATCCCGACTGTTTGCTGCTCCATCATGCACTGACCCCGCGCCGGAGTCTCCACGTGTATCCCCACACTTGGCCAGACTCCTCCCATGAGCTGTACATTTTCGCGGGCTTCCTCTTGACTCCGCCCACGAACGATGTCGCCATGGGGTGCCTCGTGGCGCAGTGCGTTAACAGTCCCCACGTGCAGTACGTCACACGGCTGGACCTCTCCCTTTTTCCGCTCCTCCGCATGGGCCTTTCCCGTGTTAGGGTCATTTCCACAACTCCGAGCAGGGACGCACTTTGGCCAGTAATATGGCCGATCTGCTCGGAACTCCTCTGGGCAGCAAAGTTCAAATGTAGACATTCTCAAGTCCATCTTTAGAACACACTCTATCCCGGACTCACGAGCCCCCACGTGTAGCGGCCTCACCCTCTCTCCATCTTTATCGGTTACACACCAACTCATGTCTAGGGGTTCCTGGGTTGTGAGAGTGAGATGCGCCACGGCCCATGTCCTCCCCATTGTAGTAGGGAGGTGAAGGCCACTTCCTGATGTTTCCTCGGGCCGGTGTGTTCTGTGAATGCACTGAGTCTGTAATTGCAAGCTCACCAGCCTCCCCTTTGCTTCCAGTAACTGGAGTTCACACACCGGAGAAAGGTCCAACACTTGTTTATTTGACACTCCAATACGCAAAGCACAATAAACAGTTCTTTTGCAGCAAACTGGTTGGGACCTATAACCTTGCCAACGGTGGGGCGAGCAGATCGAGGCACTTCCTAAAGTTTGAGTTCTATGCCACTGTACTATGACCAGCGGCGCCTAAGCCAATCCGGCTGTTACAGAACAGGAAGGATGGGGTCTCTTCCAGCAACCCCTATGAACAGCAATGGAGCCCTCTTCGATACGCTGTGGCCCCTATCAGGGGGATGTGTCCTCCCAAGAGAGTTCCCAGAGGCCCACTGTCACCGGGTTGGTGCTGCTCCGGGTCTCCAGTGGGTAACCTCCCCGGCCTCCTCACCTCAGGTACGAGTCCCTCCGCTCAGGGACCCTCGGACAGTCCACCCTAGCGGGACCCAGTCGAAGGTACTGGGCCCCAGGCCTCCTCGATAGTACCTCACCCCAGGCTAAAGGTGCCTGGGATGGACGCCAACATGACTCCGGACCAGGCCATGGGCACCTGGACCAGACTCCTGGATCTCCCGCACCCAGGCCTAAGGGCCCTGGGTGCGGACCGCAACCCTCCTCCTCCGAGGACCTCCTTCTCCGCAAAACGACGACGACGCCCTCGTGGTCAGGGCGTCTCCCCCTTTTATCTCCTCCCTTCAACGGCCCGGCGGGTTCCCCGCCCCAGCCATACCATCTCCGGGAAGAGACCAAACAGGGAGCACTGCAGGGGATGATTCTACCTGAAGCCCGTGGGTACTACGCCACCCACAGGCAAAGGAGAATATTACATCCTCCAATCCTCCACGAAACAAAAAGGGGTCTGAATCCTAACACAATTATACACCTGGGTTACACTATTGCCCAGGTGTATCCCATCAATTTGAGGACCCCGCTACACTTAAAAATAGATTTTTTGGCTGGAGCTACACTTAAACAATGTACGTGTTCAAAATTACAAACAGATTCTACTTAAGAACAAACCTACAGTCCCTGTCTTGTTTACACCGGTCTTGTTTACACCGCCTGTATACTGCTGTTCAGAGTATATAGGGCCTTTTTTATTTTGTGTTGCCGGGTTCCCCTTAATATCCAAACAAGACCCAAAGGGGCTGGTAATGGGCTTGGGTAGGGGGGGGGGGTGATGGGGTAGCTATGCCATTTTTCTTAAAGATTTTCATCCATATTACCGGGACCAGACATTACATTAAAGCCGCAAGCAGTTTTAAATGGCTTTTTTTTCCTTTAGAAATGTAATTTTGTGCAGGGACAGTTCTAAACACGGGAAACACGTGGCACTTCACAGGCATACTTTAGACACCCCCCAGGTACAATATTTAAAGGGATATTTGACTTTTTTTTTTCACTTTATGCATCATTAAAATGACTGCTCCCGAAAAACGGCCGTTTTTAAAACTTCTTTTTGCATTGATACATGTCCCCTGGTGCAGAACCCGGGTTCCCAAACTCTGTTTAGGACAATAACATGGATAATAGTCGTTATAATTAGCACTTTAGAATTCGAACGTTCGCATCCATTGTATTTAATAGGGTTCTAATGTTCGTGCGAACTTTCGGTCCGTTCGCGGGTTCTGGTGCGAACCGAACCCGGGGGTGTTCGGCTCATTCCTAGTAATGTACAGAATGCAGGGGTCAAGTGTATGTAATGTAAATAGTACATAGGTAACATGTATGTAATGTACAGAGTGTAGGGATCAGAAATGTTTACAGCTCAGCGCCCCCTATGATTCATTTTGCCACCACTACATTATGCATTGCACAGCAGTACCCACTATTCACACACACAGACACTGCACAAACCCACATACACAAAAGCAAACACATTATCAATGCTACAGTTAAAGTCTGGAAAGCTCTCCTTTAAAAATCTAAAGGAGTCCCAACTGACTTGCTCTGTTGCCTACCCTTCACATTCCTGGGCCTCCTGATTCCTCATACCTCCTTTGTCTCCTGGTTGAAAGCATGCTTACAAGCTATTGGAGACCTATACACAGACACCTGCCTGAACCCCTTTCAACAACTGCGCCTCAAATATCATTTAAAACCCAGGCAAACTTCTTTATGTCTTTACAGCTTTATCCTGGGTCCAACGATCTCCATGCCCAACACTCAGAGACCTAATAAAGTTCTACAATCACCCCTGTCCAACCACTAAAGGAAAAGCCTTCATTTACAGGCTCTTGCTTTATCCTCCCACTCATCCTGAGACGCCAGTGATGCTCTGCTGGGAACAATGGACTAATCAAACGTACACCGCCTTGCAGTGGCACCAAGTCCTTATATCCATACACAAAGTTTCTCATTGCATATCCCATTGGGAAGCGGCACAAAAAATAATTCATAGCTGGTATTTGACACCTGCCAAGTTGGATCGTATATATACTTTTCCGTCTCACTTTGTTTGCTGCCCCCCCAAAATGGAGCACCAGCCCCCATTAGTATCTGGGCTCTGTACTGGGGGTCATAGGGCTGATGGGACCTGATTGGTGTAAGAAATCACCTGACTGTCTGATGTGACAGTCCCACATGGAACTGTGTGTTTATTCTTATATCTAGAATATGAGCCACTACCCTAGTCTGTCCGTATACTACCCTAGTCTGTCTGTATATGACCCTAGCCTGTCTATATACTACCCTAGCCTGTCCGCATACAACCCTAGCCTGTCTGTATACTACCCTAGCCTGTCTGTATACTACCCTAGCCTGTCTGTATACTACCCTAGCCTGTCTGTATTCAGTACTACCCTAGCCTGTCTGTATACTACCCTAGCCTGTCTGTATACTACCCTGACCCTAGCCTGTCTGTATACTACCCTACCCTGTCTGTATACTACCCTAGCCTGTCTGTATACTACTCTAGCCTGTCTGTATACTACCCTAGCCTGTCTGTATACTACCCTAGCCTGTCTGTATACTACCCTAGCCTGTCTATATACTACTCTAGCCTGTCTATATACTACTCTAGCCTGTCTGTATACTACCCTAGCCTGTCTGTATACTACCCTAGCCTGTCTGTATACTACCCTAGCCTGTCTATATTCAGTAATACCCTAGCCTGTCTTTATACTACCCTAGCCTGTCTGTATACCACCCTAGTCTGTCCATATACTATCCTAGTCTGTCCGTGTACATCTGTTTATTCTTATATGTAGAATATGAGCTACACCAGTGTCTGCTTACTACCCTAGCCTGTCCATATACTACCCTAGCCTGTCCGTATACTACCCTAGCCTGTCCGTATACTACCCTAGCCTGTCTGTTTACTACCCTAGCCTGTCTGTCTGTTTACTACCCTAGTCTGTCTGTATGCTACCCTAGTCTGTCTGTATGCTACCCTAGTCTGTCCATATATGGGGATGATGCTATGACAATGGTCCAACAGACTTTGGCGGACCTCACCCTACTGCTCAGTACCTTGGGGCCAAAATCCATCTTTGGAAAGCTCAAAAATAAGTCCCTCCTAACCTGGGGTTCAGCATCTGAACAGTGTCCCCAGTAAGCAATATTGTTCTTTTAAGTGGTCAGCAGCTTCTCACCAAATACTAGGGTGATGACCTGTCTCCTCCCACTTTTTGTCCAAGCCCCAGTGATGACAGCTGCAGTAATGTCCTCTCCAGAGACACTAGGCTTGACAGTGGCATTCCCAGAAACCAGTAGATGTCTGCTACTCAGCCTCACTGCGTGCACGACATGTCCATCATATCCTCTCTTAAACTGCCCCGAGTCTCTGAATAACCTCTCCATTTTCTCCCTACAGAGCTTTGGTAATGCTAGGATATGTAGTCCCAAAGCCAATCTGTAATACAAGCTCTATCTCCATGGGGACTTCATTCTCCGCATGTCATAGTTGCTCCCAACAGGCTCTGCCCTTCCCACAATCCACAGCAGTTTCCTCTTCCTCTGTGTTCCCCAAATGATGGGCGTGGCTTTCCTCCAGCTCTCTCTGAGGCTGCATACAGCCCTGCAAATGGCCAATGCTCTGTCTGTCTTTGCCCTCTCTTCACACAACTGCTCCTCTCCTTGATGGAGACCAGGGAGGGGTAGAGAAATTGCAGAGACGGCTGAGATTAGGAGGCTGCAGTATCAGTGTAACGCTGACAGCTACTTCTCTCCTGCCAGTGCTGCAAAACGAGGCTATATGTATGTACAAGAAATTTGTGGAACATGGCTTTCCCACTCAGGCACTCAATGTAGCATTCTCTACAGCCAAGAAAAGGGTATCTGAGGGTGATAGCCATGAACATAAGACTGACGATAGACCCATATTTGGTCAAAAGTTCTACTGCAAACTCACTTATATCAAATAAGCATCTATGCAAAACTTAAGTATCTTGCAGGCTGCTGAAGCTTTGTCTCCCAAAATCAAAGTGCCATCATTTGTAACACAATATAACAGTAAAAAAGGCGCTGTGAACATAAAAAAGTTGCTGAAAAAATTGATTAAAGTGGTTGTAAAGGCTGAAAGTTTTTTTACCTTCATGCATCCAATTCATGAAAGTAAATAACCTTCTGTGTGCTACTCCCTCCACAGCCCCCCTAATACTCACCTGAGCTCCCTCTTGATCCAGCGATGTGCACAAGATTCTCGGCTGTCCTGGGACTCCCTCTCCTCATTGGCTTAGAAAGCAGCAGGAGCAATTGGCTACCGCTGCTGTCAATCACAGCCAGTAAGCCAATGAGGAGAGAGCTAGGGCGGGGCCGAGCCACTACTCTATGTGTCTTATGGACACAAAGAGTAGGGCTTGGGAGGGGGCACGCACCAGTGTCCCCATAGCAAATGGCCTGCTATGGGGGCACTGGTCAAGGGTGGAGGATCGAGGAGCGCTGGCGGGGGACCCGAAAAGAAGAGGATTGGGGCTGCTCTATGCAAAACCACTGCACAGAGCAGGTAAGTATGACAGTTTTTTTTTTTAAGAAGCAGAACCTTTAATAACACTTTTATCTTTATATGCCATACACTCTGTCACTTTGGCTTTTACATTGGTGCTTATTTGATGTAACGCACATTTTATGTTCGCAGCGCCTTTCTTATTGTTATATTGTATTAAATATTTTGGGTATATCGAATTGAAGGTTGTAGCAGTGTTGCCAACCCCCTGAAGTGAAATTTACTGGCAAGGATGCCAAAAATCCTGTACGGCACCAATTTCTTACTGGCAAAAATAATGAAGATTACTGGCAGAGCCGCATTTTTTACTGACACTGCAAAACTAGTACCTAAAATTACTGTTTTTAGTGCTAAACAGTGCAAATATCAACATTTCAACTATAAACACACAGCTAATGCTAATATCAATGTGTTTAAGTTAAACAAAAGTAAAAAAAACATATTTCTCAATTCACATGAAGGTCAGGTTACTATAACCCAGCCAGCACAGAGTTCCCCCTTACATCAGAGTCTGCAGGGATCCCCCTTACAGTGCAAGGGAACTCTTATGTAAAGGGGAATGCTGCAGATCATGATGTAAGGGGGAACTCTGATGTGGAGGGGGGGCTCTGGTGAATAGAGACCACCTTCCACAGAGTGAATACACTAAGGTAAGGGGGGTACTAATATAAGGGGGAAACCTTTATATCAGTGCCCCCTTACATTATTGTATTCATTCACCTTCTTACATCAGTGACCCCCCCCCTCAGAATGGCCTGGCGGCACTGTCACTTACCTCCTCCCAGGTGCACAGTGTGGGGCTCAGTCAGATGGCTCCAGCTTGGTGGCTCTGATCTCCTCTCCCCAGTCCACACGTCTGTTTCTTCCCGGGCCGTAACCCCCATCCCGGCGGCACTCCCACTCTTGACTCCTTTCTAGGATCCCCTCATAGACTGTAGACATGACAAGAGATGGTCAGAGGTTGCGTACACGATACAGGAAGTAGACAGAGACTGCAGACACGATACAGGAGGTGGACAGAGGCTGCGGACACACTACAGGAGGGGGACAGAGACTGCGGACACACTACAGGAGGGGGACAGAGACTGCGGACATACTACAGGGAGGTGGACACTGGAGAGACTGCGGACATACTACAGGGAGGTGGACACTGGGCAGAGACTGCGGACATACTACAGGGAGGTGGACACTGGACAGAGACTGCGGACATACTACAGGAGGTGGACAGAGACTGCGGACATACTACAGGGAGGTGGACACTGGAGAGACTGCGGACATACTACAGGGAGGTGGACACTGGAGAGACTGCGGACATACTACAGGGAGGTGGACACTGGAGAGACTGCGGACACACTACAGGAGGTGGACAGAGACTGCAGACATACTACAGGGAGGAGGACACTGGACAGAGACTGCGGACATACTACAGGAGGTGGACAGAGACTGCAGACATACTACAGGGAGGTGGACACTGGAGAGACTGCGGACATACTACAGGGAGGTGGACACTGGACAGAGACTGCGGACATACTACAGGAGGTGGACAGAGACTGCGGACATACTACAGGGAGGTGGACACTGGAGAGACTGCGGACATACTACAGGGAGGTGGACACTGGAGAGACTGCGGACATACTACAGGGAGGTGGACACTGGAGAGACTGCGGACATACTACAGGAGGTGGACAGAGACTGCGGACATACTATTGGAGGTGCCGGAGACACTCTGCGGACATGATGGTGCCCTCCTCACCCCCTCACAGTAGCCTCCTCCTCTGACCACCACCATATTATTTCTCCACATCATCAGTGTGCTGTGTCCTCCTCCTGTGCCCCTTTCACCACTCCACAGGTCAGGGCAGCACTGTGCTGCCCTGACCTGTGGAAAGGTGCACAGGAGCCAGAGGAGGACACAGCACACTGATGATTTCTAGCTAGAAGTAATATGGTGCCGGTAGACAGAGAGCACATCAGTCTCTGTATCCCCTGCATGGCACCATTGGCACGGCTTCACGCTCCAGGCTCACTCACTGACCCCCCCAGTTTCACTCACCTCGAGTCTGTCTCTGTCCTCCACCCTGTCAGTGCTCCGCTCGCTCCTCCACCGGCACCTATGATGATGAGTGCTACTGCAGGACTGAGGACTCGAGTCGCGCGGCTCGCACCAGTCGCTGTGGTCACGCCGGTGTATTCAAAAATGGCGCCAGCGGCGCCATCACATTACTGCGCGTGCGCCGCCCGGCCGAGCGTGAATACGTTTTCCTGCGCTCGGCCGGCTTCGGAACGGCGCATGCGCAGTTGTATGGCCGGCTCGTGGCCATCTTTTTTATGGGCGCCGGTGCCCACAGCGGACATTAACGTACACCCCAAAAAAGGGGTTAAATTAACGTACCGTACGTAAATCTACGTACGGTTGGCAACACTGGGCTGTAGCAATATTGCATGTTGTATTAATATTTTTGGGGTAATGTATGTCTGTTGCACTGAGTTGAGTGATTATAAACTGCCATCATTGCAGGCTTACAGACACAACAGGCCATTATGTGGCTAGTGCAAGTCATCCAACAAAGTTGGATGCTACAAAGTGCTGTAATTTCAATGTTTTCAATGCCTTGATCTGTGAAACATATTTCCAACACACATTCTGGTAAGAGATACCTGATAAAAGGTTATTACAATTGCAATACAGATTACTGTGTTTATCTGCTTAAATGTCCCTGTGGGCTCACATACAGTATGTTGGCAAAATAATAGGTCCTTTCAAATCCACTGAAGTGGCATCAGATGTGCACTAGGAAAAATTACATAGGGTCCTTCACACAGGCTTTGTCAACTCTGTTCAGCAGGGGATCGGGGAGAATATTACCTGTTGAATAGGACAGATGTCAGTTTTGTGACATCATGCCCTTTCAGTTTGTGTCCACATTTTGACAGCAGACTATCAAAAAACTGTTTTTTGGATGATGGCCGAATCCTGGTGATGCTTACTTATCTGGCCAGCACTATGAATCTTCCTTACTCTCCCTGATCTCATTACATGCTGACTTTATGTCTCTTCCTGTTTGCTAGCTCTTTATGTTGTCTGTCGGTATACGATTCATGCAGAATTATAGCAGTGCCCACTGCATATTACTTTATAATATGACTGTGATCACTTACTGTATTCACTCATGCTTAATGGTACTTATTTTCATTCCTTTTTATATTTACAATGCTCGGAGTATGGCAGGCATACATTTATGGTCTTTATCTTCTTCCCCCTTTTTTTTTTTTCCTTTTGCCAATTTAAACTTTTTTCTCATTTTGCCCTTCTTGGTGCCTCTTAATTTTGTAAGGGACATTTTATAGTACAATGTACAAACGTTCATATCTTTGATATACAATATTGTTCTTTGTTGATGCCGATAGTGGGCATTCATACTTGTCCAGCAACTCTTTGGAAGTAACGCTTCATCACCCTAAACCCAAAGCTCATTCTTTTTGATACGAGTGTAAACAAACAGCAGCCAATACAAGTGAATAGCTGTAGCAGCCTCCCTCGGGTAACAGCGGATGGCTTCTATATCGGTGCTTACCCATGCATGTGCATACAGCACTTCTCCCTGAACATGAAAGTGGTGCACCATATGAACCACTACAGAAGCCATTGTATTGGCAGCTCTATGCCAACATTGTAAAAAAAAATTATAGGGACACTTTTTTTGTCTGTGGGCGGAGTCTTATTATAATTAGGGGGCAGGAAATTCGTTTGTAGGTGTGACGTAGTGGAAAAGAAAAATGCGCTGATCGGCTCTCCCTGTCAGTGCGAACCAAGAAATACCGTTTACCGGCACTTCCTGGTTCACGCGATGATCAGCTGTGATTGGTCACAGCTGATCACGTGGTAAGAAGCCTCTCTCAGAGGCTCCTTACTACAATCGGAGATGCGTTGTTTTAGACTGACATGCCGCAATAGTAATCGCCGCGCTGCACACCCCCGTGGGCACACCGCCATGTTATCCTGCTGGATGTCATATGACGCCCAGCCAGGATAACAGAACCATCGCCCGGCCGTCAATCTGCTATAGGCCGGGCGGGAAGTGGTGAAGGGGGCATGGCGGGGGTATGTCCTATGCCTACATAATTGTTTTACCCATACCTTCAGTGGTCAACCACATCTCTGGGACAGATGGTACCTTGATGAGCTAATATGATAGCAGTTAATCCATATATTCCCAATACTCTTGTTAGTGTGCTTAGAGCTAACCTATTTACAATTCTGCTACTCAACACATGGTCATTGATCGGGTATTCATTGCAGGTGCCGACTCTCCCATCCCCTGGAGGATGTCACTTGTGTGGCTCCTTGTAAAGCCCCCCCCGGGCTGGGCCCATCTGTCGTGGGGAGGCGGGTGCGACTGCGAGGCCCTCCTGATCATCCAGCGACTTCTAACACATCTGGCCATGGGGCCATCTATTCCATTTTAGCGAGCCTACCTTCCCCCTGATGATGACCGATACAGAGGTCGAAACGCGTCAGAAATTCTACACTTTTCAACATTTTGATATGTAACAATGTGCACAACCTTGTGTAATCTTGAATACCGACTACTGTGGAATATGTACTGTACTAATTGGCCAGTTTTTAAATGTTGTAATTTATTTTACCATGACACCTGCATATTTCTTAATAAATGTAATCTTTTTTGCTATCAATTCGCCAACTTTCTAATTTTACCACACTGCTGTCCAAAGCCCCACTGGGGAAACATTTTTTCTTTTTCATATTGACCGGGGTTCGCAGCGCTCACATCTCCCCTTTGTGTCCTTTTCTATAGCATACCTACATACTTTTGCTAGTAGGTGTCCCTCGTTCCATTTCAGGAAGTTGGGAGGTATGCTAAAGGTAAAACCTTTTTTTTTTTCATTTTTAATAGAGTAACCCCTGTCAGGTTTTTTGCCAATTGTGTCCCAATGGGGAGATTTCCCTTCACATCCTGTTCCTGTTCCATAGCCATAACAGTAGATGAGAAGAATTCCCTCCGAAGTGTTCTAACTAGAAGATTTCCTCTCTATTACTGTCTTGGTGACAGTCCTAAAAGTAAGATTTATTTTTTCAGTTTGATAACAGTAAACAGAACAAATAGGGAGGGTGAATCTCTCTTATGGGGGCACAGACCGCAATAAAAACTGACAGGTGTCTTAATCCCTCTCAACTCTATCTATAATTTAAAAAAAAATAAGGTTTTGCATTTATTTATAATTTAGGCTTGCACAGAGGTATAAATCTTGCTGGAAAATTCCCAAAGCTGGTGGCCTGGTTTGTGTTATAGAAGGAAGACTTAAGCCTCGTACACACGGCCGAGAATCCCGTCAGGAAAAAACTTGTCCAAGAATCTTGTCCCGGCTGAGTGTACACACGTACCTTTGAAAAGAACCGCCGTTCTTTTGAATGGCACAAACGCGGTGACGTCATCGACTACGACGAGCGTGCGCTCGTCACATTCGATTCCGTCCCTGCCATCTTGCTACACCCTGCCTATGCCTAGGAAGCTACCGCGCATGCGTCAAAGCCATTTCGAGCATGCGCGGGTTTCCACGGCGACAGGTAAGTGTACACACACTCGGGTTTCTCGTCGAGAAACAGGCCGACGAGAATCCCGACGAGATAATAGAGAGCAGGTTCTCTATTTTTCTCGTCGAGATTCTTGCCTGTTTTCTTGACGAGAAACCTGAAAGCCGTCTACACACGACCGATTTACTCGGCAAGAAAGCTCTGCCAGCAAGTTTCTTGCTGGTTCTTGCCGAGAAAATCGGTCGTGTGTACGAGGCTTAAGAGTTCCTGGCTATCCCTTTACAAGGTTATTTATTGAATAAGAAGTTGGGCCTAATGCCAGGGACTCCTCTGTGGAAGGCTTACTGAGAACACAAAGTAGTAAGAGTAGGTAAATTCTGTTAAGACAATGTCACGGACAGGTGCGATGAACGGAGGCCAAAGATGGGCTGTAGCCAAGCATGGGGTTGCATTTTTTTAGGTCTGTCGAGATAGATACCAGTATCCTACACCAATTGTATCTGTCTGTAAAAGAACAGGACTCTTGGGGAAGACGATGATGTTACTGATGTCAGGGGTTGTATGATTTACAGCTTTGAATTGTTGACTCACAAAGGTTGAAGGGGACAAAGGACTGCCAGCCTGTGGCGCTCTTTATCTGTAAATACAATGGGCAGTTCTGCGTTTTATTCTAGTAATTTATGGCCAGGACTACAATAAAATCTAACAAAGGAGAAAACAGCAATGACAAGGAGAAAATAATCAATCCTTTATTAGCTTTGATATAAACATTAAAGCATATCTAAACCCAAACACAAAAAATTTAATATATTGCAGCGTTACCAATCCTATGGTGGCATTTGCTTTCTTTTTTAAGTTCAATACATTTTCTACAAGTATAGAAAAATGCCTGTTGATCCTTTCAGAAAACATGTCCCTATAACTTGTATAATTACAATCTCAAACAATTCTGTCTGCCTTCCCAGCTTTCTTTTGTGAATTGTGACAACTCCCCCTAAGTAATGGGAAAGAGGGGGAGATGTTGTAGTCCAAATCAGAAAAAAAACATTGGGTGATGACAATGCAACAGATGCAGTACAGAGAGTAGGCAGTGTCATCATAGGACAGGAATTGTGTTTTTGACAAAATCCCTAGTTGGAAAAAAAAAGGGGGGGGGAGTCTAAAAAGGCGTAAATAATGTAGCCACTAAGGTCGTATACGCTGCAATATATATACTTTTTTTTTTTTTTTAAGAACATTTTGTAGGTGCACATAGTAATGATATGTTGTACTATGAGCAATGCATAAGGAGTGTAAAGTCTAAAACCTATAGATGGCATCTAATTTTCCTGAGTTTTAATAAAGTGACATTTAGAAACAACCTGGAGTACTGGATTTTCACATTATAGTAAATATATGTGTTTTATTGTTTTTTTGTGAAAGCTGAGTTATGTGTTGCTGTTAAAGAATTATATCATCACACCCCATGGTACACCTCCCTCAGTACTTTATCATATTTCCACTTATGTAAGTATGAATAGAGATTGTACCCTTGCACATCATTTCTTTCTCCTGAGGACTTTTTGTCATGCATGAACTGCCATTGTGTACCAATACTAAGGAAAAGAGTGTGTCACTGTTCAATATCTCTGAATAGAGGCTCAAGGATTATCTTTCATTATATATGTTTTATTGCATAGTCAGGTGATATCATAGTGTGATCATACACAGAATAATTGTTTCACCCATTCATCATTCATTCACCACGTTTTGATACGTTGTTGCGCAGCTTTAGTTTCTTTATAATGAATAGAAACACTGAAATCTATTTTGCTATACTTCAATACATAAAAAAATTTACATAACACATTCGTTTTAACACTGCTAATTTTGTTTCGTATTGTACATTATGTATAATATTGGTGATGTTGACAACAAAACAGTTTGTGATTCAACCACCGGAGGGCAGTCTAAGTACATGAAAAGTAGATTGCATACTGATAGTTCAAAAAGTTTTTCATTTAAATGTCCATTTAGCATTATTTGCTTATATGTTTTATATGGTTGGGCCTATTTAGTAAATGTTAAAAAACAAAAACAAAAAAAAAGCACCATATGGTAGCTTGGTCTAATTATTAAGGTGATCTGTGCAGGTTCTTTCATTTTGGCATATTTCAAGAATAAAATTGAAATAAGCAAAGGGAATTTTGCAGATAGATGTGCCAAGTCATAAAACTTTTCCATACATTTTTCTGTCACAAGTTTTGGCAGTCATCAACCTAAGTCTGTTAAAATGTACTACTTTTCTTTGACAAAAATTGTATTGTTTTAGGAAACTGGAACAGTGAAATGCCATACATAGCCTTCCACATACAATTAATATATTCTAATTAGATTAAGGGTGGTCATAGACGTGCGCAAGGGGTGTGCCAGGTGTGCCTAGGCACACCCTAATTACTCTGTGTGGTGCCGAATCCTCCTACTGCCCGGGCTTCCCCCATGTTGCGCCCACACCGTAATGCTGCCGGCTTCCCTCCTTCCCCCTGGCTGCTGCAGGAGATGTTTCAGGATTGAGAGTGGGGGAAGGGGATAATCAATATGTCATTTACCAGCCCCTTCCTTTTCTAAATGAACACAGTGAACACACTCACTCACGGTGTTCAATCATAACTAAAGCATAGCAGACTGTTTACTATGTTTCAGTTTGTGAATGAACAGGAAGCCGCTCAGCACAGAGCAATTCCCATTCATTAACTGTCCAGTGCAGCTGAGGCTGCAGAGAAAGTTATATGTGTTTGAGCTTTGGGGTGCACACCCAAATGCAATAAGCTGAGCACACCTATGAGGGTGGTATTAGGATTGTGAAAGACCTGAGACACTCTAGTCTAGGGCACATTAAAGAGAGAAAAAAGCTGCCCTAGGGACATGGTTGCATGCAGTGCATATGCTGCAGTTAAAGGGACACGATTAAATAGTGCCTAGGTGTATGCCCTGCACACACTGTTTCAGTTCATGTATACACAAAATATGCCCTAAATACCGTTCCCTAATGCCCTGTACACACAAACGTTTTTTCCAATGAAAAAAGTACGATGGACTTTTTTCATCTGAAAAAACTGATCGTGTATGGGCCCCATCGGACTTTTTTCCATCGGGGTAAAAAAATAGAACATGTTTTAAATTTTTGCGATAGAAAAAAAAACGATAGAAAATTCCGATCGTCTGTGGGGAACTCCATCGGAGAAAAAACCCACGCATGCTCAGAATCAAGTCGACGCATGCTCAGAAGCATTGAACTTCAATTTTCTCGGGTCGTCAGAGTGTTTTACGTCACCACGTTTTGGACGGACGGAATTTTGTCTGATGGTGTGTAGGCAAGACTGATGAAAGTCAGCTTCATCGGAATTCGGTCGAAAAATTCCATCGGATTTTATTCCATCGGAAATCTGATCGTGTGTACAGGGCATAAGGCCTATAGCATTAATGAGCATTTCGGATGTGTTATACAGGCATTCATGTTGCATTGGGCAACACTTCTTCTTAAACGTCCTGTGTGTTTTTTTTTTTGTTTGTTTTTTACACGGCTAAAATGGGAAATTACCACTTTTGGCACTTTGTCACCGCACCATACACGCACTCTAAATGCCATAGGCGCGTTTACAGTGCGGTTGTGGTGAGATTCAATAGAAGTGAATGGAGACAGTTGCAAAGCGTCAACGCCTGCCAAACTCTGTAGGGAGCATTATTTTTGCAGCGAAGCACCTTTATCCGCTTCCTTTTGTAACAATTTTGAGTGGCATTGATAGGTGTTCGGGAAGCATTAAATATGTGACCCAACCGCCTATTTTTAATACCTGTGTGAAAGAGCCCTAAATAAGAGTCTCACGTCACGGGAATGCCTATTAAATGCAGTAGTCAGGAATACATCTTGGGCATGCATTTTGCAGATTGGTAGTACGGTGTCAACTGGCATAGGTGGTTACGGGCACAGTACCTCTTTACAATCATGGCAGTGGTATAGTGGCATCTTACATCATGTTCAGTGATTTAATACCCACTTACTTTGGTGGCCAGTGGTGAAGTACTCCCTAAATTGGTGGTCAGCGTTATGTCCCCTTACCTTAGTGGTCAGTCTTTAGTCCCCCTTTTTTAACTGACATTTATTGGTATTATGCTTCCTTATGTCAGTGATGTAATGACCCCTTAAATTGATGGTCAGCGCTTTAGTGCTCTTATGTTTCCAGTCAGTGAAGTGCTTCTTTGTGTTGGTAATCAGTGATGTAGTACCAAGTTAAATTGCAATTCAGTGGTATAATGTTTTGTAATGTTAGTGTCCAGTGTAGTGCCAGCTTACAGACTCCTCCCCCCGCACAGGCTGACTCCCCCAAGAAAGACCCTTCAGCACAAATGACCCCTCCATTACAGACCAACCCCCAATACAGGCCACTTAGCACAGACCGACTCCTCCCCTTAACAAAGAGGCCTCAGTACAGACCAATCCCCCTCACAGACCTCTCATAACAGACAGACCCCAGAACAGACTCCTAAATACAGATGGACCCCCCCCCCCCACTAGCACAGACCCCTAAGTACAGATGCACCCCCCATCACAGATCTCTCAGTACAGTCAGGCCAACACAAGCACAAACCCCTCAGTACAGACTACCCCAGCACAGACTCTACTCCTAAATACACCTCCCAGCCCATCTTTTCAATACAGACACCCTTCCCCCAAGTACAGTCCCCTCAACACAGAACCCCCCCCCCCCCTTATTACAGACCTCCCAGTACAAACAAGTACAGATCCATCAGTAGTAGAAACTCTCCCCCAGTATATAGAAAGAGACAAAATGCAAATAACAGCTATGAGTCTGGAGGATTGGAATGGGCATGTGGGCAGAGCTTAAGACGCCATAAGGAGGGCCTCTGGAAACTTCACTCGCTAATGCCCAACAGTGCAGACGGAGGCTGTGGTCATGAGAAATCTGCATTAAGGTGACACTGCAACTTTGAAGTAAGCACATTTCATGGCACAATTAACTCTTCATGTCTCATTACCTTCACAGTGACATTACACTAGACCAACTGTACACAGCCTTCCTGTCAGTGTAAAGCACATTTGAGCGGATGCTGCAAAGCCTGTATCCCACTTTCCAGTCTGGCTTTAAAGTCACCTCTGTCAGAAACCATGGATCAGACCGAGACAGAAGTACAGTTAAATCACACTTGTTTAATAATAAAAGTAAATAGAATAAACTTAGTCAAAACATAGCCAAAGTTCGGTAACCGGGAAGGATAGTCAGACAAGCCAGAAAGTTAGCAAGCCGGGGATCAGCATAGTGGAACAGCAAGCATGATCTGGAGCCAGAAGGAATGTCAGCCAAACAAGTCTTTAACAGGAACGCAGGAGATAGTCTCTGTGATGTTGACCAAGGTGAAGGCAGAGATCATCTGAGCTGGACGGCTTAAGTAGGCAGGACTGACGAGCACAAAATCATCAACAGGTGAGTCACTGTGGAGAGATAGGAGCTGGCAATTAGCCAACAGCTAAGTGGCCAGCTCAGAGAAGGAAGGACTGAGCCCAGCCCTGACAACACCATTCCCAGTGACAAGCTACATGAATTAAGCCAACTTCCCCATAACATGCAGCTAGATACATAGGGGCTCCGTGATGCAGATCTGGTCCTGGATACACGGAGCACCGGCCACTAGGGAGGTAGCTGCATTCAGTTAGCCCCTCTCTACCAGAGCACATTATCATCCTTGTTAGTTACGCTGTACACATAATGGATGGCAGCTTAAGCATCAAATACTCTACTGGTTACTCGTGGCAACGGCAATCAGATCTTCTACTTGTAGACCTTTGGTAGTACACATCCTTTGATGTAAGCCCTGTTCTTTTTATACACTTGCCTTACATTCACCCCTTTGCAGGAACTTCAGACCAAGCATTTAGGGGCCTAATAGCTTTTACTAATGTCTCTTGTAAGTACAGAGTTAACAGATCACAGTCTTTCACAGTACATTGCTGGCACAGTTCCAGTTCATTCTATTTCTGGGTGCCCATGTCATAAGCAAGAGGGAATCCTTATCTAAGGTCCTTGTTCTGTTTTCGGCACCCCAAGAGGGTGGCCACGTGTTCCTAGATGTGCTACATCTTGCAGCACAGCCTCCTGCAAGTTTCCATGAAGAAGGCTCCACATCCAAAAGTTACCTCCCCATGTATTTATGAGCCAACACAAGGAGCAGGACTATGATCACCCAGGAGTTAGCAACCTTACCCTTCCCTAACCACCCTGGGCAGCCTGTTCACAGACCTCACTAATACATACACAGTGCAGTACAATAACAAGACATAGTGCATACCCAAAAAGTAGGCAGCTGTCTACAGACTGACAAATAATGTTAAAGTTAACAGTGGATGACAAAAGTATTTTATGAGACGAAGGCTGGCCATACATTATACAATTGCATTGTTCAATTTCCTTTAGATTTACCTTCAACTATGTAGTGCAATGGCCTGCCTAATTGCACACATATTGAAAGTGTTTAGGTTTGACCTCATATTATATGATTTTGGTAAATCTAAAGGAAAATTGAACAAGTAAATTGTATAATGTAAGGCCAGCTTAAGGTATGCCTGGTGTTTGCCAAAGCCCATAATAGTACAAAATAAACCATCATTGGTGGATTTCATGGGTACAGTGACAGCATGGAACAGCACAGATAGTAACAGAGAACAACCAAAAAAAACAATAACAGAGAGTACATGGTGATCAAAGCAAGACAATTTTTGAGTGAAGCCTAGTACACACGTCCAAGAATCTCGCCGCAAAAAAAAAATTGTTTTTCTCGACGGGTTTCTTGTCAAGCTTGAGGAGATTCTTGTCAAGCTTTCCTTGCATACACACTGTCAATCCAAAATCTCGTCGGTCTAAAGCGCGGTGACGTACAACACGTACAACGGCAGTATAAAGGGGAAGTTCCATTCTCATGGCACCACCCCTTGCGCTGCTTTTGCTAATCTCGTGTTACTGCGTGTTAGTAAAAGTTTAGCGAGAGACGATTCGCGCTTTTCAGTCTTCGTGCTTTCAGTTCCTTACAGTGTGACGAATGTGCTATCTCCATTACGAACGCTAGTTTTACAAGAATGTGCGCTCCCGTCTCATACTTGATTCTGACCACGCGTGGTTTTTGAAGACTCGGAAAAGCATACACAAGAACGGTTTTCTCGTCCAAAAACAGTCTGACGAGAATCGCGATGAGAAAACAGACTCCTGACGAGAAAAAAGAAAGCAGGTTTTCTTTTTTTCTAGTCGAGATTCACAATAGTTTTCTTGACGAGAAACCATACACACGAACGGTTTTCTCGGCAAGAAAGCTCTCCCAACAGTTTTCTTGTTGTTTCTTGCAGAGAAAACCGGTCGTGCGTACAAGGCCTGAGAGTATACAGAGGCAGTTGCACAGACTAGGCAACATTGACTGTGCTAAGGAATAGCAAAAGGTTAACAAGACAGCAAAGGACTGACACAAGACTGCTGAATAGTAAGGAAAAAAAAGACAAGGTGAAATGAAAAAAAAAAAAAAAGAAAAAAAAAAGAAGAAAGGAAGTTGAACCACAAGGAGAAGACAGCAGCAAAGATAACTAAAGCTTAGTGCTATGCACCTCCGAACAAAGAATCGGGCATACAAGTTCCTGGCAATTAGCAAGGATAGCTACATGTTCCAGCTGAGGCTTGTGGGAAACAACAGATACGTATAAATATACGTACGGTATTTAAAGGCAAAATCCATCCTTTGGACCATGTTTCATCCATATTTAAACAGTTTGTATTTAAACCTAAATGATTGCCCTATAATGGGTTTTTTTAAGTCTGGGGATAACTGGTATGTGTGGGGATGCCTAATATTTGGTATGTACTGTAATAGGCTTTTGCATATATGCAAGCACCATTTTTAATTTTAGTTTATATATGTTCATAGTGAAGGGAATAGTTATGAAACCCTCTCATGTTTTTTTTTTTTTTGCCATCTGTCTCCAACTTGGGGATTTCCCTTAATTTCCCATCCTGTAGATTAGGGATGAGCTTCGTGTTCGAGTCGAACATACGTTCGACTCGAACATCGGCTGTTCGATCGTTCGACGAAGATCGAACGATTTGGGCCGTTCGCGCCAAATTCGAGTGACGCGAACGGCCCACAATGCACTACGCCATCGCAGTGTCATCCAGGCGCTGTGATTGGCCAAGCATGCACTGTGACCCCGCATGCTTGGCCAATCACAGCGCCGGCAGCGAGGAGAGCAATGATTGGCCACAGGCAGGATGCCTGTGGCCAATTATTGCTGAGGGGGTTTAGTACACGCCCCACACTATAAAAGGCCGCCAGCACGGCGGCCTAGTGTAGTGTGTTCCGGAGCAGGGATAGAGCAGCATAGGCAGGGACAGTGACTTTTATTTCTTTCTTGCTTAACCTGGATTCCTTTAGTTTAGGGAAAGAGAAGGATAGGTAGGGAGAGTGTCAGTGTGTTTTGTGCTTGTGCTATATTGTGCTTAAAAAAAACATTTTTTCTAGGGACAGAAAACTGTAGGTAGGGAGAGTGTGTCAGTTTCTTTCACTGTCAAAGTCCTTGTTTCCAGGGACCTGGAAGGACAGTGAGTGAATTCTCCTTGTGCTATATTGTGCTTAAAAAAAACATTTTTTCTAGGGACAGAAAACTGTAGGTAGGGAGAGTGTGTCAGTTTCTTTCACTGTCAAAGTCCTTGTTTCCAGGGACCTGGAAGGACAGTGAGGTAATTCTCCTTGTGCTAAATTGTGCTTAAAAAAAACATTTTTTCTAGGGACAGAAAACTGTAGGTAGGGAGAGTGTGTCAGTTTCTTTCACTGTCAAAGTCCTTGTTTCCAGGGACCTGGAAGGACAGTGAGGTAATTCTCCTTGTGCTAAATTGTGCTTAAAAAAAAACATTTTTTCTAGGGACAGAAAACTGTAGGTAGGGAGAGTGTGTCAGTTTCTTTCACTGTCAAAGTCCTTGTTTCCAGGGACCTGGAAGGACAGTGAGGTAATTCTCCTTGTGCTAAATTGTGCTTAAAAAAAAACATTTTTTCTAGGGACAGAAAACTGTAGGTAGGGAGAGTGTGTCAGTTTCTTTCACTGTCAAAGTCCTTGTTTCCAGGGACCTGGAAGGACAGTGAGGTAATTCTCCTTGTGCTAAATTGTGCTTAAAAAAAACATTTTTTCTAGGGACAGAAAACTGTAGGTAGGGAGAGTGTGTCAGTTTCTTTCACTGTCAAAGTCCTTGTTTCCAGGGACCTGGAAGGACAGTGAGGTAATTCTCCTTGTGCTAAATTGTGCTTAAAAAAAAACATTTTTTCTAGGGACAGAAAACTGTAGGTAGGGAGAGTGTGTCAGTTTCTTTCACTGTCAAAGTCCTTGTTTCCAGGGACCTGGAAGGACAGTGAGGTAATTCTCCTTGTGCTAAATTGTGCTTAAAAAAAACATTTTTTCTAGGGACAGAAAACTGTAGGTAGGGAGAGTGTGTCAGTTTCTTTCACTGTCAAAGTCCTTGTTTCCAGGGACCTGGAAGGACAGTGAGGTAATTCTCCTTGTGCTAAATTGTGCTTAAAAAAAACATTTTTTCTAGGGACAGAAAACTGTAGGTAGGGAGAGTGTGTCAGTTTCTTTCACTGTCAAAGTCCTTGTTTCCAGGGACCTGGAAGGACAGTGAGGTAATTCTCCTTGTGCTAAATTGTGCTTAAAAAAAACATTTTTTCTAGGGACAGAAAACTGTAGGTAGGGAGAGTGTGTCAGTTTCTTTCACTGCCAAAGTCCTTGTTTCCAGGGACCTGGAAGGACAGTGAGGTAATTCTCCTTGTGCTAAATTGTGCTTAAAAAAAACATTTTTTCTAGGGACAGAAAACTGTAGGTAGGGAGAGTGTGTCAGTTTCTTTCACTGTCAAAGTCCTTGTTTCCAGGGACCTGGAAGGACAGTGAGGTAATTCTCCTTGTGCTAAATTGTGCTTAAAAAAAACATTTTTTCTAGGGACAGAAAACTGTAGGTAGGGAGAGTGTGTCAGTTTCTTTCACTGTCAAAGTCCTTGTTTCCAGGGACCTGGAAGGACAGTGAGTGAATTCTCCTTGTGCTAAATTGTGCTTAAAAAAAACATTTTTTCTAGGGACAGAAAACTGTAGGTAGGGAGAGTGTGTCAGTTTCTTTCACTGTCAAAGTCCTTGTTTCCAGGGACCTGGAAGGACAGTGAGGTAATTCTCCTTGTGCTAAATTGTGCTTAAAAAAAACATTTTTTCTAGGGACAGAAAACTGTAGGTAGGGAGAGTGTGTCAGTTTCTTTCACTGTCAAAGTCCTTGTTTCCAGGGACCTGGAAGGACAGTGAGGTAATTCTCCTTGTGCTAAATTGTGCTTAAAAAAAACATTTTTTCTAGGGGCAGAAAACTGTAGGTAGGGAGAGTGTGTCAGTTTCTTTCACTGTCAAAGTCCTTGTTTCCAGGGACCTGGAAGGACAGTGAGGTAATTCTCCTTGTGCTAAATTGTGCTTAAAAAAAACATTTTTTCTAGGGACAGAAAACTGTAGGTAGGGAGAGTGTGTCAGTTTCTTTCACTGCCAAAGTCCTTGTTTCCAGGGACCTGGAAGGACAGTGAGGTAATTCTCCTTGTGCTAAATTGTGCTTAAAAAAAACATTTTTTCTAGGGACAGAAAACTGTAGGTAGGGAGAGTGTGTCAGTTTCTTTCACTGTCAAAGTCCTTGTTTCCAGGGACCTGGAAGGACAGTGAGGTAATTCTCCTTGTGCTAAATTGTGCTTAAAAAAAACATTTTTTCTAGGGACAGAAAACTGTAGGTAGGGAGAGTGTGTCAGTTTCTTTCACTGTCAAAGTCCTTGTTTCCAGGGACCTGGAAGGACAGTGAGGTAATTCTCCTTGTGCTAAATTGTGCTTAAAAAAAACATTTTTTCTAGGGACAGAAAACTGTAGGTAGGGAGAGTGTGTCAGTTTCTTTCACTGTCAAAGTCCTTGTTTCCAGGGACCTGGAAGGACAGTGAGGTAATTCTCCTTGTGCTAAATTGTGCTTAAAAAAAACATTTTTTCTAGGGACAGAAAACTGTAGGTAGGGAGAGTGTGTCAGTTTCTTTCACTGTCAAAGTCCTTGTTTCCAGGGACCTGGAAGGACAGTGAGTGAATTCTCCTTGTGCTATATTGTGCTTAAAAAAAACATTTTTTCTAGGGACAGAAAACTGTAGGTAGGGAGAGTGTGTCAGTTTCTTTCACTGTCAAAGTCCTTGTTTCCAGGGACCTGGAAGGACAGTGAGGTAATTCTCCTTGTGCTAAATTGTGCTTAAAAAAAACATTTTTTCTAGGGACAGAAAACTGTAGGTAGGGAGAGTGTGTCAGTTTCTTTCACTGTCAAAGTCCTTGTTTCCAGGGACCTGGAAGGACAGTGAGGTAATTCTCCTTGTGCTAAATTGTGCTTAAAAAAAACATTTTTTCTAGGGACAGAAAACTGTAGGTAGGGAGAGTGTGTCAGTTTCTTTCACTGTCAAAGTCCTTGTTTCCAGGGACCTGGAAGGACAGTGAGGTAATTCTCCTTGTGCTAAATTGTGCTTAAAAAAAACATTTTTTCTAGGGACAGAAAACTGTAGGTAGGGAGAGTGTGTCAGTTTCTTTCACTGTCAAAGTCCTTGTTTCCAGGGACCTGGAAGGACAGTGAGGTAATTCTCCTTGTGCTAAATTGTGCTTAAAAAAAACATTTTTTCTAGGGACAGAAAACTGTAGGTAGGGAGAGTGTGTCAGTTTCTTTCACTGTCAAAGTCCTTGTTTCCGGGGACCTGGAAGGACAGTGAGGTAATTCTCCTTGTGCTAAATTGTGCTTAAAAAAAACATTTTTTCTAGGGACAGAAAACTGTAGGTAGGGAGAGTGTGTCAGTTTCTTTCACTGTCAAAGTCCTTGTTTCCAGGGACCTGGAAGGACAGTGAGTGAATTCTCCTTGTGCTAAATTGTGCTTTAAAAAAATTTTTTTTCTAGGGACAGAAAACTGTAGGTAGGGAGAGTGTGTCAGTTTCTTTCACTGTCAAAGTCCTTGTTTCAAGGGACAGAGAAGGACACCTGAAGGTAGCCCTTATTGCTTTTTTCCCATCTCCCTGCAGGCCATCTATTAGAATGTCTGGAAGGCAAACAAGGAGAGGCAGACAGTCAGGAGGCAATAAAAGAGGGCAAGCAGGCTCTGTGTCTGGGGGCAACAGTGCTGGTCGTGGACGCGGTGCATTGTCATCAGCACATGGCCATGGGACACGCTTGTCCTTCTTTTCGGCAGCTGGACATGTTGAGCCACATCATGCCGAAGACTTGGTAGAGTGGATGACCAAGCCCTCCTCCTCCTCCTCATCCTCTCTCACCCAGGCTCAGGGTACTGGAAAAGCAGCTGCCAAAGCGTCCTCTTCCCTGGTATCAATGTCAGACTCATCATCAGTCACTCCTTCCCTAGACCCACCATGTCCTCCTCCTGAGGAGTCCCCCGAACTGTTTCAGCACAGTGTTGGGTACATGCTCCAGGAGGATGCCCAGCGTTTCGAAGGGTCTGATGATGAAACCCAGCTAGAGGAAGGCAGTAGCGTGAGAGCAGACAGAGGGGATGCTCAAGAAGGACACCAATCTGGCAGTCATGTTCCAGCAGCTGCAGCATACTGCCAGATTGCCTCCAGTGATGAGGAGGGAGGTGATGATGAGGTCACTGACTCCACGTGGGTGCCTAATAGGAGAGAGGAGGAGGAGGAGGATGAGGAGGAGGCACATCTCCAACGAGGCAGGATGCCCTTTGGTGGCCAGCGTAAGGGCAGTACACCGACGGAATCACACCGCAGAGCTCCGCCTGTGCAGGGCGCTGCCTCTGCCCGTCATTCAAAAAGTTCTTTGGTGTGGGCCTTTTTTGAGGCTAGTGCATCAGATCGCACAGCTGCTGTTTGCAACATATGTCTCAAGCGTATATCGCGTGGCCAAAACATCAGCCGCTTGGGTACCACATGCCTGACCAGACATATGTTGACCTGCCATGCAGCTCGTTGGCAAGCCTACCTCAAAGACCCACACCAAAGAACAAAGCGGACCTCTCCTTGCACCGCATCAGCTGGGATCTCCAACCCCACTATAACTTCAGTCCTCTCTGAAACATGCACTGAGAGGAATGAAGGTGTAGAATTAGGTGTGTCACAGCCAAGTACTTGCGGCCACTCTGCTAGCAGTACACCGACGTCCGATTCTAGCAGGCAAATTTCCCTGCCCCAGCTGCTGGACCGTCGAAAGAAGTTCACTCCCAGCCATCCACATGCCCAGCGGTTGAATGCTAGCTTGGCTAAATTGCTAGCGCTTCAACTGCTGCCTTTTCATTTGGTAGACTCGGCCCCCTTCCGTGAGTTTGTGCAATGTGCGGTTCCTCAGTGGCAGGTTCCCAAACGCCACTTTTTCTCACGGAAGGCTATTCCGGCTCTCTACCGGCATGTGGAAGGCAATGTCTTGGCCTCGCTGGACAGGGCGGTCAGCGGTAAGGTGCATATTACCACTGACTCATGGTCCAGCAGGCATGGACAGGGACGTTACCTTTCTTTCACGGCCCATTGGGTCACTCTTTTGGCAGCTGGGAAGGATGCAGGACAAGGTGCAGTAGTGTTGGAGGTTGTCCCACCGCCACGCCTCCAAAATGCTACTACTGGTTGTGACACACCTCTCTCCTCCACCCCCTCCTCTTCTTCTTCCTCCATGGCCTCTTCCTGTGGTTTGTCCTATGAACCAGCGGTGCTCCGTAGCCGTTCACGGGGCTACGCAAGTACGCAGGCAAAAAGATGCCATGCCGTGCTTGCGCTGGTGTGTTTGGGGGACAGAAGCCACACTGGGGCAGAGGTCCTGTCTGCTCTGCAGGGCCAGGCCGAGAGGTGGTTGACGCCACGCCAGCTTAAGCCAGGAATGGTGGTTTGCGACAATGGCACCAACCTCCTCTCCGCCCTCCGACAGGGACAACTGACCCATGTGCCCTGTGTGGCTCACGTCCTTAACCTGGTGGTGCAGCGGTTCTTGGGCAGGTACCCGGGCTTACAGGATGTCCTGAGGCAGGCCAGGAAAGTCTGTGTGCATTTCCGCAGATCTTATAATGCCAGTGCTCGCCTGGCTGAGCTGCAAAAGGAGTTGAACCTGCCCAAGAACCGCCTTATATGTGACATGCCCACCAGGTGGAACTCAACGTTGGCCATGCTGCAGCGGCTGCACACGCAGCAGAGGGCCATCAATGAGTACCTGTGCGACTACGGCACCAGGACAGGGTCAGGGGAGCTTGGTTTTTTTTCTCCACGCCAGTGGGGCATGATCAGGGATGCATGCACTGTCCTGGCACCATTTGAGGAGGCCACGAGGATGGTGAGCAGTGACAGTGCATGCATCAGTGACACTGTACCTCTTGTCCACCTGTTGGAGCACACGCTGCGTGGAATAATGGACAGGGCACTTGAGGCAGAACAGAGGCAGGAAGAGGAGTACTTCCTTGCCTCTCAAGGCCCCCTTTACCCAGACAGTGTTCCTTCTGTCCCACCCATCGCACAGGAAGAGGAGGAGGAGGAGGAGGAGGAGGAGGAGGATTGTGTCAGCATGGAGGTGGAGGCTGGCACTCAGCATCATCAGCAGCAGTCTTTTAGGGATGATTTACAGTCCCAAGAAACCAGTGGACTTGTACGTGGCTGGGAGGAGGTGGCTGCGGATCATGTCGTCCTTAGTGACCCAGAGGACTCCGGAGCGAATGCCTCAGCAAACCTACGCTGCATGGCCTCCCTGATCCTGCAAAGTCTGCGGAAGGATCCTCGTATTCTTCGGATCAAGGAGAGGGACCATTACTGGCTGGCCACTCTCCTTGATCCACGGTACAAGGGTAAGGTTGCGGACCTTATGTTACCGTCGCAGAGGGAGCAGAGGATGAGACAACTCCGGGAGGCCTTGCAGAAAGGTCTGTGCAACGCGTTCCCAGAGACTGGGAGGTTACAAACTCCTGGTCCTGGACAACGAGTTGCTGAGGATTCGGCCAGTCAAAGAAGGAGCGGTGGGGAAGGTGGCCGTCTGACCGATGCGTTCAGACAATTCTTTAGTCCGCAGCCCCAAAGTATGATCGGTTCCAGCAACCATCGCCAGCGTCTGATAAACATGGTGCAGGAATATCTAGGGGCAAGGTCAGACTTGGACACCTTCCCCACCGAAAATCCTCTGGCTTACTGGGTCTTGAGGATGGATCACTGGCCAGAGCTTGCACAGTATGCAATTGAGCTACTGGCCTGTCCTGCATCCAGCGTTCTTTCGGAACGCACATTCAGTGCTGCTGGAGGATTTGTCACGGATCACAGGGTGCGCCTGTCCACCGACTCGGTTGATCGACTGACTTTCATCAAGATGAACCAGTCTTGGATCACCACCAGCTACCACACACCTGATGCTGATATAACAGACTAATTGATTTTAACATGTCACATCCCTTCAAGACTGATGCTGATGCTGAGTGCCTGTGCTGTTATGTTGACTGGCTATCCTCCTCCTCCGAGTCCTCAATGATACGATTGATGATGATAGCTTGGAAGATCATTTTTGTTTATGGGTGCCGCCACCAGTGGCTAAGGCCCAATTTTTCAGCCCCTGTTTTACAGGGGCGTGTAATTACAATTTTTTTAGCAATAATTTGCCATAGGGCTCATTGCTGTGCTCCAAGTACAGTATCTGTGAGGGGTTGGAGTGTTGTGGCACCAGTGCCTAAGGCCCAATTTTTCAGCCCCTGTTTAACAGGGGCGTGTCATTACAATTTTTGAAGCAATACTTTGCAACAGGGCTCATTGCTGTGCTCCAAGTACAGTATCTGTGAGGGGTTGTAGTGTTGTGCCACCAGTGCCTAAGGCCCAATTTTTCAGCCCCTGTTCAACAGGGGCATGCAATTACAATTCTTGATCTAATAATTCACAGCAGGGTCCATTGCTGCACCCACCAAGAGTAACTCTGAGGGCTTACAGTCTTGTGGCAACGCCACCACCACCACCACCACGAAAGGCCCAATTTTTCAGCCCCTGTTCAAAAGGGGCATGTAATTACAATTCTTGATCTAATAATTCACAGCAGGGCCCATTGCTGCACCCACCAAGAGTAACTGTCAGGGCTTACAGTGTTGTGGCACCAGCACCACCATCAAAGCCCCAATTTTTACTACCACTGTTCAACAATTATATGTAATTAAAATTCCTGATATAATAGTTGACAGCAGGGCGTTCCAGCACCAACCAAGAGTAACTGAGTGCTTACAGTGTTGTGCCAACACCAACAACTAAGGGGCCTATTTCTGCAGAGTATATACGGCAGGTACCTACTTTCAAACATCCAACTTACAAACGACTCCTACTTGCAAACGAAAGAAGACAACAGGAAGTGAGAGGAAATCTACCCCTAGAAAGGAAAATTCTCTCCTGTAAGAATAAATATGGGAGAAAGGGGTCTCATCTGTACTGATGCTTTATCAGCAATCCTTGTTTCAAGAAAAACACCACATTTCAAAAACAGTTGTCATTGGGACGGAAAGTGAGGTGAAATGTTCTGAACAGGGGCACAGACAGCAAAACAAATGTTACAGGGGTGATAACCCTTACCTATGTTTCCCAAAAAGTTTAAAAATAGATTTTTGGGCTGGAGCTACACTTCAACAATGTACCTGTTCAAAATTACAAACAGATTCTACTTAAGAACAAACCTACAGTCCCTGTCTTGTATGCACCGCCTGTATACGGCTGTTCAGAGTATATAGGGCCTTTTTTATTTTATGTGCGGGGTTCCCCTAATATCCATACAAGACCCAAAGGGGCTGGTAATGGGCTGGGGTAGGGGGGGGTCATGGGGTAGCTATGCCATTTTTCTTAAAGAATTTCATCCATATTACCGGGACCAGACATTACATTAAAGCCGCAAGCAGTTTTAAATGGCTTTTTTTTCCTTTAGAAGTGTCATTTTGTGCAGGGACAGTTCTAAACACGGGAAACACGTGGCACTTCACAGGCATACTTTAGACACCCCCCAGGTACGATATTTAAAGGAATATTTGACTTTTTTTTTTTCACTTTATGCATCATTAAAATGACTGCTCCCGAAAAACGACCGTTTTTAAAACTTCTTTTTGCATTGATACATGTCCCCTGGTGCACAACCCGGGTTCCCAAACCCTATTTATGACAATAACATGCATAATAGTTGTTATAATTAGCACTTTAGAATTCGAACGTTCGCATCCATTGTATTTAATAGGGTTCTAATGTTCGTTCGAACTTTCGGTCCGTTCGCGGGTTCTGGTGCGAACCGAACCCGGGGGTGTTCGGCTCATCACTACTGTAGATACACGGAGAAATTAAAGGAAATCTCTCCAAAGTGAGAGTATTGCTGTCACCAGAACAAATGTCCCAAATAGAAGATTTGCACAGCATTTCTTTTCTGGGGGAAACCTTGAAATGAGTTTTTGCTTTACATACATTGTAACTGTGATCATCCCTTACAACTGAGATGGCATGACCAAATGTGCAAGTATATGTCTATGTGACCAGTTGTTTGGAAGGTCTGAATCAGTGTATTCTGCAGTAAATTGTTTGTTGGAATCCTCAGCATGAACAGAAAAATTATCCACTTTTCTCTCTCTCTGCTTTTTTTAAAATATACATTATAATCATAGGCGTGCGCAAGGGTTGTGCCAGGTGTGCCTGGGCACACCCTAATCCTGGGGTTGGCAACCTGTCAATGGTGGTCAGGTGACAGGTAAACCGCAATCAGAACCTGGACAGGAGAGGTTGCGCGGGTGGAATATAGTGATACCGATCTGTCTTTTCCTCCTGCAGCAGCTGAAAGTAGGCTTCTCCTCCTCTTCCTTTTGTCAACATTCAGCTGCCACAGGAGGAAAATATGGGGGATCAGTACTAATATATGACACCCCTCCTTTCCCTGTTCCTCTTCCTTCTGTTGCCTGGGTCCTCCATGTGCTCCCTTGCTCCCCCTTCCTCCCATTGTTTCAGGATGGAAGAGGCCCTAAAATATGTCAAGCGCATATGTGTTGGAGCGTTGGGGTGCACACCCTAATGCAATAGGCTGCGCACACCTATGATTATAATACACTACCAAAATCTATTTTTATAAAATTAACGATAGGCCTGATTTAAATTGTATGTTTGTGATTTTTATGTTGGTTACAAAGAAACTCAGTTCTTTATAATAGTATGACATAATATGACATTCAAATAAACTCCGGAGTATAATAAAGTTTGTAGTTGCGTAACAATAACCATAGCAGCTGCTTTGGGGCCAGGGAGGAGGCCCCCTTAGGGAGGCTGTTGAGGCAAATTAAACATATAAAATCTGTGTGCACATGTAGAGAATGCAAATTCAGTACTAGAAGTTGCTTCTGACACTGACCTTGTATCCCCATGCAACCTATTAATTGAAGAAGAGGGTACTGACATCAAACTTACTGGAAGAATCGTCAGAATCATGTCCTATTTCCAGTCGCAGATCCCCCTTGCAGGCTGTGCTGTAAGGAGAATTTGTTTGGCAATCTTAAGTATTGTAGCTTTATTACCCCTAATGCCCTGTACACACGATCGGTTTTTCTGATGAAAAAAGTCTGATGGGCTTTTTTCAATCGGAAAAAACTATCGTGTGTGGGCCCCATCTGACTTTTTTCTATCAGTCTAAAAAAACCGAACATGATTTAAATTTTTCCGATGGAAAAAAAAACGATAGGAAATTTTGATCGTCTGTGTGGAACTCCATCGGAAAAAAAAATCCACGCATGCTCAGTCTAAATTACAAGACGGGAGCGCTCGTTCTGGTAAAACTAGCGTTCGTAATGGAGATAGCACATTCGTCATGCTGTAACGGACTGAAAAGCGCGAATCGGCTAACACCAAACTTTTAGTAACACGCGGTAACACAAAATCAGCAAAAGCAGCCCAAAGGGTGGCGCCATTAGATTCCCATTTATAGTGCCGTCGTACGTGTTGTACGTCACAGCGTTTTGGACGGTCAGAATTTTGTCTGATGGTGTGTAGGCAAGACTGATGAAAGTCAGCTTCATCGGAATTCCAACAGAAAACTGCATCAGATTTTATTCCATCGGAAATCCGATCGTGTGTACAGGGCATTGGAGCTTCTGGTCATCCTGGCCAGCACTGAAATTAATACTTATGCCCATGCAGTTGTTCTCAAGTGGTACACCCTGTTCCAAATTATTATGCCAATGATATTTTTCTCATTTACCTAAATAATTGATGTAAACAACAGTCAGCATAATTCTCATGTTATCAACTATTAAGAGTACAATTCAAATTTTATTGAACAAACCTCCTAATGATAACAGTTTTTTTTTTTTCAAAATAAAAAAAGGTACAATGCACTGTTCCAAATTATTACGCACAGTAAGTTTCAAAACACTTTATAGGTTGTAAAGAACTGAAAATTGTCATGTGTTGTGTTTGCAGCATATTTACTGAGATCAAAAGCTATTTCAATCACACTTTGAACAACATTTTAACTTTTTAAACATTTTAACAGGTCACGTTACATTTTAACATAGGACCCCTTATTTGATAGCAGCTTCACAAGTCTTGCATCCATTGAACTTGTGAGTTTTTTGACAGTTTCTGCTTGAATTTGCTTGCAAGATGTCAGAATACTGCCTCCCACCCTCATAGATCTTCTGCTTGAGGATGCTCCAAAGGTTCTCAATAGGATTGAGGTCAGGGGAGGATGGAGGCCACACCATAACTTTCTCTCCTTTTATCCCCATAGCAGCCATTGATGCAGAGGTATTCTTTGCAGCATGAGATTGTGCATTGTCATGCATGAAGATGATTTTATTACAGAAAGCATAGTTCTTCCTTCTGTACCAGGGAAGGAAGTGGTCAGTCAGGAACTCCACATACTTTGCAGAGGTCATCTTTACACCTTCGGGGACCCTAAAGGGGCCGACCAGCTCTCTTCCCAAAACATGACTCCACCACCGCCTTGCTGACGTCGCAGCCTTGTTGGAACAGGGTGGCCGCCCACCAACCATCCACTACTCCATCCATCTTGACCAGACAGGGTTGCACGGCACTCATCAGTGAACAGGACTGTTTGAAGATTAGTCTTCATGTATTTTTCTGCCCAATGCAGCCGTTTCTGCTTGTGAGCATTGGTTAGTGGTGGCCGAATGGAAGGTTTATGCACAGTTGCAAGACTCTGGAGGACTCTACACCTTGATGTCCGTGGGACTCCAGAGGCACCAGCAGCTTCAAATATCTGTTTGCTGCTATGTAATGGTGTTTTAGCAGTTGGTCTCTTGATCCGATGCATGGATCTGGCAGAATTCTTCCTCAATGTGCCTTTATCTGCACGAAACCCGTCTGTGCTCTGAATCAGCCACAAGTCTCTTAATAGTGCGATGATCACGCTTACGTTTTCGTGAAATATCGAATGTTTTTATACCTCTTCCAAGGCATTGAACTATTTCACTCTTTTCGGCAGCAGAAATATCCTTTTTCTTCCCCATTTTGCTTGATAATGGTACTCTGCTTAATAATGTGGAACACCCTCCTTTAGTAGATTTTCCTTTAATTGGGCTCACCTGGCAATCTAATTATCACAGGTGTCCGACATTGTTTTCAGTGATCAAAAGAGCCCTGAGACACAATGCCATCCATGAGTTAAACTGAAAAACAAAATATTTAATCTTTGTGACACTGAAATAGAATTTGCATAATAATTTGGAACAGGGTGTAAAAGTTAAGAGTTCCCATAAGAAAACAAAAGTATTAAGATAGATGAGATATGTACTGTAGTTCTACAAAAAAAAGTTTAAAGAAGTTTGTGTTAGGGTTAAAGAATAATTGTATGCAGGAGTACTAACAATGATGTCATAATATAAAACACTGTGAAGGTTATTATTGCTACCAACAACTTTGTTTTCTTTTCTTTTTATTAATTACTACTCTATCTCTTTCAGCACTTGCTTGCTGTGCTGATGTATAGGATTTATAATTACAATGAGGTCCTGAGAGCTGGTAACCAGGTAGAACATGGCCCCTGCTAGCAGGTTCATCTGTCACTTATACTACAGGACATTTATACTTTAATTACAGTGATCAGAGGCCAAAGATCAAAACTTCAGGGCTCACATCATCCCCTAACTTCAGGCACTGTGTTAAGGTGAAACCCTTCCTTTAACATGCCACACATATCCATTGTAGCTTCAAGGCCTCTGCTCTGAAATCTAACATGAAGCCCAAGCCATGGGACCCAGGCCAGCCAACAGAGGTACAGGGGATGTTAAAGCCATACAATCCACACAAGCACAGTGGACATACTATAGCAGGCCAATTACTTCTAATTCCAACTCTCTTCTCAATTTAGCTCAATACATAGCCCCCTCACATTCTTCTCAGAAAGAAGGGGATGTCCAGGTCAGATTGCTTTGTAATAAAAAAATCTTTTACATGAACCTAAAGGAATGTGCGCAATCCAATCAACAGAGCAGCTTGAAATCTAACTAACCTCTGTAGTTCCCAACCTCTATTAAAGGGACACTAAAGGTACACGTTTTTTCACCTTAATGCATCCTATGCATTAAGGTGAAAAAACATCCGACAACACCGGCCCCCCCAGCCCCCCCGTTTTACTTACCTGAGCCTGTTCACCTGTTGCGCTCGCCCCCGACGTCCTCTTCGCCACTCAGTCTGGTCGTTGATTGGCTAGAGTGGATGGATTGAAAGCAGCGCAGCCATTGGCTCGCGCTGCTGTCAATCACATCCAATGACGCGGCGCGCCGGGGGGCGGGCCGAGTGATACAGCCAGCGGCCATAGCCGCTCACTGTATCACAGGAGCGCGCCCGCAAGAACTCACCACTATGCAAGCTCGCATGAAGATGGTGAATTCTTGTGGGCAGGAGCCGAGACAGCCACCAAGGGACCCCAGAAGACCAGGTTCGGGGCCACTCTGTGCAAAACGAGCTGCACAGTGGAGGTAAGTATAACATGTCTGTTATTTAAAAAAAAAAAATTCTCTTTACAACCCTGTTAAGGTGTCTAATTATCCTTCACATTAAATCCAGTGCCCACAGTCTACATATTAAAATTTTGCTCCACAAGGGAATTAAGACCCTCTCCCCCCGTCTATAGGGGATCCCCAATCCTGAACTACTGACATACTTTTGTCCTTCTTCTGCTGAACAGAAGTCCTCCTACCAGGATCTTCCATCCAATGACCCAACCCCCCAGTATCCTCTCAGGGATCTTAAAATCCAAATGGTAAATAACTAAGGACAGGGAGTGCTCCCCAATAACCAGTGGTCTGTACTGACTATGCTGACAGCTCCTGTTACCTGTCGCTGATATAGACATATTTATGTCAATATCAATGACAGTAGTGTCACAGCTGACACTGCCAGGTGCAACCGAGATAAGTTGTCGGTTGACCCCATCAAATTTTTGTTATGAGGTCCTATAATTTGTAAAAGTTCTCTGCCTCGGATATTCCGTTTCTCTGGGATTGCATGAGATCAAACTAAGAACATTTATTTTAAGAGCCAAAAAATAAATAAAAAAAAAGTTCATGTATAAGTGTTTAGAAAATATAACTGATGAGAAAGGCAGAAAAAACAAATAAAACAGATGTCCGTGTAATTGTTTGCCAAGCGAGAGATTACAGCAAGGAAATGGGAGAGCACTTTAGTGTTTGTGTAATTTGTAGAAGTATAGTAAGGAGAATGAAATGTAAATATTAAGAAAAGCAATGCTAATAAATACACATAGGCAACTATGCTGTATTTCTAGAAGAAACTAAGACGTTTCACAGACCATATACTACTTCCTCCTTTTAAATAGAGGAAAGACCATTCAATCTATAGTTTGTTTGATAGTCTTTGTATTGGTGAAAATTGTTGGAATTTATTGGATTATTTTAGCATAATTTTTTTTTTTAATTGCTGCAAGAAATGAAGATATCCCTTACTGACAGCTGTGCGCAGCCTATTGCATTAGGGTTTGCACCCCAAAGCTCAAACACACATACGCGCGCGTGTGTGTATATATATTAATATATATATATATATATTGTGACAGCAGGAAGGTAAAGTCACCTGGTTGCATCCAGGGGGGTAGATATATTTCGCCCAGATTCAGGCTTTACGCCGACTTATACAACTAGGTGGAGAGTTGTATAAGCCCAGCTGAGGATAGTGGGCTCATGGATGACTCATACCTCTAGGGAGAGTGTGGGGCGTCGTGCAGACAGGGAGTTGATGAGACCAGCTGAAGCTTGTCAGCTCATTTAGGCCTCTATAAGAACTCCCAGCTTCATTAGGGGTTAGCTCATGCCTGGAAGCAGACCTGTGTGGACTTCCTGGAGAGAGTGAACCCTTGTGCGGTGAGACAAAGCCTGTGTGGCTATTTGCTTGGACATTTAAAACCAGGGACTTAGGGACTAGGACAGCACTAGGCTGATCCCAGTTGTTAGTTAGGAAACCTGTATGTTTAGTCAGAGGTCAAATTGACCAGGATTTATTTTGTTTATGTTTCTTTTGCTTTGCTGTGTTTTTGTCACTGTAAATAGAAAATAAACCGCACCTTTTTGATTTTGAAAACCACAACCTCCGTCTGCTGGGCCTGTTTTTGTGTGGGGAGCCCATCCCGGGGGTCACACACACCCGCTGCCGAGCTAACCCCCTCACAGTTGGTGGAGAATGCGGGCAGTTTTTTTTAAGCCAGCATGGAGGAGATACTGAAACAGCTGGCTCTAGCAAATGCCAATCAACAGCAGACAAATGCAGGTTTGCAAAAGAGCCTTGCAGCTCATCAACAGAGCCTTGCAGCTCAACAACAGAACTTCGCAGCCCAGCAGCAAGCTCATCAACAGAGCCTTGCAGCCCAGCAGCAGACAAACGCAACTTTGCAACAGAGTCTGGAGGCTCAGCAACAAGCCCAGCAGCAATCTGAGGCCCGCTTCATAGACCTGTTGCAGAAGCAAGAGCAGAGACTACAACAACAGATGGAAGCAGTAATGCAGCAACGTCCGCAGACCAGTGAGGAAAGCCGCCCCACTAATACCGCGTCCTTTGGGGTGAGTCGTTTATTGACAAAAATGACTGGAGAGGATGATCCAGAGGTATTTTTGACCACATTTGAAAGGACCGCTGAAAGAGAAAAGTGGCCTGAGGAGCAGTGGGCTGGACTAGTGGCTCCTCTGTTAACTGGTGAATCGCAGAAAGCTTACTATGACCTAGAGCCTAACCAAGCAAAAGACTATGTGATGCTAAAAGCTGAAATATTGGCAAGGCTGGGTGTCACCCTGGCTGTCCGGGCTCAGCTTGTGCATAACTGGACTTTCCAGCTTGGAAAACCCCCCAGGTCTCAAATGTATGATCTCATTCACCTGAGCAGAAAGTGGCTACAGCCAGAGACTTTGTCCGCACCAAAGATTGTGGAACGTGTTGTAATGGATCGGTTTTTGAGAGCTCTTCCTACTGCCATCCAAAAGTGGGTAAGCCATGGAGACCCAGAGACGGCCGATGGTCTTGTGGATCGTGTGGAGAAATACTTGGCAACAGAGAACCTGACGGTCTCTTCCAGAGACACTCGGACTTTCCACCCTAAGACCAGACCATCCCCAGGGGCGGATAAGATGATTCCAAGGGGTAAGGGTGGAGAGAGTGAGAGGGTGGGAGCTCTACCCCAAGTTTGGCGAGAACAGCCTGGGAAATCAGCGGCTCAAGAGGCGGCAAGAAGGATCGTTTGCTACCGCTGCCGGCAAGCGGGACATATTGCAGCAAATTGCCCGGTTGTGGAGGAACCCATGCAGTGTGACTTTCTGACGGGCAGACGTCAGTCGCTGTGTGCGACAGTCGCATGCACTGCCATTCGAGGAACTGAGAAACATTTATGCAAAATGTGTGTTAATGGTAGAAATGTTGTGGTATTGCTGGATTCAGGTAGCCTTGTGACCCTGATAAAGGCTGAGTTACTTAAAACAGAGGTCTCTGGGAATAGCAAGGTAGCTGTTATTTGTGTGCATGGGGACACCCGAGAGTATCCAGTGACTACAGTGTGTTTCGAGACCCCCAAAGGTACCCTCTCTCATCCAGTGGGCTTAGTATCTCAGTTACCGCATGACGCCATTGTGGGAAGGGATTTTCCGAAGTTCTGGGAACTGTGGGATGATCCTGAGCCCCCCACTGGTGCCCCTATGTACCAGGAATGTGATAGCCAGAACTCCCCTGAGAGTGGTGAGGACTCTCCGGAATTTCCCTTGTCAGTATTGGCAGGGGAGACTCAAGAAACTGGAGAGGAGCCCACCTCCTCAGACGAAAACCTACCGTCTGTGGAGTTTTCTGATCTTGAGGTTCACAGGGAAAACTTTGCCACAGAACAGTTGAAAGACCCCGCCCTAATAAAGGCACGGGAAAACGTAGTGAAAATAGATGGCGAGTTAGTGAACCCAGATAATACCTGCACTTACCCATACTTCAGCGTAGAGAAGGACCTACTGTATCGGGTGGCAAAAAGGGCAGAAGAAACCGTTGAGCAGCTTGTGGTGCCCAAACCGTACAGGAAGTTGGTGTTGGAGTTGGCCCATGGGCACATTCTTGGAGGTCATCTGGGGACAGAGAAAACCCGAGAGAGGGTATTACAGAGATTCTATTGGCCGGGGGTGATGAAGGACATAGAAAATTATTGTTCCTCCTGCCCTGTGTGTCAGAGGTCGGCCCCGATGCCACATTTCCGTAGCCCGCTGGTCCCTCTACCCATCATTGAGGTCCTGTTTGAGAGGATCGCCATGGATTTGGTAGGTCCTATAATCAAGTCCGCTAGGGGGCACCAGTACATATTAGTTATAATGGACTATGCCACCCGTTATCCAGAAGCGATCCCTCTCCGAAATACCTCGGCCAAAACCATAGCCAAAGAGCTATCTCTTGTGTTTAGCCGGGTGGGTATTTGTAAAGAACTGCTTACGGACCAAGGTACACCCTTTATGTCCCGGGTTATGAAGGAGCTATGTAAATTGTTCAAAGTGACGCAATTACGTACATCTGTGTATCACCCCCAAACCGATGGGCTGGTTGAAAGATTCAACAAAACCCTAAAACAAATGTTGAAGAAAGTGGTGGATAGAGATGGAAAGGATTGGGACTGTCTACTTCCTTATCTGATGTTTGCTATTAGGGAGGTGCCCCAATCCTCTACGGGATTCTCCCCCTTTGAGTTACTGTATGGGAGACACCCAAGAGGGCTGTTGGATATTGCCAAGGAAACTTGGGAAAGTGAGAGTTCTCCCCACAGGAGTGTGATTGAGCATGTCGCCCTGATGCAAGACCGAATTGCACAGGTAATGCCCATCGTGAAGGAACATTTGGCCCAAGCGCAGTTAGCACAGCAGAGAGTGTACAACCGTGGAGCCAAGACCCGTACCTTTTCCCCGGGGGATAGGATACTGGTACTGGTCCCTACGGTTGAAAGTAAATTCCTTGCCAAATGGCAAGGCCCCTACGAGATAATGGAAAAAGTGAGCGAAGTGAATTACAAGGTCAGACAACCAGGAAGGCGAAAGCCCGAACAGATCTATCACGTTAATCTGTTGAAAGCCTGGAGGGATAGAGAGTCCCTAGTCGCAGACACTTGGTCACCAGCTCAAACTGGTTGCGTGATTCCTGAGGTTGGAATCGCAGCCACCTTGTCACAACCCCAACAACAGGAGGTTAAGGAGTTTGTGCTTCGCAACAAGGAGGTATTCTCTGAGCTGCCGGGACAAACATCTGGGGTAGAGCATGACATTATTACCCCGCCCGGTGAAAGGGTGAAGTTAAAACCCTATCGGATCCCAGAGACCCGACGGGAGGCAATACGGGAGGAAGTACAGAAAATGCTGAACTTAGGGGTGATAGAGGAGTCCCAAAGTGATTGGTCTAGTCCCATTGTGTTGGTGCCTAAACCGGATGGGAGCTGGCGATTTTGTAACGATTTTCGTCAGTTGAACAAAGTTACAAAATTTGACACCTACCCCATTCCACGTATAGATGAGTTGATCGACCGGCTGGGAACAGCCCGATACATGACGACTCTTGACCTCACAAAAGGGTATTGGCAAATCCCCCTGGCCAAGTCGGCCAAAGAGAAAACCGCATTTGTAACCCCAGACGGGGCGTTCCAATATAAAAGAATGCCGTTCGGGTTACAGAATGCGCCGGCCACATTCCAGCGGAAAATGGACCAGATGCTGAGGCCCCATCGGAAGTATGCTGCGGCTTACCTGGATGACGTAATTGTCCATAGCACAGATTGGGCCTCACATCTGCCAAAAGTGCAAGCAGTCCTGGACTCTGTTCGGGAAGCGGGGTTTACGGCTAACCCCAAGAAGTGTACCATTGGGCAGGAGGAGGCCAAATATCTTGGGTACACCATTGGGAGGGGAGTAATAAAACCCCAACTCAACAAAGTCGAGGCCATCCAGAGTTGGCCACGTCCCAACAGCAAGAAGCAGGTACGAGCCTTTCTGGGAATCGCTGGGTATTATCGGCGATTCATTCCCCACTTTGCTTCTAAGGCTGTGCCCCTAACCAACCTGACGAAGGGGAAAGGGTCGGTCATGATTAAATGGACCCCCGAGGCTGAGGCAGCATTCCAATTCTTGAAACAAGCCTTATGTAGCCAGCCAGTGTTGTACTCACCCGACTTCTCTAAAGACTTTGTCGTACAAAGTGATGCGTCAGATGTGGGGTTAGGAGCAGTATTGTCCCAGGTCTGGAATGGGGAAGAGCACCCAGTCATTTACCTCAGCAGGAAGTTGAAGTCCCATGAGGTAAATTACGCCACCGTTGAAAAGGAGTGTTTAGCGGTGAAGTGGGCTCTAGATTCCCTTCGGTACTACCTGCTAGGTAGGCACTTTGACATGGTTACGGATCACGCTCCGTTAAAGTGGATGGCTCAAAACAAGGAAACAAATAGAAGAGTGAATAGGTGGTTCCTGGCCCTCCAGGAATTCAACTTCACAGTAAAGCATCGCCCTGGCGTTCAAATGGGGAATGTGGATGCTTTGTCTCGAGTACATGAATGCCTGATTGCTGGTGTTCCAACCCCGAGGTTAAAACAAGAGGGGGGGGTATGTGACAGCAGGAAGGTAAAGTCACCTGGTTGCATCCAGGGGGGTAGATATATTTCGCCCAGATTCAGGCTTTACGCCGACTTATACAACTAGGTGGAGAGTTGTATAAGCCCAGCTGAGGATAGTGGGCTCATGGATGACTCATACCTCTAGGGAGAGTGTGGGGCGTCGTGCAGACAGGGAGTTGATGAGACCAGCTGAAGCTTGTCAGCTCATTTAGGCCTCTATAAGAACTCCCAGCTTCATTAGGGGTTAGCTCATGCCTGGAAGCAGACCTGTGTGGACTTCCTGGAGAGAGTGAACCCTTGTGCGGTGAGACAAAGCCTGTGTGGCTATTTGCTTGGACATTTAAAACCAGGGACTTAGGGACTAGGACAGCACTAGGCTGATCCCAGTTGTTAGTTAGGAAACCTGTATGTTTAGTCAGAGGTCAAATTGACCAGGATTTATTTTGTTTATGTTTCTTTTGCTTTGCTGTGTTTTTGTCACTGTAAATAGAAAATAAACCGCACCTTTTTGATTTTGAAAACCACAACCTCCGTCTGCTGGGCCTGTTTTTGTGTGGGGAGCTCATCCCGGGGGTCACACACACCCGCTGCCGAGCTAACCCCCTCACAATATATATATATGTATACACATACACACACACTAGTTATATTGTCAAAAGTATTGTGACACCTGCCTTTACACGCACATGAACTTTAATGGCATCCCAGTCTGTAGGGTTCAATATTGAGTTGGCCCACCCCTTGCAGCTATAACAGCATCAACTCTTCTGGGAAGGCTGTCCACAAAGTTTAGGAGTGTGTCTATGGGAACATTTGACCATTCTTCCTGAAGCACATTTGTGAGGTCAGACACTGATGAAGACGAGAAGGTCTGGCTCGCAGTAATTCATCCCAAAGGTGTTCTGTCGGGTTGAGGTCAGGAAAATTTCCTCCACCCCAAACTCGCTCATCCATGTCTTTATGGACCTTGCGTTGTGCATGGGTCCAAATCATTTAGTGGAGGGGGGATTATGGTGTGGGGTTGTTTTTCAGGTGTTGGGCTTGGCCCCTTAGTTCCAGTGAAGAGAACTCTTAAGGCGGCAGTATACAAAGACATTTTGGAAAATGTCATGCTCCAAACTTTGTGGTAACAGTTTGGGAATGGCCCCTTCCTGTTCCAACATGACTGTGCACCAATGCACAAAGCAAGGTCCATAAAGACATGGACTTAGCAGGGGTGGTGGAAAATTTACTTCAAGTGCAATAATTCACATTATAATAGTAACTAAAACATATAAAATTAAGTGTAACAATCTCAAAAATTAAAATTGCTATAATGGTGTGAACCTCCCAACTAAAAAGTTGTTGCACTTGAAGTTACTTTGTATTGCAATTATCTGTAGAGGGGTTTCCACCCTCCCTGCTAAGTTTTATTTGTTATGTCTTGTTTTCAGTTTGATGTGCATTATATATGTGAAGTTGCGTATCACAGAGACCGGTATTGTGGTAATATTAATATTGCACTTTTTTTTTTTGTGGTGTGTGAACCCGTAATAGTGCTTGGTGGCAAGCCTTTTAACTGACACTTTTTTATTTTACCTCCATTAGTTTATTGTAAATAGTAGTGTGGTGATTACCTATTATACTAAAGATTGGCATGCAGCATTAATAAACATCAACAGATTTTAACAACAATGTGGGGAAGTCCGGCTAATGGTAGAGACACCCAAGAAAAAACGCACCTCATCCCATGAGATATGTGTACATAGTAACAAGGGGAGGAAAGGGGATTTACACGGTGCTGTAGGTAGCAATAGGAAATTCAAATACACCAAGAGTAAAAAATTCAAGTATTTTTAATTCAGTTCACTTTAAAAGAAGCATGAAGAACCACACACAGGTGGGTATTAACTAGAAACAACAAACAAACAGCTGGATGATCAATAAAAGAAGGTAATGCCGCGTACACACGATCATTATTCACGGCGGTTAAAAAACCGCCGTGAATAATGACAGGAAAAACGAGGGAACCGCTTGGTTCCCTACACACGGACGTTTTTCCCGTCATTTTTTCTCTTGACGAGAAAAACGACCTTCTGTGGGCTCCGCGGCAGTGTTTCCCTATGGGAAAACTGCCGTGGAAAAAAATGCTGGAAAAAACGATGAGAAAATTTAGAACATGTTCTAAATTTTCTTGTCGTTTTTTATGCCGTTTTTCTAGACGAGAAAAACGACATAAAGCCCACAGACGATCGTTTTTCTCGGCGAAAAAAAAAATGCAGTTTTTCTCATCGAGAAAAGCGGTCGTGTGTACGCGGCATAAGGCTGGTTTTGTACAGTACAATATTACACGTGACGTCCCGACATGTTTTGCATTATCGCTTCATCGGGGGACATACGGGTACAAGAAGAGACTTGTATGGTACTAGATATAGATATAAAGATAAACAAATTAGGAACACATATTAATAGGATAAACATAATAAACCTAATACACAAGAGAACATAGCGTGCCAGTATTCAAACAACATCCGCCCTCCCCATAGGTGAGTACATACCCAGCCGGGAAAACCTCCAGGGAAAGATCACAGTCCAGTGTAGGGCACCTGGAAGCCCGCTAGGGAGCAACCACAAGAAGCATACACAGGCCCGGCTAGATAAAGATATACAGAGAAGAAATAAATGAAAAATATGGGGGAGGGGGCTGGGAACAGCTCACTCAGGATGAAGGCAAAAATGGTAAAAATGCCATTTAAGTATGTTAGGAAGACGATTATGCTACAAACAAGTAAAGTCACACTTACTCAAAACAGAGTCTGAATAGGACATTGTCTCAAGAAAAGGACTGTTTAAATGTTATAGATAAATATAATGCTATTCTTAAAAATGCAGAGAGGGGGGTAAGTCAAAAACGAATCTTGGAGAGGCAGAAGGAATGATGAAAAACTAGAGGAGCAATGCACCCGAATATGCTAGAAGAAATAAGGAGGAAGAAAAACAAATAATATAGGGCAGCTGAAACTTACTTGGAAAAAGCATGTAGCAATGCTTAGGGCGACCCTTCGTCTCAGACACTCTGCCAGACTGAAGGGCCGGCCTATGTATGCTCCCCAACGAGTCGACGTCTGACATCATCGACTAGAGGTGGGCGCAGTGGCGTCAACACAATAGCGCGGTCCTGCACTTAGACTAGCAATGAAGACTACGTTGCCCAGAATGCCGTGCGCCGCGGGTAGGAGGGGTCAGGTGTGTCAGCGCTGAACTGGGGGAAGTGTCAGCGCCAAACACACAGGGATGTGTCTCCAGATGGCAAGAAACGCCCCTCTCCAGTGAACACCGCGGCTGATGGAGAGCAGGCATAATGGCCAATAGGGGTAGAGGAAGGCGAGAGGATGATCAGCCGTGCACTCTCATTGGGTCAGTGACATGCCCTGCACACCCCGTGCACATGCCTATGCTTACTGATGTTTCTCACCATGTACACCACTAGTCTTATTTGTCATGTACGTTAACAGGCACACTTTTGCTACTCAATATTTAAAGCAGAGCTCCGCCGTAAAAAAAAAAATTAAAACCCAGCAGCTACAAATACTGCAGCTGCTGGCTTTTAATAAATGGACACTTACCTGTCCTGGAGTCCAGCGACGTCGGCAGCAGAAGACGAGGAATCGCTCGTCTCTCGGCTGCCCCCACCGCCATTCATTGGTGAGGGAATCAGGAAGTGAAGCGTTGCGGCCTCACTGCCCGGTTCCCTACTGTGCATGCACGAGTCGTGCTGTGCCGTCCTTACTGTTCCCCGCTGTGTTCTGGGAGCCAAGTGTTTCCCAGAACACAACGGGGGGGGGGGGGGTGCAATTTCCCATATCCCTGTATTTTGTGTTTTTTTAAGATGTACATCCAAGAGTCTTTTAACCACATCAATACTGGGCACTTTAGCCCCCTTTCTTCCCAGACCAATTTTCAGCTTTCAGCGCTCTCGCATTTTCAATGACAATTGCGTGGTCATGCTACACTGTACCCAAATGAAAGTTTTATCATTTTGTTCACACAAATAGAGCTTTCTTTTGGTGGTATTTATTCATGACTACGGTTTTTATTTTTTGCGATACAAGCGGAAAAAGAGCGGAAATTTGAAAAAACAATATATTTTCGTCTTTCTATTTTTAAAAAAATCCAATAAAATCGAATTTTGTCATAAATTTAAGCCAAAATGTATTCTACTACATGTTTTTGGTAAAAAAAAATCCGTTAAGTGTATAAAAATTGGTTCATGTGATCACGGACATATGTACGCAAATGATCATGTACAGATGTGCGCAGGTGATCACGGACATATGTGTGTAAATGATCATTGGGACATATGATTTTACTGTCACATATGTGGGGGACAGGTGTTTTTACTATGTGGGGACATGTGTGTGTGGGGACATGTATTTTGGGGACATGTTTGTTTACTTGTATGTGTTTACACTGTGTGGGGACACTAGGCTGGTGATCAGTGAGTAAAAAGCTGAAAAAAACAGCTCATACTCACTGATCACCAGCCAGCTGCAGCGATCCGCTCTCCTCTCCTCACCGACGACTTCTGTGTGAGGAGAGGAGAGCTGATTGCCTAGCAACCGGCTCTCTGTTTACATCACATGACGGCTGTGGTTGGACACGGCCGTCATGTGATTAGGAGGGCCAATCACAGAGCCCTCCTGCCGAATTGAGATGCGCCGTGTCCGGGTGACACGCGTGCATCGGGGCTGCGCAGGAACGCGCGCGCGCGATCCCCCTCCTTCTGAGGGACGTTCCTGAACGTCCACTCAGGAGAGAGCGCCCACCCGGCGTATATGTACAGTGGCCGGGTGGGAAGTAGTTAAAAAATATCCATACTCCCCGCAGTCACCACCAGTTGTGGGAGAGAGTTCCACATCCTTATTGCCCTGACAGTGTAGAACCCCCTGCGCAGTCTAAGGTTAAACCACTTCTCCTCCAGTCTCGACATGTGGCCCTGTGTCCTCATACACTCCCTGGGACTAAATAGTTTTTTTCTATGCTGGGATCCCCATTGAGGTATTTGAAGATCGCTATTAAGCGTGGTTTCTCCAGCGAGAATAAATGTAGTGTTTGCAGCCGGTCCTCGTAATTGAGGTCCTCCAGTCCCCTTATTAATTTTGTTGCCCTTCTTTGGATTTTCTTCAGCACATCCCTTCTGGGGACTGGTGACCAGAACTGGACAGAATACTCCAGATGTGGCCTAACCAGAGTTTTATAAAGTGTCAGAAATTATTGTTTTATCTCTGGAGTATATCCCTTTTTTTTTATGCATGCTAATATTCTGCCGGCTTTGGTAGCTGCAGCTTGACATTACATGCTATTACTCAATCTTTCATCTACTAGGACCCCTAGATCCTTCTATATCCTTGATTCTCCCAGAGGTTTTCCATCTAGTGAATAATTTGCATTTATGTTTCTTGCTCCCAAGTGCATTATTTTACATTTCTCCACATTAAACCTCAATTGCCATTTGTCTGCCCACTCCATAATTTTATTCAGGTCATTCTGCAAAATTTCCTGATGTGAGTTCATGAAGCATAAGTAATGAACCACAAGGAAGGAAAGACAGAATAAAGTGTTTTCCTTCAGATGTTGCCACCATCCCAAATAGGTAGGAATAAACCCTAAAAAGGGCATAAGTACCCCTCGGTACAGCGGGATTTTAAGGGCAAACAGAAACAAAATTTAGATATTATAAAAATATATGTTTTTTTTTATTTAGAAAAAGATATATATATATATTTTTAGTTTTGTTTTTAAAAGGGAGTATATATATGCAAACATACAACTATGTAAATCATATCAAAATTGTACAATATACATTTAAATGATACAAAACATGAAATATGGAAACAGAGACAAATTTCCAATGAAAGAGAGAGTTTTTGCTCCTTTAGCCTAACATGTTTCAGGAATTTCAATCCTTTCTTCGGAGGCTCTTGGTAGGAGAAAATACAACTATATTCTAGAATAGAGCAAAAAAGAAAACATTTCAGAAAATAGTTCCAGACAGCAACATCATTGAGGCCTCAAAATACGTACATTATACATACCCGACACTGAATTTTGTAGACTTATTCGTCCGGATGTTTTGTACTATTATTTAAAAAAAAAAGGGGGCTGTAGTACAGGACACAAAGTCCTGAAAACTAAAGCAGAGCTGCCATTGCTTTTCATAAGAGGACAAAAATCCCCGTCCCAGCTCCAGTCGGCCCTCACAAAGGTCCCCGTGAAGGCACCCCCAACATCCAACACCCAGGGGCCTCAGGATGCCGAGAGATAGCCTGGTATGAAAAAAGACCAGATAAAAAAGATTAGTGTGTTTACCGACGATTAACTGCACAGTGTGGTTTTAAATTTTTCTTTTTGTTATCAATACTCAGTATGAATTAAAAGGGGGCATAAATGATTGGTTTAGCATTTTCTCTAGAGGGGGGAGGGAAAGGAGGGGAGGGGAGGGGAACGGGGAGGGAGGGGGGAAAAGGAAGTGGTCATCCATCCTCCCATATATCTTTAAATAGTGCATATTGCCCACTGCACAATGCATAGGCCTATGTATATGTACATCAGGGTATGCATAGAGATAAATGAATACATAAATTTAGGCAAACTAAAAAAAGCGCCCATAGAGCATACATTGTAGCATCGCCATTAATCAGCCCCATAAGGAAATGGCCATAGAAAAGCAAATTGCAAACAAAAAAAATAAAAAATACCCGTTATCCTACAGAGGACCATCAGGAGAAAATGACCCATAAAAAGATCCTTACTTATGTAGCGCCCCTTTACTTTTCAGGGGTGCGATGTACTTAAATTTAGGGGGTTAGTCTGAGCCTATAGCCAGGCTCAGACCACTTTGATTGTTAGTACTCGCTTCTGCCTATGTAATGCAACCTGATGTACTGTTCCCTGTGGCCTGTAGGTGGCGCTGCCATATCAGGTCAGGGTTGAACCTTGGGTGAAATTGCTATGCCTTAGGGTGTCCTATCTCGGCAGTGGTGCGGTGGGCGTGGTTGGCCTGCTGTGCATGCTGGGAGAGGATACATAAGGGGCAGACGCCATCTTTTGGGGCTCTTCTCTCACACCACACGGCCCTCCAGACCAGGGGTGTGCGTGTGTATCAGTCTCAGGCACCTTTAGCCTGGGGCTGCAACTCTACTATAGGCCCAGCACCTTTAGCTGGGACCTATCTCCAAAAGAGGAATCCTAGGGTGCCCTGGAGAGGGTGGTCCTGCTCTAAGAAGAGGAGACCGGGGGAGGACCTTATCTGATGGACCGGTGAGAGTCTTGCGGTGAAAGAGAGGCCTGGTTACCTTCTGGAGGGATTTAAAGATCCACCAAAGGCCTTGCAACGTGCTATCACTGGCACCTGTCTTTGTGTTGCAAGTGTTGAGAAGTTTGGGACTTAAAGATTCTGTGGCAGAGGATCTCCCGATCGTATCTCTAGGAAAACTAGGGTTCGAGCATCACTCTGGCTGCTAGGGTCCGCTCTTAGACCACTTTCACACTGATGCGCTTTTCAGGCGCTTTCATGCTTAAAAACGTATTTCCATTAAAATCAATGAATCCTTTCACACTGGGGCAGTGCACTGAAAAAAAACCTCCTCTCCATTGAAATTAATTAAAAGCGCTTCAAAATCGCCTGAAAAGCGCTCAGCGTTTTACTGACAGTTTTTCAAGCGCCTCAGTGTGAAAATGACCTTACAGGGAACTATCTGGGTGAGCTAAACCTACTCGGGATCGAGTGGCGACTATTGTACCAGTTTGTGCCTGGACCTATCTCCCAAACCTCACTGTCCTTTTCTCTCATCTACCTTTCCTGTCTGCTGAACTTGAACTTTGCTTATAAAATAAACTCAGCGTTGGAGTTAAAGTGGTGTGGACATTGGCCTTCCTGGGGAGAAATAGAGACTTCTCCCTACACTCTAGGAGACGAGAACCAGAGGAAGGGGAAAACTTGCTGCAGGACTCAAAAACTGTTAATACCGCTCAACCTCTTAAAACAGGAGGGTACGGGCATATAGCACAGTGTGCCTTGACCTGCAAGTGAGCCAAAGGCAGGAAAAAGGTCCGTGTGCTACACTTACCGAAAGAGACGGAAAGACAGGGTATGTGCTGTTGTTGCTGCAGAAAAAGCGTCTGTACTGACACTTGCGCCATTCATGGGTTTAAAAGGACGCCCGCCCATGCACAATGACATTTGTGGGCTGATGACGTCAGTCGTTCGCGTCATCACGTCGGCCGACGCATTCACATGTCTCTTAATATGCGCATTGCCTGCTCGCATCCAACACAAGAACAGTTGCCGAGCGGCATGTAAAACCTTTCACAGCAGGGGCAAGTGGAGCTGACAGCACATAGCTGGAACGGTGTGCTGACAAATGCAGCCCACACCTCCTGCTGGTTTAGGGAGATCGTATGAAGTGGCCTTATGTAACTGGAGGCCCGTGCCCCCTAGCGGTGAAAAATGAGTAAGACACCAAAAGAGCCTAAAGCATTAGGAGATTGAAAGCAAAAAACAAAAACAAAACAGACACCAACAACAGTGTGTCATTATTTAATTTCTTTGGCTTCTTTTTACTTTCTTCCGCTAATCCCAATTTATATCATGTAGCAGTTCAGAAAAATTTGCCCGTTTAAAATTTAGTGTTTTTGTGCTACCCTCGTGCCTCCTTTTCCTATGATTTACGCAAAATGTGATCATACTATGATCACTAGATCCCAAGTTGTCGCATATCGCCACACCTGAGATCAGATTTGGATCATTCATAATTAATAGATCTAACAGGGCATCCTTTCTATTTGGGGAATCCACCAATTGGGACATGAAGTTGTCCTGTAAGACATTCATGAAATGACGGGCCTTAAATGAGTGAGCTATTCCCTCAGCCTAGTCAATGTTGGGATAATTGAGTGGCCTATAACATACCCCCACTACTAATTTCACGCTTGCTTCTCTTGGGAGTTCTACCCACACTAATTCAACCTCCCCTCTAGTGCCATTCATAATGTCGTTCCTCTCTACCACCCTTGTATCACTTTTGACATATAGACACACCCTTCCCCCTCTTCTACCTTCCCTCTCCTTGCGATACAAGGAATACCCCTGTATGTTGGCCAGCCAATTGTGAGAGCTGTCAAACCAAGTTTCAGTTGTTTCCACAAAGTCAAAGTCCTCCTCGTGTAATAGCAGCTCTAGTTCCTCTATTTTTTTTAGCTAGGCTCCTAGCGTTTGTGTATGCTCCTCTTAAGCCCTGTACACACGATCGGATTTCCTATGGATTCTAATGCAATGGATTTTTCCATCGGAAATCCGATGAAGCTGACTTCCATCAGTCATGCCTACACACCATCAGTCAAAAAAACGATCGTCCCAAACGCCGTGACGTACGACGGCACTATAAAGGGGAAGTTCAAATCCAATGACGCCACCCTTTGGGCTCCTTTTGCTGATTTCGTGTTACCGCCTGTTAGTAAAAGTTTGGTGAGAGCCGATTTGCGCTTTTCAGTCTCTGTGCTTTTTAGTCCGTTACAGCATGACGAATGTGCTATCTCCATTACGAATGCTAGTTTTACCAGAACGAGCGCTCCCGTTTCATAATTCAGTCTGAGCATGCGTGGATTTTTATCCGATGGAGTTCCACACAGACGATTGGATTTTGCTATCGTTTTTTTTTCCCATCGGAAAAATGTAAAACATGTTCTATTTTTTCACACCGATGGAAAAAAGACCGATGGGGCCCATACACGATCGGTTTGTCCAATGAAAACAGTCCATCAGACTATTTTCAACGGTGAAACCGATCGCGTGTACACGGCTTTAGTGTTGTATGAGTGCATATTATTTTCTCCATTTGTTTAATCTGGCATTTCCCAATTGTTTACGCCTGGATTTTATGTAATGGCTGTATTATCACTACTGACTCCCCTTTCACCCTCTGTCGTCTGCTATCTGCCAGCTATCACTTCCTCTGTCCCTTTCCCCCCAACACCTAGTTTAAAAGCCCCTCCAACTTAGTGGCCATCTTTCTTCCATGTTTCTTCCCAATAGAGCTGTACCATCCCCAGTAAGGTGCAGCCCATCCTTACTAAAGAGCTGGTAACCGACTATGAAGGCAGCCCAGTTCTCCAGGAATCCAAACTTGTCTTTCCTACACCAGTTCATCAGCCACTTGTTCAGTTCCCTAAGCTCCTGCTGCCTCTCTGGTGTGGCTCGAGGTACAGGTAGTATTTTGAGCCACACCAGAGAGGCAGCAGGAGCTTAGGGAACTGAACAAGTGGCAGATGAACTGGTGTAGGAAAGAAGGGTGTGTAATATTAGCATATAGTAAATGAAAACAAATTTATATATTCTCTTTCAGAGGTTTATTTACACCCTTTACATTACCAGAAGGTGGCGCAGTGTGGGTGAGGATAACAAGGTGGCAGTTATTGTAAGGGACTAGGCTAGAAAACATGTCCTGGAAATTTTCTGGTTTTATATAATAAATAACAGAGAACAGTAATTCAAATCGATAATATTTCTAGGTATCCATATGTACAAGAAGACACTTTACCGTTCAGCAGTCAGGCAATCAGTATGCAGCATTTACAGACAGTTGTGTGCTTGAGGAGTGCTCCTTAATAAGGTCCCCATGCCTGGCATAAAGTAACCTCTCATTAGGGTGCTGTGCTAAGTATACAAGACACACAAATGTGTCAAACCAGTTGAAGGCTGGAACAAGGTCCTTCCTCAAGCAAGCAAAAGTATCCCAAGGAATATACTATCCTACTTTCTCACACATACTTTTAAACTGGATAAAGACCAATCTTTGCGCCAATTATAGACTGATAGCTCAACCGAACTCTGATCTGAAGATCTGCTTACTCTGGGTAAGCAGTGATGAATTATATGAACGCTGTGTTTACTTCTGGCTCTAATTGGGAAGTGAGAGGAAAGCCTCGTACACACGACCAAGTTTCTCGTTGAAAAACGACAAGAAACTTGCTGGCAGAGCTTTCTTGCCGAGTAAATCGGTCATGTGTACGCGGCTATCAGGTTTCTTGTCAAGAAAACCGACAAGAATCTTGACGAGAAAAATAGAAAACCTGCTCTCTATTTTCTCGTCGAGATTCTTGTCAGCATGTTTCTCGACGAGAAAAGTGTGTGTGTGTACACTTACCTGTCCTCCGGGAAGCCCGTGCATGCTCGAAATGACTTTGACGCATGCGCGGTAGCTTCCTAGGCATAGGTAGGGTGTAGCAAGATGGCGGCGATGGCATTGAATGTGACGTCGTAGTCGATTACGTCACCGCGTTCGCTCCATTCAAAGAACCGCGGGTTCTTTGAAAGGAGCATCTGTACACTCGGCCGGGACAAGTTTCTTGTCCAAGAATCTCGTCAAGAAAAACGTTGTGTTTTTTCTTGACGAGAGTCTTGGTCGTGTGTACGAGGCTGATGTCTGTGGATCACCTCACTCTCAATTATGTCACTCTCTTTAGTGGTATCACTGCTCAGCGTGACAATGATGGGTTACACAAAGTAGCACCCTCCTACATTCCATCCACCCACATAAAAAGTTGCAGTCCTTGGCATTACCAACAGACAGCATACAATATACTAGAACAGTAGTATAAATGTAAAAAAGAAAAATGCAAATAACAAAAGAGAAAATATTTCAAGCAATATAATCAGAGAGGGAACAGAGAACAGCGCCATCTAAGTGCAGTAAGAGGAAGGAGTATGCATATTCCGAACGCGAGCACCGCCCCGCTGACCCGACCCGGAACGACGTCATCCGAAGTGTACCACCGATCGTAGTCCTATCAATCCGGAAGCACTGTGCACCAGCAGTGTGGCCGGAGAACAGACCTGATCACGTACACCAGTGACATCGGACTCTTCCTTCCCCCGGAAGTCGGAGTGAATGAAACCCCATTATGCCTGTCATCACCACAATCTTGTGAGTGTACTCAATTAAGTTTTTCTTATTAAGCTGCATACTTACTGCACTTAGATGGCGCTGTTCTCTTTTATATTTCAGAGTTTTCTTTTTCCTTCTAAAACTTTTTGAATCGGCGGCATTCTCTTATTACTTATTATTTTTATTTTGAACTTTACATGGATTAAATCCCCAAAAAGAACTGTTGCTATTCCCTTGGCCTCTCCACCCAATCCCTTCTTATTTGTACTGAGTCTGAACCTGAGTGCGCCATATTATCCAATCTTGTTAATATAATCAGAGTACTTGACAGGCATGTGTGCTCTAGTGGCTCACTAGGGCAGGTGAGGCTTAGCATCCAAGGACTGCCGTTCCTCAACAAAAGGATCACAAAGTTGTTAATTTAACAGAATGATTAGCGCTTTCATGACTGGAGATATCCAATGTGGCAGGTTACAGCAAGGGTTGGCCAAGGATACTTGAGGTGATTGTAGCCCTATTAGTGTGTTTGCAACCAAAAACCAGTACTGTCTGTGAGACTTTTTTTGTTTGCACTAACATCCAAATTTTCAGCACAAGCTTTCAGGGTGTACCCCCTTCTTCAAGGTCCAAGCAGGTTAGTACTGCTTAGAGCTTGAAGGAGGGGGTACACCCTGAAACTTTGTCCTGAATATTGGGATTTTTGGGAAATATAAAAATGTATCACATACAGTACTTAATTGTTTTTTTAACCAAAGATACAATCTCAACTCCAGGAAGAGTAGAAAGACATCATTCCCACAAGGAAGTGGTCGGAGAGGGCATCTATCCTGAGTCCAGGTGATTGGTTGCCCCTACAGATGGTGAAGAGTCGGCAACCACAACAGCTGGCTCTGAGTATGAATGAAACACACAAGGTAGCAGCAAATTCTGTACATACGGACACCAGTCAGTGCCCCTGGTCACCACCACACCAGTTATGCCTTGTACACACGACGGACTGTCCATCAGAATAAAGTCAGACGGATTGTCCGACGGAATTCCGCTCAAGCTGTCTTGTATACACACGGTCACAAAAAAGTCAGACTGTCAAAAACGCAGTGAAGTACAACACGTACGACGAGCCTAGATTAATGAAGTTCAATAGGCAGTTCGGCTCTTTTGCTTGATTCTGAGCATGCATGGTTTTTAGTCCGTCGGGAATTGCACACAGACAAATGGACTTTCCGATGGAAATTTTTGTCCGTCGGTAAAAAGGAGTTCTCTTAAGCCCCGTACACACGGTCTGACTTTTGGCCAACAAACTTAATTTTGAGCAAGTTGGACCAACAATCCGACCGTGTGTACGCTCCATCGGACAAACTTTTTTTTTTTTTTTTTTTGTTTTCATCAGACAAAAGTTGGGTCTGCAAACGGACAAACTTTTGGCCAACAAAAGTCCGATGGAGCAAAGTCCGACCGTGTGTACAGAAAACCATCGGACTTTTGTCCGATGGACAAAACAAATAATGTTAAAATCAACCAACAATAGCAGAAGTTGACCAAAGGGTGGGGGTAAAGAGCAGAAAAGAGCAGAAAAACCACGTGATGTTGGAAAAAGTTTTGGGAAAGTTTGCAGAAAAGTCCTGTGGTGTGTATGCTATGGGTTTTCCCAGCCAACTCTGTTCGGAGAAAAATCCACGGAAAAGTCCGATGGAAGTCCGACCGTGTGTACGAGGCTTAAGCCAGTCGGAATTTCAGAAGGACAAAGTCCGATGGGGCATACACACGGATGGAATATCCGATGAAAAGAGACCGTCTGACTTTTTCCATCGGAAAATAAGGTTGTGTGTACAAGGCATTATATAATGACGCTGTACTGCTATGACTCTGTTTTTTTTTTTTTTTTTATGTTTTTTTTTTGTTTGTTTATTTAGCACAAAAAAAAAAACCCAGTGGTGATTAAATACCCCAAAAAGAAAGCTTTGTGTGAAGAAAACTATAAAAATTTAATTTGGGTACAGTGTTGCATAACCGTGCAATTGTCATTCAAAGTGTGACAGCGCTGAAAGCTAAAAATTGGCCTGGGCAGGAAGGGGGTAAAAGTGCCCTGTATTGAAGTGGTTAAAATTGCCTGCATGCACACTTTGAAGTTAAAGAAGTGTGCTTGCCAACTGCTGGGTGAAATTGCTACCTTTATGTCTGAATACTTTTCTTACTAAGAAGTTTTCAGAATACAAAATAATAATAGCCGGTATATAAATACTGTATCTGCGAAAATACATTACATTTTTATAACAAGAAAGCTGTTCTATAAATGCAATTCATGAATTAATATTTCCCTAGTACACCAAATATGCAGCTAATATATGTTTGCAGGTTGGCTCCCTTTTCAAAATAATTCCTTTAACACGGGTTTAGAGCCATCACTGGTATAGCATATAATTACAGTGCCTCTAAATAACCACAAAACTTCAGCAAACATCACTAAAAATATCAAAAAATCTAAATTGCAGGCTGATTTACTCTGGAAATAAATGTGAGAAGCACCTCACTTTTTGCCACATTAATCCTCTAACATAATAGCCGTTGTGATTATTTTCTGCTGTGACACTAGATGGGGACATTTATTCAGTAACCACCCGGAAACTTTTTCATAAGCTTTACTGCCAATAGCCTAAGGGGGCCCACCTATCATTCATGCAAATAAAATGATCAAATTAAATAAAAATAACTAATCAAATATCTTCCATTCGTTCAATTTAATGAACTCTCGGTCGATTATTATAGTTAAATCGTAGTAAATCACTTCTGACCAATTGAAGAAATATCTGCATGTTTTCAGAGATTCGGAATTCAGATCGATAGAGTGATCATTCTGTAAAAGATTGTATACATTTTTATCTGACAGATCATATGCTGCATTGATATTTTGAGTCGATCGCAAAGCGCAAAACAATATTGCATGTTTCATACTTCAATATTTATCTAAGAGATGCACAAATCATTACATTTAAATTGGTCATACACATATTGATTTGTGATTGATCTAGGTATGAGTCATTGCAAGAAAGGGATTCATCACTGACATAGGTGTGCATGGCCTTTTGCATTAGGGTGTGCCCCGCAAAACTCAAATAAACGTGTGTGTATGTATGTGTGTGTATGTATGTGTATATATATATATATATATATATATATACACTGTATATATAAATATTAGGGCTGTGGAAATTAACTAATTATTCCTCGATTAATCAATTAACTTTTTTGATCGATCAAAATTCTTTTGATCGGTACTCACCTCTCCCGCGTCTTCCGGGTCTTCAGGGAGTTCCATCGGAGATCCGGTGACGTCATGGACACCGGTGGGGCTTGCCGTGTCCATCTGAAGGGCTCCTTTGCTGTGCCTTCATATCTGCATGCCGGCGGGACCTTCCTATCTGCCACACGCAAGGGCTGTTACACTTCCCTCTATCACTTCCCTCTATCAACCTGGGATTCTACAGCCATCCACTGGGAGTTGTGATAGTTCCCTTCACGGGACATCTACATGCCGACGGACTGATGTTAACCCCTCCTCATCTGGATTCAGCAGTGGTATCGTTGTACACATTTTTATACCAGTATCATACTTAGCTACATGTTTTTATGACTGCTTTTGCTACCGTTTGGTATTACTCACACCATATTTACAGCTTATGTAGCTACATCGATTTTATCTCCAGTGCAATATTTATTTTGTTACCTACTTGAAGACTATAACATTTTTAATGCTATTCCCATCGAGCGCTGCCTTTGTGTGTTTTTGTATCCTGCTATCCATTTTTCCAGTGGTTGGTAGCTGCACTGGGAATCAGCCTGCAAGGAGATCAGCTAAGAGTAGTTGGATCTGTATGTGCGTTATAATTAATCGAAATTAGTCGATTAATCGATTTTAAAAAAAAACGATTAATCGAACACGAAAATTGTAATCAGTAACAGCCCTAATATATATATTTTGTGTATGTGTGCATGTATTATATATAATATACACACACATACACTATATTACCAAAAGTATTGGGACACCTGCCTTTACACGCACATGAACTTTAATGGCATCCCAGTCTTAGTCCGTAGTGTTCAATATTGAGTTGGAACACCCTTTGCAGCTATAACAGCTTCAACTCTTCTGGGAAGGCTCTCCATACGGTTTAGGAGTGTGTCTATGGGAGTGTTTGACTTCCAGAAAGCGCATTTGTGAGGTCAGGCACTGATGTGGACGAGAAGGCTTGGCTCTCCGCTCTAATTCATCCTAAAGGTGTTCTATTGGGTTGAGGTCAGGTCTCTGTGCAGGCCAGTCAAGTTCATCCACCCCAAACTTGCTCATCCATATCTTTATGGCCCTTCTTTGTGCACTGGTGCGCAGTCGTTTTGGAACAGAAAGGGGCTATCCCCAAACTATTCCCACGAAGTTGGGAGCATGAAATTGTCTAAAATGTCTTGGTATGCTGACGCCTTAAGAGTTCCCTTCACTGGAACTAAGGGTCCAAGCCCAACCCCTGAAAAACAACTCCACACCATAATCCCCCCTCCACCAAATGATTTGGACCAGTGCACAAAGCAAGGTCCAAAAAGACATGGATGAGTGAGTTTGGGGTGGAGGAACTTGATTGGTCTGCACAGAGTCCTGACCTCAACCCGCTAGAATACCTTTGGGATGAATTACAGTGGAGACTGCGAACCAGGCTTTCTCGTCCACATCAGTGCCTGACCTCACAAATGGAAGAATGATCAAACATTCCCATAGACACACTCCTAAACCTTGTAGACAGCCTTCCCAGAAGAGTTAAAGCTGTTATGCCGCGTACACATGGTCGGACTTTCCAACGAGCAAACCTCTGTCGGAATTTCCGACGGAAAAAAAGAGAACCTGCTCTCTATCTAAGTCCGTCGGAAATTCCGACAGAAAAAGTCCGATGGGGCATACACACAGTCGGAATATCCGACGAAAAGCTCCCATCGGACTTTTTCTGTTGGAAATTCCGACCGTGCGTACACGCCATTATAGCTGAAAAGGGTGGGCCAACTAAATATTGAACCCTATGGACCAAGACTGGGTTGCCATTAAAGTTTATGTACGTGTAAAGACAGGCATTCCAATACTTTTGGTAATATAGTGTGTGTGTGTGTATATATATATATATATATATATATATTTATATATTGTATATATTATATACACACACACACATTTCTATAAATAAATGTAAACAACATTTTAAAAATGTATTAAAGCATGGAAAATGTCAATAGGGCAGTGGACGGTGTCAGTAGAGCAGTTGATGACATCCATAGAGAGGTGGACGGTGTCAGTAGAGCAGTGGATGGTGGCAGTATAGCAGTGGATGGTGGCAGTAGATCAGTGGATGGTGGCAGTGGATGGTGGCAGTATAGCAGTGGATAATGGCAGTAGATCAGTGGATGGTGGCAGTAGAGCAGTGGATGGTGGCAGTAGAGCAGTGGATGGTGGCAGTAGAGCAGTGGATGGTGACAGTAGAGCAGTGGATGGTGGCAGTAGAGCAGTGGATGGTGGCAGTAGAGCAGTGGATGGTGGCAGTAGAGCAGTGGATGGTGGCAGTATAGCAGTGGATGGTGGCAGTAGAGCAGTGGATGGTGGCAGTAGAGCAGTGGATGGTGGCAGTAGAGCAGCGGATAGTGGCAGTAGAGCAGCGGATGGTGGCAGTAGAGCAGCGGATGGTGACAGTAGAGCAGTGGATGGTGGCAGTAGAGCAGTGGATGGTGGCAGTACAGCAGTGGATGGTGGCAGTATAGCAGTGGATGGTGGCTGTAGAGCAGTGGATGGTGGCAGTATAGCAGTGGATGGTGGCAGTAGAGCAGTGGATGGTGGCAGTAGAGCAGTGGATGGTGGCAGTAGAGCAGTGGATGGTGGCAGTAGAGCAGTGGATGGTGGCAGTATAGCAGTGGATGGTGGCAGTATAGCAGTGGATGGTGGCAGTAGAGCAGTGGATGGTGGCAGTAGAGCAGTGGATGGTGGCAGTAGAGCATTGGATGGTGGCAGTAGAGCATTGGATGGTGGCAGTAGAGCAGTGGATGGTGGCAGTAGAGCAGAAGTTTGTGTCATTGAATGGTTTCAATCAGTAGAGTAGTGGAGGGTGTTGGTAGGGCAGAGATTTGTGTCAATAGGGCAATGGACAGTGTCAGTCGTTTTTTATTTTATTGCTTTATTTTGTTTTAAACTATTTTTTTTTATTGCTTTTTAAAATATAATTTTTTTACTTTTTACAAAACTTTTTTAGGAGCCCCGTTGCGGGACTTTGGTGAAAAATCAGAGGTCTAGACAGACCCCTGATGTCTCACTTTTGAGAAAAGAGAGACTAAGGACAGAGATTCCCTAGTCCCGTTCTCTGCAGCCTCAGCTGAATGACATGCTCTGTGCTAAGCAGCTTCCTGTTCATTCACAAACTGAAGCATAGTAAACAATGTTTACTATGCTTCAGTTATAAATGAACACAGTGAGTGATTGGCACCCATCACTCAATGTGTTCATTCAGAAAAGGAAGGGGCCGGTAAATGACAAATTTACAGGCCTCTTCCCGCTTTCCATCCTGAATAGATCCCCGCAGCAGCTGGCTGTGTGAGCAGACAGGGGACCAGGGGAGCACACAGGGGGGCTGAGGGAGCAGAAAAAAGAGGAACAGGAAAAGGGGAGCGGCATATACTGGTATCGATCCACTGTATTTACCTCCTGTGGCAGCTAAATGCTGGAGGGAGAGAGAGGAGGAGAAGCAGGCTTTCAGCTGGTGCAGGAGGGAAATACAGATCGGTTCCCCCAAATTAGGGTGTGCCCAGGCACACCTGGCACACCCTGTGTACACGCATATGGTCACTGATTAAATTGAACAGTATTGATTGAAAATATGATCTATCAGAAATGATCTATTGGCAACAATCATTTAATCAATCTGTATTTGGTTAACTGGTTTGTATACAGATATTCAGTCAGTCGTTCAGAAACACTGGAAAGAAACTCCATCATGGCTAATTGACTTGCCAGTGTTGAAATTGATTGAAAGCTTTTTAAAAGACAATTTTATCCAAACAAAATATTAGCTGATTTGTTTATGTGTATTATCATTTTTATATTTGCATTTGTCTCTTTAATCTTCCCCCTCCCATTCCCAACATAAATCCCCCCTCTCAGCACAAATCCCCCTCCTATCTCCCCTCCCAGCACCCCCCTCTCAGCACAAATCTTCCCACTCCCAACATAAATCCCCCCCATCTCCCTCCCATAGCATAAATCCCCCCTCTCAGCACAAATCTCCCCCCTCCCAACATAAACCAATCAATATACGCTTATTGGGATTTTTTATTTTTTTTTTACCAAAAACATTTAGCAGAATACATATTGGCCTAAACTGATGAAGAAATTCGATTTTTAACTTTTTTTTGTTTTATTGGTTATGTTTTATAGCAGTAAAATATATTTTTTTTCCCCCAAATTGTCTGTCTTTATAGCGGAAAGAATTAAAACCGCAGAGGTGATCAAATACCACCAAAAGAAAGCTCTATTTGTGGGAAAAAAATTAAATATTTGGGTACAGCGTCACATACCTGCGCAATTGTCAGTTAAAATAGCGCAGTTCGAAATCGCAAAAAACGACCTGGTCGTGAAGGGGGGCAGACCTGGCGTGGTTAATAGAGATATTATTACATTCATCTTTGGTTATATTTCTGAATATTTATCTTTATTCGTTATACATCTCGGATATGTTCTATCATTTATTATTAATGATATGTCAATTATTGGAATATCTGTTATCATTTTTAGGTCTTTGTCTTATGACGAGAAAACCAATCAAAAGATTAATGCCCCGTACACGCGATCCGAAAATCGTACGAAAAATGCCACTTTCGAAGCGATCGTACGATAATCGGATCGTTAGTACAGAGCTTTCGAGAGCCGATCATGACAGTTCATCCGATATTATTCTATCGGACATGCACGGAAATTTTTGCCAGATCGTACGATTTTCGTTTAATCAGTACAGCTGTCGTCCGAAAATGCAATACAAATGCATTACAACACGTGACATCACTTCCGAATTTTTATTCTGTCGTACGGGAATTTCGGTGACTTTAGTAAACTCATCAGATTCGACGTGAGATTAGCATGCAAAAAAAAACAAAAAAAAACGGACGATCATTCGTCCGATAATCGGATCGTGTGTACGGGGCTTAACATCTCAATTTTTTTTTAAATGATCAATTTAAAAACTGATAGTAGATCTAAAGGAGATTGTACAACCAGATTGTATAGTGTATGGTGACACAGATGGTGTTTTGTGAGCAGACAATAAAGGCAGCTCATTTCTATGTTTTTGCCAGAAATAAAGGCAGATTTTTTTTTTCTTTAGCTGATGTGTGTGTATTGTGCAGAGCAGGGCTGTCAGTGGAGGGAGATGAGAGAACACAGGTAATGAGGAGTGACTCATTGTTGTGTATGAGGAAGCAGAGTGATCGGGCTCCTCCCTGCTCTTATTACCTACTATGATGATGAGAGGAGGAGGAAGAGGAGGAGGAGCTGTCACAGTGGCGTTGCCAGGAGGCAGACAGGAACAAGTGCTATCTATTGTAGGCATTATGCTGGACACACCATGAGCTGGAGGCCTCATAGTAGCCAAGGAGTGGTCCTCACAGCCTACCATGCTGGCAAGAAGGACTATTCTAAGATCTCCCCTAAAAGGTAAGAGATAGCAGGAGGCAGGACAGCTGTGCAGGCTGATCGCTAGTGCTCTATGGAAGTCTATATACTATGACTGTCTATATACTATGACTGTCTATATACTACTATGGATCTACTCCTATCCTCAGCCATCCAAACCTGCAGACACATCATGTAAACTGTCATTGTTTGCTTGTTGCATGTTGTTGTTTCTACTAATATTTGATTCTTTTGTAGCAATGACTTCACAGCACGTAGTTTGTATCATAATAAAGTCTAGGATGTTGTTGGATTGTACAGTGTAATGTAGCAACATGTTTTGTAAAGTTTGCAGCTCTTCCTTTTCTTGTTTTCTTGCTGTGCCCTTAGTATGTGAATGGATGTCACCTAGTCATTGGAGGTGTGTGTACCTGCCTGTAATTGGGTGTGTCTGTGCACAAATAATAATAATAATAACACTGACATCTGCATTAGCCATCAACACCCTGCTTTGTCAGTGCTGCTGGCTCCTAAAACATTACGTTATGTTAGTAGAAACATATTTTAGTTTCAGCCTTGGTTCACACTGATGCAATGCGGGAAACGCACACAATGTGCTGCGTTTTCGTGCATCGCATTGCAATCACAGGGCATCCATGCGACCAGTTGCAGGCGTCAGCCCTGGTTCACAATGATGCGGGAAACGCACAAAATTCACTGCGTTTTCCCGCATCACATCACATTACATTGCAATCACTCTGCTGCGGGTGTCAGCACTAGGTCACACTGATGCGATGCAGAAAATGCACAAGATTATCTGCGTTTCCCCGCATTGCGCTGCAAAGCAAACGCACTGCGTCCATGCGATCTTTTGCAGGTGTTAGTCCCGGGTTCACACTGGTGCGATGCAGGAAACCCTGCGATTTAGTGACGGTACCCGCATTGCACCTGAATCGCACACAAGGCTGGTGCAAAGATTTTTGACACCCTAGGCAAAATCTAATTTTGCCACCCCTTGGCTCCACCCCATTTGACCTGCCTATGTATACCCCACCTTTTTAATGAAGCGCCCATCAAGTGCAGCCTCACCTGCGCCCGTCAAGTGCAGCCTCACCAGCGCCCGTCAAGTGCAGCCTCACCAGCGCCCGTCAAGTGCAGCCTCACCAGCGCCCGTCAAGTGCAGCCTCACCAGCGCCCGTCAAGTGCAGCCTCACCAGCGCCCGTCAAGTGCAGCCTCACCAGCGCCCGTCAAGTGCAGCCTCACCTGCGCCCGTCAAGTGCAGCCTCACCAGCGCCCGTCAAGTGCAGCCTCACCAGCGCCCGTCAAGTGCAGCCTCACCAGCGCCCATCAAGTGCAGCCTCACCAGCGCCCATCAAGTGCAGCCTCACCTGCGCCCATTAGTGAATGTTTGCTTGCTTCCATTCATTCGAGAGTTGGAACACAGACACAGTCCTCCGCCGCCGTTGCGCCTCTGACACTATGTGCAAAAGGAGTGACGGCTGCCTGCTCATGTTGAGACCTAGTTGCAGCAGTGTGCCCTAGGCGGCTGCCTAGTTTGCCTAGTGGTAGCACCGTCCCTGATCACGCACTGGTTCACACTGACATTTGCGAACCGCTGGGGGTGTCAATGTAAAGTTAAGGACACCCCCAGATCAGTTTGCAGTGCGAACTGTGAAATGGTGCAGGAATCGGTGTAAACACCCATGCAATCCGATTCCAGTGCAGACCAAAGATAAAAAGAGTCCTGCACAATTTGGGTGCAAATGCAATGCAATTTCAGCCATGCAGTTTTGTATGGCTGAATTTTCATCGCACAGCTATCGCATGTGATCTGCACAGCAATGCGGTGCGAATCACATGCGATGCCTGTGATCGCACAAGTGTGAACCCCGCCTCAATGTTAGATTAACGATACCCCAAAACGGATTTAAAAAAGCAGTGCGAGTGCCAGAATCGCATCACTTGGGTTTGAACACCCATGCTATGTGATTCAGGTACTAAAGCAGATCAACCAGCGCAAATAAAATTAACACAAAAAGAATTGCAGCTGGACACTGAGGGTCAAAATATCAAATCCCCAAGTAAACTGGCACAAAAGCAGTGCAGCGCAGCAAAAAAAATATAAATAAAAATAAAAATAAAACCCACAATAAATCATAAAAAACAATAATACTGAGAACGGTAGTAGTTGTTTTTAACAGCAAAAAAAAAAAAGGGGTCCTGCACCATTTTGGTGTGGATGTGATTTGAGCCATACAAACTATATGGCTCAAATCGCGCTGCGCAGACATCGCTTGTGATGTGCACAGAAATGCAGAGTGATTGCTGTGTGAATTTCATGCGGTGTCTGCATCACATGTGAACCCAGGTTTAAGCCATACAAAATGTATATCTCAAATTTCACCGCACAGACATCGCATGTGATGCACACAGGAATGTGGTGCGATTTAAGTGCTAATCGCATGTAGTGTCTGCATCGCATAAGTGTGAACCCAGGCTTAAAGAGGTAGTAAAGTGGCCCCCGTTTGCATCTAGAATTGCACGATTTTGCTATGCTTAGAACACACTAAAAAAGCTGTTTAGGTGTTTCGTTGCACCCCAAACATGCTAAAGAAATTATCGTTTTATCGTACAACAAAGCAACCAAGAAAGCACAATTCAAAAATATGCAAAATTCGAATCCAAAAAGGGTATAAGAGCTGCTTTGGTGCATTTTTGGAGCCGAGGGCAGCCCATTCAAGGTGTTGCTCCAAATATGCAATGTTTTCGGCTGCAGCTGATGACATTACGGACGCGTGTGCCATGAATGCAGAGAGAGATGTGCTGCGATGATCACTCCCGTTCCCTAGGACAGGAGTGACGTCATCACAGCTCTGCCATTCAAAGTGTCCCAGAATGTGAACCCAGGAAGAAGACTGGGTAAAAATGGAAGCACCAGGAGCAGTGATGGTTAAGGGAGGCTCTGTTTGAGCCCTGGTACACATTGCACACTGCATGTTATTCGCACAAGAATCGCACCGCATTCCTGTTCAAATCATATGCGATTTTGGTGGTGATTTTGGCTCAAATCGCACCTTATTCATATGAAAAGGGTGTTTTTTTTTTGTTTTTTTGTTTTTTTTTTTTTGCACTGGAACGAGATCCCACCTATGCAATCCGGTGCAGGCAAACGCCTTGCGTTTTGTAACCTGCATTTGGGGTGTTTTTAACTTTTAATTGACACCCACAGCAGATTGCATGTACACAGTGTGATTGCTATGCTGTGCGGAAAACGCACAGGAATTGATGCGTTTCCCGCACCACATCTGTGTGAACCAGGGCTGAAAGGTAAGTCTGTCATAATGTGGTGCATATTATGGCACAAAACTGCAGGGGGCGCATTACAAAAAAAAATTACGTTTACTACTGCCTTAAGCCCCGTACACACGGTCGGACTTTTGGCCAGCAAACTTAATTTTGAGCAAGTTGGACCAACAATCCGACCGTGTGTACGCTCCATCGGACAAACTTTTTTTGCTTTTTTTTCTTGTTTTCATCGGACAAAAGTTGGGTCTGCAAACGGACGGACTTTTGTCCGATGGACAAAACAACTGTTAAAATCAACCAACAATAGCAGAAGTTGACCAAAGGGTGGCGGTAAAGAGCAGAAAAACCACGTGATGTTGCAAAAAGTTTTGGGAAAGTTTGCAGAAAAGTCCTGTAGTGCATGCTATGGGTGTTCCCGACCAACTCAGTTCGGACAAAAATCCACGGAAAAGTCCGATGGAAGTCCGACCGTGTGTATGGGGCTTTAGAAATGTTCGTTGGATTATGTAATCATTAGTAGAGATGAGCTTGAGCGTGTTGGGATGCTCTTCCGATACCACGCGTTCGGCCTGCAAGGAAGCTGTCACCTGTAATCAGCCAATCATCTACAACAGCGGAGCATTATTTCCACGCCTTGCAGCCACTCGTGTACAAGGGGCATGTATACGTGCAGCAAATTCCTCCGCCGCAGATGATTGGCCCATTACAGGTGACCGCTTCCTGGCAGGCTTGGACACATGGGTTCACAGGAGTATCCAAAGACGACCAACCTCATCTCTGATCGTTAGTTGGGATAAATCGCTGTTTTTTGTTTTTGAGCGCAGTGACAAGAAAATACGAAGGAGCAGGATAAACATTTTTCTGGTGCAAACAAATTTCTAACAGTGTATGTGGTTTTCGCTCAGGAAAGTCTATGTATTCCAAACTGGAAAGTTTTTAAAGGGAACAACATTCGTCAAGTCGATTGTACTGAAGATTTTTAGATGAATATTTGTGCAGAAGTCTAGTCGTGTATGGCCAGCTTTACTGGACAAAGGTTTCTGCAACAAGGTGTGCAGGGGAATAAAGCATTGCTGGTTATTCATGTACTTTGCATGCTTGTAAAATGCTTTTCTAGATGCTCTATAGCAGGGGTAGGCAACCTGGGGCCCTCCAGCTGTTGTGGAACTACATTTCCCATGAGGCATTGTAAGGCTGACAGTTACAGAGGCATGATGGGACTTGTAATTCTGCAAGAGCTGGAGGGCCCCAGGTTGCCTACCCCAGCTCTATAGGACAGAACACCTTTCTCTCTAGATCAGGTGTCTCCAAACTATGGCCCTCCAGTTGTTCAGGAACTACAATTCCCATCATGCCTAGCCATGTCTGTGAATGTCAGAGTTGTATAATGTCTCGTCGGACGTGTAATTCCGCAACAGCTGGAGGTCCGTTGTTTGGAGATCCCTGCTCTAGATCATTGTAAAATGTCCTTTTTTTTTTTTTTTTTTTAATATGATGGAAGTATCCGATTAAGAAGTGCAATACTATGCGATTTTATTTGTGTAACTAAGGGCCTATTCGCACCAGCAAGGCACTATAGACTGGCAGCTGCTGTGGGACAGAAATTAAGACCACTTTATTAAACTGCCATGAGTAACATTTTAATAGAGTTCTATTCACTGTGGTGGTCCATGTCACAACTCCCTGCGCTGAAAAAAAGCACTCCATACCGTGCTGTAAAACAACAATATAGAAAACAAGGTATTTTGCCTTGTCTATACATTGGAGCTGCACTGCCAACGCAGCTGGTGTGAATGGACCCTATAGCCTGGTACACACGATTTGGATTTTCCGCAGACAAAGTGTAGGACTTTTGTCCGAAGGGCGTTGGCCAGGAACTTGTATTGGATACAAATGGCAAAGAATTTTCGGCCAACAAACACAAAACTACGTGTTTTTTCAGCTCTTTAGCGCCACCCTTTGGGCAACTTCTGCTAATGTTGTCTTATGGTTAGCATTGCTTCTGAGCATGCGTGTTTGTACTTTGTTTTTTTTTTCCGAAGGACTTCTGTACACACGATCGTATAATCCGACAGCACACATTTGTTGTCGGAAAATCCGACAACAATTTTCCGATGGAGCGTACAAATGGTCGGATTTTCCGACAACAGCCTGTCATTACACAATTCCCATCGGAAAATCCGATCGTGTGTACAGGCCTTTAGAGTTGGGAAGGGTTAGAACCCCTGTTTGGTTTTTACTGTTGTATGTGTCACCACTGGGATAGTTGACTGTTTTTCTCTTTTTCCTGGCCATCATTGTCAATGGGATAACCCAAACTTTTGAGTCTGTAGGGCTTGTGTAAATGCAGTTCTATGTGCTTTGGCTACAAAAAAGCTGAACCATTTGCTGCAACCAGTACTGCTGGCCCTCGACACAAACTGTCTGCATCCAGGGTCAGTCAGAAGCCTTATTCACATATAACAGCTGCTGCAAGTGTTATATGTGAGCGGTGACGGCCATTGATTTGTACAGATCTAGCTGCGCATCCGTGGGTTGCAGCAATTCTTGCGCAAGGTGTATACGGGGCTAGTTTATACACTGGCAGGAATCGCAAATTCTTTCTGGCGAACGCACACGTGAGTTCCAATGGGGACACATACTCTGGTGACATGTTCTGGAGAGAGGATGTCCCTTACTTTTATATAGATCTCCTCTCATGTCATGGGATAGAGCAAAAAAGTATTATCACTTCTGCATTGATTCTTATAGTTGTAGTATGTTAATGAAAGAAAATAATATTCGTTCTTTCCTTCTTGCTTTCTGTTCTTTCCTTCTTGCTTTCTGTTCTTTCCTTCTTGCTTTCTGTTCTTTCCTTCTTGCTTTCTGTTCTTTCCTTCTTGCTTTCTGTTCTTTCCTTCTTGCTTTCTGTTCTTTCCTTCTTGCTTTCTGTTCTTTCCTTCTTGCTTTCTGTTCGTTCGTTCCTTCTTGCTTTCTTTTTCTCCTTCCTTTCTTTTTCTCTTTTTCCATTCCACTTGCGTGTGTGTGGTGTTTTTTTTGTTTTTTTGCCTGAGAACTTTATTTGGAGTGTCACTGCACAGCAGCGTAGTATGTTGTGCAGATGTGTGGTGCTATGCAATGCTTATCACACTAACATTGCAGTGTGAACAGGTGGGGGCACATAGAGAACAACTAGCGATGCAGAAAAATAAAGGTCACTGCAACAAGCTCCTACTATGACATGAACATGTAATTCTGCACTCATAGGAGTCTGGACAAATCGATAAACATTTGTCTGCTTAGATTTGCAAAGATTGCACTGGAACATTTGTGATGCCTTCAAAAAAAAAACAAACTGTCATGATTAAAAACTGAGGCTGCCATTGCTGAATTCTGATTCTAAAAACGTTAGAACAAGTCAGCAGATCAGGACTTAAAGTATAACTAAAGGGAAAACTTTTTTTTTTTCTAGTTTTGGATAGAGTGCAGACGGATTAGAACACCTGTCAGTTTTTATTGCTGTCTGTGCCCCCGTTAGGGAGGTTGACCCTCTGTTTGTCCTGTTTTACCATTTTCATTAAAAGTGAAAGAAAATACAAAATTCTGGATTGTCCCCAGAAAAGTAATAGAGGGGAAATCGTCTAGTGGGGACACTAGTTCTGATGACATGGGGTCTCCATAGAATTCCCCTAATTTGCAGGCCTTTCCTCTCACTTCCTGTTAGGTTATGGGACAAGAAGTGAAGGGAAATCTCTGCTATGGGGCACAGATGGCAAAAATAAAATCTGACAGGGGTTCTAACCCTCCCTTACTCTATCCCAAATGTGGGGGGAAAAAAAAGTTTTGCCAATAGTTCTACTTTATCTCGGACTTTCCTGATCTTTACTTTATGGTTTAGCTTCGGATTTGGGCACCAAGCATTTTCAGAAGAGTGTACCAATGTCAGTCTCCATATTTCACAGGATAGGTTTGCTTTTGGCTCCAGAAAGTGTCAGATCTGCAGTAGATAAGATGGGTGAATCGTAATTACCTCTAGTAGACCGATCTCAATTAAGAATAACAGGATTGATAATAGCAGTGCATGCATGGCATTGCAAGTGTAAGTGAAAGCAATGTATTATCGATGATGTAACATGTGCACACCCCTGGCTGCTACCTTTTGGATTTAAATGGGTGAAGTGGTTGGGGTAAAATTGCAGCTCAATCATGTGATTTACCCCCCAACTGCAAGGGTAAACAAGCCCTAAACCAGAGGCGGCTCTAGGCTTTGTGAGGCCATAGGCAAAATAATTCAAGCGTCAAAAAAATGAACTGTATAAATTACATATATTAAGAGCTTTAGAGTGCTGGTGTCAGTTCTCTCACACAGGAAATGTTAAACCGCTGCTGGCTGGAGCTTAACGCCGCAGCGGCATTGTTGTCAGCAGAGGCGGCTCTTCAATTAGGCAGTCGTGAGGCCCCTGTGAGTGCGAGGCCTTAGGCGACCGCCTTATTTGCCTAATTAGAGAGCCGCCTCTGCCCTAAACTGTCTGTGAGAAAAGAATAATCCCTCTGGTGATCATAGTTGTTACCAAGACAAAAAGTGAGGAGTAATCTAAAGCAAGCTGAGAGGCTGAGTCAGCTTCTAGTCCAGGCATCTGGGTAGATCCCAACATTAAAGTCAGGATCTTTACAGGGCCTGGATCAGCTCAGTGATGTCAGCCAACAGCTGAATTTAGCCTGCTGTAGGGGTCACAGGGGTGCAGAACAAAGTACATTGCTGTGATCCCCAGGAGTAGTACAGTATAGCCAAAGGAGCTTTGGTTGTACCTCTCCTTTTAAGAGCTTGTTTATACCAGATACTATCAGGTGTGCTCTTTTAAATGCATCCTGAAGGCATGCACAGTAAAATCAGTGTGTTCCAATCACCCTAGTTCATACCACTATGTTCAGTTCCAGTGCTTTAAAAAAAAAAGTACAGCAGCATGCATTATTTATTTATTTTATTTTTATTTTATTTTTTACACCGGAACACATTAATGCAAGGGGGGATCCTTAGTATGCTAAACATTCAAGTGAAAAATAAAAAGAATAAGTCTACTGGAATGCATTTTTAAATGCATTAAAAATGTGTAAGCCCCGGTTTACACCAGTGCGCTGTGCGATTATTGCATGTGATTCGCACCACACTGCAGTGCAAATCACATGAGATGTCTGTGCGATGCAATTTCAGCCATACAGATAGTATGGCTGAATTTGCATCGCATTCGGACCAAACTCGCACAGGACCCCTTTTTTTTTTTTTTTTTTTGGTCGGCACCAGAATCGGATTGCATGGATGTTCACAACCATACGATCTGATTCATGTCTAAACTGACAGTTCACACTGCAAACTGATTTGGGGGTGTCACACTGCATAGTTTTTTTCACACTGCATATTGCAGTGTAAACAGCCTTGCCAGTCAGGTGTGATGCGGAAACCTGCAGTGGATTTGCAGGGTTCCCGCATCGCTTAAGTGTGAACCGAGCCTAAATGTCTGTCTAGAAATGCACACCTAACACGAGGATTGTGGTGTGAATTGGCCCTTAAGGGAGCTCTGTATCATTTTATAAGCCCTAGTATCTTTTCTCCAAAAATACACTATAGTTGTGTATACATTCTAAGGTTTAGTCTCTGATGTGAGAGGAATCTGCATTTTCTATCATCGGTCCACCTACCGTGGTGGTTGAATTCTATGGTAACTTTTCAAGTCAATTCCACTACAGACAGATGTGTTGAAATCGATGTGTTTCAAAACATCAAGGAACATTGGCTCACGTTAACATTGGCTCACATTGGCATCTATTGACAAAACACAAAGTACGACTCCATTCACACAGGGGCAACACGACTTCCAGCGCGACTTTGGGAGGCAACTTGGACACGTCTCGAGTATGACTCACAGCGCGACATGAAGCTACTTTACAAGGCAACTTCAAGTTCCCTCCAGGACAGGAGACATTCCAGTGGCCAATCAAACAAGAATCAACTCTGTGGGAGGGAGGGGGAGGGAGAGGTCTGTCTGAGAAATGTATGTTCTCTTCCTGGAAAGTTGCTTCTGTTAAGACAGGGGATCCGACTTCTGAGGCGACTTCCATTGAAATCAATGGGTACAGGTCTCCTAGCAGTCGCCTAGAAGTCGGATTGAAGTAGTACAGGGACCGTTTTTGAAGTCAGAGCGACTGCAGTAGTGTGCATTAAGACGGCTCCATTCACTTACATTGATTTTCTCATGCAGCGCGACTTGAGGCGGCGGTCAAGAATTTTTTTTCCTAAATAGAAGAGCTCGAACCTTGGAGAATGCTACTCTGGCTAACACTTGAAATGTTTTCCTTACTAATGCATTTCCTGTGGTTTAACTCGGTGGTCATCAACCCTGTCCTCAGGGCCCACTAACAGGCCAGATTTTATGTATCACCTTGGGGAGATGCAGACTAGAATACTGCAATCACTGAGCAGCAAATGATATCACCTGTGATGTATTTCAGTTATCGTTCAAACCTGGCCTGTTAGTGGGCCCTGAGGACAGGGTTCATGACCACTGGTTTAACTGATTCCCAAAGGTCGACCGAAGCAGCAAAGTGAAGACAAGTCTGCTTCTCATTGTGCATTTGAAGGCCAAAAATATACTAGATTCCCAATGATGACAAGTCTGTTCAGGAAGGTCCAGCTGTTTTTTTTTCCTGGAGGTCCGATCTCATTTGTTAAGCTCCAGTTGTGCATCCTGAAGTCAATTTGCTGATGCTTAGAGCATGGATATTGAGCCTAAAGTTAAAACAAAGAAGTCTCTTGAAGCGCTAAAGAAGTGTGCACCTTCTCATTCGTGTAGGAGCCAGGAGTTTAAAGTCATTGCAAGAAATGTCTCATGAGCTATGAGTAAGCATCATATGATGTGAAACGCGTTAGCCCTGTACCTGTTCACATTTCTAAGTTTGTATGCTGTGCTGTGTTATGGATTTTACTAAATAAATAGGCATTTTTCCACGGAGTGAGGCCATCCAGGACTTTCTTTCTTAATCACCAAGAAATGTCTCATGTCATGATACAGAGCCACAGATGATGGAAAAAGACTGGTTCTCTTCATATTCCAGGTCACATGTTGATCAGGTCTTATAGAGCACCCTTTGGGAGAAAACACCGACTGTTAGTTCCCAAAGACTGCAGAAGAAGTCTCAAAGGGCCACTTGTTGTTTGGCACCAGAGCCCTAGAGTCATTACAATGAGCCTTAAGTTTCATAAGGTTTCCTACCTGGTCATCTTGTAGGACAAGAATATGTCTTGCATAATTATTTTGGGTGTTTAACAGGAGGATGCAGCTAAGAATAAAACCTTTTGACTTGTGAGCTTGCTCAAAACAGTTGTAGGTGCTTCCTGCTTGTAGATCATTTTTTTATATGGGTTCTTCAGCCTGGTAGACTTGTGTTTACATCAGTATCTTCCTGCAGTAGCTGGAGTAGAAGGAACTAATCAGAAGAGATAATCGTACGATGGGGTAGATTGGGCATTCTGCATATCGACATCCCTTTTGAGCTGTGCCTGAGTATTACATTTTATACTAGGTAGAAGAGGAGTGCTTTTTTTATTTTATTAATTTGTTAACTTAAAGGGGTTGTAAAGGTTTGTTTTTTATTTTCTAAATAGGTTTCTTTTAAGCTAGTGCATTGTTGGTTCACTTACCTTTTCCTTTGATTTCCCTTCTAAATGTTTTTTTTCTTTGTCTGAATTTCTCACTTCCTGTTTCTCCTCACTGAACTTCACACCATCATCTGAGTGGTGTTTAGTCAGCCAGAACAGATTACTGAACAGCTTACTGAGGAGGAACAGGAAGTGAGAAATTCTGACAAAGAAAACTAAGAAAAAAAATATTTAGAAGGGAAATCTAAGGAAAAAGTAAGTGAACCAACAATGCACTAGCTTAAAGTAACCTATTTAGAAAATAAAAAACGAAACTTTACAACCCCTAATAATGTGATTAAACAATGTTGACATGTGCCCTATTATTCCTTCTGGCAACAATGCTCGAACTGTCTGGACTTTTCTTTAGGATTGTGGGGAACATGGCAGCTCCCACATGAACCATTTTAAGGGTTTTGAGGCAAAAAGCAAATCTTTATTATGATAGTTTGCAAACTTCTCTGACATTTGCTGCAACCAACATTTTTTGCCAGTGGTTTTTAAACTACTATAAGGGGTTGTTTTATACACAAACCATGTATTTGTGAATGTGCCTGAAAGCATGATCTCTGTGTTTTGGTTGCTTCCTGCTCTGATTTCTGTGCACAGAAGTTCCATTGGACTACATGGGATGGTACAGGGGGCCCCTTAATTGGTTGTGCTTTTTGCAGTTCTGCCTAGCAACTTCTCAATGGTTAGTATGGTGCAACCTATAACCAATGAGTTATCATCCTCAAGTCTCCATGTGCTTGCCTATTTATTATATAGTTCCAGCTACTAACCATTATGTTATTCTGGAGGAGCAATAGAAAAGAAAGGACTTCTGCATTACCATCAAGCCTCCCTGCCTCTCTTCCTGGTTGCTCGGTTATGCTTTATGGATAAATTAAATTGGTGTTGTGGTTGTTTTATGGCATTTTTTTTATTGGCCTGAGTGGGCTAGCTAAGCCATGAGTCATGTAGTTTATTGATTAAATTATTATTTATGGTTGATCATTTATATGGCTCACTACTGCTGACAGGGCTTCCATCCTCACCCAGTCTTCCTTCTGGGTTCGTGGGCTCCAGCGCACAGCTTGAATGGCTGACCCGCGATGACGTCACGCGGGAGTTTCGACCACGGTACAGCACTTTGAAGGAACAGCACGGGTATGCTGTTACTTCAGAGCGCATGCGCCGGTGACGTCACTGGCTGTCAGAGCAAATATCTTCTAAACTGTGCATGTTTAGGAGGTATTACCGTATATACTCGAGTATAAGCCGAGTTTTTCAGCACATTTTTTGTGCTGAAAATGCCCTCCTCTGCTTATACTCGAGTCTGTTTCCGACTTCAACTTTGTGCGCCTGATCCCGGCCATCCGTAGGTCCCCTGGACCCCAAACTTCGCACACATGTAGCCCAACTATTCCTCTACAAGTGTGCAAAGTTTGGTGCCCGGGGGACCTATGGACGGGGAGCAGCGATTTTTCAAAGCCGGGCACCCCTTTCCATAGACTCCAATGTTAAACGGTAATTTCTCTAGTGATTTTTGGGGACCCGGTACCGGCCGGCCCTAGGTCCCCTGGACCCCAACCTTGGCACACATGTAGTCCAACTGGTGTTTGGGGGACCTACGGTCGGGGAGCACCGATTTTTCAAACCTGGGCACCCCTTCCATAGACTCCCCATGTTAAACGTCAGTCTAGTCTCAGTGAGGCATGGACACAGTGACAGTGAGGCATGGGCAAAGTGAGGCATGCAGATGGACACCCTAGGCTTATACTCGAGTCAATAAGTTTTCCCAGTTTTTTTGTGGTAAAATTAGGTGCCTCGGCTTATATTTGGGTCAGCTTATACTCGAGTATATACGGTAATTTTACCTACAGGTAATCATTATTATCTTACCTGTAAATAAAAATCACAAAGCAGACTTTACTGCCACTTTAATAATCGCTGCCTTTTCAACAACTTTGAACCCAATTTATGGTATCTGCGTATTTTATTTATTTATAATAATACTTATTATTGCACATACCATCTGTACATTTAACAAACATCATGGATCCCTCCCAGGCCTAAAGTTCTATCAAATTTTAAGTGGAGCTGAATAGGAGGTGGGACAGGACCTACACTCATAGTACAGATACTTATGGATTGGTGCCTTGGATTGATGCTCAGAGGGTGATATTTGACGTAATACTTTTTATTTTTATTTTTTATCCCCTCTAAGCAAAAATCCTTTTAATGTAGTAGGTGGAGCTATAACCTCCTTTCTCGGGGCTCATGCACAAGGACGTACAGAGTTTTACAATGTGAAATACAGGATCTTGCTGACCAAAATATCCTTCCATTTGTAGTTATTTATCCCAGCTTTGCTGAAAAAGAAAATTGTTTACAGAACTCAATAGCTCAAGATTAAAGTTGCCGCACATACAAGTCAGTGATAAGGGTTGCTTGTTTCTCATTAGGTTACAGTTGTACATACAGAGCTGTGGAACAATCCATATTTTTTGTGCAGTCTCTTTAGCTAACCTATGCTATTTGAGGAGTTATTTTTAATTTAATATTTATTTGTTAAAAAGATATTGTATGTATACAGCATATAAATAATGGAAGACAACAGATAACATATAAAAGCATCAAAACGATACCATAACCTATATTTATTTTCTTTAACCAAATGGTGGTTCCTGTTGTGGTGAGTACTTGGATGCAACCTGCTCTTGGAAGTTCCAAGGCAGACATTAAAGTGGACTTTAACCCTCTCCTATCACTTGTCATAATTCCCACCCGCCCCCTCGATAAACATTAGGATAGTAAAACATTTTTTTTTTTTGGGGGGGGGGGGGGTTTAAGTGGCTACTTTCCTTTTAGGGCTTGTACACTGGGTTATCTAATAATTTAGCATGGGTAGCATCCCACCTCCCTTTTTTTTTTCTGGTATATCATTTAAATAATGTTTATTTAAAGAAACAAAAAAAATTTGTATTGTCACCAATGATGTAAAATTTTAATGACAGTGATCACTTGGTCGTATGTAAATGTTATCTTTTCCAACCATAAAAACTATACTGCCTATCAGTATCACTACAGTGCCTTGCGAAAGTATTCAGCCCCCTTGAACTTTATCCTTTTGCCACATTTCAGGCTTCAAACATAAAGATATAAAATTTTAATTTTTTGTGAAGAATCACCAACAAGTGGGACACAATTGTGAAGTGGAACGAAATCTATTGGATATTTTAAACTTTTTTAGCAAATAAAAAACTGAAAAGTGGTGCGTGCAAAATTATTCGGCCCCTTTACTTTCAGTGCAGCAAACTCACTCCAGAAGTTCAGCGAGGATCTCTTAATGAGCCAATGTTGTCCTAAATGACTGATGGTGATAAATAGAATCCACCTGTGTGTAATCAAGTCTCTGTATAAATGCACTGCTCTGTGATAGTCTCAGGGTTCTGTTGAAAGCGCAGAAAGCATCATGAAGACCAAGGAACACACCAGGCAGGTCCGTAATACTGTTGTGGAGAAGTTTAAAGCCGGATTTGGATACAAAAAGATTTCCCAAGCTTTAAACATCCCAAGGAGCACTGTGCAAGCGATCATTTTGAAATGGAAGGAGTATCAGACCACTGCAAATCTAGCAAGACCTGGCTGTCCCTCTAAACTTTCAGCTCAGACAAGGAGAAGACTGATCAGAGATGCAGCCAAGAGGCCCATGATCACTCTGGATGAACTGCAGAGAACTACAGCTGAGGTGGGAGAGTCTGTCCACAGGACAACAATCAGTCGTACACTGCACAAATCTGGCCTTTATGGAAGAGTGGCAAGAAGAAAGCCATTTCTCAAAGATATCCATAAAAAGTCTTGTCTAAAGTTTGCCACAAGCCACCTGGGAGACACACCAAACATGTGGAAGAAGGTGCTCTGGTCCGATGAAACCAAAATCGAACTTTTTGGCCACAATGCAAAACGATATGTTTGGCGTAAAAGCAACACAGCTCATCACCCTCAACACACCATCCCCACTGTCAAACATGGTGGTGGCAGCATCATGGTTTGGGCCTGCTTTTCTTCAGCAGGGACAGGGAAGATGGTTAAAATTGAGGGGAAGATGGATGCAGCCAAATACAGGACCATTCTGGATGAAAACCTGTTGGAGTCTGCAAAAGACCTGAGACTGGGACGGAGATTTATCTTCCAACAAGACAATGATCCCAAACATACAGCAACATCTACAAAGGAATGGTTCACAAATAAACGTATCCAGGTGTTAGAATGGCCAAGTCAAAGTCCAGACCTGAATCCAATCGAGAATCTGTGGAAAGAGCTGAAAACTGCTGTTCACAAACGCTCTCCATCCAACCACACTGAGCTCAAGCTGTTTTGCAAGGAAGAATGGGCAAGAATTTCAGTCTCTCGATGTGCAAAACTGATAGAGACATACCCCAAGCGACTTGCAGCTGTAATCGCAGCAAAAGGTGTCTCTACAAAGTATTAACGCAAGGGGGCCGAATAATTTTGCACGCCCCACTTTTCATTTTTTTCTTAGTTAAAAAAGTTTCAAAAATCCAATAGATTTCGTTCCACTTCACAATTGTGTCCCACTTGTTGGTGATTCTTCACAAAAAATTAAAATTTTATATCTTTATGTTTGAAGCCTGAAATGTGGCAAAAGGATGAAAAGTTCAAGGGGGCTGAATACTTTCGCAAGGCACTGTATATAAAAAATATTCCAATACGTGGTTAATGGTTAACAGTAAAATTAGGTAAAATAGTGTAGCTTCAAGCCAGGTATGGTGATTTATGTTTTCAAGGTTTGTTGTCTTGAATGCTGTCTCTCTATCGTTTTGCTTGTACAGGCTTATTCAGTAAAGTTTAACGGTAGCCAAAACATGTTTAAGTTTTTGATAATGTGGGGGAGGGCTGGAACCTCTGTCAGTTCTTCTTTTTTTTTTGCTGATTGCCCTACTAGGGCGATTTTTATTTTTTTTATTTTTTACTTCCCAACCTGTCGACAGTGTTGCCAGCCAGACAGGACAGGGGCATAGACAAAAATCAGAAACTAAACGGATGTCTATCCTCCCTCCCTTTTTTCTTTATCACTTTTTGTTCTGAGACCCATTTTACCTTGTTTCATTGCTGGCTCTACACTACATGAACTGGTTGCTAGGACCGCCTGGCGTCTAGCAACCAGCGATGTCACGTCACCACAGAGCGAGGCTGAGGCCCCAGCATTCAGAGCTGAGGAGGATTTAACTTCCTCCTCCTCCCGTGCCTAGTGCTTTAGCTCCACCCAGCTCCTCCTCAATCTTCTCCGACGGCATGCTCAGAGGGAAGGGAACTGCAAGGATTTAAGGTGAGGCCACTCCAGTGAGCACTGGAGGGGCAGAGCAGAGAGCAGCGACTTGGTCTGCTCGGAGCAGAGGACAGTGACTAAGAACTGAGCAATCAGTGGTTATGTCGTCACTCAGTTCTCGGTCATAGAGCAGACGTGGGACAGCTGCACGTAATATTCACTATACTATATTATAAATGTGCATGAAAAAGCAATGAATAATTAAAATGTGCTTGAAGAGACAAGTAATAGGGCTTATGCACATGAACATAAAAAACGCTGTGTGTTCATACCTTTTTTTATTTTTGGTCTGAACGCAGCAGTATTGCATTGTATGTGCCTATGCACAGAGCTGTGTTTATTTACATCAGTAAAATTGCTCTGCATAGGGATCTGTAAAATCCAAATAAAAAATATCTATGTCTGTAGTTAGTTATTTATGCGCTTATGCATCTTAACATGTACATTTGAGCTAGTGAATGGATGACAAATTTTAGAGTTCTGCTTACATGGTAAATGTGTGGTCAGTGGCGGCCCGTCCATTAGGGTGCACGGGCGCCGCCCCCTCTATCACGCCCCCCCCCCTATATGTATCATGGATGGATTCATGCATAGCATGAATCTATCCATGGCCGCTGCGGCCATTGGCTCTAATAGGCTTCATAATAGGGTGGACTCGCTTTTCTAACACTAAACCGCCTCTCCGCCAGTCAGGAAGCACTGGTCTAATACCTGTCACCTGATTGGCTGAAAGGACAGGCGCTCCTATTGGACGCCTAGCAGGAAGAAAGAAGAGATGCATGGAGGACACAGCTTGCTGCTGCCTGACCTGCTGCCTGTCCCACAGCTCGCCGCCGTCACCCGCTGCCTGACCTGCCACCAAGATGGGGTAAGTGCCGGGGGTCGCAGTGGCTGCATTTAATGGCACAGTGAGACTGCAATTGATGTTTTTTTTTCAGTATTTTTGTTTGCACTCCCCCCAAAAATTGAGCACCAGCCACCACTGTGTGTGGTTAAACGGAAGAACTTAACTGACCATTAGATTCATTTTAATGTAGTATCTTGCTGCCAGCCTTTGCCTGCAAGATTCTGCACTGATATTTGTAAACTAGTTAAGGCCGTGGGCACATACCTGCATTCTGAAAAGATTTAAAACTGTTAACTTCTGCTCTTTATCTTTGTTGATGTACAGTATACTGGCCTTATGCCACTTGAGCTCAAATGCCTGTTTTTAGCCCGGGTTCACACTGCCTGTGACTTCAAAGTTGGACCCCAGCGCGACTTCGGCACAGCTTGCATGCGACTTCTTTAACAAAAGTCAATGCATGTCAGACCAAAAGTAGTGCAGGAACTTTTTTCTAAGTCGGAACGACTCAAGCCGCACGAATTAGACCAGTTCTATTGCACTGAATGGGGTCCGACTTGGAATGCGACAAGTGCTCTCCAAAGTCAGTGTGAACCGGGCCTTACAGGTGATTGTTAATGCACACATAGGCGTTTACAGCAGTTTACAGGCAGAGAAAACCCCCAACAACTCTGCATTCAAGAGAAAGCATTTTGGCTGGAAAAAAAACCCGCATATAAATTAATTTCAATGGCCACAATAAATCAATATTCTAGCAAATGAAATGAATGGATGACCAAGCGCGCTTGACATTCTTAAACGCACATAAATGCATTTGCAAAAAACACGGCTTGGGTACAGTACGTGTGTGTTTTTTTTTTTTTTTTGTATGCTGCTTTTCTCCTGCCAGGAGTAAAGCATTTAGAAGAGCCCCACATGGGGGCCTACAAAGAGGAAGATGCCTAATTAAAGATTTCAGGGAAACATGCCTGTGTTTTTCATCGCTCCCGTTGTTCAGCTGACAAGTCAAGTATCTCCTAGTCCGGTTTTTGTTTAGTATTTTGTTATTCCTTCCTTTACTTTACAACTTCCATCTGTTCCAGGTGTAACGTTTAATGTAAAACAATGGGGGTCGATTGAAGAAGGAAATGGATACACATCCTGTACAAAAATGGTTCATGAAAAATGCCTTTTTAAGGTTTAAGTGATTGTGTTGATTATCTTTTTCCTTTTAACTACTTCCCTACCTGGCCAATTCCAATTCTGACATTTCTCTCCCACATGTAAAAATCTTTTTTTTTTTTTACAAAAAAAAAAAAAAAGACTTGGAACCCCCAGATAGATCGATAAATAGGAGATTTTTAATGTGGCACAGAAATTATACAGCCATTTCTCAAACAAAATAAAAGACATGATGCTATGCCAAGTAAATAGATACCCAACATGTCATGCTTTTAAACTGTGTACGCCCGTAAAACCGCACCAAACTGCGCCACCTAAAAATCTCCATAAGCAACGCTTTAAAAGCCTTGACAGGTTACCAGTTAAGGGTTGCATAGGTCTGGTGCTATTATTGGTTTTGCGGTGCGAACACTGTTTACATAAGCATATGTGACCTACATATGCGTTCACCTTTTGCGCACGAACACAGGGGGATGGGGGAGCTTTTACATTTTTTTTTTTTTTTTTTTCTTTTTTTTTTCTTATACTCTTTTCTAAATGAAATGTTTTTGTTTTTTCTATTGATCGCTTTTGTTGCTATCGCAAGTAATGTAAACATCCCTTGTAATCACTATAAGCTGTGACAGGTACTCCCCCCCCCCCCCCTTTTTTTTTTTTTTTTTACTTTTTAAGTAAAGACAGGTACTTTTTACTGAGAAATCTGGGTGATCAGATCCTTAAAGGAGTTGTAAAGTCTCATGGTTTTTCACCTTAATGCATTCTATGTATTAAGGTGAAAAACCTTCTATGCAGCTGCCCCCCCTTTTTCTTACCTAAACTTGATCATTCGAGGCCGAGCCCAGCAGCTCCAGCCGCTGTCTCGGGTCCTCATTGGATAGATTGATAACAGCAAGAGCTATTAGCTCCCGCTGCTGTCAATCAAATCCTGTGACGTGGGGTCCGGGGGGCAGGGCCGAGTCCTGCTGTCTGTGTCAATGGATGCAGCAGCAGGACTCCGGAGCGTGCCTGCACGAGTGCCCCCATGCAAAGCGGCTCTCCGTGGGGGCACTCAATGAAGAGAAGGGGCCAGGAGTGCCGCCGCGGGACCCCAGAAAAGGAGGATTGGGGCTGCTCTTTGTAAAACCCTTGCACAGTGCAGGTAATTATGACATGTTTGTTATTTAAAACAAACCTTTTACAATCACTTTAACCAAGTCAAAAATAGCTTTACATCTGCCGAAACTGCAAGTGACAAAATATTTGTTGCTTCCTGTTTGTAATACCATAGAGATGATCTGGGACATTCCAGTCCCTGTTCAGCTCTATGGTAAGTGGGAGATAGTGCCAGCTAAAGTCTCAGGCTCCCCGATCAGAGATCCCCGAGAGCGGCCAACTTTTTGGTACATGTGTATCATTGTGTGTTCAACAGGCTAACGGCCAGTTTTTGTTGAACGGTCTTGCTAGAAAACCAGCATTTGTTACGCGCTTGCAGCCAATGAGCAACCTGTGAAAAATTTGTGAGCAGAAATATATATAAATATTTGTTTGTTTTGTTTTTTTTTTGTTATCGAAAGTGTAGTTACGCTTTAATCAAATGAGAACTTGCGTTCATGTGACTGTTTTGGTTACAAAGGTCAGCCCTGTGTGCAGGCACGCAGCAGAGCACAGCTTCTGAAGTTGATTGTGCGAGGCTACACGTGCAGCTGCCAGAAGGACTGCTGACAGCAACAGGGGACAGTGGATGTGGACAGAAGAAACTGACATCTCCGGGACAAAAAAACAGTAGCCGCCCAATCAACAGCAGTGGAGAGGAGAAGCACTGAGGGAGCAACAGTAAGTGCTCCTTCTCTATTTTCAGATTATTTAATGTGTCCACAGAAGGAGGACAGGAAGGACACATAAAAGAACAATTTTTTGGAGGTGGTTGGGTTATTGTTGACGTCAACAATACATGGACCAAAAACAGTTTTAATGTTTTATTATTCCTTTTTCTTATATTGTAGCTGCTTTTATATAGCAGGTGAATTCAAGCTTACTCAGAAACCCGTTTTATTACAAGAACAAAAAAATAAAAAAAACAAGACAAAGTGGACCATAAGCCAATTTTTTTTAAACATCACCCATATTTCAATAGGCCACAACCTTTGCAATGAATATGTCTGGAATGTAAGCACCAAAGCAGATTGAGAAAGTTGGAAGTCTACGTATGTGGGCTACAGAAAGGCAGACTGGACAGCATTCCCACATATGTGCCTGATCTGGGTAGAATCTGATCAGTCAAACATATTTGCTCATCTCTTCTCCTAAAATTAGAAATAGATCCAATCTGCAACTGTCCTTTTGTTGAGACTGCAAGAGCCTATTGTTGCTTAGTTTTCATGCTTTGTAAAATTTATGACACTCATAAACTGCTGTGGGCAGAAGAGGAAGCACATTAACCACTTAAGCCCCGGACCATTTGGTAGCTAAAGGACCAGAGGTGAATTCAGAATTTTGCACTGCGCTGCTTTAACTGTAAATTGTGCGGACATGCAATGTTGTACCCAAACAAAATTTGCGTCCTTTTCTTCCCACAAATAGAGCTTTCTTTTAATGGTATTTGATTGGCTCTGCGATTTTTATTTTTTGCGATATAAACGGAAAAAGACCGAAAATTTTGAAAAAAAATGATATTTTCTACTTTTTGTTATAAGGAAAATCGAATAAACTCAATTTTAGTCATACATTTAGGCCAAAATGTATTCAGCCACATGTCTTTAGTAAAAAAAAAGTCAATAAGTGTATATTTATCGGTTTGCGCAAAAGTTATAGCGTTTACAAACTAGGGTACATTTTCTGGAATTTACACAGCTTTAAATTTATGACTGCCTATCTCATTTCTTGAGGTGCTAAAATGGCAGGGCAGTACAAAACCCCCCCAAATGACCCCATTTTGGAAAGTAGACACCCCAAGGAAATTGCTGAGAGGCAGGTTGAGCCCATTGAATTTTTTTTTTTTTGTCCCAAGTGATTGAATAATGACAAAAAAAATAAAAAATTACAAAAAGTTGTCACTAAATGATATATTGCTCACACATGCCATGGTTATATGTGGAATTGCACCCCAAAATACATTTTGCTGCTTCTCCTGAGTACGGGGATACCACATGTGTGGGACTTTTTAGGAGCCTAGCCGCGTACGGGACCCCGAAAACCAAGCACCGCCTTCAGGATTTCTAAGGGCGCAAATTTTTGATTTCACTCCTCACTACCTATCACAGTTTTGAAGGCCATAAAATGCCAAAATAGCACAAAACCCCCCCAAATGACCCCATTTTAGAAAGTAGACACCCCAAGGAAATTGCTGAGAGGCCTGTTGAGCCCATTGAATATTTTTTTTTTTTTGTCCCAAGTGATTGAATAATGACAAAAAAAAAAAAAATTACAAAAAGTTGTCACTAAATGATATATTGCTCACACATGCCATGGTTATATGTGGAATTGCACCCCAAAATACATTTTGCTGCTTCTCCTGAGTACGGGGATACCACATGTGTGGGACTTTTTAGGAGCCTAGCCGCGTACGGGACCCCGAAAACCAATCACCGCCTTCAGGATTTCTAGGCACAAATTTTTGATTTCACTCCTCACTACCTATCACAGTTTCGAAGGCCATAAAATGCCAAAATAGCACAAAACCCCCCCAAATGACCCCATTTTGGAAAGTAGACACCCCAAGCTGTTTGCTGAGAGGCATGGTGAGTATTTTACAGCTCTCATTTGTTTTTGAAAATGAAGAAAGAGAATTTTTTTTTTTTTCTTTTTTTTTTTTTCAATTTTCAAAACTTTGTGACAAAAAGCGAGATCTGCAAAATACTCACAATACCTCTCAGCAAATAGCTTGGGGTGTCTACTTTCCAAAATGGGGTCATTTGGGGGGGTTTTGTGCCATCTGGGCATTTCATGGCCTCCGAAACTGTGATAGGCAGTGAGAAGTGAAATCAAAAATTTACACCCTTAGCCTGAAGGCGGTGATTGGTTTTTGGGGTCCCGTACGTGGCTAGGCTCCCAAAAAGTCTCACACATGTGGTATCCCCGTACTCAGGAGAAGCAACAGAATGTATTTTGGGGTGTAATTCCACATATGCCCATGGCATGTTTGAGCAATATATCATTTAGTGACAACTTTGTGCAAAAAAAAAAACAAAAAAAAAAACATTGTCTTTTTTCCGCAACTTGTGTCAACATATAAAATATTCCATGGACTCGACATGCCTCTCAGTGTATAGCTTGGGGTGTCTACTTTCCAAAATGGGGTCATTTGGGGGGGTTTTGAACTGTTCTGGCATTTTATACACAACATTAGGAAGCTTACATCCACTCTTCTAACCACTTGAAGACAAAGCCCTTTCTGACACTTTTTGTTTACATGAAAACATATTTTTTTTTGCAGGAAAATTATGTTGAACCCCCAAACATTATATATATTTTTAAAGCAAAGGCCCTACAGAATAAAATGGTGGGTGTTGCATTTTTTTTTCTACACAGTATTTGCGCAGCGATTTTTCAAACGCATTTTTTGGGGAAAAAATACACTTTTTTTTTATTTTAATGCACTAAAACACACTATATTGCCCAAATGTTTGATGAAATAAAAAAGATGATCTTAGGCCGAGTACATAGATACCAAACACGACATGCTTTAAAATTTCGCACAAACGCGCATTGGCGACAAACTACATACATTTTTTAAAAGCCTTTACAGGTTACCCCGTTGGATTTACAGAGGAGGTCTACTGCTAAAATTACTGCCCTCGATCTGACCTTCGCGGTGATACCTCACATGCATGGTGCAATTGCTGTTTACATATGACGCCAGACCGACGCTTGCGTTCGCCATTGGGCAAGAGCAGGGCAGGACAGGGGTGCTTTTTTTTTTTTTTTTTTTTTTTTTTTAAATTGTTCCTTCCATATTTTTTTTTTATTTTTATTGTTATCTCAGGGAATGTAAATATCCCCTATGATAGTAATAGGTAGTGACAGGTACTCTTTTTTTGAAAAAACTGGGGTCTAGACCCTAGATCTTTCCTCTGCCCTCAAAGCATCTGACCACACCAAGATCGGTGTGATAAAATGCTTTCCCAATTTCCCAATGGCGCTTTTTATATCCGGGGGGGGGGGGACATTCCCTCCCACTGCTTGTAAAAGCAGTCCAGAGGCTAATTAGCCACTAGGGTTGCTTTTACATTAAAGCCGGCCGCTGGCTGAAAAGAATGATACCAAGATGATACCTAAACCCGCAGGCATCAATCTGGTATAACCATTCAAAGTCCAGCAACTTACCAGTACGTTGCTGGTCCTTGTTGGACATGTATTGTAATCTTTTTTACTCTTTCGTCCATGGACCGACACAGCTTCTCTATTGACAAAGTGGGTATTATCCGTTAATTAGGAGTGACTAGGCAGAAAAACTTGTAAAAAGTGTTGCATCACACCTTCTACAGTACCGCCCAGGGGGCGGACCCTCTGGGTATACCCTCTCAGTCTGCACATCGCAGATCAGTTCATCAGTTTTTTTCTGTCTAGCAAGGAGTAGGACATGGCTCCCTTCGGGCTCATTGGTCCGGGGAAAAAAGATATATATATTTTTTATTTTTTTGCTACATTTGTTGTTTCCTGCGATCTTCGATCAACTGCCGACTGGGTGACAGGCTGGATCCTCGATCCTTGTAGTCTCCCCAGTTTCGGCCATCGAGCGTGTGCCGACCCTAGCTACGCGCTGGGTTTTCCACGACATGCCCGTCGCTCCACGGGTGGCCGGTGAGCCTACGCTCCAGGGCCTGCATCGGACCGCTCAGCTTCGGCTGACCTTACGGCCGAGTCGCAGCAGCCTGGCCGGTGAGCTTACGCTCCAAGGCTTGCATCGGACCGCTCAGCTTCGGCTGACCTTACGGCCGAGTCGCAGCAGCCTGTCCGGTGAGCGTCATGCTCCAGGGCATACATATGATCGTCCCTTCTGGGTCCAATCACAGCATGCCTGGCCAACAGTCACCTTCCGTGCGCGGACGATGATCTGTTTGGAATGTCTTCCAGCAGAATACATGCAGGATAGGTAAGTAAAACTCCCCTGCCTCGGCTGGGTGATTTAGCTGGACATTCCTGGAGAGATCAAGTAAGTGGTTGTGGCCCCTTTCTTCCCTCTCTCCCTGCCTTTCCCTCCTCCCTGGGCTTCTAGCTAAAGGGTGCTGGGGGTCACCTAGGGGGTCCCACTGGAGCGGGGCTGGCTGTAACTAACATTTAAAAGAAATGTCATTTTTGCTTACCTGTGTTTCTGTGTCTCCATGCTGTCGGCGGCCATTTTGAGGTGGTCCATGCCAAGTTTGGCCTCTTGTAACTGCCTGGCGGCCATCTTCCTGTAGTTCGGCCACACCCACTGGCCCCTATCAGGTGATCGGCGGCCATGTTTGTCCACCCTGTATGCAGATATTGCCGTTCGGCGGCCATCTTTTTTGTGGGCTATGGCTGCCTGACCTCTATCTTCTGTCGGCGGCCATTTTCTTAGAGCCCACATTATCTTCCATACAGACGGTTTTGGCAACCATTTTGCGAGAGCCTCCGGCCTCTAGGGTGCATTACACTGGCGCGAAAATTCACACAGGAAGTGCTGATAAAAGAAGCAGACTGACACAGCAGCAAGGGGACAGCATCATAGGCGCAGCATAGCAGTACCTATCCAGGGTGGTGAGTCCTCTGGGTAACCCAGCATCTCTGCAGCGCAGGAGGGTGGCCTATTGATATCTTGCCTGGAGCCCTGTGAGTGTCAGCGTGTGGTCAGCATGGCATCTGAGCCAGATGTCTTCTCCCCTGAAACACCAGATTTAGCAGCTGGTGTCCCTGAGGTGTCTATGGACGCTATGTCGGCAATCCTAGAGGCGTTTGCTGCCAGGGTGGAAGCAGCACACGGGAATACAGGGGGTAATAAACGCCCCCGTCCCCTGCAATCTTCTGGGGATATTTCTGATGCAGAACCAGGTCCAGCTACGGCTCATGGCCCAGATTCTGATGCATCAGAGACTGCAGACCGTGACCGATCGGACAGTGAGGAGGACTCCAAGTCCAGGTCAGTACGCGAGACGGCTTTGGTATCTGACCTTATTACTGCAGTGCGGGATACGCTAAAGTTGGAAAGGACTGAAGAAGTAGCAGATACTCCAGTCCCCTTTGGGTTTCGTAAACCTGCCCGCACTGCTAAGGTGTTCCCTTGTGTGTCTTATTTTGACAAACTCTTATACAAGGAATGGGAGAACCCACTGAGGGTCTTTACAGCCCCAAAGAGGTTTGCAGTACGGTACCCCTTTGAGGAGAGTTTTCTGAAGATATGGACCTCTCCCCCTATAGTGGACCCTTCGGTGTCCAGACTTAATAGAGCCACCACTATTCCAGTAGAAGGGGCTCCTGTTTTCAAGGACCCTGTGGATAAGAAGGCTGAAGCACTCGCTCGCTACCTATACTCAGTGGTAGGCTCAGCAGTACGCCCGGCATTGGCGGGGGCCCTAGTGTCTCAGACACTTACTGAATGGGCAAAATTGCTACTCCAGGGGTTAAAGGAGCGAGATGCTCCTCCTAATGAGATAACTTTGGCCGACCAGTTGGTCCAGGGCCTTAAGTTTGTCTGCGAGTCAGACATGGATACTATTCCCCTGCTGTCAAGAGCTTCGGTTTATGCAGTAGCAATACGCCGCCTGATCTGGCTAAAGGGCTGGTCTGCGGACCAGACTTCCAAGAAAGCCCTATTGGATCTGCCTTTTAAGGGCGACAGACTTTTTGGGGCTTCTCTGGATGACATCATCAAGGATGCTACAGGAGGTAAAAGCACTTTGCTTCCCCAAACTAGCAAGGGTAGCGGACCACGCCAAGGGCAAGGGCCCTCCTTTACTGCACGTAAGCGGTTTTTTCGCCCTCTTAAGGCGACAGGGAAAAGACCCCAGGCCGATAAAGCGCCTGCCCAAGGACAAAAGCGTCCTTGGTCCCGCAGACCCAACAAGCCTGTGGACAAAACTGCGTCCACATGAAGGTCCGCCCCCACCCAGCTCTCGGGTGGGGGGACGTCTTCGCAAATTCGCGACTCAGTGGACTGCTCTAGTCTCCGACAGGTGGGTTTGCGAAGTAATCTCCTCAGGCTACAAGATAGAATTTCTCTCTTGTCCACCAGACAGATTCATCACCTCCAATCTCCAGCTACTACCGACCCGTCGGGAGGCCCTGTATGGGGCGGTCCAGGGTCTACTGGAACGCGGGGTAGTTATTCCAGTTCCAGAACAGGAACGGGGTCAGGGTTTTTACTCAAATCTGTTCATTGTGCCAAAGAAGGAGGGGGTTCGTCCAATCTTGGATCTCAGAGCCCTCAATTGCTTTGTGAAGGTACAAAGATTTCGGATGGAGTCGGTTCGATCCGTAGTCACGGCTCTCCATCCGGGGGACTTTCTGGCCTCCTTGGACATCAAGGACGCATACCTGCATGTCCCCATATACTCCAGACACCAGAGGTTTCTGCGATTTGCTATCGGGAAGAACCACTACCAGTTTGTGGCCCTCCCGTTTGGCCTTGCCTCAGCACCCAGGACGTTCACCAAGGTGCTCGCTCCGATTCTGGCACTTCTAAGACAGCGGGGTATCGCTATCACAGGTTACTTGGACGACCTTCTGCTGAAGGGCCCTTCAAGCTCAGAATTAGAGGTAAGCGTGTCCATTACCTGTCAGACTCTTCGAGACTGTGGTTGGATACTAAACACGCAAAAGTCAGTATTGGTGCCCACTCAACGCCTAGTGTACCTGGGGTTGATTCTGGATTCCTCAGAGGCAAAGGTATTCCTCCCTGTGGAGAAGTTGCAGACCCTCCGGGCTGCAGTACGGCAGCTGACTTCCAGGAATTGGTCGTCACTCCGTTTTTGCATGCGAGTGTTAGGCCTCATGGTAGCCTCCTTCGAGGCGGTCCCATATGCTCAATACCACACTCGAGTGTTACAGAGGGAAGTTCTGTCCAGATGGAACAGATGCCCTTCATCTCTGGATTATCAAATCCGAGTGAGCCACCTAGTCAGGAGATCCCTGGTATGGTGTCTGACAGCACCGGCTCTAATGGCCGGGAAGTCATTTCTTCCGGTTTACTCAATAGTGATCACGACGGACGCCAGCCTTACAGGTTGGGGGGGAGTCTGGGGTGTCCAGTCGGCGCAAGGTCGCTGGACCCCAGAGGAAGCCCGCCTGCCGATCAATGTCCTGGAGATCCGGGCGATCAAGCTGTGCCTCTTCAAATGGTCTCAGAGACTGCAAGGGCGTCCAGTCAGGATCCAGTCAGACAACGCCACAGCAGTGGCATATGTCAATCATCAAGGAGGAACAAGAAGCTCAGCTGCAGCATCGGAGATCGCTCGCATCCTGAAGTGGGCAGAGAGGAGCGTACCGGCACTGTCGGCCGTGTACATTCCGGGTGTGGAAAACTGGCAGGCGGACTACCTGAGCCGCCAGATGCTGGACCAGGGAGAATGGTCCTTACACCCGGAGGTGTTCCAACTCCTCTGCCAAAGATGGGGCACACCAGACGTAGATCTTCTGGCTTCCCGACTCAATCGGAAGGTATTGAGGTTTTGGCCCGGTTAAGAGACCCATGGGCAGACGCAACGGACGCGTTGGTAGCATCGTGGGGCCAGTATCGGCTAATCTATGCCTTCCCTCCCTTAAGGCTTCTTCCTCTTCTGCTCCGCAGAGTGGAGGCAGAGGGAATTCCAATGATCCTAATCGCTCCAGATTGGCCTCAGTGTCCTTGGTACGCCGATCTAGTACGTCTGGTAGCAGACGTCCCCTGGCGCCTACCACTACGGAAGGACCTGCTGTCGCAAGGTCCCATATTCCATCCTGCTTTACAGTCATTGGCTTTAACGGCATGGCTGTTGAGAACCAGGTACTGAGAGACCGGGGCCTGTCAGACTCAGTAATTTCTACTATGAGAAGTGCTCGGAAACCGTCCTCTAGGAAGGTCTATCACCGCACTTGGAGGGCCTACATCTCCATGTGTGAGGAAATGAAATGGCATCCGCGTACCTATTTGGTTTCCAGAATCCTGCTGTTTTTACAGCATGGGGTAGACCAAAGGCTTGCCCTAAGTACGATTAAGGGACAGATATCTGCCCTGGCTGTCTTTTTTCAGCGACCCCTGGCGACTCACTCTCTCGTGAGTACATTTGTGCAGGGGGTTCGACATGTGGCCCCTCCGGTCCGCCCCCCGTTACCTCCGTGGGACTTGAACCTGGTCCTCTCGGTGCTTCAGAAGGCACCGTTTGAGAATATTAGAGATATTCCCCTGTTGACACTTTCTCAGAAGGTGGTCTTTTTGGTGGCTGTTACGTCAGTTAGACGAGTCTCTGAGCTGGCAGCCTTGTCCTGCAAGGCTCCCTATTTGATTTTCCACAAGGATAAGGTGGTGCTGCGGCCGCAGCCTTCCTTTCTTCCGAAGGTCGTTTCGGCTTTTCATCTCAACGAAGACATTGTACTTCCATCCTTGTGTCCTCAGCCGTCGAATCCTAAGGAGTCGGCGTTGCATTCCTTGGACGTTGTCCGAGCTTTGAGAGTATACATATCTGCTACTTCCCTGTTCCGGAAGTCAGACTCACTGTTTGTTTCGGTGGCTGGTCCCAAGAAGGGCCAAGCAGTCTCATCGGCCACCATCTCTAGGTGGATCCGACAGATAGTAATCCAGGCTTACGCCTTAAAGGGTCAGGCGCCCCCCTTTCCTGTCACGGCGCATTCGACCAGGGCAATAGGTGCCTCTTGGGCTTTCCGACATCAAGCGTCTGTTTCCCAACTATGTAAAGCGGCGACTTGGTCGTCCGCTCACACTTTCACAAAATTCTACAAAGTTGATGTAGGTGCATCTTCGGATGCCTCTTTCGGCCGCAAGGTTTTGCAGGCGGCTGTTTAGAGTTGCAACTCCTCCGTTGGAGGAGTGCTGTTTTGTGTTTTGGGGTGAAGTTTGTTTTTATGCTGTTACCACCCCTCGTTTTTTCTCTGACACTGCTTTGGGACGTCCCACTTTGTCAATAGAGAAGCTGTGTCGGTCCATGGACGAAAGAGTAAATAGGATTTTTTACTCACCGTAAAATCCTTTTCTCTGAGTCCATGGACCGACACAGCACCCACCCCTCCTTTTAAGTTTGTACTGCTTTTTGACGAACTGATCTGCGATGTGCAGACTGAGAGGGTATACCCAGAGGGTCCGCCCCCTGGGCGGTACTGTAGAAGGTGTGATGCAACACTTTTTACAAGTTTTTCTGCCTAGTCACTCCTAATTAACGGATAATACCCACTTTGTCAATAGAGAAGCTGTGTCGGTCCATGGACTCAGAGAAAAGGATTTTACGGTGAGTAAAAAATCCTATTTTTTTTCATGCAGCCAGGTGGCTGAACGAAAAAAGAGATTGATCGGTGGGTATGCCCACCATTAGAATACCGCCCTTCATCCACCCACTTCTAATGATGGGCATACATGCACCATTTATATATGCCGAAGCATGGGGGCATCCTCCCGCAAAAAAGTTATGCCGCACACACATGGTCGGACTTTTCCACGGGCAAGCCTCCGTCGGAATTTCGACCGTATGTACGCGGCATTAGGAGCAAAATCGCTCCTCCGCCCCTGTTGCCCCCATGCTTCGGCATATATGCTTTTTTTTTTTTTAAATGTGGTGGGTAAATCACCTCCTACAGCACTGGAGTCGCAGGGATCAGGCCTGTCTCTGCGAACGCTGCAGTTATGTGTGTTGTGTAAGTGACAGCGATCGATCGATACTGCACTTGGGTGGCCTGGGCTGGACGGAGGGGCAAAACGCAGGTGCCAGCAGGTATCTGGGCTGATCCCGCTAACACTGCGTTTTTGGGAACCCTAAACTGCTGGGGACGCTAGTATAGATCTGATCAGATATTGATCTGTTCAGATACTATACCACTAAGGGAGGTGTATGCTTCACGCGTGGGTGTTAGCGTTACTGGCACTAACCTGACGCTGCCTGGGGTGTGACGCAGACCCTCTCTGATGCTAAAACCTAATTGATATCACCCGCCGGGCGATCAGGGGGTTAAACCTTTATTGGGTTATATACGGCGGGTGCCCTGACACTATAAAAAGCAAACTAACTAACCAGCGTCACCCGTAACACTTATATGATGATTACTGGTGAAAGGGTTAACTAGGGGCAATTAGGGGGTTAAAACCTTTATTAGATAATATATGGGGGTACCTGACGCTATAAAAACCTGCGGCGAACCTAAAAAAAATTACTGGCTACCGATCTTTATCACCGACGCTAAGACAGCGATCAGAAAATTGATCGCTTAGCGACAGTGGTGATAGGGGGTGAAAGGGTTACCTGGGGGGCGATCAAGGGGGTTAAACCTTTATTAGATAATTTATGGGGGTACCCGACGCTATAAAAACCTGCGGCGAACCAAAAAAATTACTGGGTACCGATCTACATCACCGACGCCAAGACAGCGATCAGAAAAATGATCGCCAAGCGACGGCGGTGCTAGGGGGTGAAAGGGTTATCTGGGGGGTGATCAAGGGGTTAAACCCTTATTGGGGGGGGGGTTAGGGGGCTACACTGGACCTAAAACTAAATGTAGTGACACTTTTACAGTCACAAATGTCACTGATTGCAGTGATCAGTAAATAAATGGTCACTGCAATCAGTGACACTGTGACTGGGGGGTGGTCTGGGGGGGGGCTGGGGGGTGATCTGGGGGGGCCTGGGGGGGCGATTTATGTGCCTATGTGTGCTGGTGTTAGTGTAGTGTTAGTGCACTGACCTGTGTGTCTTCTCTTGTACGACGCTCGGTATATGTGAGCGCCGCACAGGAGATGACATCACTTCCTCCTGCTTTCTCGGTCTGTGTAAACATTACACAGACAGAGGGGGCATTTCTATTCGCCGGGAGCGATCGCGGGGGGGTGGTCGGAATCGAACGGCTGCCCCCCCATCTCAGAATGCTCCCAGACGAATTCCGAGCGCTCACTGTACAGAAGGGGGGTCCGATCGGATCCCCCAACTGTACAAAGGCAATCACGTATGCTCTACGTGATTGTGCCTGTCGGTGCCATTGTGCCAACGTGTATATATACAGTGAGCGGTCGTTAAGTGGTTAAAATGGTTTAGTCTTCACTAATGCATTACCTTTAAACCCATGCCGTGTATCTTCTTCCACCAACCCACTACTCGCTACAGGACTTGGCAGTGATGTTGGGGCCGGTGAATCAAATCGCTAATTGCACATCCAGGATAGCAGAACCCAAGCTGATAGATGGTATCCTTCTTGGTTTTTTTTTTGTTTTTTTTTTTTCCCCCCCTCTTTACAGCACCTCTGTTTTCCGAAATACCTGGTATTCAGTGCAAAGCAGGCATACCACTTGTCTTGTGTTACTAAATAAGCGACCCAGCTGTGCTAGACAGAGCCGCCATCAGGGGGTACAGGCAATACACTTGTAAGGGGCCCGAGTCTCCCAAGGGGCCCCCGGGACAGCCCACACCCCCATACAGCAGCTTAATGAAGGAAAGTGTTAGACTGGCTGCACGGCTCCCGCAATAGAGAATAACACAAGAAGCCGCCGCCTGTCTCCTCCTCTCTGTGTTCCTCCCTCCCGAAGGTGGTCCTGTACTCACTCTGCTTCCTGCACTGTTGAGGCTGAGCCTGCTGCTAGGTTACTAGTATTGCAATTGGGGGGACTTAGGGTGGAGGTATGGTCAGTCTCATCAGTGATGGAAGTGAACCCAGACCTCTCAGGTGCATGCATTACAGATGCAAGACAGAGAACAGCATGGAGGGTAAGTCACCAGTGTACAGTGGTGTTCTGCTGTGTTGTAGATTGGAGTGGACCAGTGAAAATGGATGAGGATGATTTTGGGTGGGGATGAGTTGCATTGTGGAGAGGCTCTTCACAATGTAACTCTCATCCCCACCCAAAATCATCCTCATCCATTTTCACAATGTAACTCTCAGTGGCGGCCCATCTATTAGGTGCCCTGACCTCCCTAATCGTGCGTCCGGCCCCCTAGACTACATGCAGGGTGCTGAACGCATAGATTCCAATGGGGGATTTTGAAGCACGTGATTAGAGCCAGAGGCCTTAATAGGCTGGGCTCAGGGCACAGAGCACTGCGAACGAAGCCCACCCAGGTGTGGGACAACAGCGAATTAATATTTGCTATTGTAACACTTATTCTCCTCCCAGCCAATCAGGAAGTGGGTCGTGAGACCCATTTCCTGATTGGCCAAAAGGAGAAGCGATCCAATTGGCTAAGGAGGGAGGAGACGCACGGCTGAGGACCGAGAGACTGACTCACCAGCCGCCAAATCCGATCCTCGGGCCCCTAATGCAGAGTGCTGTCAGCTCCTCCTGTGGCTGCAGAAGAGAGGAGCACATGCTGATCGCCCCTGTGACACCTTGGACACCTTATCGATTCCCACCTACCACCGACCTCTTCTAGCATCCCTGGACATTGAGCCTGCATAGAGCCCCCTATTATCTCCAAGATGGGGTAGGAGAGCCGGGGTGGAGCAATGGAGGGGGGGTCTGGTCCGTCTCCCACCCCATCCATGGATGGACCACCTGTTGCCACTGAACGCCATCATCCTCATCACCACCCAGCATCATACATCCCTCTCCACAATGTAGCCCCATCCCCACCCTGAATCATCCATCCCTCTCCTGGATAATTCAGGGTCAATATTGGGATACATTGGTATAAGAGTGTTAAAATAAAAGTGGGTGCACTGAAGGATTCAGGGGGATGGCCAGTAGGCGGATTCGGTGGGACGGCCTGTGGGCTGGCCCTGGGGAATGTTGTCGGTCAGGCCCCGGGGGGCCCAGGCCTAAAGCCGTGTAAGGGGCTCCAAAATTTCTGATGGCTGCCCTGGTCCTAGAACACACTGTGGTTGATTTACTAAAACTGTGGTGCAGCTCTGGATAGAAATCAATCCTCCTCCAGGTTTGGTTGAAGCTTAATTGAACAAGCTGATGGTAGAAGTTGATTTGCTATCATGCACAGCTGCGCTAGATTTTGCACCATCCAGTTTTAGTCAAACAACCGCCCTGTATCTGTAGCTTCTACTGAATAAGGGCTCTTTCACACGGGGCGGATCCGTGCAGATCCGCCCCGTGAAGCTCCGCTTGCTCAGCGGGGATCGCTCCGTTGATCCCCGCTGAGCCGACGGATGACTGGGCGGTCCCCGCACACTGTGCAGGGACCGCCCTGTCAGAGCGCCGCTCTCCCCTATGGGGAATCGGATGACGACGGACCGTAGAGTCCGTTGTCATCCGATCCGCTCCGCCGACGGAAGGAAAAATAGGGTTTTCCTCCGTCACACTTTGGCGGAGCGGAGCGGATGTCAGCGGACATGTCTCCGCTGACATCCGTGCCTCCATAGGGGTACATGGAGGATCCGTTTCAGGTCCGCCTAAAAAACTGACAGGCGGACCTGAACGGACCTCCGTGTGAAAGGGGCCTAAGGCTCCATTTGCACTTGCATGACTCCAAAGTTGCTCCGACTTTGGAGTACAACTTTGGTGCAACTTTGCCGTAACTTCGGATGGGTGCAAATTGGATATGACTTTGACCAGTGATAATTGATAACTTTTGCACAACTGTTGCATTGTATAACATTTAGGTACGACTTATAATCAACTTTTGAGTGTTAACATTGAAGTCGTTGGGCCAAAGTAGTGCATGAACTTCTTTGAAGTCGCTGCAACTTTAAGTTGCACATATATGAATGGTTATCATTGGAAAACATGGTGAATGAATTGTCATGCGACTTTGATGTCCAAAGTTTCATGACAGGTCACACAAGTGTAAATGGAGCCTAATCCAACGTCTAATTCTTAGAAAAAATTGTATTCAATCGTTTTATTCGTGTGACAGCTATTGGATGTACAGGCTTTGTTCACTATTTATCCATTGTTTTTGTAGAAATAATCTTTTACGTACGTCTGGCTGAACACAACTGATAATTAGCTTTGATGATATCACTAATTAGTACAGTTTTAAGTAGATATGCATGTTCTGCTCCTACCTGAACTTTAAGAATGTAATAAAAAAATGCAAGGAAACATTGCATTACAATTTTTATACATTTAGAAAAATTTATGTAATGGTCCATAATATGGTACCCTGGTGCCCAACCTGCAGCCGTTTGGTAGGTGATATTACAGCCCTTTGACCTCAACAGTCTGTAATGGGAACATTGGGTGGGGTAATGGCATTGATCTTTTCTAGCTTCATGTAAGATGTTCCTCGCTTCATATTGTCTTCTGTAGCATATCCCTTGCCAAAAATGTAGCCTGTCCACGCTCTCTGACCCCTAGTCCCTCTTATTAGGTCTACAGATTCTGAAAATCCTCTCAAGCATTACATATATTGAATATTATGTGCAGCTCTTTGGTGATGTCAGAGGCCGCTGTCATGGATATGCAGTAATGTTTGTCTGCCATCTTACCTTCCTCCTCATGTGTTCACCTTAGAGGCCAGACTATCCTCACCTGGCTGCTTTTATAATCTCTCCTCCCAGTCTGGCTCCACCCCAGGCCCTATCACAGAACTCTATATTAACCTGTGCACTGCAAGTCTGCCTTGCTGATCAATGTGTTTGTTTTAAGCATTGTGTGTTTGGGTTCCTGCCTGCCGTGTGCTGCGTCTGTCTCTCTGTTACCGATATTGGCTTGTTCCCGACTATCCCTGTCTGCTTGTGACCTTGACCTTCGTCTTGTCCTTCGTTTATCCTTGTCTGCTTGTTGCCCTGACCTTGGCCTTTCCCCTCACTATTCTTGTATCCTGTGCTGCTGCTTCCCCTCTATCCTCCTTACCCTACAGAGCGTGAGCTAGGGAACTCTAGGGGCTGCGACCTGGACCCAGCTGCAGCGTAACATCCTCACCACTAGAGGCTCTGGTGAAAACCTGCTGGGTCTTAGACTCCGCGCCCTGGGGAATCTTGGCTCTTGCTTCCTGTGGATCCCTGTTGTGCTCCACTGGTCCCGCTTTCCACAACCACCCAGTATCCCATCCGCAGCAGTCAGCCATAGGGTTCACTACCTTGTGGTGCACTCCTGACCCCCAACGGTGTGCATCTGTCATCTGGCCACAGGTGACCTGACAGTTTGATCAGCCATGAACCCGGCTGACGTGCCGCTTCCCGTAGATGATCCATTGCAGGGCATAGTCCGCAGACTTGAGACCCAGGAATTTAATCAGACCCAGGTCATGAGATTCCTTCAGGATTTGGCCTCCCGTTTTGAACAGGTTCAGGCCTCATTAGGACCCCTGGTTCAACAACCGCTATCAGCGGCTGCACCTATTCAGGTCGCAGCCACACATTCACTACAACTGCCAACTCCGTCCCATTTCTCTGGGGACTCCAAGGCCTGCAGGGGGTTCCTTAGCCAATGCACGATTTGTTTTGAGTTCCAGCCCCAAAACTTCCTATCTGATCGGGCTAAGGTAGCCTATGTCATTTCCCTCCTCTCCGGTGAAGCTTTAGCCTGGGCAGCCCCTCTGTGGGAACTGAATGATCCTGTAGTTTCTAGCCTGTCTGACTTCTTGAAACTTTTTCGGAATATCTTCGAAGAACAGGCTTGGGTATCTTCAGTGGCCAGCGCCCTTTTACGTCTCCGCCAAGAGTCTGCTTCTGTGGGACAGTATGCTTTTCATTTCCGCATTCTGATGGCTGAGTTTAGCTGGAATAATGAGGCCTTAGTCGCAACCTTTTCTGATAGAGTGAAGGATGAATTAGCAGGAAGAACCATTCCCACTGATCTGGACGGAGTTATCTCCTTGTGTAACCAGGTCGATATTCGCTTTCAGGAAAGGACCCTAGAAAAGCGACGCCAGCACTCCTTGGTCCTTAGTCAGCTTGATCTCCCCTCTCTTCGACCTGTGGAGCATCTCCTGCCAGCTGAGGAACCCATGCAGCTTGGCCGGACCAGGCTATCCCCAGAGGAACGTGCTAGGTGCAGAACTCTAAGCCTGTGTCTCTACTGTGGGGGCAAAGGTCATTTTCGTGACACTTGCTCTCTTTGTCCGGAAAAACGTTCGGATCCAATACATCTGGAAAGTGGAGTATTGGACCCAGAAATTTCACCCTCACCTTCTCATCTTCTTTCTGTGTTCCTTCATGTTGCTGCTTCTTCTCATTCGGTCGCAGCATATCTGGATTCCGGAGCCGCTGGCAATTTCATGGACTGGGAAATTGCATCTTCTATGAGACTTACAATTTTGCCACTCACCACGCCCTTGGTGGTCTTGGCGATTGATGGCACTGTTCTCCCAGGGGGACCTATCCGCTTCCAGACCCTCCCTGTTAAGATGTCGGTAGGGACACTCCACCAGGAGTGGATATCCTTCCTTATCTTACCTAAGGTCTCAACTCCTATCATTTTGGGTCTCCCATGGTTACGGCTCCATTCTCCACACATTGACTGGACTACTGGACAGATCCTGGCTTGGGGTTCCTCCTGTTCCTCGTCCTGCCTACCCAAGGTTGCCCCCTGTGAACCTGAGCCGATCATTCACTCCAGTTTTTCATAACGATTTACATTTGTCTGTCCCTAATCACCCTTGGACGCACAGCCAGGCTAGCTTGTCTACAAGTTCTGCAGTCTCTACGCCTTGTGATGCGATTTCAGGTAGTCGCTACACCTGACTCTGCTATTCACTCGGCCTCTGTACTAGTTATGCCAGTCCAGCCCATGCCCAGTGAGCCTCCTACTTTTTCTTATTCAGGACTTTCTGCTTGTCTTTCAGCTATTCAGCTTGACACCTGTAACATGTCACCTTCTTACCAACCTGACTTCAGGGTTCCACTGACATCTGCCCAGTCTGATGGTCCTGTGCTAGATGCCCAGTTCATCTTTAAGGGTCTGGGGCAGTGTTTCTCAACTCCAGTCCTCAAGGCGCCCCAACAGGTCATGTTTTCAGGATTTCCATTATTTTGCACAGGTGATTTGATCAGTTTCACTGCCTTAGTAATTACCACAGCTGTTTCCTCTGAGGGAAATCCTGAAAACATGACCTGTTGGGGCGCCTTGAGGACTGGAGTTGAGAAACACTGGTCTGGGGGACTCTCCTCAGATTCCTGTTGATCCTCTCATGCCCTTGCTTATTCCTAGAGAGCCTTTGGTCCTCAATAAATCTTCTCGTCATCTCCCTACCTCGGTTCCGGTCTCTGAGGATAATCTAAAGTACGAGGTTAGACAAGTTCTGGATTCTCGGCTCTACAGAGGCACGCTTCAGTACCTTGTGCATTGGAGAGGTTTTGGTCCTGAGGCAGTGTTAATTTTCGTCAGAGGCATCCTTTCAGTCCCGAAAATCTATTTGAATTTTCGTCAATTGATGAAAATCGATGCCAATTTTCATCAACGAATGAAAACGGAATTAAAATGTGAGGGAGGGATGTTCTTCTTTTTATAGTAAGAAAGGGGAAAGGGAGGCACCAGACTGCCAATAGTACAGCAAGATTTTATTCATATAAAATGTATTAATTTTTTTTTTTTTTTAATGCACTCAAAAGCTGCAGTGTGAAGCAGGCATACAATTGGCATAATGTGAAGCCGTCAGTAGTGGTAATAGTCCCGAATGGAGCCGCTGGAATCATGGAGAGGCAGTAGATACCGGTAATCAGATCAAAAGAAGCTGCCAGAGAGTGGCCCGGGGGAAACTGTCAGATGGAGCTGTCAAAAGCTAGTAGCCACTCGGGAACCTTTTTCAGCTGATAAGAGGTGTGGTTTTGCCTCTGAAACAGTTCCTGGCTTTTGACTGCTCCATCTGACAGTTCTTCTGAGGTTCCAGCGGTGGCTTTCTGACCTAGTTACATAGATAGTCGGGTAGAAAAAGACACAAGTCCATCTAGTTCAACCAATAAAAAAAAAAATCTACTGCCTCTGCATGATCCCAGCTGCTCCAGTCGGCACTATTACCACTACTTATTTACGCTAATTCTATGACTTTTTCATAGTGAAGCTTGTGAGTGCATTACTATTGTTTTGTTCTTTCTGTTGGTTAACATAGCCCCTCATATGCTATCCAATTTTGATCGCATACATTCAGTTCTGGTGTTTAGTGAATGAAGCGCTGATTTTTTGTTCTATTTTTTTATTTCTTTTTTGAATTTCAAAGTTGCACATTTGTTTGTCAAAAAAGCAATATTCTTGGAACGAAACTTTGTTTTATTTATAAAGATGTTCTATATCACAGCAGCTAAATCTGTGTCTGTAGTGCATGTCCAAAAACGTTAGTATCATAAATAACCTGTGATTAGATTTTTACTACAGGAGTATATAATGAATTTGGAAATTCTAGAGAAATGCTTAAATAATGCAATACAATTTTTAACTGAACCCATTTGATTTTAGTTGACAAAAATTAACTGGAGATTTTCGTCTACTAGAATACAACTAAAACAATTCAGATGACTAAAATAAGACTAAAACTAAAATGGTATTTTAGTCAAAAGACTATAACTGAATTAAAATTTTATGTAAAAATGAACACTGGTGCTAGGCCCCTTGCACACGGTGCCCTCTAGCTGCTGTGTGCCCATTCTGGCTTCTAAAGGCTGGGTTCACACTGTTTGAGGAGCGGCCCACAGCAGGGGGTCCTGTGCGTCTCTGTTCTCTGTTCCAGGGGCGAATCGGGTCCAAATTTTTGCCTGATTTCGGACCTGATACGGAGCCAAAGACGCACGGGACCCTTTTCCAGTGCAAACGCTTCAGAGGTGTGTGAACCGGCTGTCAATGGAGGGCCAGTCACACTCTCCTGTCCTGCAGTGCTCTCTGTACAAGTAATATGACACAGAGAGCATTTTATATGTTGGCTTACTTTACATAGTTGAGTGTGCAAAGCAGATTTTGCTTAGCGTTTCATGTATTGGCCACTTTTAAAGCAGCAGAGAATGAAATCTACTTTATCGGGCAGTAATTTGAGGCACTCCTACAGTACAGTTTGTGCAGCTGTATAAATCAATGTGCCCAAGAACAACATAGTCATATGATCTTTACACATTCTGACCATCTGACTTTGGTGTATGTTTACTCTGGTTTTTATTAGACCTGAACATCTAAATAAACACAGGGTATAATGGCAAATTTTATGTTTCCATAAATAAGTATGGTTTTAGTAAAGTTAGAAATATGTTAATTGTACAGAAAATCTCTAGCAAATATCAATCCTTAGAACAGCAGAAGTATCCCTAGTTCAAGGTCTTTGTTTTTAAAAACTTAAAGGAGAAGTCCAGGAAAACCTAACTAACGCTAAACCTGCTCCGTGCCACATTCTAATGCCCCGTAAACACGATCGGATTCTCCATCGGAAAACCCTTGGATGGTTTTTCAGACGAAATTCCGCTCAAGCTTGGCTTGCATACACACGGTCACACAAGTTCTCTGGACTTTCGACCGTCAAGAACGCGGTGACGTACAACACTACGAAGAGCCGAGAAAATGAAGTTCAATGCTTCTGAGCATGCGTTTGGAATTTTGTGTATCGGAATTTCCAATCGGAATGTTTTCCGTCTTAAAATTTGAGAACCAGCTCTCAAATTTTTGTTGGCGGAAATTCTGACAGGAAAAGTCAGATGGAGCCTACACACGGTCGGAATTTCCGACCAAAAGCTCTGACTTTTCTTGTCGGAAAATCTGACCGTGTGTACGAGGCATTATCCTAATCTATCTAAACCTGTAAAGCAAAACTCGCTGTACTTGCCTATTTTGAACCCGATCTGGGCCGGTCTCCAGCAACAGATGCTGTGTGCAGGAGACGACCAACAACGGCTGTGAAATGAATGGAAGTGATGTCACCCATACACTTACTATGGGGCTTCCGTTGTCGGCTGCCTCTCTTGCATCTGTCTACACAGCGAAGCCACCGCTGACAGCAGGTGCTGGGACCAGACCGGATTGGCTGCAGGATAGGTAAGTACAGTGATTTTTGCTTGACAGGGCTAGACTGATTAGGTTTAAAATGTGGCACAGAGCAGGTTTAGCGTTAGTTAGGTTTTGCCTGGACCTTATACTTTTAATGTGTAACTAAATACAAAACTTAATTATGTTTAGAAGAGGGAGGTGGAATCGAATACCTGTCAGGTTTTTATTGCTATCTGTGCCCCCGAGATTCCTGAGAACCGGAGATTCCTGTTTACCGTTATCATTGATAGGTAAAAGAAAACCCGAAATTTTTGGTTTGTCCCCAAAATAGGAATAGTGGGGGATATCTTCCAACATAGACACTGGTTCTGGTGACAACCAGGGTTTCCCTAACTTTATAGGGATTTTCTCTCACTTCCTGTTTTCGTTATGGGCCAGTGAGTGAAGAGAAATCTCACTAGTGGGACACAGATGGCAAAAATAAAACTTATAGGGTTATAACTTATAGGTTTTTATTTGCCATCCCTTAATCCAAAATGGGGGGGAAAAACATTTTGCATTTAGTTCTACTTTAAAGCTAAACTGCCAAGTATGATCTTTTATTGCAAACTTTTTTTTTAAAGTATTTATTCATTTTCAAAAAAATATAGGTTCAACAAGCATTATACAAACGGCCAAACATGGCCAACTATTACAACACAAACCTCCAAATGGAGGAGGATATCATGGCATATTATTGCAATATTGCCTGAGATGGACCGCTATGGATCCAAAATATGTACATAACAACCAAAACTGGAGTTAGTAAGGAACATCCATCATCCTTGCACACTCAAACATTCTCTCACACACACAACGTCACTCAAACCTCACCACCCCCCCCCCTTACCATTAAACAGAAGAATTGGGGAGCCAGCAACCTGGGATGTAGCTAACCACATATGCAACCAGTGGCGGTGCGTCCATAAGGGCGCACGGACGCCTCCCCCTCTCTCTCCAGCCACCCCCTCTATGCCCAATGGATAGATTCATGCATTACATGAATCTATTCATGGCCGCCACTGTCACCCCCTATTCAGGCGCCCGGTCCCTTTTTCGAGTGCCTGAATTAGTGACGGGGGGGGGGGATTTTTGAAGCACCTGATTAGAGGCATAGGCTCTAATAGGCGTAAAAAAAAAAGGTAAACGGCTCACAGTACACTGAACCACCATCAATCAGGTGCTCGGGTCTGTTACCTGTCACCTGATTGGCTGAAACGACAGGTGCCGCTATTGGACGCCTATCAGGGGGGGAGGATGGAAGATGAGGACGGCAGGAGACGCATGAAATCACTCGCTGCCCCACCAAGACAGGGTAAGTACCGGGCAGACGGCGAGCTGGCGTGGGTCACGCTGGCTGCGTTTGGTGGGCGCAGTGGCTGCGTTTGATGGGCGCAGTGGCTGCAATTTTTATGTGTTTTTTTTTTTTTTTTTTTTTTTTTCAGTTTGCTTGCGCCCCCCCCCAAAAATTTTGAGCACCAGTCGCCACTTGATACAAGGATATGAGCCTATTATTTCAATCACTCTTTATTGTTAAGAGAGCGGAATGTCCTTCCAGAATGAGTCTGCAATATCAAGCCAGGGCAGCCAAACCTTGAAAACCTTTCTTTTTTGCAAACTTACATTAGTTCAGCTTGGACCAAAAGTGAGTACACCCCTCACATTTTTTGTAACTATTTTATTATCTTTTCATGTGACAACACTGAAGAAATGACACTTTGCTACAATGTAGTGAGTTTACAGCTTGTATAACAGTGTAAATTTGCTGTCCCCTCAAAATAACTCAAGACACAGCCATTAATGTCAAAAACCGCTGGCAACAAAAGTGAGTACACCCCTAAGTGAAAATGTCCAAATTGGGCCCAATTAACCATTTTCCCTCCCCGGTGTCATGTGACTCGTTGGTGTTACAAAGTCTCAGGTGTGAATGAGAAGCAGGTGTGTTAAATTTGGTGTTATCTCTCTCACACTGGTCACTAGAAGTTCAACATGGCACCTCTGAGGATCTGAAAAAAAGAATTGTTGCTCTACATAAAGATGTCCTAGGCTCTAAGAAAATTGCCAAGACCCGGAAACTGAGCTGAAGCACAGTGGCAGAGACCATATGGCGGTTTAACAGGACAGGTGGTACCACTCAGAACAGGCCTTGCCATGGTCAACCAAAGAAGTTGAGTGCATGTGCTCAGCGTCATATCCAGAGGTTGTCTTTGGGAAATGGATGTATGAGTGCTGCCAGTATTGCTGCAGAGGTTGAAGGGGCGGGGGGGGGTCAGCTTGTCAGTACTCACTTTTGTTGCCAGCGGTTTAGACATTAATGGCTGTGTGAGTCATTTTGAGAGGACAGCAAAGTTACTGTTATACAAGCTATACACTCACTATTTTACATTGTAGCAGTGTCATTTTTTCAGTGTTGTCACATGAAAAGATATAATAGAATATATTTACAAAAATGGGAGGGGTGTACTCACTTTTGTGAGATACTGTACATATGTATACCTGAGGGTGTGCTGGGGAAGCTCACAATCCCTGTAGTAGTTGGCCCCACTACAGTGATTGCCACAATCATCTGGGTACTTTGCCAAGAAGCTTCACCTCTGCATACTGACCACAGTGGGTCACTAGGTGAGTCTCCACCTCGTCCAGTCAGAGAAAGGCTTATAGACATTGTAAAAAAAAAATACAGGGCATTCTATGAATGGCAGCATTGTAGAGTGTGCACCCGCTTGTGATCAGTGTGCCAAAAAATAAAAAAAATGGGCATATATAGCATTAAATACAATACACTGTTTTGAAAACTAATATTGGGAATGCTAAGCAAACTTTTGCTGAAGTAAAACTTAACAATCAAGTTAAGAACAGAAAGTTACTGTAAACTGTTAGGTCTTCAACATGTAAAAAAGGAAAAGCTTGTTCTGTAATTAGCCCAAATGTGAACTAAAAAAACTGAACTAAAACTTGCCATAAATGAAATGATACTCAAATAGATAATCTAGTTTAACCCCTTCGCACCTAAGGGTAAAACAAATCTTAATGCCTACGTCCAATTTTGCAACTTTGACATTTGACACTACTTTGTGCATCCAGGTGGATTATACTGCATTTTTTTTTTTAAGGACAAATTGGGCTTTCATTTGGTGGTAAATGGCAATGGATATTGTGTGTGTGTGTGTGTTTGTGTGTGTTTTGTGTTTGTTTTTTTATTATCAGTGGAAAACTGGCCCAAAATAGTAAAGAAATAATAAAAAAATAAATAAAAATGTTGCTGTAAACTACCATAACCTATCACCAAAGAACAACCCAAAACAAATTTTCCCACTCCTGATAATCGCAGCAATACCACATATGTGTATGTTTAGTTGTATGTACCCGTGGTACAACTCAGAAACAATAGTGTACGTTTTGCTATTTTTTTTTTTTTTTTATTCTACCTAAAACACACATGACGACGACGACGACGGTCCAAAAATACTGACCTTGACCTTTGAACCTGACCTTGATCCAAACACTAAACCTAGCATTGACCTAGGTATTTTTTTTATCTTTACAGTATATCTTTGCAAGGACGGGGAAAGATACAATGGGGCTGATTTACTAAGAACAATGCGTTGTCCCGGTACATATCTTAATTGGTGCGCCGGATAAATTATTAATTGGGCGTGCGAACCGGCGCACGCAGACGCGCAACGCAATAATAAATATGTAAATGGCAACTGTTGCCAGGGTAACTGCTGTTTTCTCAATGATAATTGTGCACACCCATCTCATTGGATGTGTCTTGTTAGGCAATTAGTAGGTGTTCTCACTTAATTAACCATTTTAATGCTAATCTCATTCCTATTACTTCTAATATATCTATGAAATGTTTTTTGTTTTTTTCTCTATTTCCACACAAATATTTCAATACATTACAAAGAACAGAAAAGTGTTTCTAAACCCAATAAATTAATATTTTCAGATATTGATCTTTAAAGGTGACCTTCATACACTGCAATCTTAAAACAATTCAAAATATTAGATTAGGCAAGAGCCTGTTTGATTTACAAAAATTTGAATTAATTGTTCAAGTGCGTATTCATATTACCTATTTTGCCAAAATCTCGAGTTGTACAGAGATTGCACAATCAGATTGCATAGTGCATGACCATCTTAAGTGCCAAATTTGGAATGTAGATGTGCCATGAGCCACTTGTATTTTCACAAGTGGACACAAGAACCTACATCTCTAGATACATGTCTGTGCAGCACAGTGGTGTAGTGGTTAGTACTTTCACCTAGCAGCAAAAAGGGTCGCTGATTCGAATCCCGCCCGTGACACCATCTGCCTGGAGTTTGCATGTTCTCCCTGTGCCTGCGTGAGTTTCCTCCCACAATCTAAAAACATGCTGTAAATCGGATCCTGTCTAAATTGGCCCTAATATGTATGAATGTGTAGAAAAAAAAAGGGAAAGAAACTGCGCTAAGAATAAATAGACAATTCCATGTAGCCACGGAATTGCAAATAGTGCTAATAAAAGCTGGTGCAAAGCTGCGACTTTCTGTGAAACATCAAAACAGTGAACAAAAGGAGATACGAGCAGAAAGGGAAGGTGACGTCAGCACGTCGCTTGTTCCGCTCTGACGTCATCAATTTCCCTTTCTGCTCGTATCTCCTAGACGGACGGGTCTGCCTGCTTGCGTCCGGCCGGCGCAGCAGGCTACAGGCAATTCTGTCACTGCAAATTTGTAAGTGCAATTTATTTTTTAAAGTTTAATAAAGCTAAAGAGGTTTCCACTATCTGAGGCATTTTGTTTCCTACATTTATCCACACCAATTGGCATCCATCACCTTGGAGTGTGAGGAATAACGGCGCGGTGGGTTCTTGGAGTCATACAGCCCAGCAGTGTCCACACTCTAAAGGCCACCCTGGGTCCTCTGTAATAAGGGACCACGGGGCTCTGGTAAGCAGATCCCTTTGGCTTATTGGTGGTGGATATCACACATTGGTTGTATATTCCATTGCCGAAGAGCGTGGATTCTATCACTTAAGGATTTTGTGCACGGGTGGATATATATAAACTGTATTTCAATCACCTTTGTGGATGTTTCAAGGATCACCATTTTTGGACTAATGTGGATTTTTCATATATGAACAATTTTTGTGATTCATTTACAGACTGTGTTTCTATATGCATTCTTTTCAATCCAGGATTAAGTATGCCCAGTGCATATGTTTACACGTATTAGTAGTTTAGCGATACTTTATTATTTTTTCACTTTTCATGTATGAATGTGTAGCGGCCTCACCCTCTCTCCATCTTTATCGGTTACACACCAACTCATGTCTAGGGGTTCCTGGGTTGTGAGAGTGAGATGCGCCACGGCCCATGTCCTCCCCATTGTAGTAGGGAGGTGAAGGCCACTTCCTGATGTTTCCTCGGGCCGGTGTGTTCTGTGAATGCACTGAGTCTGTAATTGCAAGCTCACCAGCCTCCCCTTTGCTTCCAGTAACTGGAGTTCACACACCGGAGAAAGGTCCAACACTTGTTTATTTGGCACTCCAATAGCAAAGCACGATAAACAGTTCTTTTTTCAGCAAACTGGTTGGGACCTATAACCTTGCCAACGGTGGGATGAGCAGATCAAGGCACTTCCTAACGTTTCAGTTCTATGCCACTGTACTATGATCAGCGGCGCCTAAGCCAATCCGGCTGTTGCAGAACAGGAAAGATGGGGTCTCTTCCAGCAACCCCTATGAAAAGCAATGGAGCCCTCTTCGATACGCTGTGGCCCCTATCAGGGGGATGTGTCCTCCCAAGAGAGTTCCCAGAGGCCCACTGTCACCGGGTTGGTGCTGCTCCGGGTCTCCAGTGGGTAACCTCCCCGGCCTCCTCACCTCAGGTACGAGTCCCTCCGCTCAGGGACCCTCGGACAGTCCACCCTAGCGGGACCCAGTCGAAGGTACTGGGCCCCAGGCCTCCTCGATAGTACCTCACCCCAGGCTAAAGGTGCCTGGGATGGACGCCAACATGACTCCGGACCAGGCCATGGGCACCTGGACCAGACTCCTGGATCTCCCGCACCCAGGCCTAAGGGCCCTGGGTGCGGACCGCAACCCTCCTCCTCCGAGGACCTCCTTCTCCGCCAGACGATGACCACGACGACGACCTCGTGGTGAGGGCGTCTCCCCCTTTTATCTCCTCCCATCAACGGCCCGGCGGGTTCCCCGCCCCAGCCATACCATCTCCGGGAAGGGACAAAACAGGGAGCACTGCGAAGATGATTCTACCTGAAGCCTGTGGGTACCCCGCCACCCACAGGCAAAGGAGAATATTACATCCTCCAATCCTCCACGAAACAAAAAGGGGTCTGAATCCTAACACAATTATACACCTGGGTCACACTATTGCCCAGGTGTATCCCATCAATTTGAGGACCCCGCTACACATGTGTGTTAGGGACCCACGCAAACTCCACCCCCATGTAAAATATTTATTTTTAATCCGCAAAAAAGTATCATCTCTTCCTCAGAGAACTTGGCAACAGTACAAGCAACTTCCTGTAGGGGCGTGATGTCATTCCTGTGTACTGGCCACCGCTTTCCAAGAACCACATATGCGCATACCTGTGCGCACACAGCAGTTGCGCATCTCATATACACAGCGGTCGCGCAACTACATGCATTTGGCACATCTAGTTGCAGGAACTAAATTTTCATGGAAATTTATAGTAAAGCAGATGCAGATTTCCAGGACTGGACTAACAAATGTTTCTAGTGAATGGCAACTGGTGTTTTCTATTAAACAAGGGCTAAATGGGCCATTGACATGCATCACAGTTGTACTTAGGAATGTGTCTTTGCAAAGTTAAACTAAATTAAATCCTTTCTTATTTTTGCTTGGGGATAGAGTGCAGAGGGATTAGAAGTCTGGTCAGTTTTTGGGGATGTCTGCACCCCTGATAGGGTTAAGAACTCCCAAATTTTGCCACTTTCTCCTTCAAATGTATTCACTTCCTGTCACATAGCCAAACAGGAAGTGAGGGTAAAAACCTATCAATGTCTTTCCTTGGGGACACACAGGTCAATCTAAATAGTTTCCCCATTATGTAAAGTTGCACTCCAGCATTTTGCTTTGTACACCCCAAATTATTAGGTTTCTTGGACTTTGGGGTTTATTTACTAAAGGCAAATCCACTTTGCACTACAAGTGCACTTGCTGGATATCCGAGGGGGACATGCAAGGAAAATAAAAAAAACACCATCTTTGCTTCTACATGATTGGATGTTAAAATCACCAGTGCTTCCCCACATATTTCCTGCAACTACACTTGTACTGCAGAGTGGATTTGCCTTTACTAAACCCCAAACTACCTAATGATTTGGGGTGTACACAAAAAAGTGCTAGAGTGTAATTTGCTTAATGGGGACACTAGTTAGATTGATCTGTGTGTCCCCAAGAAAAGACATTGGTAAGGTTTTGCCCTCACTTCCTGTTTGGCTGTGTGACAGGAAGTGAAGCCAATTTTAAGAAAAAGGGACACAAAGCCCAACCTAAAAAAGACAAGCAGGGGTTCTAACACTCACTTGGTTTCCCTCAAATGCCCACAATTAGAATAGGATTGCCTTGAGCTACATTTTAGCGCAGTGCTCTAAATCAGTGCTTCTCAAGCCTGTCCTCAAATACCCCCAACAGGCCATGTTCGCAGGTTTTCCTTCATCTTGCACATGTGCTTTAAATCACAGTCAATGTCTTGGTATTTTGGACAGCAATTTTAGATCAGATAAATTCACAAAACATGTCCTGTCTGGGGTACTCGAGGACTGAGGCTGAGAACTACTGCAGTAAAAAGGAAAATTGAATACTTACCGCTGTGTATTTTTCCTTTCCTGGTGACTATCCATGGCAGAATACACACAATCCATGCATAGGCTACCATGAAGGCACCAGGAAAGGAACTTTTAGACAATTCACACCTGTTTTGTTTTGACATGCCAATCGGCCTAGTTAAGCTGCAGCTGTAAAATCCGTTGCATGAAAAAATAACAAAAAACACAAACATCCAAATTTGCATCAAATTTTATTGGTTAACAAAACAGGACTTGGAAAAGAGCAAGGAAAGTAAAAAAATGTATGTTAATTTGTAACATTAGTCACAACATCTTGAGAAAGATTTAGTAAAATAATGCAGCACAGACAATTAAATCAAAGTGAACAACCTACAAATGACACACATTAACAAAATCAAAAATATTTCAGGGGAAAATATCCCCCACCCTAAAAAATACAATAAACCAAAGTAAAAAAAAACATCTGTTTTTGCAAAGACATAACAAACAAAATACAAAGTGAAAATACATGTGTTACAAACTCGATAAGGACACCCAAATGTACTCTCTTGTCGGCCGGCCACACACACACACACACACACACACACAATCTTGCCTCTTTTCAGGGCAAGGTAACAAATGCTATCTGCAAGCTTTATATAACATAGGTTTGTGTGCTAATGAGGCAATTAAAAACAAATGCCCAGTCCATGAAACGCACAAAACGCAAGTTCACCCAATGTAGAGACCGAACTTCAAAGTGGGTACACCTGTTAAGGATGTCCTTAAATTACTAACCCAAAAAACATGCTCTATGAGCATGCCCAGAAACATCCAAGTGCTGTTCACACACAAAAAGCACCAAAAAAAGCAAAGTCCCTGAGCATACCCAGACCAACCCAAATGCAGCTAGCACAAAATAAGCCACCCCCCTGTCCAAAATTAAGCACATCATCCAGCATGCTACTAAATTAGAGATGGAACAAACACCCCCCGGTCCAGGGGGGCAAACAAAGAGCCGAACATGGGCAAAAGTTAGACAACAAATACCATTGCAGTCTATGGGAACTGACTTGGTAATTTTGCTAGTCCCCACTTGGCTGCCTTATCGTCCTAGTTATTGGCCTTCAAAGGGGTATGGGGCCCAGGTCCCACCCTAAGGGACATATATTATTGTCACCAATTTGGAGAACCCCAAAAACAAAGAAGTGCCTTTTAAATATGCCAATTTGCTCAAGGGCCAGTTCACACCACATGCAGTCCAGTGCGTTCCAGTTCCAGAAAATAGAGTAGAACATGCTGCATTTTTCCTGCACAGGACTGTACTGGAACGCTGTAAAACGCATCAAAAACGCACATGCAGAAAAGCATCAGGACTGCGTTCTATAGAATGAACTTTCCCTAAAGCTATTAACTGGGGGGGTACTCTATCTGTAGCATGTATCCAAAATGCTGCTTCAAAGATGTACGGCTTTAGAGCAAACTTACAAATCGACATTGCAGCTGCAAGATTTTAACTAAAAAAAAATAGCCTGCCCCCCCAATACATACAAGGCCATTTTGGGTCTGGAAAGGCTTAAAATAACCCCCACATGAAATGCCACCCCCTCCCACGCACTAACAAACCCCTAGCCAAACACAGCAAGCCAGCTAATGAAAGGGGGTGGATGCTTGAGGGCAGGAGGGAATCTGGCGCTCGAAAAGTGGTTTGGTGAAGGCAGCTCAAAGCCTTTGGAAAATGGAGTGGAGTGTAGAGTTCCCCTTTTTGAAAAGCAAAAAAAAGGCCAAAGAAAACATATGCATTAGAGGGGGATGGTTAAATGCCCCTTTAGGAGGAGCTAAAGTAGCGAGAGTCTTTTTACATAATTTTAACAAGGTACATGTAACATGTTAAAAACATAACACGCTAACATGACCTGTGTTCAAATATCCTTAAAAAAAGACATAAAGGTGAACCAGTGTTAAAAAAACAAACAAACAAGTTTTTAGAGGTGCGCCGGTTCAACCCACGCAAATGCATTTGTTACTTGACATTTACTAAGATTTTGGGCGCGCAGTGAACCAACGCATTTGAACGTGCGCTATTGCAGCTTGCGCATGCGCAGTGCACAATTGGACCTCACGCAGTTCTAAACATACTTGCAGGCTTGTTCTGAAAAAGTTACTTTCTCGTTCTATTTTGGGCATATTTGTTACTTGGGCAGTTGTTACTATACTTCCTCACATCGCCCCATAATAATGGCACTTCCAGCTTCTTTTAATTTGGATTTGAAGATGCCGTGCGCCAGGTCCAGAGTGGCGCACTGATCGCCTCCTCCCATGCGCCGAGATCACTTTAGTAAATGGGGAATAGCACTGTTACCGGCGCAAACGTTTCGTAAATACCAAAATGTACGTTGCTCCTCAGCGTGCGCCTCAACTCAAGGCGCAAACGGTTCATAAATCAGCCCCAATGCATCTTTCTCGTCCATTCACAGAGACAGAAAACTCTGGGGCGGGCTTCACAGTAACTGTTCACGGTGATGGCCAATCAAAGGCTATCACAGCGATCAGGTGACCCGGAATTGGATGTTTGAACATTAGAACGGGGCCTGGGGCTCTCGGTAAGATCCCGGTCACTGTGCTGGGAGCACGCCGTGCGGCGTGCTCCCAGCACAAAGGGAGGTATGCAAATGTTACGTCAGTGCCAAGGGGTTAAAGTAAGACATATACAATACTTTAATTTATTGATATGCATAAACAAAACATTTCTCATCATTCTGTATCATTAGTTTACACGTTACTAACAGCCATTGTCGGACACTTTTTAACTATGAAGGCCTTTATTAAACATATGATTCAAAATATTGATGACATTCAATATGAAAAAAATAGATATCTTTGGTACGTCCATTGTACCGTATACTACTATACAAAGCCATTTAGTTATAGATCTAGTAGAATATTTTTTTGCTACAAGTCAGAGTTTTTTTTCTGCTTAGGGAACCAGTATTTCTTGAAAGTCACTGATTGGGCCATGGATACCAGATTTTCTTCAAGTTTGGTGAATTTCTTAATTTCTAGCCCACTTGGAGAATAATAATAATATTGAACTTGAATAATAATGGCGAGTTATTAGGTTTTCTTCCAGTATATGTATGACCAATGTTAAATATTAATATTTTAGGCCCTGTTCACATCACAACATTGTATGGGAAGCCCGCGTTCAAAACGAACAGAAATGGACCAAAAACTAAATTATTTAAGACTGTTCATAAATAACATCTCATTAAGTAAGGATCTTGCCCCTATGTAGTCAGAGATTGTTAGCAGCATCTGATGGTGCAAAGTTGGCTCTTGGTGGCCTGAAGGCCCCCTTTCCAGCAGAAGACCCACGGGCTATAATTTGATGGATTCGGCTCTAATCACATGGTATGGCAAAGTACCATGTGACCCCACCAACAACTCTTGTCAAGCTACATCTGCTATGGCCATTTGACCCTGCTGTGCTCTGCCCAGACCCCCTTCTAGCTGCTATACCATGACAATCCGCATCTCCTATTCTGCACAGCTAGCAGGCTGGCCTCGGCTTACCTCTCCCAGCTACATCCATGTTTTTGATTTTACTACTATCCAGCTCTAGCATGACCTCCAGAACCCCAAAAAATGAATAGCAGCCGCCGCCTGACCCCAGTCAGCTCAATCTGGTCCTTTCCCCATAATAGGGTAACTTCCCTCCTCTTCGTATATACACCCATCTGTCGCTATCCACATTTCTTCACCCACAAGTCTGCCACATTGCTACACCCACCCTCAACTTGCTCTAAGGAGTCGCACTATGCTCTCATCCTCATTCCTAACTTCCTCTAAAAAAAAAGTGCTTGATTCTGGTCTCAGGTAATCATCTGCTTGCCCCTCTCTGTCCCTGGAGAAATCCCACCCCCTATACACGTGTCTCTATCAATTTATAAAGGATTGTCCTGTCCATTCTATCTACTATTGGTTGGCAGCCACTGGTCTGAGCTTGAGGTTCTACTGTGAAGAAACTAAATATGGAGGTTACGCACCCACATACAAACACACCGCTTTGAACCATGTTTGTTTACTGTTGGAGCACACAGGAAGTCACGGCATGTCCGGAGGCACAGCCAGGGGCGGATCCAGAGTCTAGTCTCGGGAGGGGCACTGCCAGAATTTTTTTTTTTTTAGCGGGCAATTTATTGGAGTTTTTTGATTGTCACTTGCCTCGTCACCTGCCACCTGTTGCGGATTGTCACTAGCCTGCTACAATTGTCACAGGGATGCAGGGACGCCGGGTGGTGAGAGATGTCATCTCTCTGCTTCCCTGCCCGCCAGCCCGCTTACCTGCCGACTGGCCCGCCCGCTTGGACACCTGCCCCTTCACTTACATGCCCGCCCGCCGAGCCGTCCTCACTCACCCGCTGACTGGCCACCGCTCACCCGCAACTCGGAGGGTGGAATTGCCCTGTTGCCCATCCTCAGATCCGCCCCTGGGCACAGTCCGGTGCTTGAGCGCCACTGCTATAGAAAAATTGCAGCTTGAAGAAATGTTGCTTTATAGGCTAAATCATTTTATTTAGGGGGCACTGACAAACCAAAAACTGGCTTCATAGAGAAATGGAATATTTTAAATGACAAAATACTGTTTTCTATCATCTACAATACAGATGGAGCCTTTACTAATATTTTTCCATTTTTATAAATAAGGAGTTACAATGTCTATGCATATTAATGAGTGGTTACTTAAAATTTACAGTTATTGGCTCCTCCACAGTACTGTAACGGGAATCCATGGAGTAAACATGTTTTCTTTTTCCAGTATCTCATTGTCTCTTGGGGGAAAATCTCTTTATGTCTCATTATGTTGTTTATTTTCCATTGCTCCGTGTGCCTGGAATCCTTTTAAGAATTGCAAACAATGTACACACTTATGGAAACTATTGAATAGGTTGTTTTCAGCTGTCATGTCAATGCACTGTATATAGATGAGCCCTCATTATATTCCCCCACATCTCAGATGATGGCACGCATGACGTTTACTATAATAAAGCTAAATTTTAATGTGATTGTAAAGGTTTTTCTCTTTATTTATTACCTGCTCTGTGCAATGGTTTTGCACAGAGCAGCCCTAATACTCCTCTTCTGGGGTCCCCCAATGGCACTCCTGGCTCCTCCTGCCTTCCGAGCACCCCCTTCAGGAAGCCGCTTGATATTGGAGCATATGTGGTGGGCTCAATCCCACTGTGTTCGTCTATTGACACACACACAGTGCAGCTTGGACCCACCCCCACTTTTTCTTTACTGGATTTGATTGACAGCAGCAGGAGCCAATGGCTTTCACTGCTCTCATGGAGTCCAGTGAAGAGGGAGAGAGAGCAGCTCGGGCACAGCTCTGGATTGAGATTGGGCTCAGGTAAGTATTTAGAGGGGGCAAGGAGAGCTGCACATAGCCAATGCCTTTACAACTGCTTAAAGTGGTTGTAAACCCCCCCAAAAAAATTCCCAAAAAATAACCTGCAAGACAAAGGCATAATGAGCTAGTATGACTAGCATACTAGCTCATTATGAATTACTTGCCTTAGATCGAAGCCGTCCTCGTCTCCCCCTCTGGCCGCAGACATCTCTTCGGAAGGTTACTTCTGGGTATCGCCGCTCCGACGCTGTGATTGGCCAGAGCGGCGAAGACGTCACTCCGCGCATGTGCGCGGGAGCTGTCAAACCCGGCATTAGCCATTCACAAAACCGGCATTCTCAGTGTGCCTGAGCCGTTTTTCTACGGCGCACACGCGCCGTAGACATCGGTGCATTCTTTACGGCAAATATCTCCTAAACCGTGTAGGTGTAACTTTCCCAGAGGGTTTACTTCCATTTTAAAGCAGACTGCTCAATACTCAGTTGAAATATATACATACATACTGTGACAGCAGGAAGGTAAAGTCACCTGGTTGCATCCAGGGGGGTAGATATATTTCGCCCAGATTCAGGCTTTACGCCGACTTATACAACTAGGTGGAGAGTTGTATAAGCCCAGCTAAGGCTAGTGGGCTCATGGATGACTCATACCTCTAGGGAGAGTGTGGGGCGTCGTACAGACAGGGAGTTGATGAGACCAGCTGAAACTTGTCAGCTCATTTAGGCCTCTATAAGAACTCCCAGCTTCATTAGATGTTAGCTCATGCCTGGAAGCAGACCTGTGTGGACTTCCTGGAGAGAGTGAACCCTTGTCCGGTGAGACAAAGCCTGTGTGGCTATTTGCTTGGACATTTAAAACCAGGGACTTAGGGACTAGGACAGCACTAGGCTGATCCCAGTTGTTAGTTAGGAAACCTGTATGTTTAGTCAGAGGTCAAGTTGACCAGGATTTAATTTGTTTATGTTTCTTTTGGCTTTGCTGTGTTTTGTCACTGTAAATAGAAAATAAACCGCACCTTTTTTTTGATTTTGAAAACCACAACCTCCGTTTGCTGGGCCTGTTTTTGTGTGGGGAGCCCATCCCGGGGGTCACACACACCCGCTGCCAAGCTAACCCCCTCACAGTTGGTGGAGAATGCGGGCAGTTTTTTTTTAAGCCAGCATGGAGGAGATACTGAAGCAGCTGGCTCTAGCAAATGCCAATCAACAGCAGACAAATGCAGGTTTGCAAAAGAGCCTTGCAGCTCAACAACAGAACTTCGCAGCCCAGCAGCAAGCTCATCAACAGAGCCTTGCAGCCCAGCAGCAAGCTCACCAACAGAGTCTGGAAGCTCAGCAACAAGCCCAGCAGCAATCTGAGGCCCGCTTCATAGACCTGTTACAGAAGCAAGAGCAGAGACTACAACAAATGGAAGCAGTAATGCAGCAACGTCCGCAGACCAGTGAGGAAAGCCGTCCCACTAATACCGCGTCCTTTGGGGTGAGCCGTTTATTGACAAAAATGACTGGAGAGGATGATCCAGAGGTATTTTTGACCACATTTGAAAGGACTGCTGAAAGAGAAAAGTGGCCTGAGGAGCAGTGGGCTGGACTGGTGGCTCCTCTGTTAACTGGTGAATCGCAGAAGGCTTACTATGACCTAGAGCCTGACCAAGCAAAAGACTATGTGATGCTAAAAGCTGAAATATTGGCAAGGCTGGGTGTCACCCAGGCTGTCCGGGCTCAGCGTGTGCATAACTGGACTTTCCAGCTTGGAAAACCCCCCAGGTCTCAAATGTATGATCTCATTCACCTGAGCAGAAAGTGGCTACAGCCAGAGACTTTGTCCGCACCAAAGATTGTGGAACGTGTTGTAATGGATCGGTTTTTGAGAGCTCTTCCTACTGCCATCCAAAAGTGGGTAAGCCATGGAGACCCAGAGACGGCCGATGGTCTTGTGGATCGTGTGGAGAAATACTTGGCTACAGAGAACCTGACGGCCTCTTCCAGAGACACTCGGACTTTCCACCCTAAGACCAGACCATCCCCAGGGGCGGATAAGAGGATTCCAAGGGGTGAGGGTGGAGAGAGTGAGAGGGTGGGAGCTCTACCCCAAGTTTGGCGAGAACAGCCTGGGAAATCAGCGGCAAGAAGGATCGTTTGCTACCGCTGCCGGCAAGCGGGACATATTGCAGCCAATTGCCCGGTTGTGGAGGAACCCATGCAGTGTGACTTTCTGATGGGCAGACGTCAGTCGCTGTGTGCGACAGTCGCATGCACTGCCATTCGAGGAACTGAGAAACATTTATGCAAAATGTGTGTTAATGGTAGAAATGTTGTGGTATTGCTGGATTCAGGTAGCCTTGTGACCCTGATAAAGGCTGAGTTAGTTAAAACAGAGGTCTCTGGGAATAGCAAGGTAGCTGTTATTTGTGTGCATGGGGACACCCGAGAGTATCCAGTGACTACAGTGTGTTTCGAGACCCCCAAAGGTACCCTCTCTCATCCAGTGGGCTTAGTATCTCAGTTACCGCATGACGCCATTGTGGGAAGGGATTTTCCGAAGTTCTGGGAACTGTGGGATGATCCTGAGCCCCCCACTGGTGCCCCTATGTACCAGGAATGGGATAGCCAGAACTCCCCTGAGAGTGGTGAGGACTCTCCGGAATTTCCCTTATCAGTATTGGCAGGGGAGACTCAAGAAACTGGAGAGGAGCCCACCTCCTCAGACGAAAACCTACCGTCTGTGGAGTTTTCTGATCTTGAGGTTCACAGGGAAAACTTTGCCACAGAACAGTTGAAAGACCCCGCCCTAATAAAGGCACGGGAAAACGTAGTGAAAATAGATGGCGAGTTAGTGAACCCAGATAATACCTGCACTTACCCATACTTCAGCGTAGAGAAGGACCTACTGTATCGGGTGGCAAAAAGGGCAGAAGAAACCGTTGAGCAGCTTGTGGTGCCCAAACCTTACAGGAAGTTGGTGTTGGAGTTGGCCCATGGGCACATTCTTGGAGGTCATCTGGGGACAGAGAAAACCCGAGAGAGGGTATTAGAGATTCTATTGGCCTGGGGTGATGAAGGACATAGAAAATTATTGTTCCTCCTGCCCTGTGTGTCAGAGGTCGGCCCCGATGCCACATTTCCGTAGCCCGCTGGTCCCTCTACCCATCATTGAGGTCCCGTTTGAGAGGATCGCCATGGATTTGGTAGGTCCTATAATCAAGTCCGCTAGGGGGCACCAGTACATATTAGTTATAATGGACTATGCCACCCGTTATCCAGAAGCGATCCCTCTCCGAAATACCTCGGCCAAAACCATAGCCAAAGAGCTATCTCTTGTGTTTAGCCGGGTGGGTATTTGTAGAGAACTGCTTACGGACCAAGGTACACCCTTTATGTCCCGGGTTATGAAGGAGCTGTGTAAATTGTTCAAAGTGACGCAATTACGTACATCTGTGTATCACCCCCAAACCGATGGGCTGGTTGAAAGATTCAACAAAACCCTAAAGCAAATGTTGAAGAAAGTGGTGGATAGAGATGGAAAGGATTGGGACTGTCTACTTCCTTATCTGATGTTTGCTATTAGGGAGGTGCCCCAATCCTCTACGGGATTCTCCCCCTTTTGAGTTACTGTATGGGAGACACCCAAGAGGGCTGTTGGATATTGCCAAGGAAACTTGGGAAAGTGAGAGTTCTCCCCACAGGAGTGTGATTGAGCATGTCGCCCTGATGCAAGACCGAATTGCACAGGTAATGCCCATCGTGAAGGAACATTTGGCCCAAGCGCAGTTAGCACAGCAGAGAGTGTACAACCGTGGAGCCAAGACCCGTACCTTTTCCCCGGGGGATAGGATACTGGTACTTGTCCCTACGGTTGAAAGTAAATTCCTTGCCAAATGGCAAGGCCCCTACGAGATAATGGAAAAAGTGAGCGAAGTGAATTACAAGGTCAGACAACCAGGAAGGCGAAAGCCCGAACAGATCTATCACGTTAATCTGTTGAAAGCCTGGAGGGATAGAGAGTCCCTAGTCGCAGACACTTGGTCACCAGCTCAAACTGGTTGCGTGATTCCTGAGGTTGGAATAGCAGCCACCTTGTCACAACCCCAACAACAGGAGGTTAAGGAGTTAGTGCTTCACAACAAGGAGGTATTCTCTGAGCTGCCGGGACAAACATCTGGGGTAGAGCATGACATCATTACCCCGCCCGGTGAAAGGGTGAAGTTAAAACCCTATCGGATCCCAGAGGCCCGACGGGAGGCAATACGGGAGGAAGTACAGAAAATGCTGAACTTAGGGGTGATAGAGGAGTCCCAAAGTGATTGGTCTAGTCCCATTGTGTTGGTGCCTAAACCGGATGGGAGCTGGCGATTTTGTAACGATTTTCGTCAGTTGAACAAAGTTACAAAATTTGACACCTACCCCATGCCACGTATAGATGAGTTGATTGACCGGCTGGGAACAGCCCGATACATGACGACTCTTGACCTCACAAAAGGGTATTGGCAAATCCCCCTGGCCAAATTGGCCAAAGAGAAAACCGCATTTGTAACCCCAGACGGGGCGTTCCAATATAAAAGAATGCCGTTCGGGTTACAGAATGCGCCGGCCACATTCCAGCGGAAAATGGACCAGATGCTGAGGCCCCATCGGAAGTATGCTGCGGCTTACCTGGATGACGTAATTGTCCATAGCACAGATTGGGCCTCACATCTGCCAAAAGTGCCAGCAGTCCTGGACTCTGTTCGGGAAGCGGGGTTTACGGCTAACCCCAAGAAGTGTACCATTGGGCAGGAGGAGGCCAAATATCTTGGGTACACCATTGGGAGGGGAGTAATAAAACCCCAACTCAACAAAGTCGAGGCCATCCAGAGTTGGCCACGTCCCAACAGCAAGAAGCAGGTACGAGCCTTTCTGGGAATCGCTGGGTATTATCGGCGATTCATTCCCCACTTTGCCTCTAAGGCTGTGCCCCTAACCAACCTAACGAAGGGGAAAGGGTCGATCATGATTAAATGGACCCCCGAGGCTGAGGCAGCATTCCAATTCTTGAAACAAGCCTTATGTAGCCAGCCAGTGTTGTACTCACCCGACTTCTCTAAAGACTTTGTCGTACAAAGTGATGCGTCAGATGTGGGGTTAGGAGCAGTATTGTCCCAGGTCTGGAACGGGGAAGAGCACCCAGTCATTTACCTCAGCAGGAAGTTGAAGTCCCATGAGGTAAATTACGCCACCGTTGAAAAGGAGTGTTTAGCGGTGAAGTGGGCTCTAGATTCCCTTCGGTACTACCTGCTAGGTAGGCACTTTGACATGGTTACGGATCACGCTCCGTTAAAGTGGATGGCTCAAAACAAGGAAACAAATAGAAGAGTGAATAGGTGGTTCCTGGCCCTCCAGGAATTCAATTTCACAGTAAAGCATCGCCCTGGCGTTCAAATGGGGAATGTGGATGCTTTGTCTCGAGTACATGAATGCCTGATTGCTGGTGTTCCAACCCCGAGGTTAAAACAAGAGGGGGGGGTATGTGACAGCAGGAAGGTAAAGTCACCTGGTTGCATCCAGGGGGGTAGATATATTTCGCCCAGATTCAGGCTTTACGCCGACTTATACAACTAGGTGGAGAGTTGTATAAGCCCAGCTAAGGCTAGTGGGCTCATGGATGACTCATACCTCTAGGGAGAGTGTGGGGCGTCGTACAGACAGGGAGTTGATGAGACCAGCTGAAACTTGTCAGCTCATTTAGGCCTCTATAAGAACTCCCAGCTTCATTAGATGTTAGCTCATGCCTGGAAGCAGACCTGTGTGGACTTCCTGGAGAGAGTGAACCCTTGTCCGGTGAGACAAAGCCTGTGTGGCTATTTGCTTGGACATTTAAAACCAGGGACTTAGGGACTAGGACAGCACTAGGCTGATCCCAGTTGTTAGTTAGGAAACCTGTATGTTTAGTCAGAGGTCAAGTTGACCAGGATTTAATTTGTTTATGTTTCTTTTGGCTTTGCTGTGTTTTGTCACTGTAAATAGAAAATAAACCGCACCTTTTTTTTGATTTTGAAAACCACAACCTCCGTTTGCTGGGCCTGTTTTTGTGTGGGGAGCCCATCCCGGGGGTCACACACACCCGCTGCCAAGCTAACCCCCTCACAATACATACATACATACATACATACATACATACATACATACATACATACATACACTGTACTGTGTGTGTGAATATATATATATATATATATATATATATATATATATATATTAGTGGGTATGGAAAGTATTCAGATCCCCTTAAATATTTCACTTTTTGTTATATTGCAGCCGTTTGCTAAAATCATTTATGTTCATTTTTTTTCCTCATTTAATGTACACACAGCACCCCATATTGACAGAAAAACACAGAATTGTTGACATTTTTGCAGATTTATTTAAGAAAAGAAAAACTGAAATATCACATGGTCCTAAGTATTCAGACCCTTTGCTGTGACACTCCTATATTTAACTCAGGTGCTGTCCATTTCTTCTGATCATCCTTGAGATGGTTCTACACCTTCGAGTCCAGCTGTGTTTGATTATACTGATTGGACTTGATTAGGAAAGCCACACACCTGTCTATATAAGACCTTACAGCTCACAGTGCATGTCAGAGCAAATGAGAATCATGAGGTCAAAGGAACTGCCTGAAGAGCTCAGAGACAGAATTGTGGCAACGCACAGATCTGGTTCCTAAGAGCACAGTGGCCTCCATAATCCTTAAATGGAAGATGTTTGGGACCACCAGAACCCTTACTAGAGCTGGCCATCCGGCCAAACTGAGCTATCGGGGGAGAAGAGCCTTGGTGAGAGAGGTAAAGAAGAACCCAAAGATCACTGTGGCTGAGCTCCAGAGATGCAGTCGGGAGATGGGAGAAAGTTGTAGAAAGTCAACCATCACTGCAGCCCTCCACCAGTCGGGGCTTTATGGCAGAATGGCCCGACGGAAGCCTCTCCTCAGTGCAAGACACATGAAAGCCCGCATGGAGTTTGCCAAAAAACACCTGAAGGACTCCAAGATGGTGAGAAATAAGATTCTCTGGTCTGATGAGACCAAGATAGAACTTTTTGGTCTTAATTCTAAGCAGTATGTGTGGAGAAAACCCGGCACTGCTCATCACCTGTCCAATACAGTCCCAACAGTGAAGCATGGTGATGGCAGCATCATGCTGTGGGGGTGTTTTTCAGCTGCAGTGACAGGACGACGGGTTGCAATCGAGGGAAAGATGAATGCGGCCAAGCACAGGGATATCCTGGACAAAACCTTCTCCAGAGTGCTCAGGACCTCAGACTGGGCCGAAGGTTTACCTTCCAACAAGACAATGACCCTAAGCACACAGCTAAAATAACGAAGGAGTGGCTTCACAACATCTCCGTGACTTTTCCTGAATGGCCCAGCCAGAGCCCTGACTTAAACCCAGTTGAGCATCTCTGGAGAGACCTAAAAATGGCTGTCCACCAACGTTTACCATCCAACCTGACAGAACTGGAGAGGATCTGCAAGCAGGAATGGCAGATGATCTGTGAAAAACGTGTTGCATCTTTCCCAAAAAGACTCATGGCTGTATTAGATCAAAAGGGTGCAAATACTAAATACTGAGCAAAGGGTCTGAATACTTAGGACCATGTGATATTTCAGTTTTTTTTTTTCTTTTTTAATAAATCTGCAAAAATGTCAACAATTCTAGGTATACACACCGCTCCTTCACCGCTCCAAAGATGCGGCTAGTAGGACTTTTTTACCGTCCTGCTAGCGCTCTCGGGCTTTCACACTGGAGACACAGCAGCAGCTGTTTCAGGTCAGTTTCCAAAGAAATTGGAAATGGAAATCTTTGGATTTTTATTCTGCCTGTAAACTTTCCTGCCACTAAACACCTCCCCTCCATGTCAGCCCATTGCACACTAGTTTCAGGAGTTAACAGGCAGGAAAAAAAGCTCAAACTCCTTGAGGAGCAGATGCTTTTAGCTGCATTGTACAGGCATTATGCCTTGAAAATGAAAAGCTCAAATGTCACACACAACATGAAATATCATTGTTGATGATGCCACGTATAAAACAAACATCACAATTTCACGTCATCACATCAACCAACCCAAGTGCAATACAGTTAAATAATGTTAGGCCTGAGGAGGAGCAACTGAACAGTACCACAAAACTAACATTATTTTGTAAACATTTTTTAAATAAATAAAGTGCTAGCTTCTAGTTCAACTTCTTATGAAACTCGTGAAAAAACATTTTTCACAGACCAAAATTAGGTTCATTCCAGGATGGCAAGGCCAAGGAGCCAAGGACTTAAGCCTCGTACACACGACCGAGTTTCTCGTTAAACGACAAGAAACTTGCTGGCAGAGCTTTCTTGCCGAGTAAATCGGTCGTGTGTACGCGGCTATCGGGTTTCTCGTCAAGAAAACCGACAAGAATCTCGACGAGAAAAATAGAGAACCTGCTCTCTATTTTCTCATCAGGATTCTCCATTTTCTTGTTGAGATTCTCGTCAGCATGTTTCTCGACGAGAAAAGTGTGTGTGTGTGTGTGTGTGTGTGTGTGTGTGTGTGTGTGTACACTTACCTGTCGCCGTGGAAACCCACGCATGCGCGGTAGCTTCCTAGGCATAGGTAGGGTGTAACAAGATGGCGGCGACGGCATCGAATGTGACGAGCGCACACTCGTCGTAGTCGATTATGTCACCGTGTTCGCTCCATTCAAAGAACCACAGGTTCTTTGAATCGAGCGTGTGTACACTCGGCCGGGACAAGTTTCTTGTCCAAGAATCTCGTCGAGAAAAACGACAAGTTTTTTCCTGACGAGATTCTCGGCCGTGTGTACGAGGCTTGAGCATCAGTAAGGCCACATGCACAATAAAGCTCAAAGTAGCTGCTCCTACAGGCGTATGAGCTCCCTGTTTTTGAGCCTTTAGTTTGCCTGTAGTGTTAATGGCGCTCCATATTAGGCTATGTGTCCCCCATACATTGCACGTTGAATCACCTATAGTGTGCAATGTGCACACCATAGGTGATTCACTTTTTCACTTAAGGAAAAAGTTTGTGGCATGGAGTTAAAAAGGCAAAATGTGTTTTTATTTTTGTTTTTTTTTAAGGCCAACATGGAGGGGAGTTAACAGGCAAAGGAAACGCTAAAAAAAACGCTCAAATGCCAGGTGGAGCAGTTGCTTTGAGCATGATGCCTTACAGTTGGACAGTAACAGGCGGTAGATTACTTTTCCAATTCAAACGCAAGTGGCAAGTTTTTTTTAAGAAATAGTAGAATCTCTGCATGTTCAGTTAGAAGTCGGTTTCTGGTGTCAGTCAGAATGTGTGACACTGCACTGAACAATCTCTCACTTTCCACACTACTGCAAGGAGCCAAAAGATATTTTTGTGCCATTTGGGCTAGAGTGGGAAATCGCAGTTTATTGACTGCACAATACTTAAAGTGGTTATAAACCCGGTAAAATATATATATTTTTTATAACAACCTGGAAGAGAAAGGCATAATGAGCTAATATGACTAGCATAATAGCTCATTATGCATCACTTACCTTAGGTCGGGGCCCCCGAAGCCGTCCTCGTCTCCCTTTTCAGCCGCATCCATCGCTGCGGCGATACCTGGAAGGTTACTTCCGGCTATCGCCGCACCAGCCAATCACAGCACCGCTCCGGCGCTGTGATTGGCCGGAGCGGCGGAGACATCACTCTGCGCATGCGCGCGAGAGCCGTCACAATCGGCTACGCCCAGCTATTGCTGGGAAGTAGCCGATTTTGTGAATGGGATTAACCCCATGAATGCGCCATTGTCTACAGCGCGCATGCGCCGTAGACAGCGGCGCCTGTCATTTTTAGTAAATATCTCCTAAACCGTGTAGGTTTAGGAGATATTTCTTGCACCTACAGGTAAGCCTTAATCTAGGCTTACCTGTAGGTGCAAGTTGAAAAAGTGGGTTTACAACCACTTTAAGAGGTTTGTCCAAACGAGGCACAGTGACCTCTCCAAAATATGCTTCTAGTTGTATGGTAGCAGCTGTTGGAGCACTGTTCTCAAATGTAGATGAATAAGCAATTTCTTGAAAAACACTGCCCACAGTCACACTGGTACCTCGCTGTTGCTCAGTGTGAAGCCTTTTGGTATCTGGTTTCTCAAGCACCTCAGGTGTAGCTGCCTGTGCCTGTAGTACCTGTACCTGTACAGAAGATATTTGTTGCATTTCCAGCACAAACAGCTCTTTGGCCTGCCTGCCAGCATCTGCATTTGAGAAGAACGATCTTTATACCTATGTAGCGGCTCACCCGCCGCCCTCCTTCACTGGAGAGGAAGGAGCGCGTGTCCTCTACCATGCCCGTACCCCCTGGTTTGCAGAGGTTAGGCACACTTAGTTTCCTTACGGGTCTTTGCAGCGATCCCCTCAGTGTTGGTTTCTGTCCCTAGCGTGTAAGGACAAAAGTCTCTATGCCCCCAAGTAACTCCAAGGTCCACACCAGTATATCACTCCAACGTAGAGCTTTATTTTCTTATGCATGAAAGAAGAAAGGTGTTAGGAAGACAGATGGAATTCAGGCACTCCTGGCTTCGTTGCTACTTGATCCCAAGTGGGTACAGCTCACCCTGATAGTCACCCAATGGCACTAGCAGCCGGCGTGTAGCTCGAACAGTCAATTTAGTTCCTTAATGGATGCGTCTAGGAGATCCTCTGCCACAGGATCTATTGTACCCCAAACCTCCTGATGGTCCAGATATTAGGCCCCTGGTTTCCGGATGGATGACATCCCTCTGGAGAGTTACTGGGCCCCTTCCTTCACTGTGATTTTCTCACCAGTCCTTCGGAACGGTCCTCCCCCAGCCTCCTCTTCCAGAAACGTGTCCCCTCGCAAGGCGGCACCCTGAGATTCTTCCTCTCAAAGTGGGCTCCAGCTAAAGGTGCTGGGCCCAGGGCTGAAGTTGCAGTCCCAGGACTAAAGGTGCCTGGGACTGAGGCGCACGTGGCCCCATGGCCTGAAGGGCCACACACTCAAAACTGGACTCCACACAACACCTTCCAGAACTCCCCTACCTATGACGTCTGTCCCTTTTTGTACCCCATCCCGGCATGCACAGCAGGTCCACCACACCCACCGTACGGCTGCCGAGAGGAGACGCCAAATCGCTGCCCCATCACCTGTAGTTCAACCCTGAGTATAGATGACAGCGCCACCCATACTTCTTAGGGTTACTGCACACCAGGTGAAATAGCAACAAGACAGAGTCCAGCAATTGAAAAGATTTGAGTCAACTACTACTCAAATCACCCCTAAATTTGGTATAGCAGTCCCTAAATTTGGAACCCCCGCTACACCTAGAAGAAGAAAAATAAGACATTAGACAACGTTATGCAAGCAAAGCAACAACTGTGGAAGCTTGCTGTGGGGGCACTGCTAGAAGGAAAGGTGACGGCGGGGGACACGGCAAAATCAGTTGTCTGGCCTGCTCTGTGCAAAAGCATTACACAGAGGCAGAGCAGGTAAGTGTGTTTGTCATTATCAATTTTGTTTTGTGTTTTTTATGAAGGTGAAATTTTACAGTGTTATCACTTGCATTACAATTTTTTTTTTTAATGCAAGCAAGTGATAACACTGTAAAATATCACCTTCATCCAAAAAACTAAAAATAAAATCATATCAATCAATATTCAAATAAAAATAGGGCTGTTACTGATTAAAATTTTCGTGTTCGATTAATCGATTTTTTTTTTTAATCGATTAATCAACTAATTTCGATTAATTATAACGCACATAGATCCAACTACTTTTAGCTGATCTCCTTGCAGGCCGATTCCCAGTGCAGCTACCAACCACTGGAAAAAGGGATAGCAGGATACAAAAAACACACAAAGGCAGCGCTCAATGGGAATAGCATTAAAACTTTTATAGTCTTTAAGTAGGTAACAAAATAAATATTGCACTGGAGATAAAATCAATGTAGCTACATAAACTATAAAAATGGTGCGAGTAATACCAAACGGTAGCAAAAGCAGTCATAAAAACATGTAGCTAAGTATGATACTGGTATAAAAATGTGTACAACGATACCACTGCTGAATCCAGATGAGAAGGGGCTAACATCAGTCCGTTGGCATGTAGATGTCCTGTGAAGGGAACTTTCACAACTCCCAGTGGATGGCTGTAGAATCCCAGGTTGATAGAGGGAAGTGTAACAGCCCATGCGTGTGGCAGATAGTAAGGTCCCGCCGGCATGCAGATATGAAGGCACAGCAAAGGAGCCCTTCAGATGGACACGGCAAGCCCAAAGAATTTTGATCGATCAAAACAATTAATCGAGGTATTAATAGTTCATTTCCACAGCCCTAAATAAAAACAATGCAAAATAGCAGCCAGCAATAAATAATTGATTACCTTAGATCAAGTAAGGTAGCGAAGCAGTAAAGTGGATTTTGCTCCATGTCAGAGAACCGTTTCTGCAAAGCACCAAGCAATGTGTTCTTCATCGTTTTAACACCGTGGTCCTCATCCACTTCTTTTAGATAATAATCGCTGTAGCACAGTCACTGCAGGAATTACATCTGAGGCAAAAGAATCTGAACAACTCACATGCCGAGTCAACTCTTCAAAGGGAGTCAAGATGTTGATCATCTTCTCCATGAGATTCCACTGATTTGCAGTGATCGTTGCAGGCAGCGCATGTTCTGACACATATACTTCAATAGCCCGTTTTTCTCTATCGGAGACTGCAGCATGTAAAACGTGCTGTTCCAGCGAGTCTGAACATCTTGTTGAAGTCTTTTAATGGGTTGACCAAGCTGGATCTGAATATCTTGCAGCCGAGTGTAGCACACCCTCGTAGGAGCTGCTGGTTTAATTTTGGGCCTTGCACGTTACCTCAGTATTCGTTGTCTAGGGGGAAGAAAGTCTGTAGAAACTCCAATGTCCACACAAGATGTAAACCCTTAAGCAGTGAGATTTTATTTTCCTTTTTGCATAAACATAAAGAAGGTTAAAGGGAAAAAGGGTAGGTTCAGGCACACTGTACGGATCACTGGGGAGACCTCCTCAAAAATAGTCACTCACCACTCTCCCTGGAGTGGGTATTGCTCACCTGGATAGGCCCCTCACCTGGCCTAGCAGCCGGTATGATGCACGAACAATAAGTCAGGACCAGTCTCTGCCACAGACTGGCGGTGCACAGAATTTGGATAGTCCGGGATCCTCTGCCACAGGATTCAACACCCGAACTTCCAGTCAAGCAGTCAAGAGCCTTTAAGCCGACCCGGCAGACTGCAAGGTAACTTTAGTCGTGGTGCATCCTCCAATAGATTTACCAGGCCCTCCTCAAGACAACAGCCTTCCGCTTGGTCTTTTCCAGGACCGGTTCTCCCTTGGTTTCCTTCATTGAGCGGCTTCCTCCCTCAGGACGGACAGCACAGGATCACCTTCAAAGTACAGACCCAGTCAGCATAACTGGGCCTGTTTGTTGGAGTTGCGGCCTCGGACCAGCATGGTTCCAAGGCCAAGAATCACACAATACCCCCCTCACGCCGGGAAGGCCGTGAGGGGACGAAGGAACCCCAAAAAATGGCGTCTGCACCTTTTAAGTACCCTTCCCCAGCATGCTCAGTGGGTAGAGCTCAGTGGGTAGACCACACCCACAGAACTGTTCCCGGGGGAAGGCACCCAATACATTCTGGCTTTTCAGTCTTCCATACTGGCCTGAGGTGGTAATGCCACCTACAGGCAAACAGTGGGAAGTCCGTCTAACACAGCCATAACCGGAACAGAGGTTAAATGAACATCAATTATGTACATCTGAGCCTAGCTACTAGCTCAGATACCCCCTAAATTTAACATAGCGCCCAGTCATTGGGAGCAGGGCGCTACATGAGAATATGCCAAGTTTGAATATTTAAAGTGCCCAACTATTTTGCACCAAACTCCCACAGCCTCCGTAATGCTGCGCTGTGATAAAAGCCCCTCTGAGACAGCCAGCTGCAGTGTATGTGCCACACATGAAAGACTCTGAAGACCAGCAACTTGTACACCTTTTATCATATTTCTGCCATTATCACGGACTACCACATGGACAGAACTTTTGGGAATCGCCCAAGTGTCAAGCATTTCTTCTAGTATGCTTCTTATAGCTTGGCCTGTGCAGCATGACTTGGTGCAGCAATCCCCTGTGCAGTTAAGCTAATTACAGACACGGGACTCACACTACTGCTCCAAATGTCCGTGGTGAAACTGATAGCCTTTGTCCTCCTGTAGCATGTTGGTAATGTGTTTTTTCACTGTGTTGTGTAATTGTGGTAACATGACATTTGTGACATGATGGCGGCTGGGAATTTCGTGCTTTGGCTCCAAAAGATTCATAAGTCGCCGAAAACCCACATTGTCAACTATTGATAGTGGCAGATCATGAAGAACGATGAATTGGGTAAGTACTTCAGAATCTTTTTTAGCCCTTTGGTTATCCATGGAAAAATTTTTCACGTCTGGCAAGGGTTTGCTGCAGTGTCAGCTACTGAGTGCAAGAGCTAGTGACAGCTGTAAATTCGCCATGCTCAGTCTTTCTGTTTTTATTTTGAGGTGTTTTATGAGATTACTGGTAATATAAGTGTAGTGGGTATATGCTTTCTATTTTTTTTGAATCTGGTGGGGAAACTGTGATTCATGGTTCCCTGGGGCCCACCAGGTGGCACTGTCGCTTTGGGCCCGAGGTTGAGCCATTGTTGTGGTGGCGTACCTCTTTTGGTCTCTCTCAGCGGTTGTATGGTGGGGCGGGGAACCCGCCGTGCTTGCTGGGAGGGGGTATAAAGGGGGCGGCCATTTTTGGTGGCGGGAGTCGAGTCCCAGGCACCTTTAGCCTGGGGTGAGGTACTCGGATGGAGGTCTGGAGCTCAGTGCCCACCACTGAGTTCCGCGAGGGAAGGAGGTCCTAGGGAACCCCGGGAGTGGGTACCCGAATCCGGAAGGCGTAATGGACCGGTGGGAGATACTTGCTTGAAGACCCGGTGCAGCATATTGCCATTGACAGGTGAGCCTCCCATCGGAGACCGCCTGGAAGGAAATTCCCCCTCGCTCGGAGACCGCAACCCACTTTCAGGAAGGAAAGTGGAGAGTTCATTGTGTCTGGGCCTACTCGCATCCACACCTCCCTTTTCTGTTCTGTTCTCCAAGGGAGTCTAACTGATTGTGTTCACCAGGAAGAATAAAGGAGTGTTGGACTTTAATGGTGTGGGGCTCATTTTCTGGCAGACATTGTTCAAGGTAACTCTCATTGGAGGTTCCAGGTGCAGAACACTGACCCGAAGGTAAAACAAGAACTTTGCTTCCACCACACAAACATCTGCGGTGAGGGCTTGGCGTGGTGACCCCGCTCTCTCTCCTCTAGAGTACCCCTAGACAAGAGACAGATGAGCTGATAGAAGAGAGGGGAGAGAGGAGGCCGCTACATAAGAACTAACTTTTGAACCTCCTCTGGATATATTGGCAGAACAGAGTTTGCAGTCTGCAATGCGTTTGGAAGTTTTTTTAAATTGATGAAACAAACAGACAGCTGACATTTTGCTGGCAGTGGAATCCGTTTGTATTGCACTTAAAGCGGAGCTCCGCCGAAAAATTTTTTTTAAAAGCCAGCAGCTACAGCTACAGCTGCTGACTTTTAATATTAGGACACTTGCCTGTCCTGGAGTCCAGCGACGTCCGCAGCAGAGGACGAGCAATCGCTCGTCCTCTGCTGCACCCACCGCCATCCTCGGTGAGGGAACCAGGAAGTGAAGCCTTGCGGCTTCACTGTCCGGTTCTCCACGGCGCATGTGCAAGTCACGCTGCACCGTTCTGATTGGTCCCCGTGTGTTCTGGGAGCCGAGTGTCTCTCAGAACACAACGGGTATTCTGCGGGAAGTGACGTATTTCCCGCAAAGAGGTCTTCCGGAAGTGGGTGCAAATACCTGTCTTAATTGTGACACCGGAGGGGGGGAGGGTTCCGATGAGCGGAAGTTCCACTTTAGGGTGGAGCTCCGCTTTAAAGCCAGAAATAAGTAAGTCTCTCCACCTTAAGGGGGGAGAAAATGGGGAATTTTTTTTAAAACCCAAATGTTTTGTTTTCTGATTTTTTTTTTTTTTTTTTTTTTCACACATGACACCTATTTTTTAGAATAATCAAGCTGCTCTCACCAGTACTTGTTGGTTGTTCCTGCTGCATCCAGCATCTTGGTATGGCCAAGTAAACCAGCGGGAATGATGAAATCCATCTGTCGGGTACAACGGTCGGTATCTCTACAATACAAAAAGCAGAGGATGGTCTCAGAAAGGCACATGCAGGAAAATGTTAGGCAAGAGACAATGATGATTTATGTAACAGAAGCAGTCATCTGCCCCCATGATGGACGTTAGACAACAGAGACAATGTGGGACACTAAGTTATGTAACACACGCAAACACAGGTCGGCTGCCATGCTGGACAGTGGACCAGTTATGTTAGGCAAGAGAGAGAGACAATGTGGGACAAACTAAGAATAACACATGCCGTCCGCCATGTTAGGCGAGAGAGAGAGAGAGAGAGAGAGGCACAATGTGGGACAAAACTAACTTAAGTATAACACAGGCCGGCCACCATGTTAGGCAAGTGAGAGAGAGAGAGAATGTGGGACAAACTAAACTAAGTATAACACAGTCCGGCCGCCATGTTAGGCAAGTGATGTAAGCTAGTAGTACTGTACACAGTGTACAGTAATCACCGGCCGTGCGACACATAAGAAGAAAGCAAGCAACAGTTAGAAATAGCACTCACCGGCCGCCATAAGGGGACATGGTGTAAGGAGGACGCTCGCCATGTGGGGCAGCCATGTAGCAGGCGCAGCAGCAAAACACATGTCGTGAGGGAAACAGCACTCACCGCAGTGTGGAGAGGCCGCAACCTTATCCGGTTCCTGTGCTCCGCCCAAGCTGACGTCACTTCCGGTATCGGTTTCTGGTATCGGGGCATTTTCACGAGTACCGATACCTCCGAAAATGCCAAGTATCGGCACCAATATCGGTATCGGTGCATCCCTAATTAGAAATAGAAATTTTTAATTCCAAATTTAAAATTTATTTCTTAGATGGGACTCTGAGCGAGGCCATGGCCATCGGCACACAGGTCTCCATCCCTGACAATGTGGAAAGGAGGGAAATTGTGGGACTTTGAATTAATCAGTATATTTAAAATATAGTATTTATTAATAACATGTTTGGGCACAGTGTGTTAAGGTGTACATAGTAGATCAATAAGTATGCTACAATGTATGATAAAAACATGATTGGTAAATCATATAATATAATCTATTAGTAGGAACATGATTGGTAAATCCTAATGTTCCAATAGTAGCATAACAGACATAGTAATACATGATAAACGATGAAACCAGCAGTATAACCAACATAATATACAAACATGATAGTAAATTGCAATTCATGATTCAGACAACATCAAGCCCATGGTAATAAACATGATTACTGTGACATGGCATCAATTGTATAAGCTTGACGCGTTTCCTGGATTGACTCCACTCATCAGGAGCATCTAGGAACTGGGAATACCTATGTAGCGGGGTCCCCAAATTTAACCCCACTATACCTAAATTTAGGGGAAGGTTTGAGCTGTAGTTGGGCTCAGACCACCTTAATTGTTAGGACATTCTATTTTACACCGCAGGTAGTATACTGGTGTGTAGTTCCCTGTGGCCTATGGGTCGCGCTGCCATAATGGGCCAGGGTTGAACCGCTGGTATAGTGCTGTGCCTTGGATGTCCTTTCTCGGCGGTTGTGTGGTGGGCGTGGTCGGCCTGCTGTGGAGGATATAAAAGGGGCAGACGCTGCTTGCGGAAGGGGGTTCGGTTCGGTCTTCGTTCCAGAGTTGGAGTCCTGGTACCTGGCCCTCCTGGCCAGGGGCCCACGTATGCATCAGTCCCAGGCACCTTTAGCCCTGGGGCTGCAGCAACAGCCTTGGGCCCAGCACCTTTAGCTGGGGCCCGTGTCCTGGAAGGAGAAATCCCAGGGTGCCTCTGGCATGGGGACCCGTTCTGAGATGAGGAGGCCGGGGGAGGACCCTTCTGAAGGACCAGTGAAAAGTTCACGGAGAAAGAAGGGCCTGGTAACTCTCTGGAGGGATTAGATCCATTCAACACTAGAGGATTGGGATTAACGGTTCTGTGGCAGAGAATCTCCTAGTCGCATCTAAAAAAGGGAAAACGAAAGAAACGTCCGAGCATCACTTCGGCTGCTAGGATCCGCTTTCATAGGGAACTATCCGGGTGAGCTAAGCCTACTTGAGGAACAAGTAGTGAACTCATAATTTGTCTTGTGCCTGGACTCCTATCAAAACTCTTAAGCCGTGTACACACGATAGGTTTTACCGATGAAAACAGTCCGATGGACTGTTTTCATCGGACAAACCGATCGTGTATGGGCCCCATCGGTCTTTTTTCCATCGGTGTTTAAAAATAGAACATGTTTTTAAATGTATCCGATGGTTAAAAAAAACAATAGAAAATTACTATCGTCTGTGGGGAACTCCATCGGATAAAAAACCCACGCATGCTCAGAATCAAGTTGACGCATGCTCAGAAGCATTGAACTTAATTTTTCTCGGCTCATCAGAGTGTTTTACGTCACCGCGTTTGGAACGGTCGGTTTTTTGACTGATGGTGTGTAGGCAAGACTGATGGAAGTCAGCTTCATCGGTTTTCAGATGTAAAAATCCATCGGTTTAAAAACCATAGGAAATCCGATCGTGTGTACAGGGCTTAACTGTCCTGTCTTCTATCCACCCTTTTCTATCCATTGACTTTGCATATAAAGAAATGAACTCTACGTTGGAGTTTACTACTGGTGTGGACCTTGGAGTTACTTAGGGATATAACGTCCTTACATTCTAAGAGACGGGAACCAACTAAAGGGAGAACCTTACTGCAGGACCCTAGTTTGTGACAACGCTCAACCTCTTCACACAAGAGGGTGCATGGTGTGTCTTTCCTGCAAGTGAGCCAAAGGCAGGTAAAAGAGCAGTCCGTGTGCTACACCTATAATAAATGATAATAAATAAATAGCTAATTAATTAGAAAGGAAAGAGAGGGGGCACATCTAAGTAGTCCTAACACTCTTACCTAGGGATAGTTGGTAGAGCAAGGTAAATGTTAACCATGTTGATAGGAGGCATAGGGGAATAGGCAAACATCTCCCCGGGAGCTAAAGCGGCGGTGGGGGAAGCCCAACCTCAAAGTAGTGAAATGGAAATTGGTAGGATGGTGTTATTATTAGAAGATTTCCCCTCTTACTTTTCTGAGGACAACCCAAATTTGGGGATTTTCTTTTACTTTTCTTTTCAATGATAATGGTAAACCAGACAAATAGAGAGGGTGAATCTCCATACCAGGGACATAGACAGCAATAAAAACTGACAGGTGTTTTAATCCCTCTCCACTCTATCCAAAACTAAAAAAAAAGTCTTGCCATTACTCACACTTGCCACTTCTACTTACCACTTTAAAGAATATAGGGGGTCATATTTAGGGATGAGCTCGGTGTTCGAGTCGAACATAGGTTCGACTCGAACATCGGCTGTTCGCGCGTTCAGCGAACAACGAACGATTTGGGCCGTTCGCGCCAAATTCGAGTGACGCGAACGGCCCACAATACACTGCGCCATCGCAGTTTAATCCCGGCGCTGTAATCCCGTCAGCGCGGCGGCCTCGTGTAGTGTGTTCCGGAGCAGGGAAAGTGAAGGATAGGCAGGGACAGTGTCAAATCCATTCTTTGCTAAACCTTGTGTGTAGGGAGAGAAGGATAGGCAGGGAGAGTGTCAGTGTCATATACTTTGATAAACCTTGTGTGCAGGGAGAGAGAAGGCTAGGCAGGGGACAGTGTCAGTGTCATTGTTGCTAAGCCTCCTGCACATTATACACCTGAAGTTAGCCCGTATTGCTGCTTTTTCCTGGTGTGTTACACCAACAGGATTTTGCGGCACTTACAGCGGGCGGAGTGTGCCTCCTGACCATATTACACCTGAACTTAGCCTGTATTGCTGCTTTTTCCTGGTGTGTTACACCAACAGGATTTTGCGGCACTTACAGCGGGCGGAGTGTGCCTCCTGACCATATTACACCTGAACTTAGCCTGTATTGCTGCTTTTTCCTGGTGTGTTACACCAACAGGATTTTGCGGCACTTACAGCGGGCGGAGTGTGCCTCCTGACCATATTACACCTGAACTTAGCCTGTATTGCTGCTTTTTCCATTTCTCTGCAGGCCATTAAAATGTCTGGAAGGCAAACAAGGAGAGGCAGACAGTCAGGAGCCAATAAAAGAGGGAAAGCAGGCTCTGTGTCTAGAGACAACAGTGCTGGTCGTGGACGCGGTGCATCGCCATCAGCACGTGGCCATGGGACACGCTTGTCCTTCTTTTCGGCAGCTGGACGTGTTGAGCCGCATCATGCCGAAGACTTGCTAGAGTGGATGACCAAGCCCTCCTCATCCTCTCTCACCCAGGCTCAGGGTACTGGCAAAGCAGCTGCCAAAGCGTCCTCTTCCCTGGTATCAATGTCATCATCAGTCACTCCTTCCCTAGACCAACCATGTCCTCCTGAGGAGTCCCCCGAACTGTTTGAGCACAGTGTTGGGTACATGCTCCAGGAGGATGCCCAGCGTTTCGAAGGGTCTGATGATGATACCCAGCTAGAGGAAGGCAGTAGCGTGAGAGCAGAGAGGGGATGCTCAAGAAGGACACCAATCTGGCAGTCATGTTCCAGCAGCTGCAGCATACTGCCAGATTGGCTCCAGTGATGAGGAGGGAGGGGATGATGAGGTCACTGACTCCACGTGGGTGCCTAATAGGAGAGAGGAGGAGGATGAGGAGGAGGCACATCTCCAACGAGGCAGGATGCCCTCGGGGGGCCAGCGTAAGGGCAGCACACCGACGGAATCACACCGCAGAGCTCCGCCTGTGCAGGGCGTTGCCTCTGCCCGTTATTCAAAAAGTTCTTTGGTGTGGGCCTTTTTTGAGTCGAGTTTGTGCAATGTGCGGTTCCTCAGTGGCAGGTTCCCAAACGCCACTTTTTCTCACGGAAGGCGATTCCGGCTCTCTACCGGCATGTGGAAGGCAATGTCTTGGCCTCGCTGGACAGGGCGGTCAGTGGTAAGATGCATATTACCGCTGACTCATGGTCCAGCAGGCATGGACAGGGACGTTACCTTTCTTTCACGGCCCATTGGGTCACTCTTTTGGCAGCTGGGAAGGATGCAGGACAAGGTGCAGTAGTGTTGGAGGTTGTTCCACCGCCACACCTCCAAAATGCTACTACTGGTTGTGACACACCTCTGTCCTCCACCCCCTCCTCTTCTTCTTCCTCCGTGGCCTCTTCCTGTGCTTTATCCTCGGAACCAGCGGTGCTCCGTAGGCGTTCAAGGGGCTACGCAAGTAGGCAGGCAAAAAGATGCCATGCCGTGCTTGCGCTGGTGTGTTTGGGGGACAGGAGCCACACTGGGGCAGAGGTTCTGTCTGCTCTGCAGGGGCAGGCCGAGAGGTGGTTGACGCCACGCCAGCTTAAGCCAGGAATGGTAGTTTGCGACAATGGCACCAACCTCCTCTCCGCCCTCCGACAGGGACAACTGACCCATGTGCCCTATGTGGCTCACGTCCTTGACCTGGTGGTGCAGCGGTTCTTGGGCAGGTACTCGGGCTTACAGGATGTTCTGAGGCAGGCCAGGAAAGTCTGTGTGCATTTCCGCAGATCTTATAATGCCAGTGCTCGCCTGGCTGAGCTGCAAAAGGAGTTGAACCTGCCCAAGAACCGCCTTATATGTGACATGCCCACCAGGTGGAACTCAACGTTGGCCATGCTGCAGCGGCTGCACACGCAGCAGAGGGCCATCAATGAGTACCTGTGCGACTACGGCACCAGGACAGGGTCAGGGGAGCTCAGGTTTTTTTCACCACGCCAGTGGGGCATGATCAGGGATGCATGCACTGTCCTGGCACCATTTGAGGAGGCCACGAGGATGGTGAGCAGTGACAGTGCATGCATCAGTGACACTGTACCTCTTGTCCACCTGTTGGAACATACGCTGTGTGGAATAATGGACAGGGCACTTGAGGCAGAACAGAGGCAGGAAGAGGAGGACTTCCTTGCCTCTCAAGGCCCCCTTTACCCAGACAGTGTTCCTTCTGTCCCACCCATTGCACAGGAAGAAGAGGAGGAGGAGGAGGAGGATTGTGTCAGCATGGAGGTGGAGCCTGGCACTCAGCATCATCAGCAACAGTCTTTTAGGGATGATTTACAGTCCCAAGAAACCAGTGGACTTGTACGTGGCTGGGAGGAGGTGGCTGCGGATCATGTCGTCCTTAGTGACCCAGAGGACTCCGGACCGAATGCCTCAGCTAACCTACGCTGCATGGCCTCCCTGATCCTGCAAAGTCTGCGGAAGGATCCTCGTATTCTTCGGATCAAGGAGAGGGACCATTACTGGCTGGCCACTCTCCTTGATCCACGGTACAAGGGTAGAGTTGCGGACCTTATCTTACCGTCGCAGAGGGAGCAGAGGATGAGACAACTCCGGGAGGCCTTGCAGAAAGGTCTGTGCAATGCGTTCCCAGAGACTGGGAGGTTACAAACTCCTGGTCCTGGACAACGAGTTGCTGAGGCTTCGGTCAGTCAAAGAAGGAGCGGTGGGGAAGGTGGCCGTCTGACCGATGCGTTCAGACAATTCTTTAGTCCGCAGCCCCAAGGTATGATCGGTTCCAGCAACCATCGCCAGCGTCTGATATACATGGTGCAGGAATACCTAGGGGCAAGGTCAGACTTGGACACCTTCCCCACCGAAAATCCTCTGGCTTACTGGGTCTTGAGGATGGATCACTGGCCAGAGCTTGCACAGTATGCAATTGAGCTACTGGCCTGTCCTACCCCATCATGGGGTAGCTATGCCATTTTTCTTAAAGATTTTCATCCATATTACCGGGACCAGACATTACATTAAAGCCGCAAGCAGTTTTAAATGGCTTTTTTTCCTTTAGAAATGTAATTTTGTGCAGGGACAGTTCTAAACACGGGAAACACGTGGCACTTCACAGGCATACTTTAGACACCCCCCAGGTATGATATTTAAAGGAATATTTGACTTTTTTTTTTCACTTTATGCATCATTAAAATGACTGCTCCCGAAAAACTGCAGTTTTTAAAACTTCTTTTTGCATTGATACATGTCCCCTGGTGCAGAACCCGGGTTCCCAAACCCTTTTTAGGACAATAACATGCATAATAGTCGTTAGTCGCCGGAGAGTTTGAACACAAGGCTCTGAGCGGATCTCCTGGTCAATGAGATGCTGCCTGCCCCATACCCTTGGCTGGGGAATAGCCACAGGCTTTCTTTGATCCCCTGTGACAAGGGATCCATCATTTTCGGTAAGAGGCAGTACATTTATTGGTGGAGGTTGTCCTATCTTACACTTGCTCGTGGTGTAATACATTGGATCACAACCAGCACGGTGGAGGAGCATCCTTTGTGCATATGAACTTTACTGTTTGGACTATATGCGACAACTTCTGTGGTTTTTGGTCTATGTGATTTTGTATCACACGTTCGCATCACTCACTTTCATTATTTTGTGTCACATATTTACTGTGTGAGCCTTTTGGCTCATTTTTACACTGTCACCAGTTGCTGTACTGGTGATATTTTCAATAGCGCAACTTTTTTTCCTTTTATTATCTGTTTGGTGTAGTATAACCCTGTTGGTTGCAGCTTTAATTTTTATTTGACTAGCGCAGTTTTTTTCTTTTTCAGTCGTTATAATTAGCACTTTAGATTTCGAACGTCCGCATCCATTGTATTTAATAGGGTTCTAAAGTTCGTGCAAACTTTCGGTCCGTTCGCGGGTTCTGGTGCGAACCGAACCCGGGGGTGTTTGGCTCATCACTAGTCATATTCTTACTTCTCACCCATAGCCTGCTGGTTGGGCAGTAAAGGAGCAGCACGACAGTGATAATATCAAATCTGCTCAATTGTCTTTCTTCTCCTGTCAACATGCTCCCTGTCAGCAGATTTGCATGCAGCAGAATCTGATTGGCTCCTAGTCCTGCCCCTCCTTCTGCCAGTGAGCACTGCTGTTGTCTGATTTGAAGACAGATTCTGGTATTGATGCTAAATACATTTAGATGCTTTTGCAATATATGGTTTTATTTCTGCCTGGCGTTCAGTCAAATATATACAGTGGGGGAAATAATTATTTGATCCCCTGTCGATTTTTGTAAGTTTGCCCACTTTATAAAGAAATTAAGGATCTATAATTTTTTTATCATAGGTGTATTTTAAATGCTAGAGACAGAATATCAACCAAAAATCCAGAAAAAACACATGATATAAATGTTATAAATTGAGTTGCAGTTCAGTGAGTAACATAAGTATTTGATCCCCAAGCAAAACATGACTTAGTATTTGGTGGAGAAACCCTTGTTGGCAAGCACAGAGGTAAGACGTTTCTTGTAGTTGGTTACCAGGTTTGCACACACCTCAGAAGAGATTTTGTTCCACTTTTCTTTACAAATCCTTAAGGTTTCTTGGCAACTCGACTTTTCAGCTCCCTCCATAAATTTTCTATAGGATTAAGGTCTGGAGACTGTCTAGGCCACTCCATGACCTTTAATGTGCTTCTTTTAGAACCACTCCTTTGTTGCCTTGCCAGTATGTTTTGGGTCATTGTCATGCTGGAAGACCCATCCGTGACCCATCTTCAGTGTTTTGGCTTGACTGTAGGGATGGTGTCCTTAGGGTCATAGTCAGCATATTAAGGCTCCATGTACACAGAAGCTGATAAACTGCAGTTAATGGGCGTTTTGGCGTTTTTTTTAAAAGCCCATTAACTGCACTCTATGTTAGCCTATGTGTTCATGTACACATAACGTTTTTTAGCTTTAATGAGCAGTGGAGTTAATGGGCTTTTTTCTGAACGCAGGAAATTTGCGTTCAAAGTGCCATTTTTCGGCAGAAAAAAACGCAAAAAGACGAAAAACGCTCATAAACGCTCATAAACGCTCAAACGCTGGCCGCGGGCGTTTTTTAGCGTTTTTTGGTCCATTGAAAAAAATTTTTTTTTTTTTTTTTAAAAGCTAAAAAAAGCTACACTGAAAAACGCTAATAAAAGCTAGTAAAAAAACGCTGATAAAAGCTAGCTTTTTCTGCTGCTTTAAAAACGGCCGTTTTTGAGCTTCTGTGTACATGGAGCCTTATTCCTCCAAACACGATGAGTCAAATTAATGCCAAAGAGCTAAATTTTGGCCTCATCTGACCACAGCACTTTCTTCCAATCCTTCTTTGAATCATTTAGATGTTCATTGGCAAACTTCAGACGGGCCTGTACATGTGTCTTCTTGAGAAGGGGGACCTTGTAGGCACTGCAGAGTTTCAATTCATGGTGGTGTGGTCCCAACTGCCTTGAGATCTTTCACAAGCTCCTCCTGTGTAGTTCTGGGCTGATCCCTCACTTTTTTCTCTTGATCATCCTTGCCCCATGGGACAAAATCACTGTCTGTGTGGATGGGGGAATCAATTGACTTTCTTTCCTGCAACTTGTGGCTTCAGGAAAGAAATTTGCTCTGTGTATAGCCGGCCTACAGTACCGTTTGGTGTTTTTTTTAAAGTGTGCAGTACACATCCTTTAAGGAAATTCTGTAGGGCGTAGTATTTCAGCGGATAACTTATTTTTGGGAGAATATACAGTATTTACTTTTGTGTCAGGGTGCAGGTGACACAAGAAGAATGATACATTTAGTCTTTTATGGCCATGGGTGTGTTTCAGTGGACATTTTGGAGAAGGCATATTCGGATTTTCTGATGTTTACTCAATTTTTATCTTTAAGGCCCTATTCACATTATCGCATAGCAGGAATGAGCGTTCCAGCTATATGATGTTGAGATGCGATTTTCACCTGATTTTGTGTGTCGCATAGGGCAGCCCATTCTATTTAGAGCAGCCCTGATTGCTGCATGATCCTGTTACGAGGCAATTGTGGCAGAATCGCATCGCGTTTGGGGTGCCATTCAATGATAATGGCACCCAAATGTGCGTTGTGCTGCGTTTGTACTGCAATTTTGCTCCATTCACACGTCGCCAATTGGGATAGCGGATAGAATCGTTGTGATTCTGCCCATGATCCCAAATCATGTGGCAAATGAAGCACAACGCACTGAGCGTGTTTGGGTGCCATTTATCTTTTAAACGCAATGCGATTTTGCCGCAGTTGTCACGCAACAGGATTGTGCAGCAATTGTGGCAAAACGGTCCTTTAAAAATAGAGCAAAGCTTGTTGCCCTAAAAGGAGCACAAGCTTCTTTTTGGGCGACAAACACGCATGGACAGCCCATTCAAGTGAATGGGCTAGCCTATGTGACACGCAGAATCTCATGCCATAATTGCGTAGCGGGAACGCTTGTTCCCACTATATGATAATGTAAACAGTGTCTGAAATTTGAAAATGATTGATTATACACTATATCCACTTAACGACCGCTCACTGTATATATACGTCGGCAGAATGGCACCGACAGGCACAATCACGTAGAGCATACGTGATTGCCTTTGTATAGTTGGGGGGTCCAATCGGACCCCCCTCCTATACAGTGAGCGGTGGCTAAGTGTCCGGGAGCGTTCCGGGATGAGGGGGCAGCCATTCGTTCCGGCCACCCCCTCGCGATCGCTCCCGGCGAATGGAAATGCCCCCTCTGTCTGTGTCAGACAGAGGAAGCAGGAGGAAGTGATGTCATCTCTGGTGCGGCGCTCACATATACCGAGCGCCGTACAAGAGAAGACATCAGGTCAGTGCACACAACACTACACTGACACCAGGACACATAGGGACATAAATCGCCCCCCCAGACACCCTAGATCACCCCCCCCAGCCCCCAGTCACAGTGTCACTGATTGCAGTGACCATTTATTTAGTGATCACTGCAATCAGTGACATTTGTGACTGTAAAAGTGTCACCAAAGTTTAGTCTTAGGTCCAGTGTAGCCCCCTAACCCCCCCTAATAAAGGTTTAACCCCCTGATCACCCCCCAGATAACCCTTTCACCCCCTATCACCACTGTCGCTAAGCGATCATTTTTCTGATCGCTGTCTTAGCGTCAGTGATGCCGATCGGCAGCCAGTAATTTTTTTTAGGTTCGCCGCAGGTTTTTATAGCGTCAGGTACCCCAATATATTATCTAATAAAGGTTTAACCCCCTTGATCGCCCCCCAGGTAACCCTTTCACCCCCATCACCACTGTCGCTAAGCGATCGTTTTTCTAAACGCTGTCTTAGTGTCGGTGATGCAGATCGGTAGCTGGTAATTTTTTTTAGGTTCGCCGCAGGTTTTTATAGCGTCAGGTACCCCCATATATTATCTAATAAAGGTTTTAACCCCCTGATTGCCCCTAGTTAACCCTTTCACCAGTGATCACCATATAAGTGTTACGGGTGACGCTGGTTAGTTAGTTTGCTTTTTATAGTGTCAGGGCACCCGCCGTATATAACCCAATAAAGGTTTAACCCCCTGATCGCCCGGCGGGTGATATCAATTAGGTTTTAGCATCAGAGAGGGTCTGCGTCACACCCCAGGCAGCGTCAGGTTAGTGCCAGTAACGCTAACACCCACGCGTGAAGCATACACCCCCCTTAGTGGTATAGTATCTGAACAGATCAATATCTGATCTGATCAGATCTATACTAGCGTCCCCAGCAGTTTAGGGTTCCCAAAAATGCAGTGTTAGCGGGATCAGCCCAGATACCTGCTGGCACCTGCGTTTTGCCCCTCCGTCCAGCCCAGGCCACCCAAGTGCAGTATCGATCGATCACTGTCACTTACAAAACAAAAACGCACATAACTGCAGCGTTCGCAGAGACAGGCCTGATCCCTGCGACTCCAGTGCTGTAGGAGGTGATTTCACCACCAGTTAAAAAAAAAAAGCAAATATGCCGAAGCATTGGGGCAGCAGGGGCGGAGGAGCGATTTTGCTCCTAATGCCGCGTACATACGGTCGAAATTCCGACGGAGGCTTGCCCGTGGAAAAGTCCGACCATGTGTGTGCGGCATAACTTTTTTGCGGGAGGATGCCCCCATGCTTCGGCATATATAAATGGTGCGTGTATGCCCATCATTGGAAGTGGGTGGATGAAGGGCGGTATTCTAATGGTGGGCATACCCACCGATCAATCTCTTTTTTCGTTCAGCCAACTGGCTGCATGAAAAAAAAAGATTACAATACATTTCCAACAAGGACCAGCAACGTACTGGTATGTTGCTGGACTTTGAATGTTTATACCAGAATGATGCCTGCGGGTTTAGGTATCATCTTGGTATCATTCTTTTCAGCCTGCGGCAGGCTTTCATGTAAAAGCAATCCTAGCAGCTAATTAGCCTCTGGACTGCTTTTACAAGCAGTGGGAGGGAATGCCCCCCCCCGGATATAAAAAGCGCCATTGGGAAATTGGGAAAGCATTTTATCACACCGATCTTGGTGTGGTCAGATGCTTTGAGGGCAGAGGAAAAATCTAGGGTCTAGAAGACCCCAGTTTTTTCAAAAAAAGAGTACCTGTCACTACCTATTGCTATCATAGGGGATATTTACATTCCCTGAGATAACAATAAAAATCATAAAAAAAAATAAAAAATACTTGGAAGGAACAATTTAAAAATAAAATAAAAAAGCAAAATTAATAATAAAAAAAAAGAAAAAAAAAAAAGCACCCCTGTCCTGCCCTGCTCTTGCCCAATGGCGAACGCAAGCGTCGGTCTGGCGTCATATGTAAACAGCAATTGCACCATGCATGTGAGGTATCACCGCGAAGGTCAGATCGAGGGCAGTCATTTTAGCAGTAGACCTCCTCTGTAAATCTACTGGGGTAACCTGTAAAGGCTTTTAAAAATGTATGTAGTTTGTCGCCAATGCGCGTTTGTGCAAAATTTTAAAGCATGTCGTGTTTGCTATCTATGTACTCGGCCTAAGATCATCTTTTTTATTTCATCAAACATTTGGGCAATATAGTGTGTTTTAGTGCATTAAAATTAAAAAAAGTGTATTTTTTAACCCAAAAAATGCGTTTGAAAAATCGCTGCGCAAATACTGTGTAGAAAAAAAAATGCAACACCCACCATTTTAATCTGTAGGGCCTTTGCTTTAAAAATATATATAATGTTTGGGGGTTCAACATAATTTTCTTGCAAAAAAAAATGTTTTCATGTAAACAAAAAGTGTCAAAGGGCTTTGTCTTCAAGTGGTTAGAAGAGTGGATGTAAGCTTCCTAATGTTGTGTATAAAATGCCAGAACAGTTCAAAACCCCCCCAAATGACCCCATTTTGGAAAGTAGACACCCCAAGCTATATACTGAGAGGCATGTCGAGTCCATGGAATATTTTATATGTTGACACAAGTTGCGGAAAAACGACAATTTTTTTTTTTTTTTTGCACAAAGTTGTCACTAAATTATATATTGCTCAAACATGCCATGGGCATATGTGGAATTACACCCCAAAATACATTCTGTTGCTTCTCCTGAGTACGGGGATACCACATGTGTGAGACTTTTTGGGAGCCTAGCCACGTACGGGACCCCAAAAACCAAGCACCGCCTTCAGGCTTTCTAAGGGTGTACATTTTTGATTTCACTTCTCACTGCCTATCACAGTTTCGGAGGCCATGGAATGCCCAGATGGCACAAACCCCCCCCCCCCCAATGACCCCATTTTGGAAAGTAGACACCCCAAGCTATTTGCTGAGAGGCATGGTATTTTGGGGTGAAATTCCACATATAACCATGGCATGTGTGAGCAATATATCATTTAGTGACAACTTTTAGTAATTTTTTTTTTATTTATTTTTTTAGTCATTATTCAATCACTTAAGACAAAAAAAAAAAAAATCAATGGGCTCAACATGCCTCTCAGCAATTTCCTTGGGGTGTCTACTTTCCAAAATGGGGTCATTTGGGGGGGTTTTGTACTGCCCTGTCATTTTAGCACCTCAAGAAATGACATAGGCAGTCATAAATTTAAAGCTGTGTAAATTTCAGAAAATGTACCCTAGTTTGTAAACTCTATAACTTTTGCGCAAACCAATAAATATACGCTTATTGACATTTTTTTTACTAAAAACATTTGGCTGAATACATTTTGGCCTAAATGTATGACTACAATTGAGTTTATTCGATTCTTCTTATAACAAAAAGCAGAAAATATCATTTTTTTTCAAAATTTTCGGTCTTTTTCCGTTTATATCGCAAAAAATAAAAATCGCAGAGGCAATCAAATACCATTAAAAGAAAGCTCTATTTGTGGGAAGAAAAGGACGCAAATTTCGTTTGGGTACAACATTGCATGTCCGCACAATTTACAGTTAAAGCAGCGCAGTGCAAAATTCTGAATTCACCTCTGGTCCTTTAGCTACCAAATGGTCCGGGGCTTAAGTGGATATGTATAAAAAAATAGAATTGTGATGTATTTTGGCTGTTTTATGATCTAGTTTGAATTTGATGTTGAAAACTTGATAGAAAACTTTGTTCTGAAAATTGCATACCACATAAACTGTCTGGATTTATTACAGTAGGTATTTACAATTCTGCTGTGTGGCACAGAGCAAAGTGCACTTGGCTTAGGTTTTCTGAGAATGGAGCTAATAATAGAACATAAAGGTTACCAAGGTTTGCATTCTTCCTTTTCATGTTCATGGGTCAATATGGTATTTGATTAACTATTGCATTAGTCACATTTTTGTGTTCTGCATGCAATAAAAATAAATAAAAAAATATTATTATTTTTTTCAAATGATTGAAAGCTGTAACTAGTCAGCGTACTGAAATGCCCGGAGAATTTACTTTTCCAGTCTTTGATCTTGGTGTCTTTACTTACACCTTGATATATTAAAATTGGAGAGACCCATTGTAGTGTTAAAGTAGTTTGTGTTGCATAAATACATCATTAGTCAGGTTACAAAATGACACACGTCCTATCTAGCTCAACCAATGGGGAAAAAAAAGGAAGCCCTCCATATACATAATCCTATACCCACAGTTGATCCAGAAGAAGGCAAAAAAAATCCCAATAAAGTATGATCCAATTTGCTTTAATGGGAGAAAAATCCTTCCTGGTCCCCCAGGAAATCCGATATTCTCCGGATCAACTACCCCTGGTGCCCTCATGTGCTCTCCAATGACCTGAAAGTGAATAATTCAACACTAGGTTCACTAAATGGACCCCCTATGTATTTATACATGTTGATCATATCCCCCCCCCCCTTATTTTCCTGTTCTCAATAGAGAATAATTCAGTTCCTCTAATCTATCTTCATAGCTGAGCGCCTCCATGCCTCTTATCAGTTTGGTTGCCCTTCTCTGCACTTTCTCCAGTTCCTTTTTGTGAACCGGTGCCCAAAAGCGAACTGCATATTCCAGATGAATTACGATTTGTACATGGGAAAAATTCTCCCTCTCCCCCTCTCACAGTATATCTCCTATAATACAAAAACAGGAATTTGCATGCTATTAAGTATGATCTGCCAGAACACCCAGATCCTTCTCCACAACTGACTCTCTAGCTGTTCTCCTCCAAGAATCTATGATGCATTCATGTCTTTAGGCCCCAAAGGCACGACTTGACATTTATCCACTTTTATGTATGAAGTTTTATTTTGGGGGGTGGTACCTAGTTTTGACAGGTACCCACTCTTGCTTCTGCTAAAGGCTGTCCCAGTGGAAATCCCCCCCCCTTTCTTACTGCCTGCAACCTCCTGAGACACATTTCAGTTTTCAGGAGGCTGCGAGCCTATTCACAAAGCATTAGTTCAGTGCGGAGCCAGCTGTGAAGCCGCAAGGAGTCACAGCCGCCTTCTCACAGTAAACATGGAAGACCGGTGATGAACCAGCCAGGGTGAGGCTAGTGCTGCAGTGGCGGCCAGTGGTAATTTTTTTGGGGGTGGGGGGGCAGCAAACAGTACCACCCCCATCAGTCGGCGGGCGGGTCTGGTGCACCTACCCTATCTGTGCAGCGTTTCACCGGCGGCCTCCCTTGCTCAGTGGCGGCGACGGCTTTCCATTTCTCTGCTCTCCACGGGCATCGGCGGCTTCCGTTTCCTCCCTCCTCCTCGGCGGGCAATCGGGAGTCTTCTTTTTGGAAAACGGGTCTCAGACCTGCTTCTGATTTGGCGAATATTAATTTGCTGTTGTAACACCTGGGTGGGCTCATGGCGCAATGCTCTGCGCACCTTTTTTTTTCTTTTGAAGAACCTCTTTAAATTCTGCCAGAGAGCAGAGGACTTTCAAATGTATGTAAACCCTAAAAATTATCTTTCCTTATTTGCTCTTTTGATTTATTAAAGAAAACGCAGGAAGCATTTTGTACGGTATATCTTTTTGATGAGTAAAAAGTTGGTCTTGTCAAAAATTCAGAGCTGTCCTGTATCCTCTGCAGATTTCACGTGATATCTCAGAGTCCTCCTAATACATATCTCCTACAGAATGATTTTGGTGATCTGAGAGGTATGCCGGGTATACACTGGCTGAATATTGGCTGAAATCAGTTGGTACAGTAGAAAGCGTCCGACATTTGGCACGTGTGTACAGCTGCCTGTCTTTCAGAAGCTGGTCTTATCACAAGCTTCCGTTGAGCGAACATGCTGGCAAACCAGCATCCGTTTAGTGCTGGCAGCCAGTGTGTTCTGGTCTCTTTTGTCTCATGCCCCGTACACACGACCGGTTTTCCAGTCGGAAAAAGTCAGATGAGAGAGAGAATCCCGACCGTGTGTATGCTCCATCGGATTTTTCCCACAGGAAAACTGCCGGGAAAAAAAAGAGCAGGATCTCTTTTTTCCCGTTAGGAAAAAATCCTAGCGGGAAAACTGTTTGCCTGTATGCTTTTCCACCGCGCAAAGAAACACGCAAGCTCGGAAACAAATCGACTCATGCTCAGAAGCATAGAACTTAATTTTCTCGGCTCGTCGTAGTCTTTTACGTCACCGCGTTCTTCGCAGTCAAAAGTTCACCGGACTTTCGTGTGACCGTGTGTATGCAAGGCAGGCTTGAGAGGAATTCCGTCAGGAAAACCATCGTTTTTTTCCCGACGGGAAAACCGGTCGTATGTATGGGGCATTAGTCTAGCCAGTGTCTCAGTCATTTTTGTGTGATCAGCACTCCTGAGAAGAACCAATTGTTAGGGAAGGTGCTACCATAGATACTTGGAAAAACAGAATCGTAATTGGATACAGCAACCAAATCTCCCTTCCCAGTTTGTCTCAACACTGTTGATCACTTAAAAGGTTCCACTTGGTCCTTCACCCCCCTATTGAAGTTATGAGCTGGAAGCTGTAAATCATTTAAAAGCCCATAAGAATCTAAAAAATCCCCCTGGACGCCCTATAGTATCTGGTATAGGATCCAAAAGGGAAAGAGCAAGTAAGTTTGTGAACGAGTATCTACGCCCACATGTTACCACACTGCCCTCGTACATTCAGGACACTCCGGATCTCCTGAGGAATCTGGATGGCCTGAGTGTCCCTCCAGGGTGCTATTTAGTATCTATTGATGTCGAAGCTCTTTACTCGTCCATCCCGCATGGACGTGGGATGAAGGTTATTGCAAAATTTCTGAGGGAAAGAGGTCCCAAATCTACCGACCTCAATGCTTTTGTTTTATGCTTATTGGCTCACATTTTGACCAAAAATTAATTTTCCTTTGATGGGTCCCACTTCCTCCAGGTACAGGGAGTCGCTATGGGTACTTGCTGTGCACCATCCTATGCAACCCTGTACCTGGGGGGGGGGGTGGGAGCGTGAGTTGTTTTCAAATTAGGAATATCGTGATCTTTTTTCTTTTTGTTTTGAAATGGTTCCGATACATAGACGATATTTTGCTACTATGGGCGGGCCACTCAAGGCATTGCATGAGTTTATGCGGATGCTAAGTCAGAACAACTATAATTTGAAATTCACTATACAATCCAGTTCGACCATGATTGCATACTTGGATATATCCATTTATATCACTGAGGATGGGATGATAAACACATCACTTTACCGCAAACCCACGGCAGGGAACACCATCCTGCATGCCGCTAGTGCCTACCCCAGGTCACTAATTCAGAACATCTTATTTGGGCAATACTTGCGCCTAAGGTGCAACTGTTCCAATGATGCCAACTTTAGACAAGAGGCAGATCTCTGTGACTACGGGGTACAGCAAAAACTGCCTCAAGAAGGCTTTTAAAAAAGCCCTAGCCAAGTCTAGAAGCATTATCCTCTCCAAAGCTCCCAAAAAGCAAACCCCAAATATAGTAAGGTTCATAACCACCTATTCTGACCAACATGCAAAAATTTGATCCATCATTCAAAGTCACTGGCATATTCTGTCCGCAGACCCTCTAATAACGAAATACATAGGAACAAATCCTGTAATTAATTACTTTCCGACGATCAGGGTCCAAAAGAGATTGTCTAGTACAAAGTAACTATTGCAAAACGGAAGTCACGTCCCACGAGCCCTTGAGACTCTTCAAATGTGGCCAATGTGATTTTTGTGAACTACTAATTGAGGGTTCCTCTATACTCCTTCCCAATGGACAGATCCACTCCTTAAAGGGGTTGTAAAGGTTCGTTTTTTATTTTCTAAATAGGTTCCTTTAAGCTAGTGCATTGTTGGTTCACTTACCTTTTACTTAGATTTCCCTTCTAAACTTTTTTTTTCTTAGTTTTCTTTGGCTGAATTTCTCACTTCCTGTTCCTCCTCAGTAAGCTGTTCAGTAAGCTGTTCTGGCTGACTCCACACCACTCGGATGATGGTGTGAAGTTTAGTGAGGAGAAACAGGAAGTGAGAAATTCAGACAAAGAAAAAAAAACATTTAGAAGGTAAATCAAAGGAAAAGGTAAGTGAACCAACAATGCACTAGCTTAAAGGAACCTATTTAGAAAATAAAAAACGAACCTTTACAACCCCTTTAAAGTGGTTGTAAACCCACTTTTTCAACTTGCACCTACAGGTAAGCCTAGATTAAGGCTTACCTGTAGGTGCAAGAAATATCTCCTAAACCTACACGGTTTAGGAGATATTTAGTAAAAATGACATTGCTCCATGTCTACGGCGCATGCGCGCCATAGAGAACGGCGCATTCATGGGGTTAATCCCATTCACAAAATCGGCTACTTCCCAGCAATAGCTGGGCGTAGCCGATTGTGACGGCTCTTGCGCGCATGCGCAGAGTGACGTCACCGCCGCTCCGGCCAATCACAGCGCCGGAGCGGCGCTGTGATTGGCTGCAGCGGCGATACCCGGAAGTAACCTTCCGGCTATCGCCGCAGCGATGGATGCGGCTAGATGGAGGGACGCGGACGGCTTCGGGGGCCCCAATCTAAGGTAAGTGGTACATAATGAGCTAATATGCTAGTCATACTAGCTCATTATGCCTTTCTCTTACAGGTGGGGGGAAAAAAAAAAACTAAATGTGGGTTTACAACCACTTTAAGGCATCATATTACCTGCCAAACCAGAGGAGTGATCTATATTATATTCTGCTGATGTGGATCTTTCGGTAAGACTATAAGACCATTTTGGAAGAGAATAAAGCACCATGTCTACTATGCCACTAGTGGCCTACTCAATACCACCATTGGCCACCGTGTGGCATTTAAACACAAGTATGAACCACAAGTGTTCACATTTGCCACACTTGACCGAGTCTATGAGGACCCCCGGAGCGGTAACTTTGACCAAAAAGGTTCTACAACATGAGACCCAGTGGGTATATAACCTGCGGGCCACTACCTACCCAGGCCTCAACGACATGATCAGTTTTAAGCCCTTTTTGTAAATTTCGACCCAATAGGGCCCATACATGGTCCATGCTCTCAACTCCATTTATACCTTTCAGGTTCTTTCCCCCTCCTCCTCTATTCTACTTCCCACATTGTTCCCCGTCCTGGTCCCCCATTGACGATAGTAGTATATCCTACAATTTCCCTCTGATATATGTCTGTCATAATACCTTGGCCAATATTAAGCCAAGACACCCTATATAAGGGCTCAAAGGTATCTATAGAGATTATTAAATGTACTGAATATGTATTTGTTTTAACTTAACTATATGATCTGTTTATTGAATTTATGTTACAATAGAATGTTGCTTTTTGGCTCTATTTGAGCAAAACACATACTCTTACAAACTATCGGTGTTCTTTGTTCTTTTCTTTTAATTATTTTCGGCATGTGTTCGTTGTCCTGTGGACACTCTGACAATGACCTACATTTTCTTTTTTTTTTTTGTGTTTTTTTCGTTAGGGTGTTGCTGCCCCCTTGTGTTGTTGCACTGGCGTTCACTGATATGGGTCTTTGCTGCCCATGTGCTCGGTCGGATCTGTGACTGTTCGCTTTGTGCGGTTGTCTGTGTGTGCATCCTGGCATAGGGCTATTTGTGTTCTCCTTTCCTGCCCGCTTGCACGGTGAGGGCGTGAATTTGCCTGCCAGACGTGTCTACATGTTTACATGCATAATTTGGCTCTGATCTATGACGTCATACGCCAGACGCCATAACCCCGTGCATTGCCCTGTTCCCGCGCTCCACGCGTCACAGGCAATAAATAACGCCGCAGTTCCACACTAGCCTTTGTGTACAGCGCGCGGCTGTCTCCTGGGGGCACAAATTACACATCCAACGATCCTTGTAAGTACCTTTATTTTTCTTGGGCTTCCATCTATCTTTAATTCCCATACCATCTTTATTAGTGGGCCTTAAATTCTATGTTTTTTTTAGATCTTCTTTTCTTGGATCTATACACGGGGCGGGTTACACTCTACTCCACCAGTTCGGTATGTCTTATTGGACCTCTGGTTTTGTACTTTGACGTTTGTGAACCTTATAAGCTTCATACCTTAGATGCCTGCCCCCACTAAGTGACACCTTTTAGACTTATCAGTAGGTATCCAGTCTCTTTCCCATATAAATAGAACTCTACACTATATACTCAAGATTCTCATATACCATTCCTTTCTTTGTCCTTTGCTTTTAGAATTATGAACGATATGTTTAACAGTGTCTATTCTACGGCATTTCCTATATTGGACCTCTCCCACACAGGGAGCGTTTGCCTATGCTTATCTGACCTATGAGCAGGTATGGATATCTGCTTATGCATCTAGTGACACTCGTTCTTCCCATTTTAACATGGGAATATGTCTTTCTTTTCTTTTGTATTTTAGTATGTTTATCTTATGTTCTGTTTGTCTATATTTACCCGAATCCCAGAATACACCTGATATCGCTACTATACTTCCTATGGAATTTCCCTCGTCTATATAGATTCTCCGATATTCGGATATTTATATAACAGATCATGTCCATTTTAAGGTACTTATGTATGTTATGTCACCTAGTCGGATGCCCATAGGACATTTGAACACATGCTTTTTAATTTGTAAGAATATAATATATCTTTATAGTTTTATACTGATTGGTCTATAACTCAAACATATCTAATTTCAGATAGTGGGACTTGTTCTCTGTTCTTGTTATTTTTGTTTGTCCTGAAGAAGCCTCACAGCGAAATGCGTAGACCAAATCTATACTCTGTATCATCTTGTATGGTTTTTAATTCTTGAACACTGTGTTAATCAATTTGTAATAATTTTTTTTTTTCTCTAATTAAAGTATACTTTTAGCTATCCCTATTGTTTTCTTGCCTTTAAAGTCCGACCATTGGTTACCCCTCCCGAGTAACCCTCCATGTTCCCCTATCATTTAACAGCCTCAATAACTCTTTCCTTTTTATTTTTATTTTTTTAACAGTTTGGAGTAGTTTTATGTGCGATGTAAGTTATTGCCAGGTATACAGTATTTAAATAAAGGAAGCAACTAGTTGAGACAGCTGTAAACCAGGTTAGAATAGAGTTATACTGTGGGGAACCAACTGTAAATGGCACTCCTCCACCTCTGTCCTAGGAGTACGTATTAAAGCATTTTTTTAGTGGTTCGTTCTCATACGCGACAGCTTTTGCTGCCTGCTGAAAGGCCATCCACAATAGATGGCTTTTCAAAAGAGTTTTGACAGGGTGGTGAGGAGTCAATATGTTGCCTCCTTACCGGCTCTTTTAACCCTGAAAATGTTCACTCACTGTTCCACAACAATGTGCATTGCATGCGGTTGCAGCGCAGTCCCATTCACTTGAATGTTTTGCTTTCAGTGGTAGTACTACCTGTAAAATGAGACAGGGGGTTTAAAATGGAGCCTTTTGGCCGTGGCATATGTGCAGCCCTAATTGGTTGCATATTCTTGTTTCGGTGGGTGGTAAAACCGTTGCTAAACTGCCTGCTTTTCCACCCCTATCTTCAGCCCTTATGGCCTGTACACTCGATCCGAAAATCAGAAGACAGATCGTCTGTTTTTTTTATTTTATTTGCATGCTAGTCGCATATCAAAAAAGGAGAGTTTACTAAAGTTACGAAAATTCTCGTACGACAGAGTAAAAAATCGCTAGTGATGTCATGTGTTGTAGTGTATTTGTATTGTGTTTTCGGACAACTGTACTGATTAAACAAAAATATTACGATCTGGTATCATACGAAAAAAAAAATCATGCTTGTCCTATCGGATAATATCGGAATAACTGTCGTGATCGGCTCTCGAAAGCTCTGTACTAATGATCAGATTATCGTACGATCGCAATTTTTTTTTTTTTTTTCAGATCGTGTGTAACGGGCCATTAGGATGACCATGCATGGATCTTTTTTTGCTTTTCAATCATTTATATTACGTTTTGTTGGGCCATAAAGTGACAAACCGTAAACCGCAGAGTAAAATGCAAAAAAATGGTACATGTTCAAAAAGAAAACTTTTTGAACAACTTCCATATCTCAGAACATCCAGAAATTTACAAAAAGTAAAGCATTGGGTATTACCACAATGTTATAGAATTAAACAAGTGATAATGGATCTACCACTGTGTGTAAATAAATGCAAGCCTTCAACAAAATATATTACTTATGGATTTGTGTGTTTTTTTTTTTTTTTCTATCAATTTACCGAACGGATTACCCCATCTACACAAGTGAGGTGGATGGAGGAATCCTCCCGCTGTGCTATTTGTATTCTGACAGCGGGGACTCTTCTGCAGTTGGAAGACACTAATCAGCAGGCTCTGGTCGATTTGATTGTTTTTACAACAATCCAGTTTGATGGATGGATCAGAATTCGGCTGGCCCCTGCTGAACTGGCCAAATTTTGATCCATCTTTGCTGCTCGGTACTACTGATCTGCTTGAGCCTTGGTCAAGCGTTGACTGAATATCTTTGCTAGGAAGTGTTTTTCTGATAATGATAGTGGTGGACTGTACATGCGCAATGTGGTAAGGCTGTTTTATAGTCTTAATCTTGTGTGTATGTGATAGCTTGACCATTTAAGTTCAACTGAACCTGACCTTTATGACAGGACCATTGGTATTTTTAAACAAAAACGACGCATATAAAAACTTTTATTACTACTTTTGAAATGGTATTTTTAAATTAAAGTGGACCTTCAGCCTCCCAAGCACGATCCCGCCTCTCTACTCCTCCTCCCATCCTCCCGTACTCTTCAGGAATAGGGCTTTCTTCCTTTTTTTTTCTTTAATAGAATGTCCGCCCCACCTCCCCATGCATGTCGCTTGCCTTAGGCGAGTGCCATGCACACTGCCCGCTGTGCCTTCTGGGATATGTATGTCACGTATTCCAGGAGGCATAGCCTTTCATTGTGGAAAGGAGGATGGGGCATCATCGGGAGGCGTGCTGGCTGAACCCGTAACAGCCTAGCGATGACGTCACAGGAAAACATGGTGGCGCAGGACCGAGCACTTCCAGAAAAGTGGGGGGGGGGGGTGGAGTATAAAGTTCTGCTTTTAACATGTTTAAGCTCATATGAGATTTTGATTGGGTTTACATCTACTTTAATAAGAGATGGTATACTGGGGTCACAAAGGCAGCTTTTTCTGTTTAATTATGTCAATTTTTTGTTATAACATTTCTGTGAAATTTCTTGCAACGGTGATACCATTGCTGTTCACCTAAGAGAACTTGAAGTGTTTAGACCCCTTTTCACACTGAGGCGGTTTTCAGGCGCTTTTGCGCTAAAAATAGAGCCTGAAAACTGCCTCCCATTCATTTCAATGGATGCTTTCCCACTGGGGGGCTTGCGGGGCGGTGAAAAAAGTCCTGCAAGCAGCATCTTTGGGGCATGTTTTGGAGCTTCCTGACCGGCTCCTGTAGAGTTACATCGGCAGAATGGCACATCTGGGCAAAGTAACGTATCACTTTGAAATTCCCGCCATGCCGGGCGAGCTCCATGACCGTGCCCACAGGACCCGCGGACTCTGTCCGCCGGTGTCCCACGATCGGGTCACAGAGCTGCAGAACGGGCAAAGGCAAGTGTAAACATGCATCTCCCTGTTCTGCCTAGTGACACTGTCACTGATTTTCTGTTTCCTGTGATGGGGAACAGCGATCAGTGACGTGTCGCATGTAGCCACGCCCCCTAACAGTAAGAATCACTCCCAAGGGCACACTTAACCCCTTCAGCGCCACCTAGTGGTTAACCCCTTCACTGCCAGTGTAATTTTCACAGTAATCAGTGCAGCACTGATCGCTGTAAAAATGTGTCAAAAGTGTCCGATGTGTCCGCCATAATGTCGCAGTCACGAAAAAAAAACGCTGATCGCCGCCATTACTAGTAAAAAAATGTTTTATTAAAATGCCATAAAACTATCCCCTATTTTGTAGACGCTATAACTTTTGCGCAAACCAATCAAACGCTTTTTTTTTTTTTTTTTCTTTTAACAAAAATATGTAGAAGAATACGTATCGGCCTAAACTGAGCAAAAAAAATGTTTTTTTATATATATATTTTTGGGGGATATTTATTATAGCAAATAATATTGCTTTTTTTTTTCAAAATTGTCGCTCTATTTTTTGTTTATAGCGCAAAAAATAAAAACCGCAGAGGTGATCAAATACCACCAAAAGAAAGCTCTATTTGTGGGAAAAAAAGGACATCAATTTTGTTTGGGAGCCACGTCGCACGACCGCACAATTGTCAGTTAAACCGACGCAGTGCCGAATCGCATTAAATGCTCTGGTTAAAAAGCGCCTCAAAAACGCCCCTGCCCATTGTAATGAATGGGCAGCGCTTCCAAAGCAGTGCAAAACAGCTTTTTCCTTTTTTTTTTTTTTTAGGTCATGTTGTCACGTGATCTTAAAAAGCGCACCACTAGAGCTGCATAAACGAGCAGCATTTTACTGCCCGTGTTTGCAGTGCTTCAGTGTGAAAGGGGTCTTAAGTTTAATAAATGTATAAAGTTGATACATTACCATATGTTACAGTAAGATAAACAAATAGTATTTGTAAGCTTAGTGCACAGTTTTTTTGTTTTGTTTTTTGATGCGCTATACAAATGTTCAGTCTTTGATATGTGATAATAGACTGGATATCACTTTGCATGCTCCTTTTGAATAGACCTCTGTGCAGTGCACCTGTTGGGTATCAACTATACCCATTAAAACAGTAGTGCATTTCAAGTGCAATATATCAATGAAGGGGATTCTTCAAGTGAACCTGTTCTTCGTAAAGCCTAAATGATTTGAGTCCCATTCACACCTTCATGATTTAACACAAAAAAAAATGCATGTGTTATGAGAACAAATGTTTTTCGATGAGTTTGTTCAGATTCCTGCAGTAAGTAGCACAGCAGTTTCTGTATTTTCATTTGTTGTTCTGCCCATTAACATAGAGCAGGGGTCTCCAAACTTTCTAAACAAAGGGCCAGTTTACTGTCCTTCAGAATTGAGGGGACCTGGACCGTGTGCATTGGGAGTATAAAAAGTCTTGACGTTCATGGGAATAAACAATGCCCCATCTTTGGTGTCAGTGGTAGAAATATCTTCTCATTGTGGGTGTCATTGGGCCCCATTATTGGTGTCATTGTACCCCAGTGTTGGTGTCATTGGCCCCCGATGTTGGTGTCATTGGGACAAATTGTGCCCCATCGTTGGTATCATTGGGAGGAATTCTGCCCCTTCATAGGTGTCCGTAGGGTGTGGGATCATGCCCCATTGTTGGTATCAGTGGATGAAAATAGTGCCCCAAGGGCCGGATAAAAGCAAGAATAGGGCCGCATGTGGCCCCCAGCCCCGCTTGGTGCACACAGATACTGCAACACATGTACATTATACATTTAACATTGCATTTTTATGTGTGTTTTCACGTCATTCATTGTAAAGTGATAGGTCCCTAGAAGGACCAAAATACAAAAAAAAATAAAAAATTCACAGCTTTACTTTTAGTTGTGTTGAATTGCATTTACAAGTGTTCATGTGCATTGCTTTGTGTAAAAGCACAGACAGGTTGCATTTTAAACACGCATGTACACAACATTGTAGGGAGAAAAAAGCACATGGAAAAACCAATGTTTTCTTTGTGCCCCTGCATTGATGCTGAGTGGAAAAATGCACATCACTGCACATAGTGTGAACAAATCCAGAATAAATCTATATTCCTAAATTACCTCCACCATTACTATCCTGCTCATGACACATTCTTAAAGATATAAAAGGTGACAGATTGCTTGAAATAGCTGCAGAAATAGATGCTCCAATTTGCCTTGGTGGCAGGTCACATGACCAGATGCCTACACATTATTTTACCCAACATCTAAGGCCTCTTGACTGCTGAGGCGCAATAAGCCCAGGTACCATTAACTGTAACATAGCTGTATATAAACCTTCCCCCTTGCCCCCTCACCCTATTAAATAAACATGCTTACAACCATTAGGTTGGGAAGGGCAAGGCCACAGCTTTATTAAATCCAACATAACATATGAACATTATTTTTTCAACAAGTGCCAGTCACAGTTGTACTGTGAGCACCCAATTCCAAAGGGGGGGAGGGGCCTGTCCTTACCATAAGTGCTGGACAGGCCACCTACTTCCGATATCCATCAAGGGCATGGCCCACTACAACCATTTTATGCTGGCAAGCTGTGACATACCACAGAAAAAAGAGGGCGGGAGGGTGGGCAGCTCTTCCCAGCACGTTTTCCGAAAGAACCCAGAATTCCCTGGGGCGATCATTTACCCGCGCTCAGGCCCATCCCATCCCCCAAATTGACCAATCCTTGGGTGACCACCACCTTGTCCTGTACCTGGCCATGCCCCCATCAGTCAAGGCGCTCTTTCCCTAAGGGGCTCAAGAGGCCTTCATGCACACTGCAGCTTGAACAAGCTTAGCATTATTTGTTTTATTTTTTTTACTGATCAAAAATGCAGCCCATTGTTTACAATGTGCCTGCACACACAGGTGTGTAAACAAGTGCTGCGTGTTCTTGTGTAAAAAATTAAATAGAATAAAAATCTGCTTTCCAGGTCAGTATTTTGCACCAGTATGCGCATATGAGCATAAATATTTTGCACCTACATAGGTTTTTTTACTTAAAGGAGAAGTACAGCCAAAGCTCGTTTGGCTGTACTTCTGTGGATTACAGGAGTGCAGTGCGTTCTGCACTTCTGTAACTCATTTTCAGCAGACAGCGGCTGAAGTTTGCTCTCTGCTGATGTCACAGAGCCGGTCCAGGCTTGAGCAAGATCATGACAATGGAGTCTGGGATCTGCCCACATGCCTGGACTGGCACCCGGCTCAGCCTCTCAGAGAGCCGCTGAGAGCTGGCTGCTCCTGCCCCCTCCACAGCCCAGTGCTCCAGTGAGGGAGGGGGCAGGAGCAGAGAGCTGGTGACTGATAGTCATCAGCTCTCTAAGGGAGCCCTGAGAACCAAGCAATTTGGCGGTGTTAGATCGCTCAGTTCTCAGTCTTTGAGGCACCGGGGGACAGATGCAGCATCGGACCAATGCTGCAATACCCCTAGATAAGTATGATTATTAATTAAAAAAAAAAAAAAAAACATACTTCTCTTTTAAGGAATGTATTGTACTCACAATTTGCATACACACAAAAACTCAAATCCCTAAAGTTTTATGTCCAGAAATGCTGATGCTCAAATATACATATACTGTGTGCAAGAGGCGAAATAAAGAGATTGCCAAATTCCGACAAAGCCAGTTATTGGTTGATCCCGCCATTCATCAGCGCTCATGTAACCAGTGCCTTGTTGTTGAACATGTGAACCCAGTGCAAGTGTGTTTTTTTTTGACCATGGGTTCACTTTGACATTGCATGGTATTGTAGGAACAAAAGGTTGTATTTGGAACCTTCCTTTGAGAATATAGTGTGCCCATTCACCCCAAAAGGTGTATGTTTTATGCATATACTGACTTATAAAGTCAATAAACCGCAATAAACCTCTGCTTATTCAGGTCTCCCCACCCCTCTATTAATGCATTGCAAAAAAAGTAGTTTGGTGAAAGTTTTTGTTACTGAGTTTTCTGAAAACTCTTGCAGCCTCCTGATGACATGCATGCACCACAATAGGGGTTTATTTACTAAAGCTGGAGAGAGCAAAATCAGTCTCACTTTTGCATAGAAGCCAATCAGCTTCCCGATTTTGTTGCAAAAACTTAATTGAAGAAGCTGAGGTTAGAAGCTGATTGGTTTCTCTGCAGAAGTGAGCCTGATTTTGCACTCTCCAGCTTTAGTAAATAAACCCCATTGTGTCTCTTACTGCAAAAAAAACAGTAAGAGACAGAAGGCCTCCTGATGACATCGGGGAGGTGCATGCCTGGTAGAATTGCTGTGGCCTCCTGGGATGCATGATGCTTCCTGTTTGGCTATGGGACAGGACGTGAAGGTAAATCTCCGCAAGGGGACACAGATGGTGAAAATAAATCTGACAGGGTATACCCCTTGCTCTATTGTGGGAAAAAAAAAGTATTTCTAAACTCCGACGGAAAAAAGTCCGATGGGGCCCACACATGGTCGGAATATCCGATGAAATAATTCCGTCAGACTTTTTTCATTGGAAATTCCGATCGTGTGTACAAGGCATAAGAGTTCCCCAAGAGAATAGAATAGAAGATACCTACAGACATCCCGACCTGCAAAACCTAATTTCAGGGAAGTGGCAAACTCATTTCAGAGAGGTGGCGCCTGCAACCACCAAGCCCCCCTGCAGCAAAATATTTATAAAATCACCTTTTCAATTTTTTTCACAGTGCTTCTGGGGAAGGGGGTGGGGGATGGGTGGTATCAGTCGTTGTTGTGTGTTTTTTTTTTATAGAATTTTTTTCACAATACTTTTTGGGGGGGGGGGGGGGGAGGGGGTTGGGGCAGTGGACAGTGTTGGTAGGGCAGGGGAGAGTGGTGTCAGTTTATTTTTTTTACACTTTTTTTCATTTTTTTAGAATCATTTTGTTTTATATTTTTTGGGGGGCTTTGGTGAGATGTCAGGGGTCTAAACAGACCCCTGACACCTCCCCTTTGAAACCGACAAAGGGACTGAGGACACAGATTCCCCAGTCTCTTTCTCAGCACTAAAGATGAATGAACAGGAGACGACAGAGGCTCCTGTTCATTCATAAACTGAGCAGAGTAAACAGTTTACTCTGCTCAGTTATCACAGGAGCGATCTCGCTCACTGTGTCCAATTCCTGACAGTTCCCCCGGGGACGAGGGGAGGCAGAGGAGGAGGACAGGAGGGGCAGAGGAGAACATGGGGCCAGAGGAGAACGGGGCGGGGGGTAGAGAAGGACACAGAGGTGGGGGGAGGAGCACACAGAACAGCAGGGAATGCTCGGTGCGGCGAGGAACAGCTGTGAACACCGATCTCCCTGTATAGCTTTTTAGCTGACAGCCGCGGGAGGGAGGGAGAGAGGGAGAAGCGGCTGTCAGCTAAAAATCTATACAAAGGAGATCGGTGTTCACAGCTGTTCCCCGCCGCACCCAGATCGTGAGGCGCTTGCGGGTGTGCGGGAGACGCCGCAGAAATGCGGGAGACTTGAGATGTCTGTACCTATGTCTATTTATCAAGGTCTACAAAGGTCACTTTAATGAAGCATTATAAATAGTGATGAGCCGAACACCCCCGGGTTCGGTTCGCACCAGAACCCGCGAACGGACCGAAAGTTCGTACGAACATTAGAACCCTATTAAATACAATGGATGCGAACGTTCGAATTCTAAAGTGCTAATTATAACAACTATTATGCATGTTATTGTCCTAAAAAGGGTTTGGGAACCCGGGTTGTGCACCAGGGGACATGTATCAATGCAAAAATAAGTTTTAAAAACGGTCGTTTTTCGGGAGCAGTCATTTTAATGATGCATAAAGTGAAAAAAAAAAAATCAAATATTCCTTTAAATATCGTACCTGGGGGGTGTCTAAAGTATGCCTGTGAAGTGCCACGTGTTTCCCGTGTTTAGAACTGTCCCTGCACAAAATGACACTTCTAAAGGAAAAAAAAGCCATTTAAAACTGCTTGCGGCTTTAATGTAATGTCTGGTCCCGGTAATATGGATGAAAATCTTTAAGAAAAATGGCATAGCTACCCCATGACCCCCCCCCCCTACCCCAGCCCATTACCAGCCCCTTTGGGTCTTGTATGGATATTAAGGGGAACCCCGCACATAAAATAAAAAAGGCCCTATATACTCTGAACAGCCGTATACAGGCGGTGCATACAAGACAGGGACTGTAGGTTTGTTCTTATGTAGAATCTGTTTGTAATTTTGAACAGGTACATTGTTGAAGTGTAGCTCCAGCCCAAAAATCTATTTTTAAACTTTTTGGAAAACATAGGTAAGGGTTATCACCCCTGTAACATTTGTTTTGCTGTCTGTGCCCCTGTTCAGAACATTTCACCTCACTTTCCGTCCCAATGACAACTGTTTTTGAAATGTGGTGTTTTACTTGAAACAAGGATTGCTGATAAAGCATCAGTACAGAGGAGACACCTTTCTCCCATATTTATTCTTACAGGAGAGAATTTTCCTTCCTAGTGGTAGATTTCCTCTCACTTCCTGTTGTCTTCTTGCGTTTGCAAGTAGGAGTCGTTTGTAAGTTGGATGTTTGAAAGTAGGGACCTGCCGTATATACTCTGCAGAAATAGGCCCCTTAGTTGTTGGTGTTGGCACAACACTGTAAGCACTCACAGTTACTCTTGGTTGGTGCTGGAATGCCCTGCTGTCAACTATTATATCAGGAATTTTAATTACATATAATTGTTGAACAGTGGTAGTAAAAATTGGGCCTTTGATGGTGGTGCTGGTGCCACAACACTGTAAGCCCTGACAGTTACTCTTGGTGGGTGCAGCAATGGGCCCTGCTGTGAATTATTAGATCAAGAATTGTAATTGCATGCCCCTGTTGAACAGGGGCTGAAAAATTGGGCCTTTCGTGGTGGTGGTGGTGGTGGTGGCGTTGCCACAACACTGTAAGCCCTCAGAGTTACTCTTGGTGGGTGCAGCAATGGGCCCTGCTGTGAATTATTAGATCAAGAATTGTAATTACATGCCCCTTTTGAACAGGGGCTGAAAAATTGGGCCTTTCGTGGTGGTGGTGGCGTTGCCACAACACTGTAAGCCCTCAGAGTTACTCTTGGTGGGTGCAGCAATGGGCCCTGCTGTGAATTATTAGATCAAGAATTGTAATTGCATGCCCCTGTTGAACAGGGGCTGAAAAATTGGGCCTTAGGCACTGGTGGCACAACACTACAACCCCTCACAGATACTGTACTTGGAGCACAGCAATGAGCCCTGTTGCAAAGTATTGCTTCAAAAATTGTAATGACACGCCCCTGTTAAACAGGGGCTGAAAAATTGGGCCTTAGGCACTGGTGCCACAACACTCCAACCCCTCACAGATACTGTACTTGGAGCACAGCAATGAGCCCTATGGCAAATTATTGCTAAAAAAATTGTAATTACACGCCCCTGTAAAACAGGGGCTGAAAAATTGGGCCTTAGCCACTGGTGGCGGCACCCATAAACAAAAATGATCTTCCAAGCTATCATCATCAATCGTATCATTGAGGACTCGGAGGAGGAGGATAGCCAGTCAACATAACAGCACAGGCACTCAGCATCAGCATCAGTCTTGAAGGGATGTGACATGTTAAAATCAATTAGTCTGTTATATCAGCATCAGGTGTGTGGTAGCTGGTGGTGATCCAAGACTGGTTCATCTTGATGAAAGTCAGTCGATCAACCGAGTCGGTGGACAGGCGCACCCTGTGATCCGTGACAAATCCTCCAGCAGCACTGAATGTGCGTTCCGAAAGAACGCTGGATGCAGGACAGGCCAGTAGCTCAATTGCATACTGTGCAAGCTCTGGCCAGTGATCCATCCTCAAGACCCAGTAAGCCAGAGGATTTTCGGTGGGGAAGGTGTCCAAGTCTGACCTTGCCCCTAGATATTCCTGCACCATGTTTATCAGACGCTGGCGATGGTTGCTGGAACCGATCATACTTTGGGGCTGCGGACTAAAGAATTGTCTGAACGCATCGGTCAGACGGCCACCTTCCCCACCGCTCCTTCTTTGACTGGCCGAAGCCTCAGCAACTCGTTGTCCAGGACCAGGAGTTTGTAACCTCCCAGTCTCTGGGAACGCGTTGCACAGACCTTTCTGCAAGGCCTCCCGGAGTTGTCTCATCCTCTGCTCCCTCTGCAACGGTAACATAAGGTCCGCAACCTTACCCTTGTACCGTGGATCAAGGAGAGTGGCCAGCCAGTAATGGTCCCTCTCCTTGATCCGAAGAATACGAGGATCCTTCCGCAGACTTTGCAGGATCAGGGAGGCCATGCAGCGTAGGTTTGCTGAGGCATTCGCTCCGGAGTCCTCTGGGTCACTAAGGACGACATGATCCGCAGCCACCTCCTCCCAGCCACGTACAAGTCCACTGGTTTCTTGGGACTGTAAATCATCCCTAAAAGACTGCTGCTGATGATGCTGAGTGCCAGCCTCCACCTCCATGCTGACACAATCCTCCTCCTCCTCCTCCTCCTCCTCCTCCTCCTCCTCCTCCTCCTGTGCGATGGGTGGGACAGAAGGAACACTGTCTGGGTAAAGGGGGCCTTGAGAGGCAAGGAAGTCCTCCTCTTCCTGCCTCTGTTCTGCCTCAAGTGCCCTGTCCATTATTCCACGCAGCGTGTGCTCCAACAGGTGGACAAGAGGTACAGTGTCACTGATGCATGCACTGTCACTGCTCACCATCCTCGTGGCCTCCTCAAATGGTGCCAGGACAGTGCATGCATCCCTGATCATGCCCCACTGGCGTGGAGAAAAAAAACCAAGCTCCCCTGACCCTGTCCTGGTGCCGTAGTCGCACAGGTACTCATTGATGGCCCTCTGCTGCGTGTGCAGCCGCTGCAGCATGGCCAACGTTGAGTTCCACCTGGTGGGCATGTCACATATAAGGCGGTTCTTGGGCAGGTTCAACTCCTTTTGCAGCTCAGCCAGGCGAGCACTGGCATTATAAGATCTGCGGAAATGCACACAGACTTTCCTGGCCTGCCTCAGGACATCCTGTAAGCCCGGGTACCTGCCCAAGAACCGCTGCACCACCAGGTTAAGGACGTGGGCCACACAGGGCACATGGGTCAGTTGTCCCTGTCGGAGGGCGGAGAGGAGGTTGGTGCCATTGTCGCAAACCACCATTCCTGGCTTAAGCTGGCGTGGCGTCAACCACCTCTCGGCCTGGCCCTGCAGAGCAGACAGGACCTCTGCCCCAGTGTGGCTTCTGTCCCCCAAACACACCAGCGCAAGCACGGCATGGCATCTTTTTGCCTGCGTACTTGCGTAGCCCCTTGAACGCCTACGGAGCACCGCTGGTTCCGAGGACAAACCACAGGAAGAGGCCATGGAGGAAGAAGAGGAGGGGGTGGAGGAGAGAGGTGTGTCACAACCAGTAGTAGCATTTTGGAGGCGTGGCGGTGGAACAACCTCCAACACTACTGCACCTTGTCCTGCATCCTTCCCAGCTGCCAAAAGAGTGACCCAATGGGCCGTGAAAGAAAGGTAACGTCCCTGTCCATGCCTGCTGGACCATGAGTCAGCGGTAATATTCACCTTACCGCTGACCGCCCTGTCCAGCGAGGCCAAGACATTGCCTTCCACATGCCGGTAGAGAGCCGGAATAGCCTTCCGTGAGAAAAAGTGGCGTTTGGGAACCTGCCACTGAGGAACCGCACATTGCACAAACTCACGGAAGGGGGCCGAGTCTACCAACTGAAAAGGCAGCAGTTGAAGCGCTAGCAATTTAGCCAAGCTAGCATTCAACCGCTGGGCATGTGGATGGCTGGGAGTGAACTTCTTTCGACGGTCCAGCAGCTGGGGCAGGGAAATTTGCCTGCTAGAATCGGACGTCGGTGTACTGCTAGCAGAGTGGCCGCAAGTACTTGGCTGTGACACACCTAATTCTACACCTTCATTCCTCTCAGTGCATGTTTCAGAGAGGACTGAAGTTATAGTGGGGTTGGAGATCCCAGCTGATGCGGTGCAAGGAGAGGTCCGCTTTGTTCTTTGGTGTGGGTCTTTGAGGTAGGCTTGCCAACGAGCTGCATGGCAGGTCAACATATGTCTGGTCAGGCATGTGGTACCCAAGCGGCTGATGTTTTGGCCACGCGATATACGCTTGAGACATATGTTGCAAACAGCAGCTGTGCGATCTGATGCACTAGCCTCAAAAAAGGCCCACACCAAAGAACTTTTTGAATGACGGGCAGAGGCAGCGCCCTGCACAGGCGGAGCTCTGCGGTGTGATTCCGTCGGTGTACTGCCCTTACGCTGGCCACCAAAGGGCATCCTGCCTCGTTGGAGATGTGCCTCCTCCTCATCCTCCTCCTCCTCCTCCTCTCTCCTATTAGGCACCCACGTGGAGTCAGTGACCTCATCATCCCCTCCCTCCTCATCACTGGAGCCAATCTGGCAGTATGCTGCAGCTGCTGGAACATGACTGCCAGATTGGTGTCCTTCTTGAGCATCCCCTCTGTCTGCTCTCACGCTACTGCCTTCCTGTAGCTGGGTTTCATCATCAGACCCTTCGAAACGCTGGGCATCCTCCTGGAGCATGTACCCAACACTGTGCTCAAACAGTTCGGGGGACTCCTCAGGAGGAGGACATGGTGGGTCAAGGGAAGGAGTGACTGATGATGAGTCTGACATTGATACCAGGGAAGAGGACGCTTTGGCAGCTGCTTTTCCAGTACCCTGAGCCTGGGTGAGAGAGGATGAGGAGGAGGAGGAGGGCTTGGTCATCCACTCTACCAAGTCTTCGGCATGATGTGGCTCAACATGTCCAGCTGCCGAAAAGAAGGACAAGCGTGTCCCATGGCCATGTGCTGATGACAATGCACTGCGTCCACGACCAGCACTGTTGCCCCCAGACACAGAGCCTGCTTGCCCTCTTTTATTGCCTCCTGACTGTCTGCCTCTCTTTGTTTGCCTTCCAGACATTCTAATAGATGGCCTGCAGGGAGATGGGAAAAAAGCAATAAGGGCTACCTTCAGGTGTCCTTCTCTGTCCCTTTACTTAAGGATTTCTAAATATGGTTGAGGATGATTGCTTTTGCACAGAATAGCACAACGACAATTTCCCTGACTGTCCAAAAAAACAAGGATTTCAAAGATGGTTGATGAGGAATGCTTTAGCACACTATAGCACAAGGAGAATTTCCCTCACTGTCCTTCCCTGTCCCTAGAAACAAGGATTATCACAGTGAAAGAAACTGACACTCTTCCTACCTATAGTTTTCTGTCCCTAGAAAAAATGTTTTTTTAAAGCACACTATAGCACAAGGAGAATTCCCTCACTGTCCTTCCCTGTCCCTAGAAACAAGGATTCGCACAGTAAAACACACTGACACTCTCCCTACCTATAGTTTTCTGTCCCTAGAAAAAATGTTTTTTTAAAGCACACTATAGCACAAGGAGAATTCCCTCACTGTCCTTCCCTGTCCCTAGAAACAAGGATTCGCACAGTAAAACACACTGACACTCTCCCTACCTATAGTTTTCTGTCCCTAGAAAAAATGTTTTTTTAAAGCACACTATAGCACAAGGAGAATTTCCCTCACTTTCCTTCCCTGTCCCTAGAAACAAGGATTCGCACAGTAAAACACACTGACACTCTCCCTACCTATCCTTCTCTTTCCCTAAACTAAAGGAATCCAGGTTAAGCAAGAAAAAAATAAATGTCACTGTCCCTGCCTATGCTTCTCTTTCCGTGCTCCGGAACACACTACACTAGGCCGCCGTGCTGGCGGCCTTTTATAGTGTGGGGCGTGTACTAAACACCCTCAGCAATAATTGGCCACAGGCATCCTGCCTGTGGCCAATCATTGCTCTCCTCGCTGCCGGCGCTGTGATTGGCCAAGCATGCGGGGTCACAGTGCATGCTTGGCCAATCACAGCGCCTGGATGACACTGCGATGGCGTAGTGCATTGTGGGCCGTTCGCGTCACTCGAATTTGGCGCGAACGGCCCAAATCGTTCGATCTTCGTCGAACGATCGAACACGAAGCTCATCCCTAATTATAAACACTGTTAATTTCCATTCACAAGCAGAAAGCTTTGTACTTTTGGATTTAGAGAGAAACGTGTCTAAACTTGTTTGGAAGGTCACACAGAACATTCTACCTTGAGAATAACACGGATTTTGTTTGATCTCCTGTGTTTGTTAGTATTGGCCTCCGTCAAATACTGTGCAGATTAAAATTTATGCTTAAAAACATCAGACATAACCTTGGTGCATATATTCACCGCATGACAAGAATTTTTTGTTTTTTTGTCCTATTTATGGAGTAGTACTGTATATACTCGAGTATAAGCCGAGGCACCTAATTTTACCACAAAAAAACTGGGAAAACGTATTGACTCGAGTATAAGCCTAGGGTGTCCATCTTGCATGCCTCACTGTGCCTCACTTTGCCTTACTGTGTCCATGTGCATGCCTCATTGTGTCCATGCCTCACTGTGCCCAATCTCCCTACCTGATCTCCGGCACTGTGTGACTAGACTGACGTTTAACATGAAAGTCTATGGAAGGGGTGCCCGGCTTTGAAAAATCGGTGCTCCCCGGCCGTAGGTCCCCAGGACAACAAACTTTGCACACATGTAGAGTAAGAGTGGGTCTACATGTGTGCCAAGCTTGGGGTCCAGGGGACCTATGGCTGGCCGGAATCAGGCGCACAAAGATGAAGATGGACACAGACTCGAGTATAAGACGAGGGGGGCATTTTCAGCACAAAAAAATGTGCTGAAAAACTCGGCTTATACTCGAGTATATACGGTAAGCAGTTGTTATTGTGTGTCTGAGAACGCACTGTGAACATTTTTTTATGGTTCATCAGTCTTTGTGAATACAGTGAATTGAAAAAGTATTCATACCACTTGTAATTTTCCACATTTTGTCATGTTACAACCAAAAACATAAATGTATTTTATGTGATAGACCAACACAAAGTTGCACATAATTGCGAAGTGGAAGGAAAATATCTATAAAATGTGGCGTGCATTTGTATTCAGCCCCCCTGAGTCAATACATTGTGTAACCACCTTTCGCTGCAATTACAGCTACAATTTTTTTGGGGGTGTCTCTTATCAGCTTTGCACATCTAGAGAGTGACATTTTTGCCCATTCTTCCTTGCAAAAAAAGCTCAAGCTCTGTCAGATTGGATAGAGAGCATCTGTGAACAGCAATTTTCAAGTCTTACCACATATTCTGAATTGTATCTAGGTCTGGACTTTGGGCCATTCTAACACATGAATATGCTTTTGATCTAAACCATTCCATTGTAGCTCTGGCTGTATGTTTAGGGTCGTTGTCCTGCTGGAAGACGAACCTCCGCCCCAGTCTCAAGCCTTTTGCAGACTCAAACAGGTTTTCTTCTAAAATTGCCCTGTATTTGGCTCCATCCATCTTCCCATCAACTCTGATCAGCTTCCCTGTCCCTGCTGATGGTGTTTTCAGGGTGATGTGCAGTGTTAGTTTTCTGCCACACATAGCATTTTGTTTTCAGATCAAAAAAGTAAAATTTTGGTCTCATCTGACCAGAGCACCTTCTCCCACATGGCTTCTCGCAAACTGGACTTCTTATGGCTTCCTTCAACAATGGCTTTCTTCTTGCCACTCTTCCATAAAGGCCAGATTTGTAGAGTACATGACTAATAGTTGTCCTGTGGACAGATTCTCTCACCTGAGCTGTGGATCTCTGCAGCTCCTTCAGAGTTACTATGGGCCTCTTGGCTGCTTCTCTGATTAACGGTTTAGGTGGACGGCCATGTTGTGGTAGGTTTGCAGTTATGCCATGTTCTTTTTATATTTTTCGATCATGGATTAAACAGTGCTCCGTGAGATGTTCAAAGCGTGGGATATTTTTTTATAACTTTACCCTGCTTTAAACTTTCTCTGCAACTTTATCCCTGACGTGACTGATGTGTTTCTTGGCCTTCATGATGCTGTTTGCTCACTAAGGTTCTCTAATAAATCTCTGGGGGCTTCACAGAACAGCTGTATTTATACTGAGATTAAATTGGTTCCACTAGATCAGTGGTTCTCAACCTGGGGGTCGGGACCCCCTCGGGGGTTAAATGACAATTTGCCAGGGGTCACCAAATCCTGGAGTGTTCCTGAAGCCCGCAACACTCTCCCAGCCTTTCTGGATCGTCTAGTTGGGCTGTCCCTGGAGCATGCGGTCGCCCATTCAGCCTCTTCGCAGTCGCCCATTCAGTTCACGACATGGCTGGGGGGCAGAGACTAGAGGTCAGCTGACTGGTGAGGAATGTGAAGTGGGAGGGACTGGAAGAGACCCTATCTCCTGATTTCAGCATAGGTTTCACTGCTTGAGACACCAAAGTCAGAGACACTGAAGCCGGAGTCACAGTGAGTAACACTACCTGTGATTATATTTGCCATTAAAAAGTCCTTGATCAAGAGCACCTAAGTTGGCTGATCAGAACTCCCCCCAGCATTGCCACTAATCCTATTCCCCCCCCCTCCCCACCAAGGAGTAAGAGAAGGAATAAAAATAGATAATACATGGAAGGGAGAGGAAAAGTTGGGGAGGAACAAAGAAAAAGGGAGAGAAAGAATAAGAGAGAGAACAAGAAAGATGGCTGGAGAGAGGGATGGGGAAAAAAAAGAAAGAAATTAGGATAGAGAGAGATAAAAGGGAAAGAATCGAGAACAAAGAGAAAGAGTGGTACATTCTAAAATGTACCATAAGGGGTTTTGATACTGTACGAGTGGAAGGGACTCAGGGAGCGCTAAATGTCCGTGGGTTAGGGGCGCAAATTACTCGTCTTGCCTTGGGTGCTGACAACCCACGCTACGAAAATAAATTTACTGTTGGGGTCCCCACAACTTGGGAAATTTTATCAAGGGGTCACGGCACTAGAAAAGTTGAGAACCACTGCACTAGATTTTAGTTAGCAGTATCAGAGTAAAGGGGGCTGAATACAAATGCATGCCACACTTTTCAGATATTTATTTGTAAAAAAAAAAAATGAAAACCATTTATCATTTTCCTTCCACTTCACAAGTATGTGCCACTTTGTGTTTATCACAAAAAAATATATAAAATATTTATGTTTTTGGTTGTAACATGACAAAATGTGGAGATTTCAAGGGGTATGAATACTTTTTCAAGGCACTGTATTAGAGTGTAAGTATTGAAGAATACCTCAAAACCTTCGGAGTTGGGAAAGAGGGACACATTTTGGCACAAAATATGTAGACAAAGGGCACACCACCTGCCATGTACCTGATTACGTGGACCATGATGAATTAATTACCGTAATTAATTTGCAAAAGATGCTTGGATAAACGTGACACTGTCACTTTGCTGAGTAAGGTTACAGTATTTATCATGCCTTAAAATGAGATAAGCCACCTGCCTGAGGCAACAGGTTACTTCAAGGTAATGGGACAGAAGTTTTTTTTTCTTTTTCGTTCACACAGGGTGTACTACAGTGTAACCCTGTGCGAGGCTGTGTTTACCTCACTGAGGTAAACACAATGGGGGTGCACATGTGTTCCTTGCATCCCCATGTAGGCAGTCCCATTGAATACAGCTACTGTTCCCAATTTGACATTTTTGTGGGTGCATGGGCCCGAGTGCAAACTGTGCGAGTTCAGGGACGCGCACCTGTACCCACTGCATTTTAAGTTGACACTGATGTTACACGGCTTCACATAAGCAGATGCTGTATTATGTCCCATGGGAACGAGGCCTAAAAGTTACTGGTACGTTAGCGTCGGTATGGCGCAATAAATACGAGACTAGTGGCAGGGGCGTGGCCAGAAAAAATAGCTTTTTACTTTCCAGAGGGGTTGAGGAATGCAGGGAGGTAAAGTCATTTAGGTTAGTTAAGGCCGGGTTCACACTGGTGCGTCAAACGCTCCGACATTGGGAGCTCATGTCGCATGACGTGTAAAAATCAATGTTTCCCTATGGGAGCCGTCTTAACTGGTCCGACACAAGTCGGTCCGTCTTTGAAAATGCTCCCTGTACTACTTTGGTCCGACTTTGATCCTACTTCAGCCCATTGACTATCATTGAAGTCGGAACACCGTCTTGCATGATCCGACTTTGGCAGGCGACTTGTGCTCTGCTGATCTTGAGGGGGAACTCTACGCCAAATTTTAAATAAAAAACCAGCACGGGTTCCCTCTCCAAGAGCATACCAGGCCCTTGTGTCTGGTATAGATTTTAAGGGGAACCCCTACGCCTTTTATTGACACTTTTTCCCCAGGTGAATGGGTAGGGGTACAGATTTTAAGGGGAACCCCCTACGCCTTTTATTGACACTTTTTCCCCAGGTGAATAGGTAGGGGTACGATGTACCCCATACTCATTCACATAGCGTGGGGGGCCGGGATCTGGGGGCCCCCTTATTAAAGGGGGCTCCCGGATTTCGATAAGCCCCCCGCCCGCAGACCCCGACAACCAACGGCCAGGGTTGTCGGGAAGAGGCCCTTGTCCTCATCAACATGGGGACAGGGTGCTTTGAGATGGGGGGCCGCAGGGCGCCCCCCTGCCCCAAAGCACCCACCCCCATGTTGAGGGCATGCGGCCTGGTACGGTTCAGGAGGGGGGGTGCTCGTTCGTCCCCACCCCCTTTCCTGACCGGCTGGGCTGCGTGCTCGGATAAGGGTCTGGTATGGATTTTGGGGGGACCCCCATGCCATTTTTTCGGCGTAGGGTATCCCCTTAAAATCCATACCAGACCGAAGGGCCTGGTATGCTCTTGGAGGGGGAACCCATGCCAGTTTATTTAAAATTTGGTGTGGAGTTCCTCCTCAAGATTCATACCAAACACAGTGCCTGGTGTTGGCGGGGATCCAAGTCGGATCCCCATTCATTGAAAGTCGGACATATGTCGGATCCAAAGTAGGACGGCTGTCGTTGTCGCACCAGTGTGAACCTGGCCTGAAGGTCTTAATTTATATTTGAAACCATCTGCGCTAGGCCCACTCCTTGATTAAAATCGTGCTATGGTTAAAGGAGAAGTGTGGGATAGCAAAAAAACAAACATACATACTCGCCTATAGGTCTGTAGGTCTGTGGCATCAGACCAATGCTGCAGCTTTCCCCTTCCGGCTTCAACTCCCAAGAACTGAGTGATCAAATGACCACTGATCGACCAGTTCTCTGTCTTTACTGAGCAGAGAGTGGTGACTGTCAGTCCCCTCTCTCTGCTGTGCTTCTCCAGCACTCACTGGCGGCCGCGGCTGTGGAAAGGGTGGGAGTGGTCTGCTCAGGCACTCAGCCACGCTCTGACAAGCTGAGCTAGCTGTTGGTCAGGTACCTGGGTGGATCCCGATATTAAAGTTGGGATGCTTGCAGAGCCTGGACCAGCTCTGTGATGTCAGCCGACCGCAGGCCTTAAAGTGATATTAAAACTTTGGTTGTTTTTTAACTAAAATAACAAACATGTTATAATTACCTGCTCTGTGCAATTGTGTTGTTCCTTTTTTGGGGTCCCCGGCTGGTGATTTTGGCCCCTCCTCTTCCGCGAGTGCTCCCAGGCACTCGTGCGTGCTCCCTTCCAAGCCACCCAGTGTGCATTTATTGACACAGACCAGGCGACTCGGCCCCGCGTCCTCATCACAGCATTTGATTGACAGCAACGGGAGCCAATGGCTGCTGCTGCTGCTATCAGTCTGCCATATGAGGAGGGAGACTGCGACGAGAGCTGCTGGATCGGATCGGGCTCAGGTAAGAATTGGGGGAGGGCTGGGGGGGCTCCTGCAGCACAGTAGGTTTTTTACCTTAATGCATAGAATGCATTAAAAGACAAGTATGGGGTTTGGGGTTTTTGCAGACTTGTACTTACCCAAGCGATACACTTGGTTGCGGAGAGGAAATGCTTACATTATATCCGTCATCGCATGTTGTATATCCTCACTACATGTCGAATGCCCTCTGAAAAGTGATCTACTGCATGTCGATTTTCAGAGGGCAACGCTAGTAAAAACAAATGCTAAAGCTATGATTTTTTTTTCCATTTAACGACTTACGGTACCTGTTTAATGACCACTCAGACTTATGACCAGATCTCCCCACCCAAACAACGTGCCGTACATCATTGTATTGTACAGTACAGAATTTTCATTTGTGTTCTGTACTCATGCAAATCAAAACAATGTTATTGAGCTGGAGTTTTGTGTTTAGACCTTTTTTTTACAGTACAGTAGTTAAGAATGCTTACAATATTGATTACTTGTGGCTCCTCGTTAAACGACCAATTAGTTTAACGACCTGGTCGTTGGAACAGAACCTGGTCCTTAAGTGAGGAGTACCTGTATATCTCTTGACAGGTAAGTAAACTGTGCTGTTTTGAGATGAATTTTAATGGTCTTTAAATATTTAATCTAATAGTAATCGTCTCCCCAGGACAGGCAGCACATATATTTTAAAAGTCGATCGTCATGAGATAAAATGTTTAAACACCATTAAAATGATTCTCCTACAGCATAGTGAACTGACCTGTTTTGTTTCCATACAGAAATAAGGAGGATGCTTGGCTGGACACATGCAAATCTTTCCATTCTAATCCTCATGTTTTGTTTCTAGAACCACTGGTTTATAGCACAGATGCAGTCAAATGCCATATGTAGATCCAAATGTCCCATTTGCATTTCATGGTTTTCTTTGCTTTCATCAGTACTGTGGACTCAAACTATTATGGTTTAATGAGGTTAAAACGCTGTCATTAGGCAATTTACAGATGATGTTAATTTACAATAACGTGTGTTACCCTAAAGTGAAATTGAACCTGGAAGAAACCAAGACTAACAGGCAGAGTTTTTATGACAGTAGAGACCCTATTGATCATAAGTGCTTCTTCCTGCCTGTCAGGAGTAATGTACACCGAGCCGCGCATGTGCAACTCAGCGTACGTTTATGGTGCAGCTCTGTGCCGTGATGTGTATCCCACACAAGTGGCGGCATTAGGGTTGCCACCAGTCCAGGATTCACCCGGACAGTTCAGGTTTGGAATCGTGCATCCGGGTTTTAGCCTGCCTGAAACCCGGACTGGTTCTAGACTGGATTATGGCTTCCCAACAGGGTTGGCTGCTGTTGTCTAAGCTGAGAGTGTCTGTTACACTCTCTCTTTCACATTGCCCAAAGTCAGCACTAACAGTGTTCCCCTTTACATCAGAGTCCTCTCCGTACATCAGAGTTCTCAGTGTTCCCCCTTAAATCACGGTTCCCAGAGCATCCTTTGTTAGAGTCCCCAGAGTTCTCCCTTACATCAGTCTGCAGAGTCCCCCCTTACAGTGAAAGGGAACTCTGCAAGTTCAGATGTAAAAGGGGAACTCTGTGGACACTGATGTAAAGGAGGACTTTTGTTATTAACTCCATATGATTAGAAATGTTATTTATTAGCAAAATATATGAATAGTTTATACTATAAAAAAAAAAATTGGTGTGTGCCGCTAAAGTGTTCAAGTTTGACTTGAAGAAAAGGTGGCAACCCTAGGCATGGCCAATCCTATGTCTGAACAGTCCAAACCCAGAAGGAAGACCGGGAGAAGATAGATGTAATGGTGACCAGCGGGAGAGCTGACAGCGCAACGCTGGAGGGGACTTGACGAGTAAGTAAGTCATAATGTGTTAATACGTTGTGCATACTAGCCTATTGTGTCTAACAGCTGCTGGTGGTCCAACTAAAAAAAGATTTTGGACTTTCATTTTGCTTTATTTCCTCTTCATTTAAAGTAAATTTGAGCCCAGTGATGACATTTTATATAATCTTTACCATTTAGTTTAGAGCAGGGGAGGGCTGGGCCTGGGGGAAGGGTGGCAATTGCCTCCCAGGCCGCCCTAACTTATGTTCAAAATGGCCGGCAGCCGCTGCTCGCTACCATTTTTCTTTTTTATTCTGATCTAGGAAGTCGGGCCGGGGGGCATGGCCATGGCGGCCGACCACTAGCTGTTGCATTCTAGGAGTTGTAGTCCGCACTCAAGCTTCTGGTGGGTGGAAAACACAGCAGCGCAGAGGAAACTACAACTCCCTGGGACCAGATTCTTGGAAGCAGGCAGAGGCAGGGAGTCGGGACGCAGGGCTGCAGGGCTGGGCGCTGGCTGAAACTTGACCCCAGGATCAGGAGCGTTACCCCCCCAGGAAACCGTGGCATGTAAGGACCTGCTGAGCTGAGATCGCTGAGGTGAGAGACCCAGACACCCCTAGCTGACCCCCCATCTCCCCCCCATACACCCCATGTAACCTGCCCCAGTGATCAGGCTGCATTGATGGGCACTGGAGTTGGCTGCACTGATGGGCACTGGTGAGGCTGCATTGAAAAACCAGGTGGGCCATGGATGGTGAGCTGATTCGGCGGTTCAATGGGCGACTTGACTGGACTTGCCCCCCAGGCCTAAGACCACCAGCCCTCCCCTGGTTTAGAGTTAACCTGTGAAATATTGCTCTCTCCTCACTCTCTGAGGTGAAGGGCAATATGTAACATGTGAAGTGCAATTGCTGCTTCTATATATAGATAGATAGATAGGTTTCCCCAGTGTGTGTATATATATATATATATATGTGTAGCGGGTATACACTTTTTTTTCTCTCTATTTAAAACTGGCAGAGAGAGACACCAGCAGTGTGCAGTTCCTTGCGGTCCAGCAGGTGGCGCTGTCGCCCTGGGCTGGGGTTGAACCATGGCTGTGTGCCGGGCCTCCTTTTTGTCCTCCCTTGGCAGCGGTATGGTGGGGCGGGGAACCCGCCGTGCTTGCTGGGAGAGGGTATAAAGGGGGCCGGCCATCTTTGTCACGGGGTCGAGTCCCAGGCACCTTCAGCCTGAGGGCGGTGGTTCGTGTCGGTCCTCTAGGCGACCTAGGCCTAGAGGACGTCCGGAGGTCGTGTTCCATCCCAGGCACCTTTTAGCCTGGGGTGAGGTACTCGGATGGAGGTCTGGAGCTCAGTGCCCAACACTGAGTTCCGCAAGGGAAGGAGGTCCTAGGGAACCCAGGGATTGGGTACCCGAATCCGGAAGGCGTAATGGACCGAGGGGAGATACTCACTTGAAGGCCGGGTGCAGCAGATTGCCAGTGACGGGTGAGCCTCCCATCGGAGACCGCCTGGAAGGAAACTCCCACGTGAGGTGGGGTGGTTTTAAGAGTTTAGGTGTACTTCTTTTTTTTTTTTTTTTTTTCTCTTTACAGTTTTTCTTCACTTTATTACTATCACATAGGGCAGCGGTCCTCAAGCTCTCTAAACAAAGGGCCAGTTTATGGTCCTTCAGACTTTTAGGCTGGGTTCACACTTATGCAATGCCAGGCATTGCTTGTGATTCGCACTGCATTGCTGTGCACATCACATGCAATGTCTGTACGATGCAAATTCAGACATACAGTTTGTATGGCTGAAATCGCATTGCATTCGCACTAAATCGGTGCAGGACCCTTTTTTGTGGTCCACACTGGAATCGGATCTCGTGGGTGTTCAGACCCATGGAATCTGCTTTCACAGTTCGCACTGCGTTCTATGAACTGATTTGGGGGTGTCATTAACTTTACATTGACACTCACAGCAGTTTGCAGATGTCAGTGTGAACTGCCTGTGAATCAGATGCGATGAGGGGACCCGCACAGAAATCACGCTGGTTCCCGCATCGCACCAGTATGAATCGAGATTAAGAGGGTGGCAGACATTGGTGTCAGTGGGAGGAATAATGCACAGTCGGGGTCAGTGGGAGGAATAGTACCCCATTGTTGGTGTCAGTGGGAGGAATAGTGTCTTGTATCAGTGAGAGATACACTGCCCCAAGGGCTGGATAAAGATAAGCAAAGGACCGCAGTTTGGAGACCACTGACATAGGGGACGAATTGTCCCATATGTGATAGCATTTTTACTGTGACAGGTTCTCTACTGAGACATCAGGGGTTTTGTAGATCCCTGATGTCTTCTCTGCACTCCACTAAAGCTAATAGAGTACCGATCATGCTCCATTCGCTTCTTCCCTGGCTATATGTGCCAGGGAAAGTGATGGCAAAAACCGTAATTGACAAAATCCTTTTTGCTACAGGGTTCTTGGTTAGGAGTAGCTAGGAGAGAACAGATGCTCGCTGGTCTCTCTCCCCTCTACCCTGGTTTAGCGGGGAGCATTGCAGTGCCTATATCGCATAACATTTTTTAGCAGGCTACTTCGAATAGTTGATTGAACAATCACACTTTTTCAAACTGAACCAGCTGGCAGGGCCACCTACTGAGCGAATTTTTAAGCAAAATTCTCGAACAAATTAGTTATTTACTAGTCAGGGGTCGCAGTGCTGGCACAGAACAACCTTCGCCTTCAGTAATTCACAATGCCTGAAGACTGAGGTCATACTGCGACACAGCCGCATGTCTAGTTAATGACTTATTTCGGACATTCAAAACTACACTATGTAGCACTTGCACATTATACACATGTAAACGTTTGCACAAATGTTTACAAGCGTATCACGTAAAATAAGTTCAAAATTGGACCTCGGGTGCACAATTTCTAATGTTTACGCAGCTCAGAGCAATACGATCTGAACACAGTGTTTTATATATCTGTGTGCATGAGCCCTTAGGGCTCTTTCACACGGAGGGTCCGTTCAGGTCCGCCTGTCAGTTTTTTAGGCGGACCTGAACGGATGCTCCATGTCCTCCTATGGAGCCACGGATGTCAGCGGTGACATGTCCGCTGACATCCGACCCGCTCCGATCCGCAAAAGTGTGACGGAGGAAAACCCTATTTTTCCATCCGTCATCGGATCGGATGACAACAGACTCTACGGTCCGTCGTCATCCGATCCCCCCATAGGGGAGAGCGGCACTCTGACAGGGCGGTCCCTGCACAGCTTCACGGGGCGGATCTTCACGGCTCTGTCCCATGTGAAAGAGCCCTTAGACTGACAATGACCAGGGATGAGCCGAACACCCCCGTGTTTGGTTCGCACCAGAACCTGCGAACAGACAGAATGTTCGCGCAAACTTTAGAACCCTATTAAATACAATGGACTCGAACGTTCGAAATCTAAAGTGCTAATTATAAAGGCTAATATGCAAGTTATTGTCCTAAAAAGTGTTTGGGGACCTGGGTCCTGCCCCAGGGGACATGTATCAATGCAAAAAAAGGTTTAAAAAATAGACGTTTTTACGGGAGCGGTGATTTTAATAATGCTTAAAATGAAAAAATAAAAGTGAAATATTCCTTTAAATATCGTACCTGGGGGGTGTGTATGATATGCATGTGAAGTGGCGCATGTTTCCCGTGCTTAGAACTGTCCCTGCACAAAGTGTCATTTTTGAAGGAAAAAAAGTCATTTAAAACTCACTCGCGGCTATTAATGAATTGTCAGCTTTTAGCAATACATAGAAAAGTCATTGATAAAAAAAAAAAAAAAGCGTGGGGGTTCCCCCAAATTCAATTACCAGGCCCTTTAGGTCTGGAATGGATATTAAGGGGAACCCCGCCGCAAATTAAAAAAAAAATATATCCATTCCAGGCCCTTGAGATCTGGCATGGATTTTAAGGGGAACTCCACCCCAATTTTTTTTTAAAAATGGCGTGGAGTCCCCCCAAAAATCCATACCAGACCCTTATCCGAGCACGCAACCTGGCCGGCCGCAGGGGAAGAGGGAGGGACGAGAGAGCGGCCCCCCTCCCTCCTGAACCGTACCAGGCCACATGCCCTCAACATGGGGAGGATGTCCCCATGTTGATGGGGACAAGGGCCTCATCCCCACAACCCTTGCCCAGTGGTTGTGGGGGTCTGTGGGTGGGGGGTTTATCGGAATCTGGAAGACCCCTTTAACAAAGGGGACCCCCAGATCCCGGCCCCCCCCCTATGTGAATTGGTAAGGGGTACATTGTACCCCTACCATTTCACGAAGAAAGTGTCAAAAAATGTAAATAAAAACACACACACACCTTGAAAAAGTCCTTTATTAAAAAAAATAAAAATAATAAAAAAAAAAAAACATTCCAGCGATGAAATCCAGTGACCCGCGGCGATCCCGATGTCCAGCGCTGTCCGTCATTGGTTGTGCCTGTGCGGACCTGATGGGGAACTTCCTCCGCTGTGTTTTAAATGTATAGACCCGCCCCTTCTAAAGTTCCCCATCAGGTCCGCTCAGCGGACCAGATGGGGAACATGAGAAGGGCCGGGTCTCTACATGTATTACCAACGTGAGAAAAGTTCCCCATCAGGTCCGCCCCCTCGGTATGTCCGACACCGCCTACGTCATTGGCCTGAGCGGGGAACTTCCTCGAGGGGGCAGACCTGATGGGGAACTTTGTTCGCTGTGTAATACATGAATAGACCCGCCCCTTCTCTCGTTCCGCATCTGGTCCGCTGAGCGGACCTGATGGGGAACTTTAGAAGGGGCGGGTCTATACATTTAAAACACAGCGGAGGAAGTTCCCCATCAGGTCCGCACAGGCACAACCAATGATGGACAGCGCTGGACATCTGGATCGCCGCGGGACACTGGATTTCATTGCTGGAATGTTTTTTGTTTTTTTTTATTATTTTTTTTTTGTTTTTAATAAAGGGACTTTTTCAAGGTGTGTGTGTTTTTATTTACATTTTTTGACACTTTCTTCGTGAAATGGTAGGGGTACAATGTACCCCTTACCAATTCACATAAGGGGGGGGCGGGATCTGGGGGTCCCCTTTGTTAAAGGGGTCTTCCAGATTCCGATAAGCCCCCCGCCCGCAGACCCCCACAACCACCAGGCAAGGGTTGTGGGGATGAGGCCCTTGTCCCCATCAACATGGGGACATCCTCCCCATGTTGAGGGCATGTGGCCTGGTACGGTTCAGGAGGGAGGGGGGGCGCTCTCTCGTCCCCCCCTCTTCCCCTGCGGCCGGACAGGTTGCGTGCTCGGATAAGGGTCTGGTATGGATTTTTGCGGGGACTCCACGCCATTTAAAAAAAAAATTGGGGTGGAGTTCCCCTTAAAATCCATGCCAGATCTCAAGGGCCTGGTATGGATATTTAGGGGGAACCCCACGCCATTTTTTTTTAAATTTGCGGCGGGGTTCCCCTTAATATCCATTCCAGACCTAAAGGGCCTGGTAATTGAATTTGGGGGAACCCCCACGCTTTTTTTTTTTTTAATCAATGACTTTTCTAAGTATTGATAAAAGCCGACAATTCATTAATAGCCGCGAGTGAGTTTTAAATAACTTTTTTTCCTTCAAAAATGACATTTTGTGCAGGGACAGTTCTAAGCACGGGAAACATGCGCGACTTTACATGCATATCATACACACCCCCCAGGTACGAAATTTAAAGGAATATTTCACTTTTATGGTTTCATTTTAAGCATTATTAAAATCTCTGCTCCTAAAAAAATGGCCGTTTTTAAAACTTTTTTTGCATTGATACATGTCCCCTGGGGCAGGACCCGGGTCCCCAAACACTTTTTATGACAATAACTTGCATATAAGCCTTTATAATTAGCACTTTAGATTTCTCCCATAGACTTTTCGAATTTGCCGCGAACACCCCAAATTGTTCGTTGTTCGGCGAACAGGCAATGTTCGAGTCGAACATGAGTTCGACTCGAACACGAAGCTCATCCCTAACAATGACTAACATTTCAAAGTTATTTTAAGAAATTTGTTTATGCAGGAAGATTACATTGTGCAACTGTGCTGTATTTTTCATGTGTGCCAGTTATTCTTTAAGTATTCAAGTTGTCGCATGCACTTTAACCATATATGATGTCATAGTTTCGATGAAAGCAAAAGTACACTTGTGCCCTTTCTGTTGGTGTTTTTTATTACCCTTTTATAGCAAAAATATCATAGGTTTTTCCGTTTGACCTGTAGAATTGTTCAGTTTACTCCTTAACTCTTTTTTAATTAAAAGATAAAAGTTCTACACAACACACATTTTTTTTTTTCTGTTCACTGTAATTTGCCCCCCTCTATAGTGATTCAAATTCTTCTGCATATGGTAGGGCAGTTATCTCAAGGAGTCAAAGCTAGTGCTCTCCAATCAGCAGGGGGCATTTGTTTTGAAGATTGCTGAGGTATAGGTCTGACTTTAGGGTTGCTACTCTGGATGTGGCTGCTTTCTAAGTCCTTTTTTACATGAGCCTCGGCTTGTATAAGAGAAATACTAACAGCAAGCTTAGACAAAGCATCTGCAGAGCTTTCAGCAAGCTTTGTTGAAGCTAAATGTCGAACACAGATCCTAATGGGAGTGTTGATTGGCACTTTAAACAAGCTGCTAGCAGGCTTCAACAGGATTTCAACAAGAAGTGCTAAAGCATGCCAACAGCTTGTTTAACCACTTAAAGACCGGAAGGATTTGCCCCCTTAACGACCAGGCCATTTTTTGCGATACGGCACTGCGTCGCTTTAACTGGCTATTGCGCGGTCGTGCGACATTGTACTCAAACAAAATTGTTTTCCTTTTTTTCCCACAAATAGAGCTTTCTTTTGATCACCTCTGCGGATTTTATTTTTTGCGCTATAAACAAAAAAGATCGACCATTTTGAAAAAAAAATAAAAACTTTTTTTAGTTTTTGCTATAATAAATATCCCATTTTTTTTTTCAAAAACAAATTTCTTTATCAGTTTAGACCAATATGTATTCTTCTACATATTTTTGGTAAAAAAAAATCCCAATAAGCGTACGGTATATTGATTGGTTTGCGCAAAAGTTATAGCGTCTACAAAATGGGGGATAGATTTATGGCATTTTTTATTATTCTTTTTTTTTTACTGGTAATGGCGGCGATCTGCGATTTTTAGCGGGACTATGGCATTGCGGCGGACACATCGGACACTTTTATGGGACCATTGACATGTATACAGCGATCAGTGCTATGAAAATGCACTGATTACTGTGTAAATGTCACTGGCAGGGAAGAGGTTAACACTAGGGTTGCCAGCTGTTCGGGATTCACCCGGACAGTTCGGGTTTTGAATCGTGTGTCCAGGTTTCAGACCATTTGAAACCTGGACACAATATTCAGAATGGCCTGTGGCTCCTCAAGTAATCAAGTACCACAAATGCACAGGTGTGAACACGGGCACCACCCCTATACACAGACAGGAGAGGGGGCTTGATTTTCCCCTCCCCTTCACACCCCTACCCCTCTGTCAGCCCACCCACACTCCATACCCCAGTGTTTTGTGCCTCAGGTAAGGGATGTGTGGGCTGGAAGTTTGAAGCTCAGCAACTCAGCTCAGATACATGGTGGATGGAAGTTGTCAATGTCTGAGCCTCCATCCTCGGGTGAGTGAGCTGTAACTGAAGTTTCCCCCCTCCCTCCCTTCTCTCTCTTGCCTCCAAGCAACTAAGTACTGTAAGGTAAGAGGTGCCCTCTGGACTCTGATGTAAGGGGGCTTTAAGGACCCTAATTTAAGGGGGAATGCTGGGAACGCTGATATAAGTTAGAGGTTTGGTGAGCAGCAACTCCTTTACATCAGAGTTCCCCTTTACACCAGAGTCCACAGTGTTCCCCCTTAAAAATAAAATTGCTGTGCGCCGCTTAAGTGTTCGGTTTTGGCTTGAAGAAAAGGTGGCAACCCTAGTTAACACTAGGGGGCGATCAAGGGGTTAAGTGTTCCCTAGGGAGGTGTTTCTAACTGGGGGGGGGGGGATGGGACTGACTAAAGGAGGAGGCAGATCGTTGTTCCTAATTACTAGGAACAGCAGATCTGTTTCTCCTACCTTGTCAGAATGGGGATTTGTGTGGTTTACATACACAGATCCCCATTCTGGCTCTTGTGCCCACGATCGCGGGTGGCCGGTGCTGGTCGGCAAGTGGTTCAACATTTACAAATTGGAGCTGAATAGTACTTCAACAAAGCTTGCTGAAAGCTCTGCAAATGCTTTGTCAAAGCTTACTGTTCACACTCCTCTTGCACAAACTGAAGCCTGTCTGAAACAGGCCTAAAGAAAACCTATTGCAGCTAATTGTACCCGCTGGCATGTAATCTCTCATGCTGAGATCACATGCAAATGATCAGCCCTGGACACAGGCAGTTCCTGAATGAAATCGCTGGCGGATTACATTTGCAGGTGTGAATGCACCCTTAATTGCTGTGTAAATGTTCCTATGCTGACATGATGTGCAGGTATGAATAGCATTTAGATCCTAATGACTGTCTACCAAGTGGAAAAATGCAAGTGTTGGCATTATCCAAATCAAGTATGGTTATTGGTATACTAGCTATATTTAATGCCATATAAATACATAGGAAATCTTGGCAGGTGATTGGACAAATAATATGGAATACTAGCTGTAAAAAAAAAAAAAAAAAAAAAAAATCCTATGTAGCTTAAAGTGGTTGTAAAGGCACAAGGGTTTTTTTTTACCTTCATGCATTCTGTGGATTAAGGTAAAAAACCTTGTGTGCAGCAGCCCCCCTAATACTTACCTGAGCCCCATCTCCATCCTATGATCTCCACAAGAGCCTTGCCTCTCCTGGGACCTGCACTCCTGATTGGCTTTTGGCAGCAGCGGGAGCCAATGGCTCCCGCTGCTGTCAATCCCAGCCAGTGAGCCAATCAGGCGGGGCCGTGCGGCGGCTCCGTGTGCGAATGGACACACACAGCCGCTGATCGGGAGCATGCCTGCTTGGGTGTCCCCATTACAAGCTGCTTGCTGTAGGGGCATCCGGCAGGAGGGAGGGACCAGGAGCTCCGACGAAGGACCCCAGAAGAGCAGGATCTGGGCTGCTCTGTTCAAAACCACTGCACACAGAGCTGGTAAGTATAACATGTTTGTTATTTAAAAAAAAAACAAAAAACACAAGACTTTACAATCACTTTATTGTTCTATATTGTACTTATATGAGATGCGTAAACTTATGCCAAACTGTCTGGGGAGAATGGGGAAGTCCTGGTGCACTCGGGGCCACTCTTGACCCTAAAGGAGCACTAAAGCTTCCCTTTTTTTTGCCCAAAAATAACAAACATGTTATACTTACCTCCACTGTGCAGCTCGTTTTGCACACAGTGGCCCCGATCCTGGTCTTCTGGGGTCCCTCGGCGGCTGTCTTGGCTCCTCCCCGCAAGGACTCCACACCATAATGCGAGTGAGCTCGCATGGTGTGGAGTGATTGCGGGCGCGCTCCCGTGATACAGCGGCGGCCATAGCCGCCGACTGTATCACTCGGCCCCGCCCCCCGCGCGCCGCGTCATTGGATGTGATTGACAGCAGCGCCAGCCAATGGCTGCGCTGCTTTCAATCCATCCAGTGTAGCCAATCGGCGGCCAGGCTGAAAAACGAAGAGGATGACGGGGACGAGCGTGGGACTTTCGAGGGGCCAGGTAAGTAAAACGGGGGCTCGGGGGGGGGCGGTATTGTCGAATGTTTTTTCACCTTAATGCATAGGATGCATTAAGGTGAAAAAACATGTAACTTTACTACTCCTTTAAAGGCCAAGTCCAGCTTTTGCAAAAAATAAAATGAAATTAAATGCACATATGTATATTTGCAGAAGAAAAAAAAACGTGCATTCATTTTTTATTTTTTTTTGCAAAAGAGCCTGCAAAGTATTGTAGCCATGACCAGTGGATCATGAGTGCAGTGTGTGCCTCCTGCAGTCTACTCCCAGCTCTATGTCTGTATTGAGATATGAGCTTTCAGTTGGAGATCTGGAGTTGGTGTCAACGGACTGCAAGTGATCACTGCATTGGTGTTCTATTGAGAACTACAAGTCTGATGCCGCGTACACACGATCGTTTTTAATGTCATTGAAAAAAAATGTATTTTTCTCTACGTGAGTTTTTGTGTTTCCTCTCAAGCCTGCCTTGCCTACACACTATCGTGGAAAAAAATGTTTGAGTAAAGCGCGGTGACATACAACACGTACGACGGCACTATAAAGGGGAAGTTCCATTCGGATGGCGCCACCCTTCATGTTAGTAAAGTTTGTTGAGAGACGATTCGCGCTTTTCGGCCTCGTGCTATTCAGTCCGTTACAACGTGACGAATATTCTATCTCCATTACGAACGCTAGTTTTACCAGAACGAGCGCTCCCGTCTCATACTTGATTCTGAGCATGCGCATTTTTTTTCACGTCGTTAAAGCCCACACACGGCCGTTTTTCATGACGAGAGAAAACGACGATGTAAAAAACGACGTGAAAAATTAGAGCATGTTCCAATTTTTCTCGTCGTGATTCTCTGCGTTTTTCTCGTCGGGGAAAAATGCTGGAAAGCCCACACACGATCATTTTTAATGACCATTTTAAAAAATTTCTTTTTTCTCATCATTAAAAATGTTCGTGTGTACGCGGCATTACAGACGGGACTTGTAGTTTATTTGCAGGAAAGTAAATTACTCAACTCCCACATCAACACAGTCAGTCATTATTGACACCAGATATTCGGCAAAAGATTTCTCCAGCTGTCCCTCTAGGGTTCTTCATCACATAGATACAGATCACCCTTCTGATTTTTTTTTTTTAGGGAGATGAGCAAAAGTGCCACGGTTCTTTCTCAGATATCTTCATCTCTAGTCTTGTTCTCAAGTCTTGTGTCATTTAATATGAAAACATTTTAATGGGAATTTTTGGTGCAAAGAAACTTGGTTGTGAAGAGCATGTACTCAAAAACAATTCCAGTTGTTTTATTTGGGTGAACAGGTTACACTCAGATATGACTACTGAAATATTAACTACAGTTTGACTTTTTCATCACATACCTTGAATATACTCAAAGGTATTCTCAAGCATCATGGCCATAAAGCTCTCCTCAAAAGGGATCACGGCAATCTAGTGTAGCGGTACCCCCGTAGGAGCTGCTGGTTTAGTTGTGGGTCTTTGCACGTTACCTTACTGTTCCAAGTGTTCAGCTCAGGGGTTCTCCTTGAAGAGTCTATCCATAAGAAATGTCTGCACCAACACAGAGTCTCTTTCAAGGGTTTTATTAGGATAAAACGTTCCAACAGAAGGGTAGAGGAATGGGGAGGACTCGGGTATCTTACTTGTCAATCACGGAAACTTCCCAGGCCCAGAGGCGCGACTGTCTCCACGCTGGACTCAGCCACCCCCGGGTAGGCCCAATCTCACTGGCCTAGCAGCCGGTGCGAAGCTCAATCAATAGAAAAGTCTCTGCCACAGACTTGGTATTGGAATTTGTTCAATAGAATAGTCTCTGCCACAGACTTGCATATCCCCCTCACTGGGATAGCTCCCTCAGAAAGAACACAGCTCTCAGTGCCAAAATCTTTCAGCCGCTCCGGCAGCACTGTGAGGTAGATTATGATCCGGAGGCATCCTCCAATTGCGTCCTCGATTGCTCGGTCCCTTCCATCAGGCAAGGCGACACAGGATCATCCCTGGATCAGTAGGCCCCAGCAACTCCTGGGCCTACATCTCAGTTGCGAGGCCTCGGGCCAACGTGGCCCCGAGGCGGGAACTGCCAACACATCCCTGAGGCCAGGAGGGCCCTCAGGTGAGGATCGAAGAACACGACCCCCAATTCTCCTCCACCCTAATGGCATCTGTTGCTTAAATACCCCCTCTCAGCATGCACAGCTGGTTTACCACGCCCCCTGGGCTGCTGCTGGGAAAGAGGTACCCAATACGTCCAGCATGTTGCATTTCCAACCCTGACCAGCGGTGACCGCGACACCCACTGGTGGGGGTGGGGAGGAATCATGCAACCAACTGTACTGAAACAGTGCCACAATTTGAATAAACAATCTCTCTGGGCTAAATTAATGTCCAGACAACTAAATTTCAACATATAGCGCCCACTCATTGGGAGAAGGGCGCTACACTAGTTACTTTAATAAGTAAGTGAGCAACCCACTGGAGGGGAGGTATAGGTAACATTTCCAGTTAGGACACCTGTTATGGTGACAGCTGTCCAAGGGCTTATTCACACTAGCGGTTGATGAGCAGTAAAACTCTGCTGTTGATCTGTTCTCTTAAAGTGCTTGTAAAGGCAGAAGGTTTTTTATCTTATTGCATTATATGCATTGGCTCCCGCTGCTGTCATTGAGCCAGTGAAGAGCGAGAGGGGCCTGAATGGACACCAGGAGCTTCAGCTCGGGTGCCCCCATAGCAAGCTGTTTGATGTGGTGGCATTCAGCAGGAGGGAGGAGCCTGGAGCGCCAAAGAGGGACCTGAGAAAAGGAGGCTCTGGGCTTTTCTGTGCAAAACCATTACACAGAGCAGGTAAGTATGACTTGTTTGTTATTTTTAACCACTTGCTTACTGGGCACTTAAACACCCCTCCTGCCCAGACCAATTTTCAGCTTTCAGTGCTCTCACATTTTAAATGACAATTACTCAGTCATGCAACACTGTACCCAAATTATTTTTTTGTCCTTTTTTTTTTATATACAAATAGAGCCTTCTTTTGGTGGCATTTGATCACCTCTGGGTTTTTTATTTTTTGCGCTATAAATGAAAAAAGACCGAAAATTTTGAAAAAAAAAACACATTTTTCTTTGTTTCTGTGATAAAATTTTGCAAATTATTAATTTTTCTTCATAATTTTGGCCACAATTTAGACTGCTACATATCTTTGATAAAAATAACCCAAAATTTTTGGAAATTATTTGGTCTGTGTGAAAATTTTAGAGTCTACAAGCTATAATGCAAATCATACAAAATGTATCACATCTGATGTACTGGCGGACTATCTCATTTCTTGAGACCCTAACAAGCCAGGAAAGTACAAATGCCCCCCAAATAACTTCTTTTTGGAAAGTAGACATTCCAAGGTATTTAGTAAGAGGCATGGTGAGTTATTTGAAGTCGTAATTTTTTTCCCACGATTCTTTGCAAAATTAAGATTTTTTTTATTTATTTTTTTCAAAATTGTCATTGTAATAGCTTATTTCTCTCACATGGCATGTGCATACCACAAATGACACCCCAAAATATATTCTGCTACTCCTTAGTATTACGATACCACATGTGTGGGACTTTTTTACTGCCTGGCCACATACAGAGGCCCAACATGCAGGGAGCACCATTAGGTTTTCTAGGAGCATAAATTACACATCTAACTAGTTGACTACCTATTACACATTTGAAGGCCCTGGAGCACCAGGACAATGGAAACACCCACAAAATGACCCCATTTTGGAAAGCTAACACCCTAACGTATTATCTTTGAGGCATAATGAGTCTTTTGAACAGTTAATTTTTTTTCCAGAAGTTTTTGGAAAATGTGGAAAATAAATGAAAACGCATTTTACTCTTTCGTCCATGGACCGACACAGCTTCTCTATTGACAAAGTGGGTATTATCCGTTAATTAGGAGTGACTAGGCAGAAAAACTTGTAAAAAGAGTTGCATCACACCTTCTACAGTACCGCCCAGGGGGCGGACCCTCTGGGTATACCCTCTCAGTCTGCATCATCGCAGATCAGTTTTTTTCTGTCTAGCAAGGAGTAGGACATGGCTCCCTTCGGGCCCATTGGTTCGGGGAAAAAAGATCTATATATTTTTTTTTTGCTACATTTGTTGTTTCCTGCGATCTTCGATCAACTGCCGACTGGGTGACAGGCTGGATCCTCGATCCTTGTAGTCTCCCCAGTTTCGGCCATCGAGCGTGTGCCGACCCTAGCTACGCGCTGGGTTTTCCACGACATGCCCGTCGCTCCACGGGTGGCCGGTGAGCTTACGCTCCAGGGCCTGCATCGGACCGCTCAGCTTCGGCTGACCTTACGGCCGAGTCGCAGGAGCCTGGCCGGTGAGCTTACGCTCCAAGGCTTGCATCGGACTGCTCAGCTTCGGCTGACCTTACGGCCGAGTCGCAGCAGCCTGTCCGGTGAGCGTCATGCTCCAGGGCATATATATGATCGTCCCTTCTGGGTCCAATCACAGCATGCCTGGCCAACAGTCACCTTCCGTGCGCGGACGATGATCTGTTTGGAATGTCTTCCAGCAGAATACATGCAGGATAGGTAAGTAAAACTCCCCTGCCTCTTATACAAGGAATGGGAGAACCCACTGAGGGTCTTTACAGCCCCAAAGAGGTTTGCGGTACGGTACCCCTTTTGAGGAGAGTTTTCTGAAGAAATGGACCTCTCCCCCTATAGTGGACCCTCCGGTGTCCAGACTTAATAGAGCCACCACAATTCCTGTAGAAGGGGCTCCTGTTTTCAAGGACCCTGTGGATAAGAAGGCTGAAGCACTCGCTTGCTACCTATACTCAGTGTTAGGCTCGGCAGTACGCCCGGCATTGGCGGGGGCCCTAGTGTCTCACACACTTACTGAATGGGCAAGATTGCTACTCCAGGGGTTAAGGAGCGAGATGCTCCTCCTGATGAGATAACATTGGCCGACCTGTTGGTCCAGGGCCTTAGGTTTGTCTGCGAGTCAGACATGAATACTATTCCCCTGCTGTCTAAAACTTCGGTTTATGCAGTAGCAATACGCCGCCTGATCTGGCTAAAAGGCTGGTCTGCGGACCAGACTTCCAAGAAAGCCCTGTTGGATCTGCCTTTTAAGGGCGACAGACTTTTTGGGGCTTCTCTGGATGACATCATCAAGGATGCCACAGGAAGTAAAAGCACTTTGCTTCCCCAAATTAGCAAGGGTAAGGGGCCACGCCAAGGGCAAGGGCCCTCCTTTACTGCACACTAGGCTTGTGCAATTCGTTTCGTAACGAATCGAAATTCGTCCGAATTTAGCAACTTTCGGACATTCGGAAGCATTCGAATTTCCGAACAAAGCAATTACGAATAAAACCGAATCCGAAATAAATTATACCGCAAAATAGCGAATGCCCGAATGTCTTCGGCATAATTCGTTATGAAAAAAGTTACGAATGTACGAATCCATTCGAAGCACAATAACACTCACTCTGCTCTCTGCTTCTCCCTCACCATGCTGAACTCCCTCTCAAAATGGTGTACAGGGGCGGAGGCTATAGCCGCATGAAAAAACGAAAGTAAAATACGAGATTTCTAATCCATTCGAAGCACAATAACACTCTGCTCTGCTCTCTGCTTCTCCCTCACCATGCTGAGCCCTCTCAAAATGGTGTACAGGGGCGGAGCCTATAGCCACATGTAAAAAACGAAAGTAAAATACGAGATTTCGAATCGTTACAAATAACCGCTATGTATTTAGAAAAGTACAAATCCATTCGAAGCACATTAGGCATAATAGGCAGCTTCGTTGTGAGAGAGACACGGAAAATTACGAATCAACGAACCCAAAAAAAGTTACGAAAGTAGGAGTGTTGTCCAGAATCAACGAAAAACAACGTACTCTACCGAAAGTACGAATTATAAAGCAACAAAAAATTCAACGAAAAATGTCGCTTGCGAAAATACGAATTAGTCTGAACACGAAAAATCCCGTCTAGCAAAATTACGAATGATTACGAATCAACAGGACCGGAAAGAAACGAACCGAAACGGAACTAATTTTTCCGTTGTGCACAAGTCTACTGCACACAAGTGGTTTTTTTCGTCCCCCTAGGGCGACAGGGAAAAGACCCCAGGCCGATAAAGCGCCTGCCCAAGGACAAAAGCGTCCCTGGTCCCGCATACACAATAAGCCTGCGGACAAATTTGCGTCCGCATGAAGGTCCACCCCGCTCTCGGGTGGGGAGACGTCTTCGCAAATTCGCGACTCAGTGGACAGCACTAATCTCCGACAGGTGGGTTTGCGAAGTAATCTCCTCAGGCTACAAGATAGAGTTTCTCTCTTGTCCACCGGACAGATTCAACACCTCCAATCTCCAGCTACTACCGACCCATCGGGAGGCCCTGTATGGGGCGGTCCAGGGTCTACTGGAACGCGGGGTAGTTATTCCAGTTCCAGAACTGGAACGGGGTTTTTACTCAAATCTGTTCATTGTGCCAAAGAAGGAGGGGGTTCGTCCAAGCTTGGATCTCAGAGCCCTCAATTGCTTTGTGAAGGTACAAAGTTTTCGGATGGAGTCGGTTCGATCTGTAGTCACGGCTCTCCAGATCTGGCCTCCTTGGACATCAAGGACGCATACCTGCATGTCCACATATACTCCAGACACCAGAGGTTTCTGCGATTTGCTATCGGGAAGGACCACTACCAGTTTGTGGCCCTCCCGTTGGGCCTTGCCTCAGCACCCAGGACGTTCACCAAGGTGCTCGCTCCGATTCTGGCACTTCTAAGACAGCGGGGTATCGCTATCACAGGCTACTTATACGACCTTCTGCTGAAGGCCCCTTCAAGCTCAGAATTAGAGGTAAGCGTGTCCATTACCTGTCAGACTCTTCGAGACTGTGGTTGGATACTAAACACGCAAAAGTCAGTATTGGTGCCCACTCAACGCCTAGGGTACCTGGGGTTGATTCTGGATTCTTCAGAGGCAAAGGTATTCCTCCCTGTGGAGAAGTTGCAGACCCTCCGGGCTGCAGTACGGCAGCTGACTTCCAGGAATTGGTCGTCACTCCGTTTTTTGCATGCGAGTGTTGGGCCTCAGGGTAGCCTCCTTCGAGGCGGTTCCATATGCTCAATACCACACTCGAGTGTTACAGAAGGAAGTTCTGTCCAGATGGAACAGATGTCCATCATCTCTGGATTATCAAATCCGAGTGAGCCACATAGTCAGGAGATCCCTGGTATGGTGGCTGACAGCACCAGCTCTAATGGCCGGGAAGTCATTTCTTCCGGTTTACTGGATAGTGATCACGACGGACGCCAGCCTTACAGGTTGGGGGGGAGTCTGGGGTGTTCAGTCGGCGCAAGGTCGCTGGACCCCAGAGGAAGCCCTCCTGCCGATCAATGTCCTGGTAATCCGGGCGATCAGGCTGTGCCTCTTCAAATGGTCTCAGAGGCTGCAAGGGCGTCCAGTCAGGATCCAGTCAGACAACGCCACAGCAGTGGCATATGTCAATCATCAAGGAGGAACAAGTAGCTCAGCTGCAACATCGGAGATCGCTCGCATCCTGAAGTGGGCAGAGAGGAGCGTACCGGCACTGTCGGCCGTGTACATTCCGGGTGTGGAAAACTGGCAGGCGGACTACCTGAGCCGCCAGATGCTGGACCAGGGAGAAGGGTCCTTACACCCGGAGGTGTTCCAACTCCTCTGCCAAAGATGGGGCACACCAGACGTAGATCTTCTGGCTTCCCGACTCAATCGGAAGGTATTGAGATTTGTGGCCCGGTCAAGAGACCCATGGGCAGACGCAACGGACGCGTTGGTAGCATCGTGGGGTCAGTATCGGCTAATCTATGCCTTCCCTCCCTTAAGGCTTCTTCCTCTTCTGCTCCGCAGAGTGGAGGCAGAGGGAATTCCAATGATCCTAATCGCTCCAGATTGGCCTCAGCGTCCTTGGTACGACGATCTAGTACGTCTGGTAGCAGACGTCCCCTGGCGCCTACCACTACGGAAGGACCTGTTATCGCAAGGTCCCATATTCCATCCTGCTTTACAGTCATTGACTTTAACGGCATGGCTGTTGAGAACCAGGTACTGAGAGACCGGGGCCTGTCAGACTCGGTAATCTCTACTATGAGAAGTGCTCGAAAACCGTCCTCTAGGAAGGTCTATCACCGCACTTGGAGGGCCTACATCTCCATGTGTGAGGAAATGAAATGGCATCCACGTACCTATTTGGTTTCCAGAATCCTGCTGTTTTTACAGCATGGGGTGGACCAAGGGCTTGCCCTAAGTACGATTTAAGGGACAGATATCTGCCCTGGCTGTCTTTTTTTTCAGCGACCCCTGGCGACTCACTCTCTCGTGAGTACATTTGTGCAGGGGGTCCGACATGTGGCCCCTCCGGTCCGTCCCCCGTTACCTCCGTGGGACTTGAACCTGGTCCTCTCGGTGCTTCAGAAGGCACCGTTTGAGAATATTAGAGATATTCCCCTGTTGACACTTTCTCAGAAGGTGGTCTTTTTGGTGGCTGTTACGTCAGTTAGACGAGTCTCTGAGCTGGCAGCCTTGTCCTGCAAGGCTCCCTATTTGATTTTCCACAAGGATAAGGTGGTGCTGCGGCCGCAGCCTTCCTTTCTTCCGAAAGTCGTTTCGGCTTTTCATCTCAACGAAGACATTGTACTTCCATCCTTGTGTCCTCAGCCGTCGAATTCTAAGGAGTCGGCGTTGCATTCCTTGGACGTTGTCCGAGCTTTGAGAGTATACCTATCTGCTACTTCCCTGTTCCGGAAGTCAGACTCACTGTTTGTTTCGGTGGCTGGTCCCAAGAAGGGCCAAGCAGTCTCATCGGCCACCATCTCTAGGTGGATCCGACAGATAGTAATCCAGGCTTACCCCTTAAAGGGTCAGGCGCCCCCCTTTCCTGTCACGGCGCATTCGACCAGAGCAATAGGTGCCTCTTGGGCTTTCCGACATCAAGCGTCTGTTTCCCAATTATGTAAAGCGGCGACTTGGTCGTCCGCTCACACTTTCACAAAATTCTACAAAATTGATGTAGCTGCATCTTCGGATGCCTCTTTTGGCCGCAAGGTTTTGCAAGCGGCTGTTTAGAGTTGCAACTCCTCCGTTGGAGGAGTGCTGTTTTGTGTTTGGGGTGAAGTTTATTTTTATGCTGTTACCACCCCTCGTTTTTTCTCTGACACTGCTTTGGGACGTCCCACTTTGTCAATAGAGAAGCTGTGTCGGTCCATGGACGAAAGAGTAAATAGGATTTTTTTACTCACCGTAAAATCCTTTTCTCTGAGTCCATGGACCGACACAGCACCCACCCCTCCTTTTTAAGTTTGTACTGCTTTTTGACGAACTGATCTGCGAAGATGCAGACTGAGAGGGTATACCCAGAGGGTCCGCCCCCTGGGCGGTACTGTAGAAGGTGTGATGCAACACTTTTTACAAGTTTTTCTGCCTAGTCACTCCTAATTAACGGATAATACCCACTTTGTCAATAGAGAAGCTGTGTCGGTCCATGGACTCAGAGAAAAGGATTTTACGTCCATTTATAAGATATTTCGAACACATAGCATGTACATAGCAAAAATGACACCCCAAAATACATTCTGCTACTCCTCCTGAGTATGGCAATACCAAATGTGGGGGACTTTTACAGAGGACCTAAATTGAAGTAGCACCTTCAGGCGTTCTAGGAGCATAAATTACACATCTCATTTCTCAACCACCTATTACACTTTTGAAGGCCCTGGAGCACCAGGACAATGGAAACGCCCACAAAATGACCCCATTTTGGAAAGCTAACACCCTAACGTATAATCTATGAGGCATAATGAGTCTTTTGAACAGTTCATTTTTTTCCAGAAGTTTTTGGAAAATGTGGAAAATAAATGAAAACGCATTTTTTTTTTTTACGCAAAGTTGTCCATTTATAAGATATTTTGAACACATAGCATGTACAAAGCAAAAATGACACCCCAAAATACATTCTGCTTCTCCTCCTGAGTATGGCGATACCAAATGTGTGGGACTTTTACACAGCCTGTCCACATACAGAGGCCCAACATGCAAGGAACACCATCAGATGTTCTAGGGACACATAGCATGCACATACCAAGAATTACACCCCAAAATACATTATGCTGAGCAAAGCGTAAACAAAAGATTACCTGTGGTTTTAGTAGCGCAGTTCTACACAGTAGGATAGCACTGGTCCAGGCAGCAGGCAGGGACTTGGTCAGCAACGGCATACACAATTGTCCAGGCAGCAGGCAGGGATACTGTCCATATACAGTCCAGGGTCAGTGCAGGCAGAGATATTGTCAACAGTGCCAAAAATATTGGTCCTGGTAGTAGGCAGGTCCATGCGGTGTGGTCAGTTCATGCGACAGGCAGAGGCATGATGGCATAGGTCCTACAGGCAGCAGGCAGAAGTAGGGCCTTGTTCAGGACAGAATGTGGACAGGGGTAGAGGCTTCTCCCACCCAAATCTCTTTGAAGCCTCCGAGTCTCCAGACCCTAATCTAGGATGAGAAAACAAAAAAAAATCATTTTCTTCATCCAGAAAAACTTTTCTGGAGCCCCTCACATATGTGAGACCCCTGTGTTGAATACCACTAGTCCAGTAGCAGGGTACAAGATCAATCCAAGAGGCAGGCAAAAAGCATGGTCAAACAGTCCAAGGTCAGTTCCAGATCAGGCAGAGGTATGTACAGAATCGTTAGGCAGAAGCGTGGTCGAATAACAAGCCAGAGTCAGTTCCAGATCAGGCAGAGGTAGTACAGAATCGTTAGGCAGAAGTGTGGTCGAATAACAAGCCAGGGTCAGTTACAGAGCAGGCAGTGGCATAAGGGGTGTGAAGGTGTGTGAAGGCAGAAACTGAGGATTACGTTTACCATACTTCACTAATAATTTAGTGAAGTATGGTAACGGCGAAAACAGTCTACTACACAGAGGCCTGGTTGGGAAGGACACTCGGCACAATGATAAGCTGTGTCTCGTCTGACTCCTCCACTGGTACACACCTTACATTTTTTTTGACGTCGTCGGTCTGTTGCTGTGGGAGGGACTTTATCGGGAAAGTGACGTTCGGTGAGTCGACTCATAACATCAGATCGGATGTTTTGGGGTGGGCCGTTCGGGAATATAAGGGCAGTGATAAGGTCCTCCTGGTAGCCAAGGAAGCGTTTGGGGTTTTGGGTGGATTTGCGGTATATGATATACGAGTTATAAATGGCCAATTGAAAAAAATAAATTGCAACTTTTTTGTACCAATGGTAGGTCCGTCTTGTGGCAAGGTAGGGTTTGAGCATTTGATCATTGAAGTCGACTCCCCCCATAAACAAATTGTAGTCCTGGATGCAAGTGGGCTTTCGGATGGGGCCATTCCTTCTGGGGATTTCCACGAAGGTGTCGTTGTGGATGGAAGGCAACATGTATACATCCCTTCTGTCCTTCCACTTCACTGCCAGAACCTCCTTGTTTCTCAGACTTACTGATTCTCCTCTTCTCAGCTTCTTATTTACAAGACTCTGAGGAAAGCCCTTCCGATTTCTTCTGATGGTGCCACATGCTGGCGTCTGCATCCGGTGAAGGTTATGGAACAGGGGAAGGGATGTATAAAAGTTGTCAACGTAGAGATGGTAGCCTTTTTTCAGCAGGGGGTATATGAGGTCCCAAACAATTTTCCCACTTGATCCCAAGTAGTCTGGGCAATTAGGGGGATTCAGCTGGCTGTCCTTCCCCTCGTACACTAAGAAGGCATACGTGTACCCTGTGACTCTGTCACATAGCTTGTACACCTTCACACCATAGCGGGCCCTTTTGCTGGGAATGAATTGCTTTATTTGAAGCCTGCCGCTAAATTTAATAAGGGACTCATCCACACATATGTGCTGGTCCGGGGTATACAACTGGGGGAATTTTTCGGAAAAATAATTCAGTAAGGGCCGAATTTTGAAAAGCCTGTCAAAATTTGGGTGATTTCGGGGATGGCACTGGGTGTTATCGTTAAAATGTAGGAATCTCATTATCATGAAGTATCTGGTTCTGGGCATTACTTTGGAGAACATTGGCATATGGTAGATGGGGCGTTTTGACCAAAAGGAACGCAAAGTGTTTTTTGGGTTGAGTCCCATACAAAACGCGAGGCCTAAAAAAATCTTCAACTCCTCCACCGTTAGGTCTCTCCACTCGAAGGGACGGGCATAATATGATGTAGGATTGTTCAAAATAAATTGTTGGGCATATAGATTGCACTGGGTAACAATGTTGGATAGCATGTCCTCGGTAAAGATAAGATCAAAAAAATCGATTGGGGTAAAATTCTCTGTGTTTACGTGGACTCCTGGCTGGGCAGTGAAAGGGGGAATGTTGGCTTCTCCTGAATTAGGAGGAAGCCACAAGGGGTTCTGAAGGGCATAGGGAAGGCTGGCATGGGTCCTTGGCCTTTCTTGCCGAGGCACTGCGGTGCTGGTGGATGGCACTGCGGTGCTGGTGGATGGCACTGCGGAGCTGGTGGATGGCACTGCCTCCTCAGCAGAACGCCTTCGTTTGGCGGGCCGACTAGCTTCCTCCTCTGAGTCACTCAGTGTTGCACTACTGAGGATTGGCTCGTAATTTACGTCTGACTCAGAATCGGAATTGGAAAGGGAATCTGAAAGAGAGAGCTCCACGTTGCTCTCGTCGGGCGTGGAAAGGATTTGGTATGCCTCCTCGGCGGAAAATACTCTTTTTGACATGGTTGCTGGTGGTGGTGTGACTACACAGTGTGCTAAGCCTTCACTGATGGGCAATGATGAGGCGGCACAGATGGGCACTGGTGAGGCGGAGCAGATGGGCACTGGTGAGGCGGAGCAGATGGGCACTGGTGAGGCGGAGCAGATGGGCACTGGTGAGGCGGAGCAGATGGGCACTGGTGAGGCGGAGCAGATGGGCACTGGTGAGGCGGAGCAGATGGGCACTGACTGATTGCACAGGTGGGCACTGATTGGCACAGGTGGGCACTGGTGGGCACTGAGGTGGCACAGGTAGGCACTGATGAGGTGGCACAGGTGGGCACTGATTGCACAGATCACTGACGTCACAGGTGGTCACAGGCTGGCACTTGTGGTCACTGACTGGCACTTGTGGGCACTGACTGGCACTTGTGGGCACTTGTAGTCACTGTATGGGCACTTGTGGGTACTGTAAAATCACTCACTGTTCTGATACAATGTTGCAGATTCGCTCTCCCTCCTCACACGCGATCTCTGTGTGAGGAGGGAGAGCTGGCAATGAGAGATGATCTCATATGTTTACATTTGAGATCATCTCTCATTGGCCGCACAGATCGCATAGTAAATGGCCACTCTGATTGGCCATTCACAGTGATCTGTGATTCGTTGTGTCCAAGGGACACAGGCAGCATACAGTTTCCCCGCTGCGCGCACGGGAGCGCACGCGGGGAACGAGCAAAGGGGAGGACGTCTATTGACGGCCTCCCAGGTTTTCAGGTCCGCGCTGAAGCCGTCATTTGGCTATAGCGCGGGCCTCAAGGAGTTAACAAAAAATAAAAAAAATAGACTTTAGTTTCACTTTAAGCCTAGTACACACAGGCCCAATATCGGGTGGCATCGGCAGGTTCAATAGAAACTGACTGACATTTGGCTCGTGTGTACTGCAGACGGTCGTACAGAAGCCAGCTGTCCAGCCGGCTTCTGTCGATGGGGCATAACAAAAAAAGGTCTACCAATCAGTGCTCTTAACCAATGGCTGAGAGCGCTGACCGGAGTGTTCTGGCAGGGGGCCATCCCCCTGTCAGAACACAATAGCACAGCAGGGAGGATCATTGTACTAACATCACATGGTTAGTACAGCGGCTCCTCCGGAAGGAAAAAAAAAACTATTGGTGTATATTAGGCTATACTGTCCGCACCCCCTAAAGAGCAAGTAAACCCTGATGGGTTTATTTCCTCTTTGTTTCCCTGCAAAAGTAAAGCATAATGGGCTACTATGCATCGCACGACCCCATTCATAAAACGGCATGCTCAGTGCGCCTGCGCCGTTGTTTTCAGCACGTATGCGCCGTAGACATTGGTACAGCCTTTTTTGTAAATATCTCCGAGACTGTGTAGGTCTCAGAGATATTGCAAGCAACTACAGGTAAGCCTTAATCTAGGCTTACCTGTAGGTGTAACTTCCCTATAAGGGTTTACAACCACTTTAACTGCTACCCCCTTGAGTTGCAGAGGCATCACCCAGGGGTGCACACATGCTGTGGCCACGGAGTAAATTCTATCCACTGTCAAGTGAATGGGACCGCTCTGCAATCGCGTTCAATGCATGCGGTTGCAGTGTGCTAGAACTGCAAACAAGGGATTAAAGCAGGCAGTGAGTAGGCGATACAATGGCTCCTCGGTGCCTGTCGAATGCTGTCTGAAGAGCAATCCACGTGCAAAAGAGGCCCTAAGAGGAGATTTTCCCTCTACGGAGAGATTTCCTCTGACTTTATGCTACATCTCTTGGACAGGAAGTGAATTTATATTCGCTCAATTGGCCATAAATAGCAATACTAATTACCTGGCTCAGTGTTTGTTTTTTGGGGTTTTCTTTTTACAGTCAGTGACCTGAAACAAACATGGAAGTTAAAAAAGTCAGTGTAAAGGTAGAACTGCCATTTGAGTCACTGGCTCACAAAGTGTTGATGCCACTGTATTCTTATGACAGGGTTCCTAGGAAAACTGGTCTCTTCATCTGATGGCTATGTCAGATTTTAAAGATTTTATTAATAAAGTTATACTAACGTTTGCGTCTTTGACTAGCCCAGTAAAATATATTATACGCACACACCACATTTTAAAATCCCTTTTAAAAATTCTTATCTCTGCAAATAAAAATGTTAAAGAATTTTAATCAGTGTCAACTTTGACACTGATAAGGATTTGCCATTGCTAAGAAAAAAAATATGTGCCCTGCAATTTATAAACCAAGGAAAATACACATCCTTTGAAGTTTATTTTCTTTAAGTCCTTGTAATGTCTATAATCTGCTCAAGTATTTATACCTGCTTGTGTAATTTTGTTACTTTTATTTAAAGTGGTTGTAACCTTCTATAGTGTGTACTTGCTTTGATCCAAAGAACTTGGTGTAATTTTAGTCTAATCTCTCATTCCTCTACTAACTGCGTGAGTCACTTCTAACAACCTATGCCAGTGGTCACCAAACTGTTGGGGGGGGGGGGCTTGGGTTTGGCCGTGGCCCTTTGATTTCCTTTATCTCATGGGTAGGCAACCTCGGCCCTCCAGCTGTGTTAAAACTACAAGTCCCATGAGACATTGTAAGACCCTGACAATCACAGGCATGACTCCTAGAGGCAATGGCATGATGAGATTTGTAGTTTAACCACAGCTGGAGTACCGAGGTTACCTACTATTCCTTTTTGGTCCTTTGGGAACTATTCCTCCTCTGACTCCCACTGACACCACCAATGGTGCATTATTTCCACCAATGGGGCACTTTTTTCTCCCACCGAAACCACAAATGGGGCAACATTCCTCTTACCTACTCTAATGATGGGGCACTATTCCACTCCCTGACACCAACGATGGGGAATAGTTTAACCCCCCCCCCCCAAAACATTTTCACCCTCCTCTCCAAAAGTCTGAAGAACAGTTAACTACCCATTTGGTTGGAAATTTTGGTTATCCCTGGTCTATGCAGACATCAGACAATCCTGGGAGACTGCCCTGTCCCCCCTCCAGCACACAGTATGTGAATGACAGCCTCAGCAGTGCATGTTTCCTTATGAGACTGTGTGTGATTATCTTTATACCATTTCATAGATCTTTTGTAAACTAGAGTAAGTTACATTTTCACAAATTTTGCAATCTGGCTTTATCTCAAAGGCTCCATTTTCCTTCTCGTAAGTTTTTGCTTCTTCTCCTTGGACCTCCTTTCTCCAGTGGGTAATAATGGAAAAAATAATGATGATGATAATAATGATCTGAAATAATCGGTGCATTAGGAATCCTTCCCTCTGCTGCCCCCATGTAAGCATAAAAAAAAAAAATGTTTACTACGTATATTAATTTCCATCTAGCATCGTTGTATGCCAAAATTTAGATTTTTACAGATATATAAGTGGGTTATGGTGTCCGGAAACAATGGCAGATTTTTATTTGTAAGCCTATTTTAAATCTGTTCAGCGATTTCAAGTGACTACATTCTGTTTTGTAGAAAAAACAAAAGAAAACGGCACCGTACTCCCACTATTGATGTAATGGTAGTGAAACACAAAGGGCCTATTCACAGCTTTGCATGTGCATTATAACGTGTTGACGAGTGTTGTGTTAAGGCATCCCATTTATTATTAATGATCAACTAACAAGTCTCGGTGCACTTTTATTATTTCTTTGGCAGCCCAGCACATCACACAGAGCATTACTATCTGGGCATTGCAGTGCACACATACCATGTGTTCTCATGCATTGACTTAGAGCTGAACTACGGGAATGATCTGTTTTGCACTCTTATATTGGTCCAGTGTGGCACAATGTAAGTATACCTTGCTTATACCTGATGGATGGCAGGTAAAAGATAAAAATCACTGTATCTCATGATGGCCTCAGTCTTCAGGTCCTGCTGGGGTGCTATTCAGCAGCAGCCCCACTGCACACTGACCACAGTGGGTCGTTCACTCGGCCCTGACTCTGTTAGAAACTTAGAAGGCATTCTATTAATTATTTATTTATTTTTTATGAGTACAAAGTGCTCTCTGATTGGCTGACGTGGAGATGAGGTATGGTGATGTCATGAACTCCACCTCGTCCAGGCATAGCATGCCTTGTATTTAATCAATTGAAAAAAAAAGTTTCTATAGCCAGGGCCATCTTTTCCATTGGGCACGCTGGGCAGTTGCCCAGGGGCCACACTTGCCTGGGGGGCCCCACCGGCTGCCCAGCGACCCCAGTAAAAAATGGTGGGAAGTGGCGGGTCAGAACTGTGCATGGGCAGTTTGTGGAAATCGCAGAGAAAATCCGATACTCCACGAGTGCTGCCTCTGTCTGTCCGCCGATGATGTTAGCCACACCCGCCGGACTTAAAAGAAAAAAAAAGCAGGAGGAGCCGAGGGTGAATGGACAGAGTAGAGTTGTCAGAGCAGACAGCACAGCAGGCTTGAAGCAGAGTGTGGCGGAGTCGGACCCCTGTCGGCAGTGCCGGTTTTCGTGAGCCTGTAACCTGCCCAGCCACCAGCCAGTACAGACACTGAGTGCCCTGGTCGGTGTCGTACGGTGAGTGGCTGTCTGGGTGACTGTGCAGCTTGCACAAAGAGATTGGGGGGTGGTCTGTTGCTCTAATGTAAGTGGGAACTCTGATGTAAAGAGAAAGCAGTGGACTCTGATATAAGGTGGTCTCTGGTCACCAGAGCCCCCCTTACATCAGCGTTCCCCTTACATAATGATCTGCAGCGTTCCCCTTTACATAAGAGTTCCCTTTCACTGTAAGGGGGAATCCTGCAGACTCTGATGTAAGAGGAAACTCTGTGCTGGCTGGGTTATAGTAACCTAACCTTCATGTCAATTTTTACTTTTGTTTAACTTAAACACATTGCTAATAGCACGATCTATATGTTTATAGTTTAAATACACTTTTGCACTGTTTGGCACTGAAAACTGTAATTTTAGGTACCTTTTTGCAGTGGCAGTAAAAAATGTGGTTCTGCCAGTAAATGTCATGATTTTTGTCAGTAAAAAATTCTCGCGCACGATTGTGTAGATAGGGCCCCAGTGCACCGTATTGCCCGGGGGCCTATAATGCTCTTAAGATGACACTGTCTATAGCTGGTGGAGGTATCAGGTGTGCAACCCCCTGTGGTCAGTGTATAGTGGGGCAGACGCTCACATGGAACCTGAGCAGATTGCAGAACATAGCGACAGCTATTGCAGTGACCAGAATGGAGAAAATAAGAAAAGTCCATGGTTGGGGTCTTATAAAAACTTTAATACACATTAAAATGTGTGTTTCAACACGGTAATGCACATGGAGAGGTGTGAATGGAAAATTCATACATTTGATTTGTTTACGTATTTGCATACAGATCCCCCCCATCAATTCAGAAATCACACAAGCAAGATTCATCAATTGTATGATTTTCCAAACTCGTTTTCTGGACTTTTTTAAAGTGGATATAAACCCGAATTTTTTTTATTTATTTTTTGCTGTCACAATGTAGTGTATAAGATTTCCTATCATTTGTGCCAGGTCTTGCCACAAAGAGTTATTTCCAGCTCTGAGCAATCCTCTTTTATTGTTCAGTGAAATAAAACAGACACACAGAGAAAAACTGTTGTCCGTTCCGCCCCCTTGCTTTGAGTGACAGGTTATTTACATATCTCGTGCACTAGCTTTAGACATTAGCCATTATTTTTTAATTCCCACCCCCACTCCTTTTCTGAAGTCATGTGGTTACTTTTCTGGATTTTGACTGGATGTTAGTGATCATAGCAGAAGGAATACACAGGAGAAAATGTATGTTGACAAGGGGAGTGTAGAGGTGGGCGGGGAGTCTGACATCACGACTCCACCCACTGAGCTCCAAACAAGAGATCCACCCACAGAATCTGCAGTTTTTCAGTTCTTATAACAGACAGAGGGGAGACATTTGACAGATAAGGATACATGCAGGAGGCATCTATATCCTTATAGATCAGCACTATGGCAGTAGTTTAGAAAGGATAAGAGTGGCTTTACATCCACTTTAAAGAAAATCTAAATTTCGTGCTTTTATCAGTTTGCTAGATAGGCAAATTCATTAGCTCATCATTTGACATTTGTGACTTTAAGGTGTTTATATAAATGAAGCATTTGCTTTTAGGGGGCAGAGTGCTCCTAAATCGCCCACGAAAATGTCTGCCACCTATCTTTTGTATCTTTGATTTCATAAATGTTTAAACAACTTTACATAGTTTTTATGCTTCATTACATCCTGTACTAGCGCAATACATGTGTATTTACTTCATTATCTGATAACCTGCAAAAGATCACCTCCGAATGTTGAAACATTCCAAATATTTCCTTAATGACAAAGTGTCCTTGAGTGACATGTTTATTAAGCACACTTGGTCTAACCTGTCTTGTGTAACTATAATAAAAAAAACAAGCAGACTATATTGGAATAATCTATTGAAAGTTGCAGAGGCTCCATAGTTAGTTACCAGGACTGGACAGGTATTAGAAGAGCGCGTAATGGAGAGCTTCCAAGTCAGGTAATTAGTAAATAAATGCAAGTTTTTCTTTTCTACCCACTTGATCTTAAGGAACAGGCTTGATGCATTCGCCTACTGTGAAAACTATTAGAATAAAAAGAAAATTAAAAGTATTGTAGCGGGTGGTCATATTTAGGGGAGGCATCTGAGTGGTACCAGGCTCAGATGCAATAATTGTTAGGATTCCTGGACCAATTTATGCCAGTGGAGGATATCAGTGGTGTTCGGTTCCCTGTGGCCTATAGGTGGCGCTGTTGCCATAGGCCGGGGTTGAACCACCATTGGAGGGCTGCACCCTTTGTGTCCTCTCGCGGCAATAGTACGGCGGGGCGGGGAATCTGCTGTGCATGCTGGGAGAGGGTATAAGAGGGGCAGACATCTTCTGCTCGGGGTCCACTCCCAGGCACCTTCAGCCTGGGGGTGAGTGATGGTGGTCTCCGGGTGCCCTAGGCCCGGGAACGGAGTTGCGGTTCCACCCCAGACACCTTCGGTCTGGGGTGAGGTACTCTCTCTGGAGGCCTGGGGCCCAGTACCTTCGACTGGGTCCCGCAAGGGATCGAGGGCTCCTAGGGTGTCCCCCGGTGTGGACACCTGAATCTGGGACCAGGAGGCCAGGAAGGTGACCCTTCCGAAGATGCAGTGCAGCATTTGCTAGTGACGGTGGGGCCTCTGGTAACTGTCCGGATGGATGTCCTTTCCGTGACAGGGGCTATTGCTTAAAGATGGTAGTCCACGTTTTCATGGTCTGACCCAACAACCAGGTCTGTGGCAGAGGTCTTATTCATCTGGTCAGTGGCAGGGACCCCCTCACGGTCAGTGCAGCGACTGTGCGCCAAGCCTGTTTACGCTATAACGGAACAGGAGAAAAATCAAGTTCAAGTTTGTGCCTGGACCTCCTCCCCACTGTGTTCTGAACTGTTCTATGTCTAACCAGTCGCTCTTAAAGGACTATTTATTGCTCTGAAGAATAAATAAGTGTTGGACTTTCAGTGGTGTGGAACTTGACATTCTGGGAGTTAAAGGGTCCTACCTCCACCTGCGTGGAGGGTGGGAATCATTCTCAAGGGAAGTTTTGGCTCTGGACAGGGACACAGGCCCGAAGGTAAAAGGTTATAGCCCACACCTCTGCACACAAGAGGATACGAGCTGGTGGTGCGCCACACTCTCCTCCCTGGTCCCCTAGACGAGAGCCATTGACCAAGAAGAGGAGGGAGTGAGAGGTGAGGTCGCTACGGTATGGTTGGGGTAATAAATGTAAATGTCATAGAAAAAGTGGGGCTTTCAAAGCAGACTGTAATGGTCTATAATATGTTGTGAATGTTCCTTTTAGCCCAGGTTCACACTGGTGCGATTTGACATGTCAAATCGGCGATATTTGCCGCAAATTGCGGGCAATGGCACCGTCCTAATCTGTGCGATGCCGCATCTGCGGCGCTGCACCGATTTCAAAAAGCTTCACTCCCGCAGCCCAGTGTGAACCTGGGCTTAGAAATGATACTGGAGTGTTTGCAATGAAATCTTTCATCACTTTCATTACATTATAATATAGTTCAGCTTTTAGAATACTGCCATGGACACTATACATGGTGTGCACAATTATTAGGCAAGTTGTATTTTTGAGAATTATTTTCATTATTGAACAACTAACCACTCTCGGTCAATCCAAAATGTTAATAAACCTCATACCTGAATAAGAAAGTAAAAGTGAGGTTTTGGCTTTAACAGAATATCTATGTGTGAAAAATTATTGGGCATCTATTAGTGTGTAGAATTATTATGCAACAAAAATTTAGTTTAACTGCTTGCCGCCCGCCCACCATCAAATGACCGAGGAACAGTGTGGCTCTCGTTCTCGGAGGACGTCATATGACAGCGCCCCAGAATGGCCGCTCCCGCCCCGTGATGTTAGAACATGGCGCGACCCTGATCTCTGTTTTTTTATTTTCTTTTAAAATACTTGCCTCCAGTGTGCAGTTCGTTTTGCACAGAGTGGCCCCGATCCTCCTCTTCTGGGGTCCCTCAGCGGCGCTCGTGGCTCCTCCCCGCAGTTCTCTCCCTGGGGGTAACCGTGCGGGCGTGCTTCCGAGACCAGATTTTGTGTCCATAGATGCTGAATGTAGGACTTGGCTCCTGGCGCTCTGCATCATTGGATTTGATTGACAGCAGCGGGAGCCAATGGCTGCGCTGCTATCAAGCTATCCAATAAAGAGCCGAGGCCCCCTGGCCAGAGAGGGTGTTGCCGTCTCCGGTGTGGGAATGAACAGGCTCAGGTGAGTAAAACGGGGGGGACTGGGGGGATACTCAGTGATGGAAGTTTTTTCACCTTAATGCATAAGTTGCATGAGGGTGAAAAAACACGAGGGTTTACAACACCTTTAACCATGTGATCAGCTGTATCCAATCACAGCCGGTCATATGTAAACATGGAAATGCCGGTAATTGGCTGTCACTGCCTCACACTGAAAGAGTGTGTGGCGAGGAGAGACGATCAGCGGCATCTCCTCGCAGGAGACCTCAAATGTAATCAGTGCCCTGATTACAATAATGTGCCACCAATCAGTGCCCATTAGTGATGCCAGTCAGTGCTGCCCATCAATGCCCATTATTGCTGCCTATCAGTGCCGCCTATCAGTGCCCATAAGTGTGGCATATTAGTGCCAACCCATCAGTGCCCATAAGTGCCAACCCATCAGTGCCCATCAGTGCAGCCTATCCGTGCCCATCAGTGCCACCTCGTCAGCGCACATCAGTGAAGGAGAAAAATTACTTATTTACAAAATTTACTGACAAACTAAGAAAAACTTTTTTTATTATTTTTTCGAAATTTTCTGTTTTTTCTTTGTAAAAAAATAAAAAACCCAGCAGTGATTAAATACCACCAAAAGAAAGCTCTATTTGTGTGAAGAAAATTATACAAATTTCACATAGTTAGTGTAGCATGACTACGCAATTGTCATTCACTGTGTGACAGCACTGAAAGCTGAAAATTGGCCTGGGCAGGGAGGGGGGGGGGAAGTGCCCCGTAGGCAAGTGGTTAATTTCATCTGTTAGGGCTCATGCACACTGCAGCTAAAAAAATTAAAAAAAAGTTGCTTTTACAGGCATTTTAAACTTTTCTTCCTCTGCTTTAGCCTGAAGAAGCTTGTGCTCTTTTTTGCGTGTTTTTATTGAGCTTCTTTAAAGAGGAAGTAAACGGGATAAGAGCAAACCCTGCAAGAGAAAGCCATAATGAGCTAGTATGCATATCGTTCCCCTCGGAGCTTCTTCCTGGTATCGCCGCTCTGGCGCTGTGATTGGCCGGAGCCGCGATGACATCACTCCGCACGGGAGCCGTAAAAGCCGGCGTTATCATTCATAAAACCGCCATTTACAGTGCGCCTGCGCTGATGTCTATGGCGCGCATGCGCCATAGACATCGGCGTACTCCTTTTTTTTTTTTTTTGCAAATCTCTCCTAAACCTTGTAGGTTTAGGAGAGATTGCAAACACCTACAGGTAAGCCTTTGTCGGGGTATTTTCCATTTAAGTTTGATCGTATCCCATCGTCCAGTTGAATACCGGGATCCAGAGTGCCAGTCTTCTGGTGGGATCTCCAGCCTTGGGGGTATTGGAGACCCAAGAAGTACTGCATCCATCAGTTCCACCCAGGATTGAAGACATCCGATCGTCTAGCCGGTATACCTCTACATCCATCAGAGATCCGGGGACGTTCCTGTGGAGCAGCCGTTGGAGATACTCTCAAGCTCGATTGATCCGCTGTCGTATGACATTCGGGTCCAACGTTTCTGGTAAGCACACATGAATGTCACCATCCACGTGAAGAATTGTGCCAGAAGTTTTACATCCATTCCTTGTTATTTACCCACTGTTTTGGACACTTAATTTTTTTTTGCTTTTGTTTATTATTGTGGACATTTTATATATATTGGGTAGGGTGTTCAGCCTGCCCCTTCTCACTTTTTTGTGTGTTTCCATTTATGGTCACATTTAAGTTACAGTCCAGTTTTTACTGGCCTATATGTAGCGCTGTTCTATTACCTTCCTTAATCTAGGCTTACCTGTAGGTGCAAGTTGCAAGAGTGGGTTTACAACCCCTTTTAAAGGGGTTGTAAAGGTTCCCTTTTTTCTTTCTTTTTTTTTAAATAACAAACTTATCATACTTGCCTCTACTGTGCAGCTCGTTTTGCAAAGCGTGGCCCCGATCCTCGTTTTCTGGGGTCCCTCGGCGGCTGTCTCGGCTTCTCCCCACAAGAACTAACCCCCGTTTTTGGGAAGCGCTCTCCCAAGGGGGATAGCTTGCGGGCGCCATGGCCGCCGACTGTATCACTCAGCCCCGGTGCACCGCTTCATTAATTTGATTGACAGCAGCGGCAGCCAATGGCTGCTATCAGTCATCCAATGAATGCGCCGAGAAGAGCAGAGAAGCCAACGCGTTCACGACGCGGGACATTCGAGAGCTCAGGAAAGGATACGGGGGGGCTGGGGGGGGCGCTAATCGTCGGATGTTTTTTCACCTTAATGCATAGAATGCATTAAAGTGAAAAACATGTACTTTTACAACCCCTTTAAGTTTTTTTGAGCATACGTGTTTTTTATTTATTTTTCTCAAACCCTCCCCTTAGAAAATAGATGTTGCGATTTTCTAGGAACGAAAATTACTCGATTTCCCCCATCAACACAGTCTGTGTTGATGGGCAATCCCTCCCATGGAGCTTTTGTGTTCCTCCAGCAGGCAATAATTGCATGTAAAAAAGAAATTACCAGAATTTACCTCTGGTGAGTTCAGTTAATTCAGCTGGTGGTGGATTCACTTGGTGGTGTGGTGGACGATGGACACCTTTTTAAAAGATTTTAATATTGGTATTGAAACAACTTTCAACACACATTTGGACAATTTAATTTATGCACTTTTACGTGTTCTCGCATGTAACATAGTTTTGGTTTTGTCTTGCACTTGATATACATGTTTAGTGCAAATTTTTTATTTTATTTTATAGTTTTTTGTTTTGTTTTTATGAATTTATCATTTTGTAGGTGGAACACATGCACACATTTTGTTTTTAAATTGCACTTCTTTTTTTTTTGTTTCATAAAGATTTTATTGAAAAACAGCGTAATTACACATTACAGCAATAACAACCATAATAGGGGGGAGAGAAAAAAAAAAAAAAGGGGGGGGGGGGAAAGCCTGGAGATCCAGAGGGTCTGGCTTCATGTACAATATAAATACATGTTATGTAGTTGTGGCAATGCCCATGTACAATGGTCAGTTATATAAAATAACAACATCATCTCAGATAATAACAAGAATATATCTCAAGTCCTCTGTGAGGGATCGTGTTAATGAAAATGCATTCAGATGCTACCAGAACCTTTAATAAGAGTGGCAAGTCATGGTCATTACCACAGTAGACCAGAACCTATGGCTCGAATTCTACCTTCCGCTCCAAGGATCTACATACTTTGGAGAACATGAGTGGGGGGGTCCATCAGGACAACCCCGACCCCTTTCGTCAAAATCAAGTAAAAGAGGAAAAGCGAAGGGAGAAGAAGGAGACAAAAGGAGGAAGATCTAGGGGAGAAAGGTAAAGAAAAAAAAAAAAAGAAAAAAGGGGGGGTGCGGGAGGAGGGGTCCGGGGAGGGGGGTGAGTATGAGGAAGAGAGCGTTTGGACGTGAATGCTTGAAGAGGGGGTGGGGTAACCACCAATTACCCTCTCCGTCTATTTCTGTTTGGCAATAAGAACATATTGTCAAGATTATACCTCAGTTGTCGAACAAGTAGCACTCTGTATAAAAGTCTCAATCAGCTATTAGTCTATAAGAGATTTTGAAATTCCGCAGAATTCCGAAATGTAAACCAGTCGTCCCAGATAGTGGCAAAGTTGGAAATCCTATCCTGCGCAGTGTATATCAGCTCCTCCATCTCTGCGATGTGCCCTATGCGTGTCACCCATTCTTTCATAGATGGTGGCACTGTGGCCCTCCAATGGACGGGGACACATAGTCTGGCCGCGTTTATCATATGGATCGCCACCGAATTGCGATTCCGTTTCTTAGATATTTTGGACAAATGGAGAAGATACTGTGCTGGCGAAAACTCCAGTGGTAGCGAGGAGACCGCAGTCGTCACATCATGTACCCTCTGCCAGTATGGTTGGATCAGCGAGCATTCCCACCAAATGTGGCGGAAGGTACCCCAGCCCTGCCCACATCTCCAGCACCGATTTGACACATTCGGAGAGAACTTGTGGATCAGATCCGGTGTCCTATACCACCGCGTTCTAATCTTGTACCCATTTTCCTGGGTGTTTACATTCAACGAACCTTTATGGATATACCAATGCACCCGCTCCCAGCTCTTCTTCTCAATCTGTGTTTCAAGTCGGGCCTCCCAAAAGGTCCGTTCCGCCTGCATGGAAGCAAAGGGTTCTTTGAACATTGATGCGTAAAGCATCGAGATCACATGTCTCTGGGGAGACGTGCTAGAGCACAACGACTCAAACACTGTAGATGGTTTCGTAAAGTATCCTCTGGTCCTCGGGCTGTCTAGAAAGTGCTTTATCTGGAGGTAAGCAAAGAGAGGGAAGGCTTTGGTCAGGGATAGTGACGCTAGTTCTCTCAGGTTAAGAAACCTATCCCCAGAGAAAAAGTGTTTGGCTAGCATATCTACATGTGGCCATTCTTTTGTCAGGTAGGAACTGTCTAGCCCCGGCATAAAGTCTGGGTTTCCTCTAAGGGGAGTTAACTTACTCTCTGTAGCTGACACTGCATACGTTCTACACGTTTGTGTAAACGCAGAAAGAGTTGCCCCTACCAGAGGGTGAGATTGAACGTTAGGCGTCCAATGTTTGCTAGAAACCCAGGGGACTGTCCCAAGTTCAGTTCCCGTAATCAAATTTTCCAGGAGTACCCACCCTTTACGGCATGCATGAACCCTCCAGTCCACTATCCGTGTCAGCTGCGTAGCCCAATAGTACCTCTGTATATCCGGGAGACCAATGCCCCCATCTAATTTCGGGAGTACCAATTTCGCCCAACTAATTCTCGGTGCCTTGGTTCCCCACAGAAACTTTCTACATAGTCTCTTATACGTCGCAAAGAAAGAGGGTGGTAAGGCGATCGGCATTGTCTGTAATTTATATAGCATTCGAGGAAGCACTGTCATTTTCAATATGGAGGCACGCCCGAACCAGGAAATCGTGGGAACATCCCACCGACGCATGTCTTGCTGTATAGCGTTTAGTTCCGCTAGGAAGTTCTTATTGTAAAGATCTGTGAGTTTACCCGGAAGCCGAATACCCAGGTAGGTATTAACATCGGCTTTCCATCGAAAGGGGAAATTCTCCTGGCAAAGGTCAACCAGCGATGAGGGCAGCGAGATATTCAGAGCAAACGATTTGGAGTAATTGATTTTCAAGTGTGAGATAATTCGGAATTGTTCAAGAACATGCAGCAAATTAGGCAGGGAAGTCAAGGGGGAGGAAAGAAAGAGCAAAATATCATCGGCAAAAGCTGCGAGTTTATATTCCCTATGGCCTATTTCAATACCCTTTATGCTAGTATTCGCCCGAATGCAACGAAGAAGAGGTTCCAGCGTGAGAATATACAGTATAGGAGAAAGGGGACAACCCTGTCTCGTGCCATTGTGGATGGAGAAGGCCTCCGACAAGTGACCATTGACTCGCACTCTCGCCTGTGGATTTGTATACAAAGCTCTGATATAATCCCTCATTCTGGTTCCTAGACCTAAAGTGTCTAACACGGAATCCATGTAGTCCCAGGCCACTCGGTCGAAGGCCTTCTCTGCATCCATTGATAGAAAAAACCCTTCGTGTTTTGGAAGAAGTGAGCCAATGATGCAGGTTGAGGGCCTTGATGGTGTTGTCCCTGGCTTCTCTGCCGGGGACAAAGCCCACCTGGTCTAGACCCACCCATAATGGAACGTGATGAGCCAACCGATTCGCAAGAATTTTGGAAAAGATTTTCACATCTACATTTAGGAGCGAGATCGGCCTATAATTCGCTACATCTGCCGGATCTTTATCCTCGTGTATTACTGAAATATAGGCTTCCAACAGGGTACTAGAGTTGCATGTGGCATCTGCTAGGGAGTTAAATGCTCGAAGGAAACCTGGCGCTAGAAGATCCGTGAAACATTTGTAATATTGCGCCGTGAATCCATCAGGTCCCGGGCTTTTGCCGGGTTTTGTGGTTTTTAAGGCTTCTACCCATTCTTCAGACGACAACGGGGTATCCAGGGATTGTCTATCTTCCAGGGATAGTGCCTGTGGGCAGTAACTATGCAGAAAGTCCCTTATCAAGTCTTTCCGCGTGTCCGCTGAGACATTACTTTCCTCATTTGCCTTAATATTATATAGTTTGCTATAAAAGGTTTGAAACTGTCGAGCAATATCCCCATTCTTAGTATGGATCCCTCCATGCTTGTCCCTCACATGATGGATTGTGGAGGCGAGCACGCGTTTCTGTGTAAATCTCGCTAGTAACCTCCCGGGTTTATTCCCTTGCTCATAGAACAGCTTCTGCGACAGCATGTGTCGCTTTCGGGCTCTTCTGTATAATTCCTCGCGTAAGAGTACTCTCGTATCTGCCAGCTTGGTCGCTACTCCAAGCGCCCGTGCCCCTTTGTGTTGCGCTTCCAATCTGGAGATCTTTTCCGCTAGGGTCTGAATAAGAGCTATGTGCTCCCTCTTTCTCTTAGCTGCCAAGGATAGCAAGTGTCCCCTCACCACACACACTTATGTGCCTCCCATTGAGTCATGGGGGACACATCTGGTGTATTGTTATGCTGAAAGTATTCACTAATGGCCTGTTTAAGAGTGACTATGTCCGCAAGATCTGTGAGAAGGGAAGCATCCAACCTCCAAATCTTAGTGGACGTCTCCCTCTGCGGGAATCGCAGGGTCAGGGTAACCGGGTGGTGGTCTGATAAGACCATATTTTCAATTGTCGCCTCATGTAGATAACACAGATCTCTCTGGGAAATGAAGATGTAATCCAGCCTCGAGTAGCGCTGGTGTGGGGATGAGAAAAAGGTATAGTCTCTTCCTCGAGGGTTTAAGGTACGCCATGTATCGTGTAGAGCCAGAGATGCTAGCCCCAATTTCACTTGCCTTAAGGCAGAGAAGGGAAGGGACGAGGTCCCCGTGGATGTGTCAAGAATCGGGTCCATGGCCATGTTAAAGTCTCCACCCAAAATAAGGAGACCGGACTGAAAAGATGTGAGTTTCAGCAGCGTATCTTTCAAGAAAGGGACTTGCTTGGAGTTTGGGCAATATATATTTGCGAGTGTCACTGGTCTGTCCTTCCAGTGCCCTTTCAGAAAGATAAATCTACCTTCTGGGTCTACTATCTGGTCCGTTAGATGAAATGCGAGCGACTTTGCGAGCAGAATCGCCACCCCTTTTGTCTTAGAGCCAGCACAGGTCGCATGATAAGCATCTGGGTATGTTTTGTTAGTGAGACGTTGAATGGCGCTCGATTTAAAGTGAGTTTCCTGGAAAAATATGATTTGAGCCCTGTGTCTGTGGGCCTCTGCCATAAGGCTACTACGCTTCTCAGGAACATTGAGGCCTTTGGCATTGACAGAAAAAATCTTGAGCGACAGAGGAGCTGAAGACTGCATAAAAGAGGCCATATGGGCGAACCAGATATGGTGTCACCCACTGCTTCCAACTACAGACGGAGAGAGTAATCGGGAGAGGGAAAGGGGAAGAAAGAGAAAGGGGGGGCGGGAAAGAGAAGAGAAAGAGAAAAAAAAAAAAGGGGGACAGACAGAAAGTAAGTACAATGTTTGTCTTTAAACCGTATTAATGGTATCCGGGGTCAAACCGGAACGCCCTCCCCAGTAGAGAAGGCGCCCCCAGTAAGGGGTTGTGAACAAAGTACCGGAGGTAGTCAAAGTCCCGCTGAACTACCTATAGAGAATAGTGGGTAAACTGATGATAGGATAAACTTATGCTATGCCGGCAAGTACAAGAGGGGAGCCTGCCTCTCTTGAGGTAGGGACAAAAACTAGCACCCGAACGTTCCTACCTACTCCACCATCCAGATACTACAGACTTAATATGTATCTAGTTCAACGTTAAATGAAAAACGAACTATGAACAAGTAAAGACTAAAGAAAAACTCCCCTCGGGTAAAGGGTAGGGTAAGGGGCTACATTGCCAAAGCCCGTGCATGAAACGATGACGGGTCTTCCACGACATCACCCTTCACTCTGAGCCATTTCCCAGAAATACAGTCTGGGAATAACCTAAGTGTCATAATGCTTCTTCTCCTCATCTTTCCATTAACTTTAATAGATATTTCGACCTACCACAGTGGCCTTAACACCCCCGGACATCCAATCTAGTCGGGTGTCCCAGGTGCAGGGCCCCTGCGGTCTACTCCCCACTCGGATAGACCCCCTAAAGAGGCAATCAGGGCCCAGGAGCACCAGAGATCAGCTATAGTGCAAAATGTTGGTAAACAATAATAACTTCAAAAAGGTATAAATAAAAGGGAAGAGCACTGTGTGAAAATCCTTATACCTCCACGCTAACCTGGAGAGGGCCATTCTAAAGAAAGGATCCCCATTCTCTAGATCTGCAATCAAACTTCATTAGAGGGAGACTCAGTCCCTGAATCCCAGTGTGATTGACCACGCGTTCATTGGCCATAAGGTAGTGTGCTGGCATGGTTATCAGAGGGCATATCTCCCAAGGCCCCCCGGCTCCGCCCAAGTCAGACACTCGGAACCGCGCCCTGAGGGCCTCGGGAGGCACAGCCCAGTAACATCAGGAGACCAAGCATGGCGTACAGCAGTCATGAACCAATCCTCACCCACATCTCTATCAATATTGAGCTTAGAATCAAAAGGCACAGTCGCATTAAGGTTGCATGGTCGCATCAAAACAAAACAGGGGGGGGTGGAAGGAATATGGTAGGGGGAGTGGGGAAGGGGCAGGAAGGGAAGGGAAGGGGAGTGCAGGTGGGGAGGTTAAGGGATGAGGGGCAAGGGGAAGTCTGCAGGGAGGGGGATGGAAACATCACATATATCAGTAAAAGCAGTTAAGATCTGTATCTCACGTGGTTACATTAGTGACAGGTACGTAAAGTCAAACCAAATTTGTGACATCCGAATGGCATACCAGAACCATAAAGTCTAACAGTATAAGATCCAAGCTGTGACCCCCCCAGGAGCAAGTGCCTAGCCCACGAAGATAGTCATACGTAACAGCAGGAAGAGAGTGTAAGTCTGGGAGGTAAAAGCTCACCTCCCCCTCTTAGTGCTCCAAGGCCTGGGGTTGTGGAAGTCGGATCTGTCACAGTGTAATCATAGTCTGGTATTGCCATCATGTAGTCCCAAGCGTGGGACAAGCTTGCAATGAAACCACCGGGGATAATGTCATATAGCACAGACTGACGCCCATGCCACTACTGGGGTCTAGTCAGGGCAAAGGGAGTATAGGACCTGTTATGGATCAGGGTAAGATTGACCATGCACACCATAGGGACCAGTCGTGTGCGTATGGAAGTATGGGAGCGTGAGTGCGGTGAAGAGATAGGGATCAGCTTACCGGGCCATGCTTAGTGTTATCAAATATGTTCCGTCCGTCATCGAACAGATGACGGTGAAGCCCTCGGGCTCTCTTCTGTCTCCATGTCTCCTCGAAGTCTCGGTGGGGTGACATTAGAAGGTCTGCGACGTCTTTGCTGATTCCTCCGAGATCGTGGGGTGTCATCTGACTGGGTGGGGATCCAGGGCTCAGGTTGGAAAAATGCACCATACCAATCGGGAACGTCGACCGCAGGGATGCCAAGGGTGTCGCAGAACTGCTGCAGGTCTGTCAGAATCCTCAGCGAAGCCGTTCGGTTACCAGCTGTTGCTTGGAGACAAAAGGGGAACTTCCAGCGGTAAAGGATACGTCTGTCTCTCAAGACTTGTAGAAGCGGCCGTAAGTCTCGCCTGTGCTGTAAAGTAATGGCCGACAGGTCCTGGAATAGTTGTATGCGCACCCCCTCATATTCCAGATTAGCGTGATTGCGTGCTAGCCGCAGTATCTCTTCCTTCTGCAGGAAATTAACTAGGCAGCAAACGGTGTCTCTAGGTGGGTCTGTCTCTCTGCCCCTGAGCCGCAGCGCTCTGTGGCATCTCTCCATCTCCACTGGGGCATCTGGCGGTCTGCCAAGTAGCGTATTAAAGATTGCCCATACAGCCTGTTGTAGTTGGGGTCCCTCCACCGACTCCGGTATCCCCCTCACACGTAGATTGCGCCTGCGCCCCCTATTGTCCAGGTCTTCCATGTGCCTGTGCATGTCTACAAGGTGCTGTGCATGGGAGGTGGAGGCCCTCTGTACTTGTTGGATGGCTGCCCCATGTGTCATGGCAGCCGACTCCACACGCTCCATCCGGGTGGCAACTGCTCTGATCTCTCCCTTCAAATCAGAGATCGCAGCAAACATGGCATTTTTAATATCCAGTGCAACCTGCTGCAGGTCCGCCATACACAGAGGGGGTGAGGGGTATCCTGCATTTGCTCCCTGCGGGAGTACCGAGGAGGTAGCGGAGGGGGCCGTGGGCAGTGCTGAACTCGAGTCCGAGGCCTGGGATGCGGCCTGCATGTCCGCCGGCAATGTGCGGAACATCGCCGGGATAGTTTTGTTGGGCTGCGTGGAGGAGTCCAGCTGTGACCGGGCAGTAGGCTGACTTCTCCCGGTCATCTGAAAGGCTTAAACCCGAGGGGTTTCGCTAATGGGATGCTTGTCTGCAGTTCCGGACAGCGGAGCTCTCCTTCTAAGCTGCCATCTCGCTCCGGTGCCAGGCCACGCCCCTAAATTGCACTTCTAATTTGCACTAGCACTGTTCTCTAGCACATTTACATATCACAGTTTGTGATTTTTGATTATTGTTGGTGGTAAGTATTACCAAGAAAGCCTGTCACAAATCTGGGCAATTCAAGCTAAGCATTACCTTTTACAAAAGCATGTTAAAATGTTCTCAGAGATCCCAATAGTCTGTGATTTAAAGTTCATGTTTGTTGGATGTGTAAATGAAGCTCTATATTAACCTGGACAATTTTTTTTTTTTCTTGTAATGTCCTCTATGATGATATTAGCAGGCAGGATATCACCATGTGACCTGATGAGCTTGGGGTGACTGCTAGTAAATCGTACGCGGTAAAGGCAAGTTTGGCTAGGAACTAGATACAATGACTCTACAACGCAAAGTGTAATGAAAGTTAATTCTGTAAATACTTTTGTTTAACCACTTGCCGATCAGTCACGTACCTGGTACATCACTGAGCTTCAAGTGGTTATACCTGGATGATGCCTTAGTAGCCAATGGATTTCTTTTACAAGCAGTGGGAGGGACGTCCCCCCCCTCCTTGCCCCCCCCTCCTCCTTTCCGTCACCTTCTGACACGAACAAAGACCGGATCAGCTTTGTTCGGCTCTGGGCTATGGTAACCCAGAAGCGATGACCTGGCAGTGATCAAAAAAAATATTTTTTTTTAAGTGGTAGTGTAAAAAATTTAATAAATACCGGTAATTAAAAAAATAAATAAAGTGCCACTGTCCACCCGTGCTGGTGCGTATGCGAAGGTCCCAAACAGCGATCGTTCCTTATATGAAGTATCACCATACATGTCAGATCATGGGCAGTAGTTCTAGCACCAGACCTCCTGTGTAAATCCTAAAGTGGTAACCTGTAAAGGCGTTTAAAACACTGCTTATAGATAGTAAAATTTGCTGCACGGGCGTGCACAATTTTAGAGCGTAAAATGTTTGGTATCTATTTACTTGGTGTAACATCATCTTTTTATATTTTACCCAAAAATCTGGTTCTGTATTGTTGTTTTTGCATGAAGATTCAATAAAGGGTATTTCTCTTATCATCCATGGAGTGTAAATTGTTGGGTTTTGCAGGGGTTTTCCAAGTGCAATTTGTTTGGGAAAAATAGGATTTTTGTACTCACCGTAAAATCCATTTGTCTGACATCCATGGACCGACACGGCATGTCTTACACTTTACACGTGGGTATATGTCCCTGCTTGCAGGAGAAGACCTAGGCAGAATGTTAAAACATTTCCAGAACAAACCAGAGCTGAACAGCCCCACCCAGGGGGGCGGTCCCTCCGGACATTACCCTCACACCTGCAGCTAGCAGGCCTCGGTTTTTATTCCTTTGGGAATTTTATTATTTTATTTTTGAGACCTTCAATCAGCTGTCGGCTGGGCAACAGGTTGGGTACACTAGTATCCTCGTAGTCTTCCCTGTCCGACCATCGAGCGTGCTGATCCTCGCCTTGTGTGCGTGAGACTCGGTTCACGACATACCCCATGGCTCCAGGGGTGGCCGGGTTGCTTTCATGCTCCCGCGGTCCTCTCAAGATCGAACAGTACCTACTGTATCTTTCGTGGTGGACCAGGCCGACAGCTACGCAGTACGACTCTGTGATAGGCCTATCTGAAACAAGCCAGTGAGTCCCTCTATGGGCATCGGGGGTGTTCTCCAAGGTGCTTGCGGGACGGGTAAGTAGTCTCTCCTGCTGCAAGGTGAGTACATGCTGGCTGTGTTTCTGTGTGTGGGGGGTTCTCCCTGTCTCCCCCCTGTTATGCTGCTCTCTGCACCCTGTTGTGCTGTTGTGCTGTGTGGGGATGCTTGGGGGGTCACTCTGCCCTGGGGGGGGCCACTCCATGACTGTTATTTGGTTTGGGAAGTGTTCTGGGGGACTGGCTGTGTTGTTTTCTGTGCGCCATTTGCGCAGTGTTTTATTTTTTTTTAAAAGTGCGCCATTGGCGGCCATTTTGCCTGGGGCTTAATGCATAGTTATACTGGTGCCCGGCGGCCATTTTCTTGTAGCCGCGGCACTTTCACTTTCGTTTTCGGCCTCTAGCAGCGCTGCTGTAGGGCGCGAAATACACACATCCTCACAGATTCTTCACCTCAGGCTGCACCAGCGCTACAGCGCGGCTCATACAGCGGTACCGAGCGGTCCCTAGGGGTGGTGAGTACTCCAGGTATCCCCTCCTCAGCCCCAGCACAGCCTGTGGGTGGGCTGCATTATTCACTGTAATGGTGAATAAGGTCTCAGAGCGTGGCAATATTGGAGTCTGGTTCACCGGTTTCTTCACACTGTTAGAGACAACTGGCAGTGCTCCTGCACCTGCGGTCCTTAGGGACCAGTTGTCGGCAGTCCTGATATCATTAATCTGACCGGGAGGAAGCAGTGTGTGAGCGCAAGGGAGAAAAAAAGCCCCTATCCCCACTTTTTTTTCCACAAAAAAAAAAAAGAAGGGGGGTGTGCGCTGATTCAGATATGGGCCTAGCCACTACCGCTCAGGACCCTAGCTCTGAATATATATTTGATGGTTTTCAACAGGACATTCCTTGCAAGGAAAACTCCAGTTCTGTGTCAGTAAATGACAGGGTGCTTGTTTTGTGAACTCATTGATGCAGTGAGGGACACTCGCAAGCTAAATGCTGCGGATGCAGAACCTCAGGCGGACGGTCTCCTCTGGTTCCTTAGGGCCGGGCCTTCTAAAAAGTGTTTTTTTTTCAATATGTACCTTACTTTGACCAGCTCACTGACAAGGTCTGGGGAAAAAGGCGCAGAAGACTTTTATGGTCCCGCAGCATTTGCCTATATATACCCCTTTGAAAATGCCCTACTTAAAATGTAGGCTTCTCCCCCAGTGGTCGACCCTCCAGTCGCCCGGTTGCACAAGGCCACCATTCTCCCGGTGGAGGGGACTCCTGCATTAAAGGACCCCACTCACAAGAGGTCAGAAGTGGTGAGTAGAGCTATGTTTGCCTTGTTGGGGTCCGCCCTATGGCTTGTGGTATCGGCGACCCTTGTGTCTCCAACACTTGCTGGATGGGCAACTAATACAGGAGCATGATCTTCCTCCAGACACTATTGCTCTGGCCCACAAATGGTGCAGGGCCTGGTTTATGTGACGACGCCACGTTTGACGCGGCCCCTTATAACTCAGGGTATTGCATTGTCTGATCTGGTTGAAATGCTGGTCTACTGACCTAGCTTCTAAAAAGCCTCCGAAGGGTTTACCATTGAAAGGTGGTAGGCTTTCCGGTGCTGCGCTGGATGACATCATCAAGGATGTCATGGGAGGTAAAAGCACTGTTCTTCCTCAGGCTGGCAAGGAGGCCGCTATAAGCAGGGTCCTTCCTTTCCAGAAAAAAGGGTTTTTTTTCGTCAATCAACGGGGTGGCCCTCCCAGACTGACAGCGGTACGGCTGGTGGACACGAGCGCCCCTGGGTGCGTATGCCGAACAAGCCGGCTCCCTAGCCCGCCTCCGTGTGAACTCTTGCCCTCTCCCGACTCTGGGGTAGGGGGGACGACTTTGCAGGTCCACGGATCAATGGACCTCCCGGATCTCCTACTGGTGGGTGTGCGAGGTGATCACCTCAGGTTACAGGATAGGTTCCGTTCCTAATTCCAGACAGATTCTTCCCTCAAATCTTTCTCTCCTTCCTGCCCGTCGGGTGGCCCTATGGGGCCTATTCAGGTTTGAGGTCCGGAGTGATTGTGCCGGTTCCATCACAGGAGAGGTTTCAGGGATTCTACTCGAATTGTTTGTCGGCCCAAAAAAGGGACGGGTTCGGCCTATCTTGGACCTCCAGGTCCTGAATGCCTTCGTGAAGGTGCAAAAGTTCCGCATGGAATCCATTCGCACGATGGTCAGTACACTCCGTCAAGGGGATTTTCTGGCGACCTTGGAAATCAAGGACGCCTACTTGTATGTTCCGATCTGCGCTTGCGATCGGCGAAGTCCACTATCAATTTGTGGCTCTTCCTTTCGGCCTAGCCCCGGCACCGAGGGTGTTCACCAAGGTGCTTGTGCCGGTTCTAGCTTGCTGAGACAGCAAGGCATTGCTGTCGTGGGCTATCTGGAATCTCGGTCTGATTCTGGACTCCTTGGAGGCAAAAGGTATTCCTACCTCCGGGGAAGCTACTGACACTTCAGTCTGCAGTGCGGATGCTGACATCCCAAAGAATAGTCGTCAATCCGTTTTTGCATGGGAGTCCTGGGACTCATGGTGATCTCTTTCGAGGCCATTCCGTATGCCCAATCACACACCAGGGCATTGCAGAAGGAGATCTTGTTCCCTTGGGACAAATCCGCGTTGTCTTTGGATTTTCCGATCCAGGTGAGCCACCTGGTCAGGGCGTCCCTGACATGGAGTTTGGGTCCCCGGCTCTTCGGTCCGGGAAGTCGTTCCTCCCCGTCCAATGGACGGTGTTCACTACGGACGCCAGCCTGAAGGGCTGGGGTGTAGTCTGGGGAGTCCTGTTGCCCCAAGGGCTTGGACTCCGGACGAAGCCCGTTTGCCGATCAATGTTCTGGAAATACGGGCCATCAGACTGTGCCTATCCTCGTGGTCTGAGAGATTGCAGGATCGTTCCATTAGGATCCTGTCGGACAAGTCACGGTGATGGCGTATGTCGACCATCAAGGGGGGACTCGGAGCTCAGCTGCGGCTTCCGAGGTCCCCCGTACCCTGAAGGGGGCTAAAAGAAACGTGCCGGCTCTGTCAGCCGCTTACATTCCGGGCATAGAACTGGCGGACTATTGAGTCGACAGATGTTGGACCAGGGAGAGTGGTCCTTGCACCTGGAGGTATTTCAACTCCTTTGCCACACAGACGGTGGGGCACGCCGGAGGTGGACCCGATGGCCTCTCGACTCAATTGCAAGTTGTCGATTTGTGGCCAGATCCAGGGATCCTTGGGCGGATGCCTCAGAGGCGTCAGTGGCCCATGGGGTCATGATCACCTGATACACGTTTATCCTCCGCTGCAGTTGCTTCCTCGCCTGCTGCGCAGGGTGGCGACCGAGGGAATTCCGGTGATCCTCATTGCTCCGGATTGACCTCGGCTTCACTGGTACGCCGATCTGGTACGTCTCGTCGCGGCCGTTCCCTGATGGTTGTCAATAAGGGAGGACTTTCTGTCTCAAAGTCATATATTTCACCTGCTTTTACAGTCTCTGGCCTTAACGGCATGGTTGTTTAAAGCCAGGTGTTGAGAGACCGATGTCTCTCGGACTTGGTCATTTCGTCCATATTAAGGACACGGAAGTCTTCCTCCAGAACTATCTCTGTACCTGGAAAAGCTTACATCGCCATGTGCGAAGAGCTGGACTGACATCCTCGGACGTATTCCGTCCTTAGAATCCTGCGTTTCCTACAGCATGGCGTGGCCCAAAGGCTCGCTTTGAGTATCATTAAGGGTCAGTTTCGGCCTTGGCCGTCTTCTTTCGGTGACCACTAGCGGGTCATTCCTTGGTTGGCACCCTTGTGCAGGGGGTTCGCCATGGGCTCCCTCCTGTCAAGTCTCCTCTCCCCCCGTGGGATCGGAATTGGTACTCTCGGTTCTCCAGGAACCTCCTTTTGAGAATATCAAGGATATTCCCCTCTTCACTTTGCCTCAGAGGGTGGCCCTTTTTAGTGGCAATCACTTCTGTTAGACGAGTATCTGAATTGGTGACCTTGTACTGCAAGTCGCCATGTTTAGTCATCCATAAGGATAAGGCGGTGTTGCATCCGCGACTTTCTCTTTTGTCAAGGGTGAACTCGACCTTTCACCTAAAATGAGGACATTGTCCTCCCGTCCTAGAGTCCTCGCCCATCGCATCCCAGAGTGTGCGCGGCACACTTTGAATGTGGTACGAGCCTTGCGGGTGTGCCTGTCTGCTGCTTCTATTCGGAAGTCTACTCTCTGGTTAGAAACAGGGTCAAGCGGCTTCGTCTGCCACCTTTTTCTAGGTGGATCGGACAAACCGGCTTTCAAGCCTATGCTCTCATGGGGTGGGCGCCTCCCTTCCCGGTTACGGCGCATTCCACCAGGGCAATTGGTGCTTCCTGGGTTTTCTGACATCAAGCGTCGGTTGCACAAGTGTGCAAGGCGGCGACCTGGTCGTCTGTTCTAACCCTTTCTAAGTTTTATAGGGTTGATGTGGCTGCATCTCCGGATGCTTCCTTCGGCCGCAAGGGGTTGCAGGCCGCTGTTTAAAGTGGCAACTCCTCCGTTGAGGAGCTCTGCCTTGTTTGGAGTGAAGTTTTTTGGTTTTTCCATTTATACTGCTCCCATCCCTCTTGACACTGCTTTGGGACATCCCACGTGTAAAGTGTAAGACACGCCGTGTCGGTCCATGGATAAGAGAAAATAGGATTTTTGTACTCACCGTAAAATCCATTTCTCTGACATCCATGGACCGACACGGCACCCACCCTTCCTTTAAGTTTGTGCTGCTTTGTTACGAACTGAGGCCTGCTAGCTGCAGGTGTGAGGGTAATGTCTGGAGGGACCGCCCCCCTGGGCGGGGCTGTTCAGCTCTGGTTTGTTCTGGAATGTTTTAACATTTAACATTCTGCCTAGGTCTTCTCCTGCAAGCAGGGACATATACCCACGTGTAAAGTGTAAGACACGCCGTGTCGGTCCATGGATGTCAGAGAAATGGATTTTACGGTGAGTACAAAAATCCTATTTTTTCCCAAACAAATTGCACTTGGAAAACCCCTGCAAAACCCAACAATTTACACTCTCTAGGTCCTCTGCTTTAAAAAATATATACAGTGGAACCTCGGATTGCGAGTAACGTGGTTAACGAGCGTTTCGCAATACGAGCACTGTATTTTGAAAAATCCTAACTCGGTTTTCGAGTGTTGTTTTGCAAAACGAGCAGGATTCAGGCCAAAGCAGTGTGCAGTACTGCGTTTGGCCTGAGGTGGGGGGGTGCCAGAGCCGAGCGGCGCTGTTCGGAAATGCTCGGAAAGACTCGGAAACACTACGTTCCCAAGCCTTTCCGAGGTTTGCCAAGGTCAGCCGAGCTGTCCTAGGGCCTTTCCGGCTGTTTCCGAGGCTCACCGGTGCCCCCACCCCCCAGCTCTGGCCGCATGCGTTTTTGTATGCCATTGAAGTCAATGCGGAACAAATTATTTTCGTTTCCATTGACTTCAATGGGGAAACTCGCTTTGATATATGAGTACTTTGGATTACGAGCATTCTCCTGGAACGGATTATGCTCGTAATCCGAGGTTCCACTGTATAATGTTTGGGGATTGGATGAAATTTTCTAGCAAAAAATACTTATCGTTACGTGAACAAAAAGGGACAGAAAAGGCTTGGTCTTTATTTTTGGTTCACAGCTTTATTTTTGGTAATTTTGATAACGGTGCTGATCATCATCATTTTTTAAAGCATCATTTTGTATTGCAACAATTGTTTTCAATTTCCTTCCTTTTTTGACTTTAAGGTTTAATTATCAAGAAATTAGATGTAATCTGTTATCTCCACTTTAGCCCTGGTACACACTGACTGCGGGAATAAAATTGTGCAAGTTCAGCTGAACTCGCACAATTTCATTCCCACATGTCAGTCCCGATTTCGGGGGCGATTTCAGAGACATCTGTGTGGGTTTCTGGAAATCGCACCCCAAAATCACCAAAAGTAGTACAGAAACTACTTTTGGGAATCGGCGGCGGCGGGGCAGCGTCGCACCGATTCGGGTGGTGCCGTTGCCAGCAATTGCTGCCGACGTCAAATCGCGTGCCAAATTGCATCAATGTGAACCAGGGCTTAAAGTGTAGAAGCCTAAACTTCTTTTTTTTTTTTTTTTTTTTTTTTTACCTTAATGCATTTTCTGCTTTAAGATAAAAAAAAAAACTTTTACAGCTTGCTGTCCTCAACCCTCCACCCACCTCTCTCAATACCATGCTGTGCAAGGCTGGATCTCTTCTCTTCTCTCTTCCTCTACCCACACTCTTACTGCTCACTCACATGGCTCCTACTGCTGTCAATCAGATGCAAGTCGTGCTGCGTGTCTGTGGAGCACGTGTCCATAGACACACACACAGCTCGGGAACAAGAACGCAAATGTGCCCCCAAAGCAAGCGACTTGGAGAGGAGGAGCCAGTATTGCTGGTGAGAGACCGCTCTATGCAAAAGCATGGCACAGAGTAGGGGAGTATAACATGTTTATTATTTTATATAAAATTGTCCTTAGTAACACTTTAATTTTGATATATGTGGAAAAAACAACTAGAAAATAATATATATTTAACACAAAAAAGTTGGACATAATACAGTGGTAAGATAATAACACAGATGGCTATGGCTAGGATGACTTTAGGCTCAAACATGCCTTTGCATTTGTCAGTGCTTCCTGGAGAATGGAAGGTGTCGGCACTAGGTTATTTCACGTGCATGTTATTTAATTTTTTACATTTTTTTTTTTTAAATTTAGGAAGTGTTGAGATTGTGGAGTTAGGCAGAAAATAGATTTTAAACCCCTAATTGCAGCTTTGCATTTTTTTACTTGTTCTGCATTCCATTCAGGCTGCTTTACAAGTAAAGAATGTGCCATACTTCTTTTTTTTGTTTTTTTATACAATGTGTGTGCTTTGTATTGGGCAAACTGCCCCTGTGTTGACAGCACACTGAAGAGCTGGACCGCTCCTGTCCTACAGAGTGCAGCACTCAGCGGTCCAATGCCTCTCCGGCCTAGTGCTCCAATAAAAATGTACGGGGGAGAGCCAAACCACTGCATTCTGTGTGAGAACAGCCGTCTTTCTCTCCAGGAAGGGCCTTCTGATAAAAGGAAAAGGTATAGCTTAAAAGAGATTTTTTCTTTTTTTGTAAATCATACTCGCCTCGATTGATGCAGCATCGGTCTGATGCTGCATTTGTCCCCCACTGGCTCTAAGGCTGAGAAGTGAGCAATTAAACACAGCTGAAAGCTCGGTTCTCAGTGCTCCCTGAGCAGAGAGTTGGTGACTGTCAGTCACCGCTCTCCGCTCTGCTCCCCCATGCTCACTGGAGCGCTGGACTGTGGAGGGGGTGGGAGCGGCCGGCTCAGGCTCTCAGCGGCTCACTGAGAGGATGAGATGGGTGTCAGTCCAGGCATGTGGGCAGATCCCGACCATATGGTCATGACCTTTCCTGAGCCTGGACCGGCTCTGTGACTTAAGCCCACTGTCTGCTGAAAAACGGGTCATAGGAGTGCAAAACGATCTGCATTCCTGTGATCCACAGGAGCAGTACAGCCAAACAAGCTTTGGCTGTACTTGTCCTATAAATGTTTCAACAGTATAATACCCTAGACTTTTTAAAAGTTATGAAAATGTGCATCTGAAAAAAGCGAAATCTTATTTATCTGGAATAAGAATATACCGTACTATGTATGTATGTATGTATGTATGTATGTATGTATGTATGTATGTATGCAAGTTTTTTTAAAATCCCTCTCATTGTAGGGTGCATCATAAATTTAAATCCTTCTCCTTGTTGGGTGTACAGCTGTTGTAAATTTGTCTTGTGCTCTGTGTTTGGATTAGTAGTTAAGAAAAAAGTTACTATTACTGTATGTGAGTTGTCCTTTTTAAACTCAAAATAGTTTCTGTTGTCTTGCAGTCGCAGATCTGGGCAGTATACAATGAATCATGGAAATGGAAATCCTAGCCTTGATAAAGTATCATTTAACCGGTCTGGATCACAAGATTCATTAGATGAACTTTCTCTGGATGACTATTGGACTGAAGTAGAGAATATCAAGAAGAACACTGATAATAGTCAAGAGAAACAGGATGTTGTTGTTAAGGAGCAAGATGGTAAGAAATTGATTCAATCTAATCTTGCATACCAGAACTCTTGAGATGGGTAAGAGCGTCATCTTCTGTATCTACCAGAATGATTGGACAAAAGATCTGCTGTTGCTACCCTTTTATGACTTCATGTAAAAATGAGCATTGATAATTCACAACTAAACAAATGGGTGTTTTTTTTTCCCCCCAAAGCAATCATTATTGATAATACAAGGTCTGCTTGTTAGCTATAGACCCCCCCCCCCCCCAAAAAAAAAAAACACTACCTTAGGCCGGCTTTTCCCCCGGCAACACTATCGGTGTTTATGGGGGAATCGTGCAAATTTTGAACCATGTATGACCGGCCTTACACCCCAGCTTTTATACTGCTTCCAAATCTTGAGAGAATGTGCTCTTCCACAGTACTGTAGCACATTCTTTCAGGATTGGGAACCTCTGTTTTCCCTGCCTTCCTGAAGAAGGCCGTAGAATGTCAATAAAAAACCCACAGTGTTGGCCGGAAGTTTGGGAGTAAGGCAAATATTTTTTTATTTCTTTTTTCTTTTTAATTAGCATTTTTTTTATTCATTATGCATATGAATGCGTGCTAATGCACCACAATGGTTTGCTAAAGCGCAAATCATTCCAAAAATTAAGATAAATAAGCAGTGGTTAGAGACCTAAAAACAATCAAATTTGCTATAAAATGAGTGCAGTCTTCTTGATTGGCGGCAACAACAAACATTTATTTTCTATACATATAGAGGGAGCAACACTAGCATTCTATTCAAAACAGTAGGTTAAAAAAAACACAGCTGCTTAATACTGACACATCACATTCCTGTGTTGTTCATTCTTTCACATGGGGGGAAATGACTGAAAACGTCTGTATTTGATTGTTTAAAATGGCACTGTGGGAATAGCTGACATTTTCATGTAGTTCCCAAGAAGTTCTGTCGTGTGAGACTTTTATAACGGTTTTGGAGTCAGTGGGTGTTTACTTTTTATTGAACTGTGAAATGAAACCCCTTCGTGTTTTCAGGCTTGGCATGTGTTGTCTTTTCAGAGGGAGAAGAAGAAGAAGAATGGCTCAAGGAAGCTGGGCTGTCCATTCTATTTGGCGAGGGTTCCGCTGATTCTCAGGAGAGCATGGTGCTCTTATCCACTTTAACCAGGACTCAGTCTGCAGCTGTCCAAAAACGAATCGATACTGTCAGACAGACGTTAAGGAAAAAAAACAAGCATCATCAGATTCCTGATGTCAGGGATGTATTCAAGCAGCCAGCAGTCGCAAAAGAAAAAGTATGTGCAAGCTGCTGTACTTAACTGCTTGTGGCTAGATGGTCCTCTTGACATTACTTTATCATAGTGCTAAAAGTTGCTTGTACTTCAGAAAACCCTTTAAAAATGTATTTTAAAATTGAAATGAATATCAGCAGGTCACCCAAACTGTTATGCCTAAATTGGAAATTCACTATTGCTTTAGTTTTGGATAGAGTAAGAAGGGGTAGAACCTCTAACTGTGTTAGACTTGCTGGAGAGCTTTGCCCTTATTTTCTGGCCTAGTGTCGACACCAAAGAAGAAAGGAGTATCTCCAAAATGAGCACAGACAGCAATAAAAGCCTAACGGAGGTTCTAATAATCTCCTATGACACAAAATACCTGTTGCGTGTGCCGCTCAGGCTCTCTGAAAGGAGTACGAGTCCTAGATATCCACCGCTGGGACTGCTGATTTGGGAAGGAGCTCGTCCCTGCTCCTATGATCGCTCAGTGGGAAGGAAAGTCTTCCTATGACCGCACGTCTGTACTATACCAGACGTGCGGTCGTAGGGAGACTTTCCCTCACTAATAATTTCCTATTCTACTAAAACATGTTCCTTTTGCTGTTAGTATCCTGAATGTTTGTTTATATTCCATTCACTTCACAGTAACCACACAAGAAGATAAGGGTAGTCTTCCCAGCAGAAACCTACCCTAAAATGAAAGCTATGCAGAGATTTTAGCACTATATCCAAAACAGAGCTAATGTAATTTGTAATTACAAGTACAGTATACAGTTACCGTACTTTATAGGGTTGATTTTAGTAAAGCTTCACCATATTCACAAAGCTCCTGGGAAAATTAGTGCAGCTGCCATTACAAAGTGTACAGTCTATTTGCCTTTAGTAAATCAAGCCCTATATTTGTGAACATAAGAGGTAATTTAAAAAATTCATCAATGCAAGCAGATTGGGACTTGTGTTTCATCAATTTTTAATACCGACTGTCTGTGCCGTGCATTGCAACTAACCGCATTACAGCTGTGTTTTATAAAATAAATGAAAATGTAATTGATCAGTGGGCAAAACTTCCACTTTTCCTTTTCTCCAGTCACAATGAACCTTCTATTTAAAGGACATCCTTGAATGTGAGTATGTACAGTATCCTAGATATCATTTTATGTGAAAGGCAACTCAACTCACTTCCACCAATGTGGCAAAAATATCCATGTGAATGCGCCAAGAACGACAACTCAACTCACTTCCACCAATGTGGCAAACATATCCATGTGAATGAGCTAATAATTACCTTATTGTCGTCATTGAAAGGCATTCATCCCAAAGCCACTGTTACTGACAAAATGATTTGCCCATTTCATTAAAGCAAATATTTAATGACATTGCATGATCATCTGTGTCACAGTTTTTAAAAATTTCACACCTATTTTAAAGTTCTAGTCATATGTTTGGTGGCTTGTAGTTCCTATGATCCTGTGCACAGCATCATTATAAACTTTAATACACACTAGGAGGTATTAAAAAGGAATATGTCTTTTTTGAGGGGGAAAAAATGGGGGGAATGTCCTCCTCTGTTACTCTATGGGCTTAATAGTTTCTAGTACACTGCGTATTTGGGTGAAGCAGGGCCATTCTTTAACCCCACTCTGTCTAGTAAAAGTTAAAATGAAGGCTAATCCTGTGAAAATAATACCCAAGGGGTCGTCCTTGTAGTGCTTCTAGATGGTGATAATAGGATTTTTATAACAGCTTACCTGTAAAATCCTTTTCTTGGAGTACATCACGGGACACAGAGCGACATAGTCATTACTAATGGGTTATATAGTTACCGTCAGGTGCTGGCACTGGCAACTTCCAAAACCGGAAGTACCCTCCCCTATATAAGCCCCTCCCATCCGGGAGCACCTCAGTTTTGTAGCAAAGCAATAAGTGTCCCCAAAGAGGGGCGGGAGCTCTGTGTCCCGTGATGTACTCCAAGAAAAGGATTTTACAGGTAAGCTGTTATAAAAATCCTATTTTCTTTCTCGTACATCACGGGACACAGAGCGACATAGTCATTACTAATGGGATGTCCTAAAGCAATGCAAAATGAGGGGGGGGGATACACCATATATAAGCTGAGCGCTATCAGACATGAGGATCTTTTGCGGCCTGCAACACACTGCGCCCAAAGGCGACATCCTCCTGACTTCTAACGTCCACCTGGTAGAACCTAGTAAACGTGTGTACCGAAGACCATGTTGCGGCTTTACAGATTTGAGCCAGGGAGGCCTGGTGATGCACTGCCCATGAAGTTCCAACTGCTCTCGTGGAGTGCGCCCTAACTTTGAACGGAGGCGGTCTACTTCTCAAGCTATAGGCTTGTATTATGACCTGTCGAATCCACTTGGCTAAAGTAGATTTTGACGCTGCCTGACCCTTTCTGGGGCCTTCCGGCAGAATAAACAAAGTATCCGTTCTGCGAATCTGAGCAGTGGCTTTTAGATAAGCTTTAACTGCTCTTACTACATCCAAAGAATGCAATAACTTTTCCTCTACCGAAGTAGGTTTGGGGAAAAAAGAAGGAAGAACCACATCTTGGTTCAAATGAAAACTCAATACCACCTTAGGAAGAAAGGCTGGATGAGGACGTAACACTACTCTGTCCTTATGGATAACCAGATATGGCTCCTTACAGGACATAGCTGCTAATTCCGATACTCTTTTAGCCGAACAAATGGCTACTAGAAAAATCAATTTCCTGGTGAGAAGCACTAAGGAAATATGCTGTAATGGTTCAAATGGTTGTTTCTGTAGAACCGACAGAACCAAGTTTAGATCCCATGGACATATGGGAATATTAACCGGAGGACTAATACGCATCACTCCTTGTATAAAGGCTTTGACTAGTGAATGCGAAGCCAAGGGCCTTTGAAAAAATATTGACAAGGCCGAAATCTGACCCTTGATAGTACTCAAGGCAAGCTTCCTATCTACAGCCCATTGTAGGAAGTCCAGAATCCTACCTATTACGTATTTACGTGGATGCCATTTCTTGGCTTCACACCAGGCGATGTACGCCTTCCAGATTCTATAGTAGATCTGCCTGGATACCGGCTTCCTGGCATTGATCATGGTAGATACCACAGCATTAGAGAGCCCTCTCTTTTTTAGAATGTGGGCTTCAATAGCCAGGCCGTCAAACCTAGGGCTGGTAAGGAAGGGTGGTATATCGGTCCCTGCGAAAGCAGGTCCGGACGATGTGGGAGGGTCCAAGGACTCCCCACAGACATTTTTACAATCTCCGCGTACCATGCTCTTCGGGGCCACGCTGGAGCCACCAGAATCACTGGTTTCTTTTCTACCCTGATTCTGCGGAGTAATCGAGGTAACAATTGTGGCGGTGGGAATGCATATATCAGCTTGAACTGATCCCAAGGGAACACTAGGGCATCCGAGCCGCACGCTAGGGGATCCCTTGCCCAAGAGACAAACCTGTCCACTTTTGTGTTGAATCTGGATGCTAGCAGATCTACATCCGGTGTTCCCCACCGCTGACATATTGTCCGGAAAACCTCGGGATGAAGGGACCATTCCCCTGGGCATAATTGTTGGCGACTTAGAAAGTCCGCCTTCCAATTCTCCACCCCTGGAATGAATACCGCAGATATGGCTGGGACATATCTTTCTGCCCATCTCAGGATGTAATTTACTTCCCTTTGGGCTGCACGACTCCTGGTGCCCCCCTGACGATTGATATATGCCACTGCTGTGGCATTGTCTGACTGAACTCTGACAGGGGACCCTTGGAGTTTGGATGTCCATGCTACTAGGGCATACCGGGCTGCTCGTATCTCTAAGAGATTGATGGGCAGGGCCTTTTCCGCATCCGACCATCTGCCCTGGAGAGACCATTGCTCCAGTACTGCTCCCCAGCCTATAAGGCTGGCATCTGTAGTGACCACCTTCCAGGAAATCGGACTGAAGGATTTCCCTCTTTCCAGATTCTGGGGAACCAACCACCAGCGGAGGCTCCTGCGAACGGAAGGGGACAAGGACATTGGTAAGTCCAGAGCCTGAACTTTTTTGTTCCAGGCTGACAGTATGGCCCTTTGCAACTTCCTTGAATGGAATTGACCGTAGGGTACTGCTTCGAATGATGCCACCATTTTTCCCAGCAGCCTCATGCACAGGCGTATGGATGGCTGTCTTTTTGAACCCACTAAGTGGATCAAATCTCTCAAAGACGACCCCTTTTCTTGAGGCAAGAAAATCTTTCTCTGGTCTGAATCCAGCCTTAGCCCCAAGTATTCCAGACTTTTGACTGGTTTTAGGGCTGACTTGTCTCGGTTGATAATCCAACCGTGATATTCCAGATACTTGATTGTCTCGTGAACAACCACTTCTAGTTTTTCCACTGAGTGGTCTATCAGCAACAAGTCGTCTAGATATGCCATTATCGTTACACCTCGTGTTCTTTGATTGGCCAATAATGGGGCCAGAATTTTTGTGAACACTCTTGGTGCTGTGGCCAGACCGAAGGGTAAGGCTCTGAACTGAAAATGGCGCCCTTCTACCGCAAAGCGTAGAAATTTTTGGTGGGCTGGAAAGATGGGGATGTGCAAATAAGCATCTTTGATGTCGATCGAGGCTAACCATTCCTCCCCTTGTAGGGCAGAGGCTACCGATCGGATCGACTCCATCCGGAAAGTCCTGATATGTAGGAATTTGTTTAGCCCTTTTAGATTTAATATGGGCCTCAGGTCCCCGTTTGGCTTCGGAACTGTAAAGAGGTTTGAGTAAAACCCGAACCCCCATTCTTCCAGGGGAACCTCTATAATTACTGCTTGAAGCAATAATTGTTCCAGTGCCAACAGGAGGGATCCTCTCTTCTGGGGATCCCTTGGCACGTTTGACCTTATAAAGCGGGAAGGAGGGGAGTTTTTTAACTCCAATTTGTATCCCAGATTTACTGCGGAGAGCACCCATCTGTCTCGGATCGTGTCCCGCCAGGTTTCTGTGAACAACTGAAGTCTTCCCCCCACCCGATTGGGTGGGGGCAACCCTTCATGCATTTGACTTTGGGGGAGGTTTTGTACCTCTCCTGCTCCAGGGCTTCTTGTTACCCTGCAACTGTCCCTGATTTTTACCTCCGGGATTTGACCGGGGAGGCCGTCGGAACTGTTTCACAGCCGATGTCCTAGGGACTGGAGAAGCCGGCCTCTTAAAGGAGGGACCTCTAACTCTATTTTTAACCGGCAAAAGTGTACTTTTACCGCTGGAAATTCTCTGGATATACTTGTCCAGGTCTTCCCCGAATAAGCGCTCCCCATGAAATGGGAAGCTGACCAGCAATTTTTTACAGGGAGCTTCAGCAGACCAGTTTTTGAGCCATAGAAGCCTGCGCATATGTACTACAGACAGCGTAAGGCGGGAGGCCTGATGGATTGAATCCTTTATAGCGTCCACCGCAAAGCATAAGGCTCTAGGTAGATCAGCTAGGGCAAGAGCCTGCTGATCCGGCAAGTCTCTTAAGACCTGTTTCAACTGATCCTTCACTGCTTGGCAGACCCCTATAGCTGCCACTGCTGGTTGTGTCACCAATCCTGCTGTAGAAAAAGCAGATTTCAATAATGACTCCAATTTTTTATCTATTGGGTCCTTGAACATTTGGACATTTTCCACCGGACATGTCAGTGATTTATTCACACAAGAGATGGCTGCGTCCACTGTAGGGACCTTCCATTTTCTGATGAACCTATCCTCCATGGGATAGACCACCGGAAATCTCTTGGGGGGAGTAAATATTTTGTCAGGATGCTCCCAATCCTGGTAAATGAGCCCCTCCAGTAAAGGATGGATCGGAAAGGAACAAACAGTCTGGGGAGCTTTTAGCGACCCCAACGAGGAGACAGAAGTGGAGGATGGCTCCGCAAGTGGCATTTTAAATGCTGATCGGACCATATTAGTCAGGGACTGAACCCATAATCTCTCAGCATGTGATGCTGAGAACGGCTCTTCCACTGTTGATTCCTCTACAACCGAATCAACCTCATCCTGATCCCCCTCAGGTAGGTCGACCTCTGTATGGGACTGTTGCTCTGTTAACAGGCACTCTGAGGGAGGAGACGGAGATCGAGCGCTTTTCTCCTGTGACAGGGAAGCAGCGATTAATGCTGACAATCTCTCTTCCAGTCCTCCCAGAGCTGAGGAAAAAACCTCCTCTGTTACATACACAGGAGCAGGTGAGCTGAGGACAGCCACAGTACCAGGTACTCCTGGGGGTGCCCTACGGTCACTAACCTCTGATTCTTCAGGGGAGACTGGTGCAGCCAAAGCATGCCCAAGATCCTCAGAGCCCGATGGAGACCCCCTATTCCTCCTGGAATTTCTAGTCCCGGAGTTTTTAGACGGCATATTCCTAAGCCACAAAGCTGAGGTATTCCAGCCGAAATACACCAGTTACTGATAATAGTCTAGCATAAATGCTGCTATAATAAACAGTTGGTGTCTACTAATGTGCCTTTCTAGGGGATGCCTGTATCAACCGCTTGCTGTATGCCTTTAAATGTTGCCAGCTCTGTCTCTGTACTTCATAGCCAGCTTACTACAATATTGTGGCTTTTTAAAACCTGCTGGGACGCCCGCACATGCGCAGAAGCGCTGCGGCGCGCACAGAGCGTCATCCCCCAGGCTCCGCCCCCTTTCCCGGCTCACCTCTATATATAGAGGCGCGTGCACGCGCACGCGCGCGGCCATGTGCGCCCTCGGCGCTAATTTCAAACATGGAAACCAGGGACAGGAGCCAGGGCCCCTCTTTGCCGCAGGCCGGGGGATGGACGAGCACTGCAACATGGCAGAGGAAGCAGTTTCCTATAGGAGAACTCACCAACTGCCTGGACTTTGCTCTCTGAGAAGAGACTAGTCCACATGACAAGAAAACATTCCACAGCGGCCTCTAGTGGACAAACACAGGTACCGCAGTCTAATATACTAAATATATATAAAAAAAAACATTTTTTTTTTTTTTTTTCTTGACCACCATTAAAAATTATTACATTTTTTTAGTAGTTACAGGCATGCACAGAATCTTGCGGGAATACCATTAGGTAACAGACAGAAAGACAAATTAGGCTTGGGGGTCCCCCAATAGAACCAAGTTCCTGGGGGCCCCCACTTACCTGTTCCTCGCCGCAGGACTTTGTTTGGTCCACAAAAGCCCAAACTTCACCTATCACGGCAGGCATTGTAATCAAACCTTCAGGGACCGGGTTCCCAAGGATTCCACTCCCCTGGACCTGTATAGCACCCTGCACAGAAAACATCTTGGTCGTGGGTATGACCAGAGCTCTGGATCCCAGGGTCCAGCTCTCCTAAGAGAAGCATTACAGGCAGAACCTTGCTCTTCTCTTTTGCAAGGCCCGGGTACCGACCGTTTAGCTATGAAGCTTTTTTGGTCGGATCCGGAATAGCTTACTGAGGCCCAAAAGAACCTGTACGCAAGCTCAGTGAAAAACACATGTTTCTTCTTGGCCAACACCTTAGACACTGGCAAAAAAACTGAGGTGCTCCCGGATGGGATGGGCTTATATAGGGGAGGGTACTTCCGGTTTTGGAAGTTGCCAGTGCCAGCACCTGACGGTAACTATATAACCCATTAGTAATGACTATGTCGCTCTGTGTCCCGTGATGTACGAGAAAGAAAATGTGTTCAGCTCCACAGTCCTGGCATGAGCCTGAGGCCACAACTCCAGAATTTGATATTCTACTACTTGTCTTAATTGTAGTGTTTGTAGTGCACATTTCTAGTCTCTCCGAATCTCTCTAGTTTCTCTAGTTATGGTGACATGCCAAAAGACCTCCAAGGTTGGTTGCCCCATTTTTAGTATACAGTGTTTTGGTATACATTTTTAGTATACAGTGCCCTTGTCCTGTAGTTACAGTGCTCACTTCCTGAGCTCCAGGGGTATCCATCAGGGGCATCTCTCTTGTTTGGATCTCAAATTAATACAGTTAGTGCAATCAGTTACAATAGTGCCAGCATGTATATTTCCTTCTGCATAGTTCTTTTAAATTGCACCCATGATAGTAGGATCTAAATGAGATGGTCACAAATCTTTGTTGTGTGATCTAATGGTGCTGCAAATAATCTGCATGTTTGACCAGAGACAAGGGTGTGTACTCCCAAGTGTATGATTTCGCTTCACCACAGACCAATTAAAGTATGCCACTGCTCAGGAGAGTTTAAAGCAAAAAAGGTATAAGTAGAGTTTACCTAAAGTGAAAACCAGATCTCTAAATGATGTACATGTAGTAGATATAAAAAAAAAGCTAAAGTTATATGCAAATCTAACACATAAGCCTCTCTATTGGTCCATTTAAGTGATGGGTTACCTAACTGACCAACAGGAGGCTAGAGGAACTTTACAGGAAAATGTGAGATTTGTATATAATTTCATATGTCTACATCTACATATCACTTCGACATGAAATCTTTTATGGGCAGTTAGAATTGTTTTGTGACAGATTTACTTCAAGCCACTGTTCAGGAAATGTGTAATGTTTTCATCATGTTAGTTTCTCTTATTTGTGTCTTAGCAAGTCACTTGTTAATTGTTTACCCCTCTGAAAATGTATATTCAGATATGCATTTCCATTGCTCTGTATCATTGTACTGAATCACATTTGTAGAATTATGACTGATATTGCTATTATGTACATTTTAGGATGAAGGTTTAAATGAGCTTCAGTCTGCCAAAACAAGTGAAGTAGCACAAGAAGAACCTCAAGAAAAATCAGAAGGTGTGTTGAACATTGCATTATACTTTTCAGTCTCCCACAGTAAGCATATTTGTGATTTCAACATCCCAACAAAAGTGTTCTTTGTCAAATCTTGTAAGTTAATAATAAGCAAATTTATAGAGGCCTCCATTATTTTGTTAAAATCCCATTAAAGGAAATCAATCATGAAAGAATCATTAAGGCTGCGTTTCTACCTAGAGTTAGTTACATAGCTATCATGCTGACCCACCGTCTCTGATTATTTAAGTCCCTGTTCCAGAGCAAATATTCAGATGTGAACTTCTAGCTTTTATGTTGATTGCTCAAATTGTCTTCCAGGACGGCACCCTGAGAGATGACTGGTCCCACCTGAGAGGATACAAAATCAAGAAAGAGGTCAAAAATCCCGCCCCTCCCTGTGTGCCTCAATTTTTGATTGTGTTTCCCCACAGTAAAACAGTTTGGAATTTTTCTTAGACCCAAAGCCAAGGGCTGGAGGTCTCCCCCTGGGAGCCAGATCACAGGCTTGGGAAGCCTCTGGGTCTGATAGGGCTCACCCTTCCTTGGGGGTTTCCCCATTTTCTCAGGGGGAGCAGTAGAATTTGGAAGAGCCCCCATGAGAAATGAAGGACCCTGGGCGCACTGGGGCACCCATAACTTCAGGGACCGTGTTTCCTGCTCATTCCTTCTTACCTGACGGGGTTGTCAATTTGCAGAAGGCTGGCGTTTAAGTCTCCCACAGGGCACGCCGTGCGCGGCTGGCTTCAACTCCTGTGGCCCCAACGCAGACCTAAATCTAAGACCCCTTCCTGTTCCAAGAGATGTGGCTACTGCAATGACAAATTGTCGCAAGACCACACTAAACTATTCTGCTACAAGTGAATCCACAAATTGTCTGGAAAAGAGACCTCTCAGGTCATGAAGGATTTCCTCTGCGTACAGTCAGAAATTTTGACAACCCTCAAAGCTTTCCAGGCAACCCTAAAACCTAGACTGGAACCTGAACCCCACTCTAGCAGGGAATGCTCATCCTTGCAGGTATGTTCATCTGCTAATAGGGACAGCAGGAGCAAGCGTCCTGAAGCCCTGATAGCTCTTACTTTCTAGGATTCTGAGGAGGAGGCAGAGGTCTCCGATCGGAGATTTCCTGATGAGGGGGAGGATGTAAAGGATAGCCAGGAGGAGGAGGATGACTCCAGACCAGGCAGACACATCTGCTCGGCCGATGATATGGAGGGTATCCTTAGGGCGGTGTACGCATCGGAGGAGATCCAGGACAGGATGTATAGAGGTCTGGTTAGGCCTCAGTCTAAGGTTCTCCCAATGCACCAGGCCCTCAAAGATATCATTTTGAGAGAATGTAAGGAGCCTGAGAGAAAACTCTCTTGAAGTTTAAAACCTGGAAAAGCAGGTGTCCCTTCACGGGGGAGCAATTTTCTTTTTTTCTAAGACACCCAGGCTGGATGCTTCTCTAGCACAGGTGTCCAAACAATCTGACCTCTCCTTCGAGGATGCAGGCAACATTAGGGACCAAATGGACCGTCGGTCCGAGATCCTCCTGCGCAGGGCCTGGGAGGCCAAAGCAGCGGCCATAAGTCCAGCCCCCTGGCGTCGGCCTGCGTGGCCAAGATTGCAGATATGTGGGTGACCAAGTTAATAGATCACGTGTTGCGTACTTCCAAGTCCAAACAGGTCAGACTCCTTGGAGGTGATTGGAAGAGCGGTGGCCTACTTGGCAGATGCTGCATTTGAAACGGTGCATACAACTGCAAAAGTCTGCTGCCCTCCTAAACTCTGCCAGGAGGGCCTTGTGAGCTAAGACCTGGGATGGGGACCACACATCAAAGACACAGTTATGTGGTCTGCCATTCAAAGGCTCCCTTGGCACAGGTTTAGACCAGGCCCTATCTAGGTCTATGGAGAAGGGCAAGAAGTTTCCTGTGAAGCTTAAAAAAGATTAAACATTTTTTTTCCGAGGCCCCCAGGTTAACAACCGGTTCAGGAATAAGAAGGAAGGCAAGAATTGGGGCGTCGGTAGGGGCAAGCAAAAGGGAAGTCTCCTCCTTTCTGGCCCAAAACCTGCCGGCGAACAGTCTAAATAGCGACAGGGTAGGGGGGAGATTTTCACAGTTCTGCTCAGTGGGAGATCATCACTCTAAGCCCCCACATCCTACAACTGATAAGAGGGCTACAAGCTGGAGATTCTCTCCGTACCCCTTCAAGTTTCCTACTAATCACACTACCCAAAGACCAACAAAGCGGTAGGCCTCCTAGAGAGCGTCAGGCAGCTGGCAGAGCAGGGGTTTATATTGCCGGTTCCAGCGGAGCAACACGGACGAGGGTTTTACTCCCACATTTCTGTGCTCCCAAAGCCTTCGGGGAAATTCAGTTTTATATTAAAATTAAAAAGACTAAACAGGTTCCTACGGTACAAGAAATTTTGTATGGAAAGGGTGTATAACATCAGGAAGCATCTCTTGAAGGAAGTCTTCATGGTCACAATAGACCTAAAGGATGCATACCTTCACATCACCATTTGTTTAGAACATCAGGGCTTGCTACGTATTGCGGTTCTCATGGAGCTGTGCGTCCAGTACTGGCAGTTTTGTGCCCTGCCCTTTGGACTGACAGCCATCTCGAGAGTCTTCACAAAGAGTCTTCACAAAGATTCTCAGAGGCGATTTCTCACCTCCAGCTCCAGGGGATTGCACCGATCCCCTATCTGGAAGACCTATTGGTCTACAACCAGTCCGGGATCTCCTGCTTTATGACCTGGACAAGATAGTAAGCACCTTGGAGTCCCTGGATTGGTTAAGCAGCCAGGAAAAAAAGGTCTATCAAGGGTTCCTAGTAGATTCAGTGTCACAGAAGTTGGTACTGCCCCAACAGAAGGTAGAGGGCCTGAGAGGAGCGGTTTCAACCCTCCTAGAACCCAGAGAAGTCTCCCGAAGGTACATCATGAGAGTGCTTGGGTTAATGACTGCTTGCATTCCCGCAGTACCCTGGAACCAGCTCCACTCCAGGACTCTCCAGGGATTCCTGGTCTCCTCCTCCTCGGATGGAAAAAGGGGAACTTTAGACAGGAAGTTTTCCTATCCAGGGGAGGTAAGAGTCACTACAGTGGTGGCTCAGTCCTCAGAGGTTTGGGGGGGATCACCTTTGAACCCAGCTTCAACCACTTAGGGTGACGACCGATGTGAGCGCCTGGAGTTGGGGGGCACAACATCTAGAGGAACTACGGGCCCAGGCAGCCTAGAACCAGTTTCAGAGGGGCTCTTCTTCCAACTTCAGGGAACTCCTGATGGTCAGAAAAGCCCTAAGAGCGTTCAAAGAGGATCAGGGGAAGAGAGATCCTTTTTGACAATGCGACAACTGTGGCTTTCTTGAATTGACAGGGAGGAACCAGGTCTCGCACTCTTATGGGCTTTGCTCAGGAACTCCTAGAGTGGGCAGAGAATCCCCTCAATCTCGCCAGTTCAGTTCACATAAGAGGGGTCTACAACAGTGGCGATGCGTCTATTAAGGGTGCATGGGCGCCGCCCCCTCTCTCCAGCCACCCCCCCTCTATGACTAATGGCTAGATTCAAGCATTGCATGAGACTGTCCATGGCGGCCGCCAACGCCACCCACTATTCAGGCGTCCAGCCCCTTTTTGGACGCTGGGCGCTTGAATTTCAGGGGCTGGAGTGTATTTTTGAAGCACCCGATTAGAGCCATAGGCTCTAACAGGCTTCAAAAAAGGTGAACTCGGAGCGCAAAGCATTGCACTCGGAGTCCACCCAGGGGTGACAGGCGCTGCAATTGGACGCCTATCAGGAGGAGGGGAGGGGATGCATGGAGGACACAGGAGCCGCTGTCTGACCCGCTGCAAGGTCCCACAGCTCGCCACCGTCATCCGCTGCATGATCCGCCACCGAGATAGGGTAAGTGCCGGGCAGACGGCGGGTGGGGGGGTTCACAGTGGCGGTATTTGATGGGGCACAGTGGCGGCATTTGATGGGGCACAGTGGCGGCGTTTGATGGGGCACAGTGGCGGCGTTTGATGGGGCACAGTGGCGGCGTTTGATGGGGCACAGTGGCGGCGTTTGATGGGGCACAGTGGCGGCGTTTGATGGGAACAGTGAGGCTGCAATTGATGTTTTTTTTTTTAGTTTGTTCGTGCCCCCCCCAAAATTCTGAGGTGTTCTCTCTCGTGTCTCGGCACTTCAGCACACCAGAGATGGATCTCTCTGCCGCAGGGAAATGGAAGGGTGAGGAGATTATTTTCCTTGTCCAGAGAGAAGGGGTCCGAGGGGGTGGACGCATTAGCTCAGGACTGGGAGTTCAATCTGACCTATGCCTTTCCCCCTTAGCTCTGATCCCGAGAATAATACAGAAGCTGAGCCAGTCAGGGGGCAGACTAATTCTGGTCACGCTCTGGTGGCAAAAAGAAAACCTGGTTCCCTACCCTGGGAAATTGGTCGGTGTACCCCCCCCTGCAGCGCTTACCCAAATGGCAGGACCTTCTCATACAGGGTCCAGTTTTCTACCCCGGCTTCTTCAAACTAACGGCTTAGCTCTTGAAAGGGAGTGCCTGAGGCTGAAGGGGTGTTCCAAGAGAGTAACAGAGACCCTTTTACTGAGTAGGAAGCTGATTACCAGAAAAATGTAATGCCATTGTCTGGGGCGTCTTTTCTCGTTGGAGTCAGGTGAAAGTGGCCTCCCAACGGGTTATTTCTGCAATCCTGGACTTCCTCCAGGAGGGCGCGGATCAAGTACTGGTGACTAAGACACTCAGGGTCCAGATTTGTGGACAGAAGGCTGGCCCTGGACCCCCTGATCAAAATATTTTTGTCAGCTAGGGAGAGGATAATCCCTGGTGCAATTGAGTAAATTTCCTCTGTAGGATCTGTCCCTAGTCTTGGAGGACCTAACTAGGACACCCTTTGAGCCGTTGGCTCAAGTTCCGCTAAAGTTACTTTCTCTTAAAGACAGCTTTCCTTCTGGCCATTACAATGGCCAGGAGGGTAGGCGATCTGCAGGCTCTGTCAATGAAAGAGCCCTTTTTCTTCATATTTGGGGACAGAGTTATTCTCAGGCAGGATCCCCTGCATCTTCCTAAAGTGGCCTCACATTTTCACAGGTCATAGGAGATTGTCCTTTCTTCCTGTTTGTGTTAACCCTCAGAACGAGAAGTAAAGGTCTTTTCATTTATTGAATGTCAGACGGTGTCTGTTTATTTAGACAGGGTGAGGGAATTTAGGAAGTCCAGTCACCTGTTAGTCAGTTTTTGCAGCCAGAAGAGGGGTGAGCAGGCATGGAAAACAGCCATAACAAGGTGAATTAGGCAGACCATTACTGTAGCCTATGAACAAGCAGGTAAATCAGTCCCCGCTAACCTTAAGGCACACTCTACACGGTCTTTGGCGAACTCTTGAGCCAAAAGAGCCAGAGCATCGGTAGAGCTGATCTGCAGAGCAGCAACTTGGGCAAGCCAGAACAATATTTCCGAGGCACTACAGGGTTGAACTGCTGTCACCTCAGGATCAGGCGTTCGGTGGTTGTCCCGCCCTAATGTAGGCCTCAGCTACATGCTCTTCTCTCAGGGTGCCGTCCTTGAAGATGACTTGAGAAAATTGCCAGTTACACTTACCGGTAAGGGTGTTTCTTGGAAGTCTTCCAGGACGGCAGGCCTACTTTCCACTGTCCTCAAAGACTTCCCAGAAACACTGTTACCGGTAAGTGTAACTGGTCATTTTTCATTATTTGTATCATTCTAGGACAGCGTAGTCAAAATAAAGACTATAATGGTCCTATTTGGAGAACTTGAAGTAGAAATGTAGAAGAGGTTAATCAGATTGGATCTGTGTCTGCAGTCTTTGGGCATAATGTTCTTGTCAGGGATTGGGAGGCATGAATAGGGGTTTCAGCCGAGGCTTGTTTACCGATTAGTTTGCTATCCTTCCTTGCTGACGAAGTCCTGTAGGATGTAACGTGTACAGAGGGAGGAGTTACCTTGCGGACATCACCCGCTGCCACCCTGTGCATAAATTGTGCACAAACAAAGTCACGGCAACCTGGCATTACTAGTGCTATACATGCCTGTTTACATGCCTGCTATCGCGGCAATACATGTGAGTGCACACTTTTTTATCAAATAAAAGCTTTTTAAGTGTGGTAACAGAGAGCACTTAGATTGTGTGTCTTATTTATTTTATGTATCCGGTTTGGCTTTTCCTATTTTTAACTGGAGCACTATGGATCCCTTATTCTTCTTCTGTGGTGAAAAAGCTAGTTTGACTTCCTGGTAATTCAGGGGTCCATCCGATCTGGTAAGCACCCATCTTACGGTGGAGGGATTGTCACTCATCAATAGTGGATTGGATTCACCCGTTCGCGTGGTCTTTCCCATTACCTTTTCTGGGACTTGTGGTTCCTTAGTGGATTGATTTCTTCGAATTGATGGACATTAATGATATTGTGCTTCACTTATTTTTTATTTTAACATGTTATCCTTCCTTGCCTATAGAAGCAGAAAACAGTAACCCCACTTTATCTCAGACCACTTTGCATCCCTAGGGCATAGTTTGGGCGCTGATCTGGCTGGTTTCCAACCAGCTCTATAGTGGGGAAGGATTGCACACCAGACAAATGATCACTATCTTCTTTGTTAGGCATTTGGTTTAATTAGAAGCCTAAAGCATTTTAAAGCTTTTGACCATATGTTTTATGCTAGTTCAATAAAAAAGACAGTAAGCATTTTCTATGTGTGCCTTCCCTCTTTACTTTTACTTTGACCTTCCTTGCCTATAGTTTTTACTTATGGCTAAAGATTGAAGGAATGTGGTTATGGGTTTAAACTGTAGAAACAAGAGTGTAACTGATCTCCCCACAGTCGTTAAAGGCAATGAAAAATGCGGTGTGCAACTGCCCTTTAGAAATCCATAATCACTAAACTATGACAAATTAACAGTTTAGGAAGTAAGCCTACTAGAATTTTCAGAAAGAGAGGTCATCATTGGCAGCCTACATATATTTCTTTCAGAATGTTTAATTTAATAGGCCTGCTGTGTTGTGAGACACTGCCCTTGGTCAAGAAAGAGACTGCCCTGAAACATCTGCCTAAAATAAAAATAACTGCCCTGGAGGAAAAGACAGAGACGCTTTCTTGGAGTGCTTACCATCCAGTTCATATGAACCCACAGGAAAGTCGAAGGCTGCAATGGGAACAACAGAATGGTTTCCTGCACAGCAGGTGGCATTACTTGGGGAGCAATAATGTCATTCCACTGTATTGCCAATATTAATAAGTTTGCAGAAGTTTGCACAGGTGTCCAGGGTTTGTATCAACAGCTGGTGGGAGGTATGTGTGTAATTTGTACAAAATGCACATCAAACTAAACTTTTTATGATATATCCTATCATCTAGGTAGTATACCAGCTCAAGATTCAAAAAGACAATCAAGCCCAACTGAAGATGTCCCTCTTCCTGAGACTGATATCAATCTGGAAATTTCATTTGCTGAGCAGGCTTCTAATGTGAATGAGTTTTCTGGAGTCAGAAATGAGAAGGAAGATGACACCTTGTTACCAGTAAGTTGACCTTTATGTTATGAGAATGCTTACATGTATCATGGTTTTGCAACCTCTTTTTCAGGAATATTGTGAGCTTCATCTAGTTTGTGGATTCCCCACAAGCAAGTGATATACCTAGACCCAACTACATTTGAATACCGGATCTTCCATACTTGATTGCTAGTTGCTCATGTCTGTTCACTGTGGTTACCTTGCACACAAATTTTCCATATTGGGTGTTCATTCCACATATACAAAATGTAATCTCAAGGTTTAGGTTATTGGTACATCTTTGTGTAACAATAAAGTACTTGGCCATCTTTTTATTATAATATACAGTCAGTCCCTTAGTTACAAACATCCGACTTTAATACGACTCATACTTGCAAATGGAGGGAGATAATGGGAAGTAAATCTACCTGTAGGAAGGTAAATTCGTTACTGTAAAGCCTCGTACACACGAACGAGTTTCTCGGCAAGAAACGACAAGAAAACTGCCGAGATAGCTTTCTTGCAGAGAAAATCGTTCGTGTGTATGGTTTCTCGACAAGAATCTCAACGAGAAATATAGAGAACCTGCTCTCTATTTTCTCATCGAGATTCTCGTCAGCCTGTTTCTCGACGAGAAAATTGTGTGTGTGTGTGTGTGTGTGTGTGTGTGTGTGTGTGTACACTTACCTGTCCTCCGGGAAGCCCGCACATGCTCGAAATGACTTTGACGCATGCGCGGTAGCTTCCTAGGCATAGATGGGGTGTAGCAAGATGGCGGCGACGGCATCGAATGTGACGAGCGCACGCTCGTCGTAGTCGATGACGTCACCGCGTTCGCTCCATTCAAAGAACCGCGGGTTCTTTGAATCGAGCGTGTGTACACTCGGCCGAGACAAGTTTCTTGTCCAAGAATCTCGTCAAGAAAAACGACGTGTTTTTTCTTGACGAGATTTTCGGCCGTGTGTACGAGGCTTAAGAGTTATCGTGGCAAAAAGGTGTCTCCTCTGAAGGTTTTTCACCAATCCTTGTTTCTACAACAACCCAAAATTTTTCAAAATCCAATTGTCACAGGGACAGAAAGTGAGGTGAAATCTTCTGAACAGAAGCACAAACGGCAAAACAAATGTTACAGGGGTGTTAACCCTTCCCTATGCTATCCAAAAAATGAAAATAATTTTTCGTCTGGAGTTGCACTTACAAAATGTGCCTGTTCCAACTTGCATACAAATTAAACTTTAAAAACAAACCTGCAGACCCCATCTGGACAATAAATAAGCTGATTTGTTTTTAGTTGTAATAACCATTTTTAGTTACATTGACAGTATTCTTTGAAATGTAAATGATAAAGACTAACCTTATGCAGTGTACCCAGAACTGTTGCATGTGTTTTTACTTATCAGAATTAAGTTAAGCATGCTCTTATCTCTTCTACTAAACCATAAGAATGTATTATTGTATCCAGCTTTCTCATTATAATGAAGCTCTAATTTATATGTAGTGCTGTTTTTGAGAGCTTCTCCTTCCCCCTTTTTAACCACTTAAGGACCGGACCAATACGGACCATAATGACCAGAGGTGATTTCACAATTTGGCACTGCGCTGCTTTAACTGGAAATTGTGCGAACATGCAATGTTGTACCCAAATGAAATGTGTGTCCTTTTCTTCCCACAAATGGTATTTGATTGCCTCTGTGACTTTTTTTTTTTTTGCGATATAAAGGGAAAAAGACTGAAAATTTAGAAAAAAAATGATAATTTCTAATTTTTGTTATAAGAAAAATCGAATAAACTCAATTTTAGTCATACATTTAGGCCAAAATGTATTCAGCCACATGTCTTTAGTAAAAAAAATGTCAATAAGCGTATATTTATTGGTTTGCGCAAAAGTTATAGCGTCTACAAACTAGGGTACATTTTCTGGAATTTACACAGCTTTTAATTTATGACTGCCTATCTCATTTCTTGAGGTGCTAAAATGGCAGGGCAGTACAAAACCCCCCAAATGACCCCATTTTGGAAGTAGATACCCCAAGGAAATTGCTGAGAGGCATGTTGAGCCCATTGAATATTTTTTTTTTTGTCCCAAGTGATTGAATAATGCCAAAAAATTTTTTTTTACAAAAAGTTGTCACTTAATGATCTATTGCTCACACATGCTATGGTTATATGTGGAATTGCACCCCAAAATACATTTTGCTGCTTCTCCCGACCACGGGGATACCACATGTGTGGGACTTTTTGGGAGCCTAGCCACGTACAGGACCCCGAAAACCAATCACCGCCTTCAGGATTTCTAAGGGCGTAAATTTTTGATTTCACTCCTCACTACCTATCACAGTTTTGAAGGTCATAAAATGGCAAGATAGCACAAACCCGACCCCAAAATGACCCCATTTTGGAAAGTAGACACCCCAAGCTATTTTCTGAGAGGCATGGTGAGTATTTTACAGCTCTCATTTGTTTTTGAAAATGAAGAAAGAAAATAATTTTTTTTTTTCTTTTTTACATTTTCAAAACTTTGTGACAAAAAGCGAGATCTGCAAAATACTCACCATACCTCTCAGCAAATAGCTTGGGGTGTCTACTTTCCAAAATAGGGTCATTTGGGGGGGGGGACTTGTGCCATCTGGGCATTCCATGGCCTCCGAAACTGTGATAGGCAGTGAGGAGTGAAATCAAAAATTTACACCCTTAGAAAGCCTGAAGGCGGTGCTTGGTTTTCGGGGTCCCGTACGCGGCTAGGCTCCCAAAAAGTCTCACACATGTGGTATCCCCATACTCAGGAGGAGCAACAGAATGTATTTTGGGGTGCAATTCCACATATAACCATGGCATGTTTTAACAATATATCATTTAGTGACAACTTTTTGTTTTTTCTTTTTGTCATTATTCAATCACTTGGGACAAAAAAAATATTCAATGGGCTCAACATGCCTCTCGGCAAATAGCTTGGGGTGTCTACTTTCCAAAATGGGGTCATTTGGGGGGATTTTGAACTGTCTTGGCATTTTATGCACAACATTAGGAAGCTTATGTCACACATCATTCACTCTTCTAACCACTTGAAGACAAAGCCCTTTCTGACACTTTTCGTTTACATGAAAACATATTTTTTTTTTTTTGCAAGAAAATTACGTTTAACCCCCAAATATTATATATTTTTTTAAAGCAAAGGCCCTACAGTTTAAAATAGTGGGTGTTGCATTTTTTTTTTCCACACAGTATTTGCGCGGCGATTTTTCAAACGCATTTTTTGGGGAAAAAACACCCTTTTTTTATTTTTAATGCATTAAAACACACTATATTGCCCGAATGTTTGATGAAATAAAAAATATGATCTTAGGCCGAGTACATGGATACCAAACACGACATGCTTTAAAATTTCGCAGAAACGCGCAGCGGCGATAAACTACATACATTTTTAAAAGCTTTTAAAAGCCTTTACAGGTTACCACATTAGATTTACAGAGGAGGTCTACTGCTAAAATGACTGCCCTCGATCTGACCTTCGCAGTGATACCTCACATTCATGGTGCAGTTGCTGTTTAAATATGACGCTAGACCGACGCTTGCGTTCGCCTTTGCGCAAGAGCAGGGGGGGGCAGGGGTGCTATTTTTTTTTCTTTTTATTATTATTATTTTGCTTTTTTATTTTATTTTTAAACTGTTCCTTCCATTTTTTTTATTTTTTTTTACCATTTTTATTGTTATATCAGGGAATGTAAATAGCCCCTATGATAGCAATAGGTAGTGACAGGTACTCTTTTTTTGAAAAAAAATGGGGGGTTAGACCCTAGATCTTTCCTCTGCCCTCAAAGCATCTGACCACACCAAGATGAGTGTGATAAAATGCTTTCCCAATTTCCCAATGGCGCGGTTTATATCCGGGGGGGGGGGGCATTCCCTCCCACTGCTTGTAAAAGCAGTCTAGAGGCTAATTATCTGCTAGGATTACTTTTACATGAAAGCCGACTGCTGGCTGAAAAGAATGATACCAAGATGATACCTAAAACCCGCAGGCGTCATTCTGGTATAACTATTCAAATTCCAGCAACATACCAGTACGTTGCTGGTCCTTGTTGAACATGTATTGTAATCTTTTTTTTTCATGCAGCCTGTTGGCTGAACGAAAAAAAGAGATTGATCGGTGGGTATGCCCACCATTAGAATACCTCCCTTCATCCACCCACTTCTAATGATGGGCATACATGCACCATTTATGTATGCCGAAGCATGGGGGCATCCTCCCCCAAAAAAGTTATGCCGCGTACACACGGTCGGACTTTTTCACGGGCAAGCCTCCATCGGAATTTCGACCGTATGTACGTGGCATTAGGAACAAAATCGCACCTCCGCCCCTGCTGCCCCTATGCTTCGGCATATATGCTCTTTTTTTTAACTGTGGTGGTGAAATCACCTCCTACAGCGTTGGAGTCACGGCTTTATGTATCGTGGGAGCAAACGCTGTTGCTGTCAAGATAAATAAATCCGCGCTGCAACTGAATGGCGTACCTGCTAAGAAAATGATGGTTACCATTAAAACAAAGTAACATTACAGTATAACAGTAAGACCTTACCATACCATACCTGCAAAGCAAATACCAAAAAAAAACTAGTAAAAAGTAAAACATTTTTTTAACGCAACCTGTGCCTAATATATATATATATATATGCCGAAGCATGGGGGCATCCTCCCGCAAAAAAGTTATGCCGCATACACACGGTCGGACTTTTCCACGGGCAAGCCTCCGTCTGAATTTTGACCATAGGTACGCGGCATTAGGAGCAAAATCGCTCCTCCGCCCTTGCTGCCCCCATGCTTCGGCATATATGCTCTTTTTTTTTTACTGTGGTGGTGAAATCACCTCCTACAGAACTGTAGTCACGGCTTTATGTATCGTGGGAGAAAACGCTGTTGCTGTCAAGATGAATAATTCCGCGCTGCAGCTGAATGGCGCACCTGAAAACAAAAAGTTACATACCTGAAAAGCCAGCATGATAAAACATTGCAGAATAAAATACAGTAAAAAAGAGCAGAACAAGAGAGAAAATAGAGAGTGAGTGAGAACAATAAAACGACAACCATTTTTTTATTTTTTTTATTTTATATATATATTTTTTTTTTTACACTTTTTTTTTACACAACTGTAACGTTTCGGGTCTCTCAAAATGTGATGGCATCTTGGGAGACCCTGTGTAAGTGTGTCCTAGTCTGTGAAATGCTGTACCCTACGCTAAAACTTCACTTTTGTGTGGTAGCGTTCAAAACATTTACCAATGCACAGACCAGGATTGTCAGGACAGAGTGGACAAAAATAACCAGTGTCACGCCTAAATCCGCACTTGCTACAGACACCACATCTTTTTTGGGGGGCTCGTTGGGTAGGGGTACTCTCGAGGACATAAGGAAAATGCCTCTCATGCAACCGACTTATTGCATTTGGTAGGGGATGGTGAGGTGCAGAACCGCCTGGATACAGGAGTTCTGTGACTATCTCATCCTGGAATTTTAGGAGAGATAAAGTCCCGCCTGAAGCTCTGTATAGCACATGAGCGTTCAGCAAAGCCAATTGGAATGAGGATAGACACTTTTTTGTACCAGCGTCTCGCCTTACGGGCAAGGTGATACGGCGCCAACTTCTGGTCGTTGAGGTCCACCCCTCCGATATTTTGGTTATATTCGTGGACACAGAGGGGTTTCTCCACAACACCAGTCGCCGTACGAATTTAGACTGTCGTGTCTGCATGAAGGGAGGTAAGAAGGAAAACATTCTTATTATCCCTCCACTTCACAGCGAGCAAATTTTTACACTTCAAGCAGGCTTTCTCCCCCAGCCTAAGATGGGAATCTACAAGCCCCTGGGGAAAGCCCTGGCGATTAGGTCGCACGGTGCCACATGCTCCAATCTGATGATCAAACAAGTGACTAAACAGTGGCACGCTCATGTAATAATTGTCCACATACAAGTGGTACCCCTTTCCGAATAAGGGTGACACCAAGTTCCACACTATCTTGCCAGCGCTCCCTATGTAATCTGGGCAGTTCTCCGGCTCTAGCTGACTATCTTTTCCCTCATAAACCGTAAAGCTCCATACATAGCCTGTTGTCCTGTCACAGAACTTATAGAGCTTGACCCCGTATCTGGCAAGCTTGCTGGGAAGGTACTGCTTGAAAGATAAGCGGCCAGAAAATGTAATCAGGGACTCCTCAACGCAGACAACTTGATCGGGAATAAACAAGGCTGCAAAACGTTTGTTGAAGTGGTTTATGAGGGGCTGAATTTTGTAGCGCCGGTCGTATTTAGGGTCTCCACGTGGATGACAAAGTTCATTGTCGTTGAAGTGCATGAACCGCAAGATCTGCTCGTATCGTTTCCTGGGCATGGAGGCAGAGAACACAGGCATGTGGTCAATTGGGTGCGTGGACCAATAAGCACGCATTGACGAAAATGTATGTGTGCCCATGTTGAGGGAAAGGCCCAGAAATGTCTTAAATTCGGAAACCGTAATTGGTTTCCAATCTCTGGCAATGGAAGGCAACTGGGGATTAGTGGCGATGAATTGACCAGCATATAAATTACTCTGGTCCACAATAGATCTATAGAGATCTTCCGTGAAAAACAGCGAATAAAAATCAAGTGGCATAAAATCAGCTGTTTCCACCTGAATACCGGGTTGGGCAGTGAATGGGGAAAGTACGGGTTCTGTAGAAGTGGCGGGACCCAATCAGGATAGGCGAATTCTGCAGGAAGGGTACTATGGGCACGACGGGCCTGCCTTTGTCTTCTTCTTGGTGGCAGCGGGACACTACTTGTGCTTGCCACCTTGTCAGCTTGAACTGCACTTATGGGACTCGCCACGTCACCACGTGATACTGCAGTGCTGGATGTACGCCCAGGCTGTACTAGGCCGCTGGTGCTTGCCAGTTTACCAGAAGGAATAGCGGCGCTAGTACTACTCTGCTCCATGATACGAGAGCCCTGCGGTTCTTGCTCCTCAACAACCTCAGAAGATCTGGATCGGGTGTGCCTGACCTTAGCAGGGACCTCACTTTCGTTGTCAGAGCTATCTGACATGGAGCGGCTGTCTTCTACGGGAAGGTATTCTGAGCCTGAATCTGACAGATACGTGACCTCCTCTTCACTATCTGTCATGTTTAGAATCTCGTAGGCCTCTTTACTAGTGTACCTTCGATTTGCCATTTTGGGCTCTAAATTTAGGGGTACACTAGTAAGATTCACAGGTAAAAAAGCACCTGACTGTCGTCAACAGTTTTTTTTGTAGCGTTTGATATATTTGCTAACGATCACATGGATCAGGTCTGACTCTGTGAACGCTGCAGTTATGTGTGTTGTGTTTGGTAAGTGACAGTGATTGATCGATACTGCACTTGGGTGGGCTGGGCTGGGCGGAGGGGCTAAATGCAGGTGCTAGCAGGTATCTGGGCTGATCCCGCTAACACTGCGTTTTTGGGAACCCTAAACCGCTGGGGACGCTAGTATAGATCTGATCAGATCAGATATTGATCTGTTCAGATACTATACCACTAAGGGAGGTGTATGATTTGCGCGTTGGTGTTAGCGTTACTGGCACTAACCTAACACTGCCTGGGGGGACACAGACCCTCTCTGGCGCTAAAACCTAATTGATATAACCCGCCGGGCGATCAGGGGGTTAAACCTTTATTGGGTTATATACGGGGAGTGCCCTGATGCTATAAGAGCAAACTAACCAACCAGTGTCACTCGTAACACTTATACGGGGATCACTGGTGAAAGGGTTAACTAGGGGTAATCAGGGGGTTAAAACCTTTATTAGGTAATATATGGGGGTACCTGACGATATATAAAAACCTGACGGGTAACCTAAATAACTAAATAACTAACTGGCTAACCAGTGACACTTATACAGTGATCACTGGTGAAAGGGTTAACTCTATGGGGCGATCAAGGGGTTAAACCTTTATTAGATGATAGATGGGGGTACCTGACGCTATAAAAACCTGCGGCGAACCTAAAAAAATGAACTTGCTACCTAGGGGCACCACCAACACTAATACAGCGAACGGAAAAACGATCGCTTAGTGACACTGGCGATAAGGGGTAAAAGGGTTACCTGGGGGCGATCAAGGGGTTAAACCTTTATTAGGGGGGTTAGGGGGCTACCCTGGACCTAAAGGGGCCTAAACCTAACTGCCCTGCAACTTTTTACTGTCACAGATGACACTAAATGCAGTGATCAGTAAATAAATGATCACTGCAATCAGTGACACTGGGGCTGGGGGGTGACCTGGGGGGTGAAAAGTGTGCCTACGTGTGCTGGTGTCAGTGGGCTGTTGGTGCACTTACTGTGAGATGTCTTCTCTCCTCGCGCCCGGATCGAAAAGACCGCTGCATGGAGAGATGACATCACTTCCTCTGCCTGTGTTTACATTTACACAGCAGAGGAAGCATATCATTCGCCGGGAGCGATCGCGAGGGGGTGGCCAGAAACCAATGGCTGCCCCCTCATCATGGATCACTCCTGAACAGAAAACAACCGCTCACTGTACCGGAGGGGGGTCCGATTGGACCCCCCACCCATACGAAGGCAGGCACGTACAGGTACGTGATTGTGCCTCCAGGTGCCATTCTGCCGACGTATATGTACAGCGAGCGGTCGTTAAGTGGTTAATTTAGTAACCAGCATCCCCCTCTTTTTTTTAATTAGTGTTTTAATTTTTACCAAAAATATAGACACATCTCCACGTGTCACAATATACAGTTGTGCTCATAAGTTTACATACCCTGGCAGAATTTATGATTTCTTGGCCAATTTTCAGAGAATATAAATAACGCAAAAACTTTTCTTAAACTCATGGTTAGCATTTGGCTGAAGCCATTTATTATCAATCAACTGTGTTTTACTCTTTTTAAACCATAATCACAACAGAAACTACCCAACTGACCAAAAGTTTACATACCCAAGTTCTTAATACCGTGTATTGCCCCCTTTAACATAAATGACAGCTTGAAGTCTTTTGTGGTATTTGTGGATGAGGCTCTTTATCTTCTCAGATGGTAAAGCTGCCCATTCCTCTTGGCAAAAAGCCTCCAGTTCCTGTATATTCTTGGTCTGTCTTGCATGAACTGCACGTTTGAGATCTCCCCAGAGTGGCTCAATGATATTGAGCTCAAGGGACTGAGATGGCCACTCCAGAACCTTCACTTTTTATTCTGCTGTAGCCAATGACAGGTCGACTTGGCCTTGATCATTGTCATGTTGGAATGTCCAAGTACGTCCCATGCGCAGCTTCCTGGCTGATGAATGCAAATGTTCCTCTGGTATTTTTTGATAACTTACTGCATTCATCTTGCCATCAATTTTTACTTTCAATTTGTTTTTTTTTAACAATAAAGAGAAAAATATCAAGTACAAAATAGAAAACAAATTGCAATGTCTTTGTACATTTCCAACACATTCTGGGATATTGGTAATACAATTCGACTTATGAAAATATTTATCCCATTTACTTTAACTTTCGTTTCAATGTTTTTATTAGCGTTTTTCCCATCCGATTATAACAAAAGCAAACCATGCAGACATTATAGCAGTTGCAGAGTACCTGGTGTTTGTTTATACAAGTGAGAACACTGGGTACCTCTGATAGTACTTGTCAAACTCCTTATGAAACCAAGAGGATATAAAAAAGAGAGGAAAGAAAAGAGGGGGGAGGGGAAGACCCCAAGCTCCGATCCCTGCCACTCAAAGTCTCCTCAACTCCGAGCCGTATGGGGATCTCCGGTCAAGTATCTGATCCACGGGCTCCAGACTTTTTCGAAGACCACTATTTTGTCATTCAAGACTGCCGAGAGCCTTTCATTTATCATGAGCCAGGAGAGCTTGTGCTTAAGCTGGTTAAATAGGATGGCAGCTGACCTCCAATTCCTGACTATAGTTATTCTGGCAGAGGTAAATTTGAAAGTGAGAAGCCTTCTCTGTTTTTTTGAGGCCGTGTCAACTTTAAGCCCCAGCAGGGCGTGTTTAGGGGATTTAGTGAGGTTGACTTGGGTAAGGGTATAAATTAAAGTTGTAAACCCGTATCCAGAATCTACGCACCTTGGGGCATTGCCACCATATGTGGTAAACCGTTCCATCTTGTCCACAACCTCTAAAGCATTTTGGAGAAGCTCCTGGGACATACAGTGGGTACGGAAAGTATTCAGACCCCCTTAAATGTTTCACTTTTGTTATATTGCAGCCATTTGCTAAAATCATTTAAGTTCATTTTTTCCTCAATGTACACACAGCACCCCATATTGACAGGAACACACAGAATTGTTGACATTTTTGCAGATTTATTAAAAAAGAAAAACTGAAATATCACATGGTCCTAAGTATTCAGAATATGTGTGTGTGAATCCGCGCAATGGAAATAAGATTACCAGCAGGAGAAAATTAGTAGCAGGAAAAATTCTTATGAAGAAACCAAGAGAACTGCTGCCTCTACAGATTACTGCCACCTAGGTGGAGTAAATGAATGAGTAAATGAAAGAGTAGATGTGGCGTTGTTCTAATGTTTCGTAATGTATTAATATAAAGTGCATCTATGTATGTGCAAATAAACTATAAGGAGTTTACAGTATCCCATACATCATTAAACAAATACATGCAAAATGTTGGTATGTGCAAGAATACTGGTGGGTGATAAATTCCACGGCGTGCAGATATAAACAAATACGTGCGACTTATTACATGCTAAGATGCATGAATTGATAAAATTAAAGAATAAAGTAATGGTTAAAATTTTATGAAAATGCAATAATACAATAGGTTTAGGCAGAAAAATATATATATTTCAATTTTAAAAGGTGATATAAAGTTCATCATAAAAAAATGTAGTATGCTGAAAAAGTGCATAAATAAAGTCACTGGTGCATGATTAAAAAACGTGATGCGTGTCTTGTGGGAAATCCTTGTATTGCTATAGGTGATCACAGCAAACGTGGCTATCCGTGCTCTTCTGATTACACTGCACTCACCAGATATTTCACCCCCCCTAGGGGTATGGAGCATTCACAGTGTCTGCCACTGTGAGGCACCCTGGCGTTTCACCTGTCACTGCTGCGATGCTGTTATGCTTCAGTTATAACCCATGGAAAAGGAGAAAATAGTATGCCCAATAGTGTGATACCGTTTGAAATACAATTTATTTTAAAATATGCACAAAGGTACTCGCATTTGGACAGAATTTAAAAAGCATATAGTGCTGACACTGATCGTTTTCAGACTGGAAGTGATGCGACCTTCTGCGCTCCAGATGACGTCAGCATGACGAAACCGGTAGAGGGGGCAGCAGAAGGTCGCATCTACTCTTTCATTTACCCTAAGTATTCAGACCCTTTGCTCAGTATTTGGTAGAAGCACCCTTTTGATCTAATACAGCCATGAGTCTTTTTGGGAAAGATGCAACAAGTTTTTCACACCTGGATTTGGGGATCCTCTGCCATTCCTCCTTGCAGATCCTCTCCAGTTCTGTCAGGTTGGATGGTAAACGTTGGTGGACAGCCATTTTTAGGTCTCTCCAGAGATGCTCAATTGGGTTTAAGTCAGGGCTCTGACTGGGCCATTCAAGAACAGTCACTGAGTTGTTTTGAAGCCACTCCTTCGTTATTTTAGCTGTGTGCTTAGGGTCATTGTCTTGTTGGAAGGTAAACCTTTGGCCCAGTCTGAGGTCCTGAGCACTCTGGAGAAGGTTTTCGTCCAGGATATCCAGGACTTGGCCGCATTCATCTTTCCCTCTATTGCAACCAGTTGTCGGGTCCCTGCAGCTGAAAAACACCCCCACAGCATGATGCTGCCACCACCATGCTTCACTGTTGGGACTGTATTGGACTGGTGATGAGCAGTGCCTGGTTTTCTCCACACATACCGCTTAGATTTAAGGCCAAAAAGTTATATCTTGGTCTCATCAGTCCTTACCATCTTGGAGTCCTTCAGGTGTTTATTAGCAAACGCCATGCGGGCTTTAATGTGTCTTGCACTGAGGAGAGGCTTCCGTCGGGCCACTCTGCCATAAAGCCCCGACTGGTGGAGGGCTGCAGTGATGAGTGACTTTCTACAACTTTCTCCCATCTCCGGACTGCATCTCTGGAGCTCAGCCACAGTGATCTTTGGGTTCTTCTTTACCTCTCTCACCAAGGCTTTTCTCCCCCGATAGCTCAGTTTTGCACGACGTCCAGCTCTAGGAAGGGTTCTGGTCATCCCAAACGTCTTCCATTTAAGGATTATGGAGGCCACTGTGCTCTTAGGAACCTTAAGTGCAGCAGAATTTTTTTGTAACCTTGGCCAGATCTGTGCCTTGCCACACCTCTGTCTCTGAGCTCTTCAGGCATTTCCTTTTGACCTCATGATTCTCATTTGCTCTGACATGCACTGTGAGCTGTAAGGTCTTATATAAACAGGTTTGTGGCTTTCCTAATCAAGTCCAATCAGTATAATCAAACACAGCTGGACTCAAATGAAGGTGTAGAACCATCTCAAGGATGATCAGAAGAAATGGACATCACCTGAGTTAAATATATGAGTGTCACAGCAAAGGGTCTGAATACTTGGGACCATGTGATACTTCAGTTTTTCTTTTTGAATAAATCTGCAAAAATTTCAACAAGTCTGTTTTTCTGTCAATATAGGGTGCTGTGTGTACATTAATGAGGAAAAAAAATGAACTTAAATGATTTTAGCAAATGGCTGCAATATAACAGAGTGAAAATTTTTAGGGGGTCTGAATATTTTCCGTACCCACTGTATGTGGCCAACCTGGTCGGCACCATGTACCACCTTAGAAGGACCTTTATAGTTTGCCTCTACGATAGAGGTGTTAAGTGATTTGGAAGCTGCTTGGGCAATCGAGTGCCATTCCTCCAATTCGAGGTTTTGTTGCCATCAATTTTGACCAAATTTCCTGTGCCTTTTGTAGCTCACACATACCCAAAACATCAGCGATCAACCTACCTTGTTTCACAGTAGGAATGGTGTACCTTTCATCATAGGCCTTGTTGACTCCTTTTCAAAAGTAGTGTTTATGGTTGTGGCCAAAAAGATCAGTTTTGGTCTCATCACTCTAAATGACTTTGTGCCAGAAGGTTTGAGGCTTGTGCTGTTTGGCGTATTGTACGAGGAATACTTTGTGGCATTTGCATAGTATTGTCTTTCTTCTGGCGACTCAACCATGCAGCCCATCTTTCTTCAAGTCCCTCCTTATTGTGCATCTTGAAACAGCCACACCACATGTTTTCAGAGAGTCCTGTATTTCACCTGAAGTTATTTGTGGGGTTTTCTTTGTATCCCAAACAATTTTCCTGGCAGTTGTGGCTGAAATTGTAGTTGGTCTACAGAGTTTAAACACTGCTGATTGGCATTTTCAATTCCTTGGATACCTTTTTATATCCCTTTCCTGTTCTATACAGTTCAACTACCTTTTCCCTCCGATCCTTTCACAATTATTTTGCTTTCCCCCATGACTCTGAATCCAGAAACGTCAGTGCAGAACTGGATGAAAGATTCAAGGGTCTGTCAGGAGTCCAGAAACTCATTGAACTTTTAGGCTGGGTTCACACTATACGACACGACTTTCATCCTACTTTGCTCTGCGACATCTGTCCGACATTGGTCCGACATTGGTCCGACATTGGTCCGACATCCATCCGACATTCATGAACAGGATACTACTTTGATCCGACATTGTGCTAGTCTGACTTGTCCTTTGACCAATCAAAACAATCCCAGGGTGAGATAAATTCCTTTTACTGCTGCTGTAATCACAATGTCGGATGCCAAAGTCGTATGGTTAGGACAAGGATCCGACTTTGATCCGACTTCAATGATAGTCAATGGGCTGAAGTCGGATCAAAGTCGGACAGAAGTAGTACAGGGAGAATTTTTAATGTCGGACCGACATGTGTCGGACCAGTTAAGACGGCTCCCATAGGGAAACATTGATTTTCACACGTCATGCGACATGAGCTCCTAATGTCGGAGCGTTTGTCGCCCCAGTGTGAACCAGCACTTATACACACACGCTAATTACAAGCAAACAGATCACAGGTGAGGATGGTTACCTTTAATAGCCATTCAAACCCCCTTTGTGTCAAATTGTGTGCATGTTATCAGGCCAAAATCGTCAGGGTATGTAAACTTTTGATCAGGGTCATTTGGGTAGTTTCTGTTGTGATTATGATTTAAAAAAAGTAAACACCGTTGACTGGTAATAAATGGCTTCAGCCAAACACTAACCATGAGTGAAAGAAAAGTTTTTGTGTTTATCATTCATATTCTCTGAACAATGGGCAAGAAATCACAAATTCTATGGGAAAATATACAGTTGAACATCATAAAGCATACAATCATATTTTGGTTAGACATGAGCGATTTATATACTTTATTATTTTACTGGTGGTAATGAAGCCCTCTTTCAAAAGAGAAAAAAAAAAAAACAGATGGGGCAATAAACAGAGGATATACATACAGTATTTAAGTTCTTACAGTCCACGCAGTAAAATTCATTTTCATACCCTCTTATTTTTAGTTTGTGTCCACATCTATTTTATTACCTTTTAAAATATAGGTGAGGAACATGTACAGTATTGCGATTATTTGGGTTTCTTCTTACTTATTCAGTATGTACCTACCGTTGCACCTGTTTTGTTTTTTTTTTTGTTTTTGTTTTGGTACAGTAACTCTTTAATTGATTAATTATCTCTTTACAGAATCTTCACCTTACCAGTGACCATTTTATGCCAAGCTTATTATAGCTGTTGTTTCAATACAACACTTTTTGTTGATTAGCATACAAAGAAGCACCCTTTCTATTGACTAATATATATAAAGTTCATGTATGGTTATGTATGATGGTTCATTTATAATTCAGACCTACAGGAGTTGATTTACGAAGGGGAAAAAAAACTGTGCACTTTGCAAGTGTAGTTGCTCCAGAGCTTAGTAAATGAAACAAAGCTTCACTTTTCAAACAATATTCAAGCGCATGCAAGGAAAATAAAAAAAACAAACAGCATTTTTGCACATCATTGGATGACGGAAGTCAGCAGAACTTCCCCTCATTTTCTAAGCTCTGGAGCAACTGTACTTGCAAAGTGCATAGTCTATTTGCCTTTAGTTAATCAACCCCACAGTGTTAATGTGTATGCAGCACATGGACACTGTTAATAGCAATTGTTCTAATGTTTGTTAGTGCGTCTGTTAACAATATAAACAAAGAGGATTGGGACTTTAAAATGGAAGTAAACCCTCCATTACAACTTTCACCAACAGGTAAACCTAGATTAAGGCTTACCTGTAGGTGTTTGCAATATCTCCTAAACCTACACGGTTTAGGAGATATTTGCCAATAAGAATGCACGATTGTCTATGGTGCATGCGCGCTGTAGACAACGGCGCCGTTGCACTGAGAATGCCGGTTTACTCAATGGGATCTGCCGGATTTGACGGCTCCCGCACGCATGCGCGGAGTGACGTCTTCGCCGCTCCGGCCAATCACAGCGCCGGAGCGGCGATACCCGGAAATAACCTTCCGGAGAGATGTCTGCGGCCAGAGGGGGAGACGAGGACGGCTTCGGGGGCTTTGATCTAAGGTAAGTATTGCATAATGAGCTAGTATGCTAGTCATACTAGCTCATTATGCCTTTGTCTTGCAGGTTTAAAAAAAAAAATAATAAAAAATTAATTTGGGTTTACAACCACTTTAAATGAAGCATGCTACATTGTAAGCAAATGACACAGTATGTCTGTAATTTTTTTTATTTTATTTGTTGCATAAGTTCATGTGAAGGGGTCAGTTCACAATAAAAATAGATAAAATAAAAAATTCATATATATACACATGCATTGAAAGGTGGTGGTACATAATAACTTGCAAAAGACCAATTTATTAATACCAAGTTGACATAGTATGGAATACATCATGGTAAAGATGTCATGTAGTCAAACATATTTATAGGTGAAATTCTGGATAATAAACGCATGATTGTAGCATCTGAAGCGCGACGCGTTTCGTGGCTCACTGCCACTTATCAGGAAAAGATGCTGAAGAAGTGTCTAAAAAGTATATGGGTAAACAATGAGTCGGACTAATTAAAGAAAAAGGGGAAGGAGGAATAATGAAACTTCCACCTATACTTATAAGCTGACTATGGATATGGAGTAGGGAAGCAAGCACCAAAGATGAAGTAGGGGCATTGTCCTGGGATTTATTTTTCACACAGCATTACAAGGTAATACCCATGGTAGTATTTTTCTGTCTTAATACCTCCCTTTTTTAGGTTTAGTTCTTTTTAAATTCCCCATCCAGTCTATTCTTTGTTGGGGCACACCCAATACTACTTTGTCACTCTGCTAGATTATTCCCACACTGTTTTCTATCCACATTTTGGCTCAGCCACCATCACAGTATGCCTTTTATTCCACACCTTTCATCACCGTGTAGGACAAGCACAGGATTAATCACTTTATCAGAAATGTAACATTTACAAATGAACATAATTTCATGATTGTCATGGTAATAAACAATGTACCACCTTTGATTGTCTGGTGGGGACCACTTTCCAGTTACATCTCTCCTTTCCTGACTCCCCGCTGCTGTGTCATGCATGGGCTGTACCGCCTCAGCTCAGTGCCAGATGATGCCCCTAGTCAGCTTGTAGGTGTAGGTGGATGCTTCATTATTCCTCCTTCCTCTTTTTCTTTAATATATCAGACTCATTGTTTACCCATATACTTTTTTAGCTACTTCTACCGCATCTGCTCCTGATAAGTGGCAGTGAACCATGAAACGCGTTGAGCTTCAGATGCTACATTCATGTGTTTATGATCTAGAATTTCACCTATAAATATGTTTGACTACATGGCATATTTACCATGATGTATTCCATACTATGTCAACTTGGTCTTAGGAAATTGGTCTATGGCAAATTATTATGTACCACCATGCCCCCTTCAATGCATGTGTATATACATTAATTTAATATTTTATCTATTTTTATTTGTATTGTGAAGTGCCCCCTGTATTGTGAAGTGTCTATTATACAACTAAGAAAATACATTTTTTACAGACCTATCGAGTCATTTGTTTTCACTGTTGCATGCTTCATTTAAAGTCCCAAAACCCCTTTTTGTTCTGTTAAAAATATAAAGCTGTTATTCTTGGCTAATTAGCTCATGTTATCATTCCAAACATTTAAGGAATTGTAAATCTTAGAGGAGTGCCAGGCAAAGCTGAAAAATTTCTTTGGCTAATGCTGATAAAAATGTAATGCATCTTTAACCTCTGTGCACAGGCGCTTCCTGGCCCTTTTAAGGGGTTTAGGATGCTGGTGCCGGGATTTATGATCTGCACTTTAGAACACTTGAGTGGCTCTTTGTACTGCTTCTCCCCTTCTCTGAGCTCTACTGTACGATAGATTTCAAGTCAAATTGGTTTTTTTTTTATGTATGCAAAAGATTTAGAGAGTTGCATTATTCTTATTTAATGTGTGCCTGTATATTTGTCTGCTGTTCAGCCTTCATTTTAATAGAAGGATCTTTTTTTCTTTTTTTTTAGAACTTCAGACTGCCACAAGACAAGACTGGAATCACAAAGATTGGTGACTTAGCCCCACAGGATATGAAAAAAGTCTCTTCTCTAGCTCTCATTGAGCTAACTGCACTGTATGATGTCCTGGATACAGAACTTAAACTTCAACGAGCTGCCAAAGTAAAAGTAAAAGGTTAGTGTTACTAAAAATGATTTGACAGTGGATCTGCTCATGAGATCTAAAATAGGAACTTATTTAACCACTTGACCTCCAGAAGACCAGGCCATTTTTTGCTATTCGGCACTGCGTTAGTTTAACTGACAATTGCACGTACACTGACACTGTACACAAATAACATTTTTGTCTTTTTTTTCCCCACAAATGGAGCTTTGTTTTGGTGGTATGTTATCACCTCTGCGTTTTTTGTTTTGTTTTGTGCTATAAACAAAAAAAAAAAAAAGACCAACCATTTTGGAAAAAAACAACAATATTTATTTTACTTTCTGCTATAAAACCTATCCAATAAAAAAAAGCGAATTTCTTCATGAATTTAGGCCAATGTGTATTCTACAATAAGCATATATGGATTGGTTTACGTGAACGTTACAGTGTCTACAAACTATTGTCAATATTTATGGATTTTTTTCTATACTAGTAATGGCGATCACCGACTCCTAGTGAGACTGTGATATTGCAGCGGACAATCTGACACTTTGCGGGAACCAGTGAGACTAATTCAATGATCAGTTCTAAAAATATGCACTATCACTGTACTAATGACACTGGCTTGGAAGGGGTTAAATGTCTATGGTGATCAAAAGGTTAACTGTGTGCCTAGCCAGTGTTTTCGTGTACTGTTAGGTGCTTTTATTAGGGGAAGAGATGGATTGCAGGAACACAAAATCCATCCCTTCCCCTCTGTCAGAACAGAGATCTCCCCCCCGCAGGTGAAAGTGCAGAATTACATGTGTGTGTGTGTGCGCGTGTGTGTATATGGCTAAATACAGATATACAGTAGGTGCCGCCGATATTGTATTTCTATCGCGCTCCCATCGCCGAGATTCTCGGCGACAGGAGTGCCGAGATCTCGGCAGCAGGGTGGCGACACGTGTCGCGCTCGCTGCAATAGCGAGGAGACGCGGCACTGTATTGAGCGGGGGATCCGACGCGGATTCCCGCCAATACCAGGCACTGCGTTTGGTATGAATCCTGAGCGGGAACTCCACGCCAATTTTTAAAGAAAAAAACGGCGTGGGTTCCCCCTCCAGGAGCATACCAGGCCCTTGAGTCTGGTCTGGATTTGAAGGGGAGCCCTACGCCGAAAAAACGGCGTGGGGGTCCCCCTCAAGATCCAAACCAGACCCTTATCCAAGCACGCAACCTGGCAGGCCGCAGGGGAAGAGGGGGGGACGAGGGCGGCCCCCCTCCCTCCTGAACCGTACCAGGCCACATGCCCTCAACATGGGGGGTTTGGTGCTCTGGGGCAGGGGGCGACCTGCGGCCCCCCCACCCCAGAGCACCCTGCCCCCATGTTGATGAGGACAGGGCCTCTTCCCGACAACCCTGGCCGTTGGTTGTCAGGGTCTGCGGGCGGGGGGCTTATCGGAATCCGGGAGCTACCTTTAATAAGGGGGCCCCCAGATCCCGCCCCCCCCACCCTATGTGAATGAGTATGGGGTACATCGTACCCCTACCCATTCACCTGGTGGAAAATAAATGGAAATAAAAACACAACACAGTTTTTAATAGTATTTTATTGCACCGCTCCGGAGGTCTTCTTCCGACTTCGGGGGTCTCCGGTGTCGTCGCCGCGTTCTCCGGTTCTTTCTTCTGCCAGGCCTCCGCTAACTTCTTTTTAGCTCTTTTGCTAGCAGAGGCCCGGTCTTCTCCGTCGCCTTCTTCTTCTCCCACTCTCCGGTTCTTCTCCCGCTCTCCGGTTCTTTCTTCCGCCGGGCCTCCGCTAACTTCTTTTTAGCTCTTTTGCTAACGGAGGCCCGGTCTTCCCGTCTCGTCCGGCTCTCCGTTGTCCTTCTGCCGGCCCCTCCACTAACTTCTTGTAGCTCTTTTGCTAGTGGAGGAGCCGGTCTTCTCCGTCGTCGCCGTCGGCGTCTTCTTCCCTCTTCTCCTCCTCGTTGTTGACTCGTTGCTTCCTCTCGCAGTAATGATGAATCTTCGGTCCGCAGAGATTAATATAGGCTTCACATGACGTCAGTCACATGGTCCCATGACGTCACAGTCACATGCTCCGGGGGAAAAATGTGCCCTGGAGCATGTGACTGTGACGTCATGTGCACATGTGCCCCGGAGCTTGTGACTGTGACGTCATGTGAAGCCTATATTAATCTCTGCGGACCGAAGATTTATCATTACTGCGAGAGGAAGCGACGAGTCAACATCGAGGAGGAGAAGAGGGAAGAAGACGCCGACGGCGACGACGGAGAAGACCGGCTCCTCCACTAGCAAAATAGCTACAAGAAGTTAGTGGAGGGGCGGGCAGAAGGACAACGGAGAGCCGGACGAGACGACGGGAAGACCGGGCCTCCATTAGCAAAAGAGCTAAAAAGAAGTTAGCGGAGGCCCGGCGGAAGAAAGAACCGGAGAGCGGGAGAAGAACCGGAGAGTGGGAGAAGAAGAAGGCGACGGAGAAGACCGGGCCTCTGCTAGCAAAAGAGCTGAAAAGAAGTTAGCGGAGGCCCGGGAGAAGAAAGAACCGGAGAACGCGGCGACGACACCGGAGACCCCCGAAGTCGGAAGAAGACCTCCGGAGCGGTGCAATAAAATACTTTTAAAAACTGTGTTGTGTTTTTATTTCCATTTATTTTCCACCAGGTGAATGGGTAGGGGTACGATGTACCCCATACTCATTCACATAGGGTGGGGGGCAGGATCTGGGGGCCCCCTTATTAAAGGGGGCTCCCGGATTCCGATAAGCCCCTCGCCCGCAGACCCCGACAACCAACGGCCAGGGTTGTCGGGAAGAGGCCCTGTCCTCATCAACATGGGGGCAGGGTGCTCTGGGGTGGGGGGGCGCAGGTCGCCCCCCTGCCCCAGAGCACCAAACCCCCCATGTTGAGGGCATGTGGCCTGGTACGGTTCAGGAGGGAGGGGGGCCGCCCTCGTCCCCCCCTCTTCCCCTGCGGCCTGCCAGGTTGCGTGCTCGGATAAGGGTCTGGTTTGGATCTTGAGGGGGACCCCCACGCCGTTTTTTCAGCGTAGGGCTCCCCTTCAAATCCAGACCAGACCCAAGGGCCTGGTATGCTCCTGGAGGGGGAACCCACGCTGTTTTTTTCTTTAAAAATTGGTGTGGAGTTTCCGCTCAGGATTCATACCAAACGCAGTGCCTGGTATTGGCGGGAATCCGCGTCGGATCCCCGCCTATCGGCAATGCGTGTCGCTCATCGTGAAAGGAAAATTTTTTCCTTTCCCGATGACGAGACAGCTCGGCGCTGGCTCTCGCGACGGAGCTCATAGGGTGTCAATATCACCGCTAGAAGCGGCGAGATTGACACAATATCGGCGGCACCTACTGTATAGAGCTATATCCGATTACGAGCATAATCCGTTCCAGGAGAATGCTTGTAATCCAAAGCACTTGCATATCAAAGCGAGCTTTCCCATAGAAGTTAATGGGAAAAAAAGATAATTTGTTCCACATTGACTTCTATTGCATGCAATACCGCATGTGGCCAGAGGTGGGGGTGGGCGTCGGAGAGACTCGAAAATACTCGTAGACCGATTGGATGCACTCGGAAACCTTCGGAAAGGCTCGGAAACATTAGGGAACGGAGTATTTCCAAATGTTTCTAAGTATATCCAAACAGCTCCCAGTGTCACCGGCGCCCCCGCACCTCTGGCCAAATGCAGTACTGCACACCGCAGAGGCTTAAATCCTGCTCGTTTTGCGAGACAACACTCGCAAACCGATACAGGATTTAAAAAAAATAATAGCTCGTATAGTAAGCGCTCGTTAACCGCGTTCCTCGCAATCCGAGGTATTACTGTGTGTGTGTGTGTGTGTGTGTGTGTGTGTGTGTATGTGTGTATGTATGTATGTGTGTATATATATATACACACACACACACACACACACACACACACACACACACACACACACACACTGGAATCTCGGATTGGGAGAAACGCAGTTTCCAAGCATTTCGCAATACGAGCTATTTAAAAAATAAATAAAAAATTACTTGATCGTTGTCTGGCAAGACGAGCAGGCTTCAAGCCGCTGGGGTGTGCAGTAGCGCATTTGGCCAGAGTGTCTCTGGCGCCTCCGCACCTCTGGCCACATGCGGTACTGCATACACCGGCGCCCCCACACCTCTTGCCACATATATTACTGCATACACCAGCAGTCACTGTGGAACGAATTATCTGAGTTTCCATTGATTCCTATGGGGAAACTTCCTTTGATATACGAGTGCTTTGGATTACAAGCATGCTTCTGGATTGGATTATGCTTGTAATCCAAGGTATTACTGTGTGTGTGTGTGTAAAATATATATATATATATATATATATATATATATATATATATATATAAATCCGGCACAGGAGAGCTGTCCTGTAGCAGTAAATCTGCTATGGGGCAGTTAAAGGGGTTGTAAACCTATGTGTTTTTTCACCCTAATGCATCCTATGCATTAGGGTGAAAAAACACCTTGCAGTGTCCGGCCCCCCAGCCCCCATCGCTTTACTTACCTGAACCCCGAACTTCCGTTGGCGCGTCCCCACCGTCCTTCTCTCCACGGAGTCCCGGCTTTGATTGGATAGATTGATAGCAGAGCAGCCATTGGCTCCCGCTGCTGTCAATCAAATCCAATGACGCGGGGGTTGGGGCCGAGTCATACACTCGGCGTCTATGGACGCCGAGTGTATGACTCAGGAGGCTGCCCGCAAGGTAACCCCTTTGGGAGAGAGCCGCCGTGGGACCCCAGAACAGGTGGATCGGGGCCACTCTGTGCAAAACGAACTGCACAGTGGAGGTAAGTATGACATGTTTCTTATTTTAAAAGATTAAAAAACACACACCTTTTTAGTGTCACTTTAATAAAGTAATAGTATTAGAGGTATATTTACATATACTGTATATATTTGGAATTCTGTATTATAATTTTACCATCCTTTTGCCTTATGTAGAGACTGGAGTTTTCCGGGTACCTCTCTCTGTTTTATTGGAACAAGATCAGAGGAAAGTACCAGGGACAAAGGTGCCGCTCATCCTTCAAAGTGTAGGTCTTTTGCTTTTTACGTTTTCAATAAATTTACAGACACTGGCTCCACCCCCATCCCATATTATTTAATGGCAGGCTTGTTTTCTCTACTGGGTCTTCCGTACTAGACCTCTTACTTTCCTATTTTCCCAATTTTTAACTCAGAATAAGTATATGCAGGGCTTTTTTTCAACGGGAATGCAGGGGAACGCAGTTCCGGCACCTCCTGGACTGACTGTATGTAATGACAAGGGGTGCTGGGGTGTGCTGCAGGGTATTGATGCTCACTGCTGGTGGATCTATTCTAGCTGAAGGGGATCTATTTTTGGAGGGGGGGTCTATTGTTGCTGAAGGAGATCTACTGTTGGGGGAGAGGGGTCTATTGTTGATGGCTGCCAGAGAGTCTATTAATGCTGGCTGTGCGGAGATCTGTTGATGCTGCCGGGAGTCTATTGTTGCTGAAGGGGAAATTTTGTTGTGGGTGGTACATTGTTAGGGGGATCTATTGTTGCTGGCTGAAGGGGAAACCAAATTCCGTACAAATTACTAAATACAGAACCAAGTATCATTTTGTTGTGCTGTCTAAAAGGGGCGGTACTGGGAGGTGCGTAGGGGATGGAACCAAGGGACATTGCTCGGAGGTGGGTAGGGGCGGAGAAAACAAGTGACACGGAAAAGGGGAGTTCCTGCACCTATTGTCTAAGAAAAAAAGCCCTGAGTATATGAAGAGAAAGGCTTCTGTCTTTTCTGTGACACTCTCTGATCTGCATTTTAATTTTGGTTCAGTGATTTAGAGCACTTGTTAGCCAGGTTGTAAGCTTACAAGCCAGATTACTAGCATCTTCAGAAGCAGATCACAATGGTAGCTCTATACTTCTCTCATGACAGGTTTACCTTAACTTCAAAGCTGAACTGAGTTGCCACCTCCTAAAGGTGAATCGTCTTCAGCTAGGTGGGGTAGGGTGGGGATCTTCAAGTCCTTATATCAATCAATGTTCTGTAAAGGACCTGGAGCATTTCCATCCAAAAAATGGGAGACAAAATTGACTTTTCTGTGATATTTTGCTGTAATTCTTCTTGCACTATGTATATACATAAAGACAATTGTGTTAGATTTTCTATATTAACAATGTCAGTCATGCCAAACTTCATATACACTTTATTAAAAATGTAACTTGCCCCTGTTTTTGTAAAATTATTTAACCTATGGAGAGGTCTTTTTATAATAATACATAAAAGAGTCCAACAATTTTCACCCAAGATTCACCCTTTTTTTTTCTGCTGAAACCCTTATGTAAACTTTGGAACCCCTTTTCCTGCAATAATAGTTGGAATTTTTGCTTTATTTTAGCTGATTAGCCTCATAGAAAAGGGTGGACTGGACACAGAAGGTGTTCTGAGAATACCTGGAGCTTCTTCAAGGGTTAAGGTAATATAGACGACTTTGTGTTTTTTACTGATATTTTAACACATTATAGGATGTCTGACAAACACACACAAAAAAATTGTTCTTGTACTCCTTTTTATTTAACAAATTTAAGAAAATCACCAATGATCACCTTCAAAATAGTTCCTTTCTGGGGTTGATAGACAGCTGCATACAATGCTGCCAACAATCACAGCAATTCTGCAGATTATTTTCTGAAAGATCTCTTGCTTTCACATTTACCGACAAAAAATGGGTTCCTTTTGACTACCAACTAGATATTTAAGAAGAGGTAGAAATGGTTTCTGGATCTTGCATATGTGAATATCTAATGCCGCGTACACACGACCGTTTTTCATGACGAGAAACATGCCATTTTTTAAATTGGTTGTGAAAAACGGTCGTGTGTAGGCTCCAGAGCATTTTTCTCAACGAGAAAAATGGTCATTAAAAATTTAGAACCTGCTCTATTTTTCTCGTCGTGAAAAACGGTTGTGTGTACGCTTTAACGACGGAAAAAAATGCTCAGAAGCAAGTTATGAGACGGGAGCGCTCGTTCTGGTAAAACTAGCGTTCGTAATGGAGATAGCACATTCGTCATGCTGTAACGGACTGAAAAGCACGGAGACTGAAAAGCGCGAATCGGCTAACACCAAACTTTTACTAACACGCGGTAACACAAAATCGGCAAAAGCAGCCCAAAGGGTGGCACCATCCGAATGGAACGTCCCCTTTTATAGTGCCGTCGTACGTGTTGTCGTACGTGTTGTACGTCACCGCGCTTTGCTCAAGCATTTTTTTTTCACGATAGTGTGTTATGCAAGGCAGGCTTGAGAAGAATCACGTTGAGAAAAACTTTTGTTTTTTTTCCATGACATTAAAAACAGTCGTGTGTACGCGGCATTAGTTTCATCACAAGTAATTGTCCACCGCATTCAACAAATCTGGTCTATGCATCACAAAAGGTGTAAACAGGATCCCTTGCAACATTCTTTTTGTTCATCTGATGCCATTTTTTTGGAACGGTTTTTGCACAAACCTTTTTCATATTCGAGTCTTCCGTTTTCATCAAGCACTTTCCCTGTACAAGTAAAGTTTTTCAGCTAATGCTGGAACACCCAACCTTCTGTCATTTGGAATCACATCTCGGACTTTGTGTTGTCACCAGTAACTGGTGAGAGTGGGCAGCCTGGGCGGTCATCTTTGAAGCTTTCTCTACCTTCTCAAAATTGTAGGGCTGCAACTAACGATGATTTTCATAATTGATAAGTTGGCCGATTTATTGTTTTGATTAATCGATTAATAACCTTAAAAAAAAAAAAAAAATTTGCTGCGATTTGCATTTTTACATTCTTTTGGGCCAATTTGTTGTTGGGCAGATTAAAAAACACAATATGACGCAAAAAACGCATTATTACATGCTTTTATGCAGCTTCTCCATTGAAGTATATTTAACCAAAAAAAACAAATCGCACCGTTTTGCGTTTAAAAGAAGTCCTTACCCAGCTGAAAAAAATCATGGATGAGAACGTGTCCCATAGGAAACCAGGTTACATGAACTGTTGCGTGTTTCTGCAAAAAGCACCAAAAAACCGAGGTGTGACCCAGGCCTTAGATGTTTAGTAACATAATGGAGTTAAAAAAAAACAAAAATTAGTACAAAAAAGAGCAAATAATCGCTACTGTAAGGGGTTCATTTTTTACTGTGGGACAGTGAAAGTAATATCTACAGTAGCGATTTGCTCTTTTTGTACTATAAAGGGCTTTTTTTTTTTTTTTTAACCCCATTATGTTACTGGCCGATTAATCGATTAGTTGTTTCGGCCCAACAAAATTGTTTGCGCCAATCAAAGATGTGTGCACGAGACACGGACTCTTCACCATAGGCTTCAGTCAATAATTGAAAAGTTTCTTCACAGATTTCTTCAGTTTCACAGGAAACTTGATGTGTCACTGTTCACTTTTGTACTTCCACATTTTGCAACCCAGGCTAAGGAAAACTTCTATATTCGAGTGAAACGCTTGAGCCACTCTTGGTTCTGAGCTATAGGGTTAGTCCTGCTTTTTTGTGTCGGACCTCGTATATCAATGTAATTCTGTCGAGAGGGAAAGGAAAAATGGTTGATCAGCTTCCTTCTAGAAGTTATGTGCCGCTGTGTTTGTTTTTTTTTGTTTTTTTCTAATCTATGCCAGCCTTTTGTCTAACATTTATATACAGTATTGATGGCTTACTAGCAGCACAGAGACCATCAAGTCTGGCCAAGCAATTCATTCCTAGATGACTGGGATTGCTAATTGTCATAGTTAATTGAAATACCCCTATTTTTATTAGTATTTCCCCCTTCCCCTATTTTTAAACTGTAGCTTATGTATAATTACATGCATTAGCTGAGGAGTCCGTTTTCTTAAAGGAGTAGTAAAGGTAAATGTTTTTTCACCTTAATGCATCCTACGCATTAAGGTGAAAAAACATTTGACAAAACCGCCCCCCCCCCCCCGAGCCCCCGTTTTACTTACCTGGCCCCTCGAAAGTCCCGCGCTCGCTCCCGTCATCCTCAGAGTTCCTGTGCCTGGCCGTTGATTGGTTACTGTGGATGGATTGAAAGCAGCGCAGCCATTGGCTGGCGCTGCTGTCAATCCCATCCAATGACGCGGCACGTCGGGGGCGGGGCCGAGTGATACAGTCGGCGGCTATGGCCTCCGCTGTATCACGGGAGCGCGCCCGCAGTAACTCCACACCATGCGAGCTCGCATTATGGTGTGGAGTCCTTGCGGGGAGGAGCTGAGACAGCCACCGAGGGACCCCAAAAGCGGAGGATCGGGGCCACTGTGTGCAAAACGAGCTGCACAGTGGAGGTAAGTATAATATGTTTGTTGTTTTTAAAAAAAAAAAAAAACGGGAACCTGTAGTGTTCCTTTAAGCAGGCTGATATTTATGTATTTATTTTTTATTTAAATCTGAACTTCATACAGATAAAAAGTCACAAATGAAAGTAGATCTGTAATTATTTATTATTACATGTTATTTTTTATGTGAGTACCGTATTTATCGGCGTATAACTTTAAGAGGGAAGTTTCAGGGAAAAAACTTTCCACAGCCCCCTGCGTATAACACGCAGGCACAGTTTATCCTCTATTTTCAGGGTAAAAAAGTGAGCGTTATACGCCAATAAATACAGTACTTTACTTCGACCTGATATCTGCCTCTTGCAGTCCCTGTATAGCAGAGCTGGAGTGTAGCAGGCAAAAGCAGCACAAGAAGCCAATTTGGTCATGTGCCGACAAAGAAGTGATGTGGAGATAAGCTCATAACAGTACTACTACTTCTTTCAATGACCAGTCATAGGCTGAGGGTGGGCTCAGAGGACCTATTCATATGATCCTGGCTGCCATTCATCCTGAAATACTGAAGACCTCTTTGGCAGAAGGGACAGCTCTGGATTCAATGTGAATATTGCAGCAAAAGCTGTGTTTGGCTTGAGTTCTGCTTTAAACTAGGGGTTGATTACTTACCAAACCCCACCTCTCTTCCATGTTTTCCAGTAAGGAGTTGTTGTGCAACTTGATATGCTTCTGAAAATGCTGTTGTTTACAACCCAATAGCCATCATTTTTTTTTTTTTTTCGTTTTTAATACTGCCTTGGACTTTAAGAGCCCATTCACACAGGGACTATTTTGGATCCGACTTCAAGTCGCCCCTAGTCGCCTCAAGTCGCGTTGCATGAGAAAATCAATGTAAGTGAATGGAGGCGTCTTAATGTACACTACTGCAGTCGCTCCGACTTCAGAAAAGGTTCCTGTACTACTTCAATCCGACTTCTAGGCGACTTGTAGGCAACTTGTACCCATTGATTTCAATGGAAGTCGCCGCAGAAGTTGAATCACTGTCTTAACAGAAGCAACTTTCCAGAAAGAGAACATACATTTCTCAGGCAAACCCCTCTCTCCCCCCTCCCTCCCACAGAGCTGATTATTGTTTGATTGGCCACTAGAAAGCCTCCTGTCCCGGAGGCGACTTGAAGTTTCCTTGTAAGTTGCCTCATGTCGCGCTGTGATTCATACTCAAGTCGTGTCCAAGTTGCCTCCCAAAGTCACGCTGGAAGTCGTGTTGCCCCTGTGTGAATGGATTCTAAGACAGCAATACCTATAACCTGGAGCAGTCCCCCACACAACTAATTTCCATCATTAAATGCAACAAGTCTTCGGCTGCATCATCATGCACCCTGGGCTTACCGTAGTCCTGGACCAAGATGCTTTTGGTCAAAGAGGAAGGATCTCTTGCTGTTCATCATTGTCTCCAGGACAGGAATTGATGGGAAATACAAAATGTAAAGTCACCAGAACAGGAACTGAGTGAAAGTTTTCAAATTGGGACACTTGTTATGTTGACACCTGTCAAAATGACATTAAAGTGGTTGTAAACCCACTTGTTGGACTTCTACCTATAGGTAAGCCTAGAATAAGGCTTACCTATAGGTAGTGGAAATATCTCCTAAACGTGCACCGTTTAGGAGATATTTCACTTGTAGTCCGCCGTAAATACCAACGACGCATGCGCGGGGAAGAAATGAAACTAAGTACCGTTTCTTCCCCAGCCTGTCCTGCGAATCGCGGCTCCCGTTCGCATGCGCGGGAGTGAGGTCACGCAGCTCTGGCGAATCAGAGCCGGAGTCCGTGTCCCGGAAGGAAGAGGGGCCAGAAGATGGACGCTGCCTACTCTGGGGACATTGCTGGATTCTTTTGCAGGTAAGTGGCACATAATGGGCTAGTATGCAATGCATACTAGCCCATTATGCTTTACATTTGCAGCGGGTTGAAGAGGAAGTAAAACCCATCAGGGTTTACTTCCTCTTTAAGCCTTATTTTAAAGTGAATTCCTCTCACTTCACCTTTCTTTTTTTCTTTTTTTTTTTTTACAGTACATGAGGTGAAGGGGAAATCTTTGACAGAGATTTAATCATCTTCTACTGTTCACAACTATAAAAGCTCAAAACTCTTTTTTTTCTTTAGATATAAAGAACATGTTACCCTAACATTTCATATTCCTGATATGTGCCTGCTGTACCATGTACTTGTATGGAAAAAGTATCCTGTTCTCTTTATATTGCTTCCTTTCTCAAGACGTCTTCCAGGACGGCACAATGAGAGATGACTAGTCCACCTGACAGGAAACACAATCAATCAAAGAGGTTAAAAACCCCACCCCTCCCTGTGCTCCTCAGTTTTTGATTGTGTTTCCCCACAGCGAAACCGTTTGTTATTTTCTAAAGACCTAAAGGCCTGGTGCTGGAGGTCTCCCCCTGGGACCTAGGTCGAACGCTTAGGAAGCCTCTGGACCTAGCAGGACGGGCTCATCCTTCCTGGGGGGTCCCCCTTTTGTTGTAACATACTCAGGGGGGAAGGAATAGCCTTGAAGAACCCCCCTGAGTTTTTCTGAAGCCCTAAGGTACAGGGTACCTGGAAGCTTCAGGGGCCAAATATTTCCTCTTTTTTCCTCCCTACCTGGTGGGTGTCCACTTCGGAGGGGGGGCTGGCAGGTCTCCCGCTGATGCGATGGTGAACCCAGCGGTGAAGCGCTGTTCTGGCTATTGGCGCCGCTCAGGCATGTGCGGCGCCATTTTCCCATGGCCTGGAGGACTCATTGATTTCCTCCTCTAGCGCCCGGAATGACGTCACCGCGCGCCGCACCACTTCCGGTTTCCGGTCTACGGCAAGATGGCGACGGCCGGCGTCTTTTCAGCCAGCTTCAACTATAAAGATGCCAGGAAAAGAGGCGCCCATTCCTCCTGTTTGCTCTTAGCGACACGGTTCGAGCCCGGACGGCGCATGGAGCATGAGGAAAGGCCCGGTACGGCCAAGGCTACAGAGGAGGCCACAGGAGGTGAGTCCTACCCAGCCAGCAGGGGTTATGATGGGGGAGGTACCCCGACTCTTCCCCCTTTTTGCTCTGCACAGGGGTGTTTGGTACTAAAAAATTCCCTGTGTATATTTGTTTTTTCTGCAGGAGGGGACGTCACTGCCCAGGGGTCTACCAGCCGTCCCTCTAAAGCCCCTGCTTGCATCAAAAGATGTGGCTACTGCAACGATAGGTTGCCTCCAGACTATTCCAGACCTTTCTGTTTTAAATGCATTCAGAAATTGGCTGGAAAAGAAACATCGCAGGTCATGAAAGACTTCTTGTCTGTCCAGACCCAGACGCTGACTACGCTTAAGGAATTTCAATCCTCACTCAGGTCTAGGGAACCAGAACCTCAGACAAGTGGGGGGGGCTCTTCCTCTCAGGAGAGTTCTTTGACTCCCAGGGTAGTTAAAAGACGCCGCAGCCTCTAAAATCCCTACCTTCACAGGGTTCGGAGCCGGAGGAGGATTCAGATATCTCCGATCGAGAAGTATCTGATGAGGGTCTGGTGGATAGTCAGGCAGAGGACGAGGAAGAGGGCTCCAGGCCAGGAAGGCACATCTTCTCGGCCGATGATATGGAGGGCCTCCTTGGGGCAATTTATGCTTCTGAGGAGATCCAGGAGCCTGCGGAACAGGTTTCCGCACAGGATAGAATGTATCAGGGTTTGTTGAAGTCTCAACCCAGAACCTTCCCCGTCCACCAGGCACTGAAGGACATTATCCTTCAAGAATGGAAGGATCCTGAAAGGAAGCTTTTAAGACCAAAAACGTGGAAACGTAGGAGGAAGATGAAGACAGGTTCTTCAAAACACCCAGATTGGATGCTTCCTTAGCCCAGGTATCCAAACAGTCTGACCTCTCCTTTGAGGATACTGGTAACCTCAAAGATCAGATGGATCGGCGTGCTGAAACCACCTTGCGGAGGGCCTGGGAAGCCAATGCGGCAGCCATGAGCCCGGCGCTGGCTTCAGCATGCGTAGCCAGGAATGCAGATGCATGGATCTCAAAATTAACGGACCATGTTTCAGGCACTTCCAAATCCAAGGAAGTCCTGGAGTCGTTGCAGCTAATAGGTAACGCGGTGGCGTACCTAGCGGACGCAGCGGTAGAAACCGTAAGAACCACCGCAAAGACTGGAGCCCTCTTAAACTCTGCTAGAAGAGCTGTATGGGTTAAAACCTGGGATGGTGATAGTGCATCCAAGACCCGTTTATGTGGTCTCCCATTTGAGGGCTCCCTTCTTTTCGGTACAGGACTTGACCAAGCCTTGTCCAGGTCCACCGAAAAGGGTAAGAAATTTCCTACCAAACCTAAAAAGGAAAAAAGGAGATTTTTTTGAGGCCCCCAGGGTAAGAACCGGTCTTCAGACAAAAGACCTATCAATACTAGGAGGTGGAGTGCTGGCAAGTACAAACAGAAGGGAGGTATCCTTTTCTCCAGCCAAAAGCCTAATGACAAGAACTCTAAGTGACGTAAGGGTAGGGGGAAGGCTTTCTCAGTTTCTCCCCAGATGGGAAAGCATATCTCAGAGCCCCCATGTCCTCCAAATTTTAAAGGAGGGCTACAAGCTAGAGTTCCTTCACTCCCCTCCCCCGAAGTTTCTGGTAACGCATCTACCCAGGGACCCCTTAAAAGCTGCAGGTCTGGTACAGAATGTCTCAGATCTGGAAAGGCAGGGAGTAGTTATCCCGGTACCTACGGAACAACAAGGTTTGGGCGTCTATTCCCACGTTTTCGTTGTTCCAAAGCCGTCAGGGAAGCATCGACTTATAATAAACTTGAGACCCTTGAACGCTTATCTGCGTCGCAAGAGGTTTCGGATGGAGAGCGTGTACACTCTCAGGAAGCTTCTTCTGAGGGGGGTGTTCATGGTGACCATAGACCTAAAGGACGCCTATCTACACGTCCCGATATTCCCAGCACATCAGGCCTTCCTCAGGTTTGCAATCACTTCCGCCCAGGGAGTGCAGCATTGGCAGTTTGCTGAGCTTCCCTTCGGACTGTCATCCAGTCCAAGAGTCTTTACAAAGATCATGGCGGAGGTGATTGCTTACCTGCACCTGCAGGGTATAGCAGTAGTCCCCTACCTCGACGATCTGCTTCTCTACAATCAGAGTCGAGATCTCCTTCTTGCAGACCTGGCCAGGGTCGTGAGCACCTTGGAAAGCCTGGGGTGGATCATCAACAAAGAAAAATCCTCGATGGTCCCAGAACAGAAGAAAGTTTACTTGGGATTCCTAGTGGATTCCTTAGAAAGAAAACTTGTTTTACCCCAGGACAAGGTCCAAGGTCTTATGACAACGGTCAGGTCTATGTTGGAGGCAGAGGAATCCTCCTTCAGAAGCATCATGCGGGTGCTGGGTCTAATGACCTCTTGCATCCCAGCGGTGCCGTGGGCTCAGCTCCACTCCAGACCTCTCCAAGAATTCCTTCTATCCTCTTGGGACGGATCAAGGGAATCTCTAGACTACAGGGTCCCCATCCCAGTGGTGGCAAAGGAATCTCTGAGGTGGTGGCTCCTTCCTCAGAATTTACTGGTGGGTCGTCTGTGGAGTCAGTCCAACCCTCTCAGGATAACCACAGACGCAAGCGCCTGGGGTTGGGGGGATCACTTAGACGAGCTCAGGGTTCCTGGAACCGAGGTCAGAGGGGCGCCTCCTCAAACCTCCGGGAATTGTTGGCGGTCCGGGAGGCTCTAAAGGCCTTCGAGGAGAGAGTCAGGGGCCGAGAGGTCCAGATTCTATCCGACAATGCCACCACAGTGGCATTCCTGAACCATCAGGGAGGCACCAGGTCGCGTACCCTTCTGGCTTTGTCTCTGGAGATCCTGAGCTGGGCAGAGCTCCGGATTCCCTCTATCACAGCGGTTCACATAAAAGGGGTTCACAACGTAGAGGCGGACTTTTTAAGTCGCCACCCGATTCTCCAGGGAGAATGGGAGTTGAACACAGAGGTGTTCGATCTGGTGTGCCAACGGTTCGGCAATCCGGAGATAGACCTCTTCGCCCGCAGGGAAAACAAAAAGCTAAAGAGGTTCTTTTCCCTGACCCGGGAATGGGGCTCAGAGGGAGTGGATGCGCTGGCCCAGGTGTGGAGTTTTCATCTGGCCTATGCCTTTCCCCCTCTGAGTCTGATTCCGAGGATCCTGCAGAAGCTGGACCTCTCAGAATGCTGTCTCATTTTGGTCACCCCCTGGTGGCCCAAGAGAGCCTGGTTTCCCACTCTGGAGAACTGGTCTGTAGCTCCCCCATCTACCAGTTCGGTCAGACCTTCTTCTTCAGGGTCCGGTCTTCCACCCAGAGCCCAGCTTCTTCAAACTGACGGCCTGGTGCTTGAAAGGCAGAACCTGCGGGAGAAGGGCTGTTCAGAGAGAGTGATCACCACTCTCCTCTCTAGTAGAAAGGAGGTCACCAGGCGGATTTATGATAAGGTGTGGGGGGTCTTCTCTCGCTGGTGTTCAGAGAGAGAGGTTTCCCAACAGGAAACTTCGGTCATTCTGGAATTTCTCCAGGATGGAGTTGATCTGGGGCTGGCTACCAAGACACTAAGAGTTCAGGTAGCAGCCTTATCTTACTTCCTGGACAGAAGATTGTCCCAGGACCCGTTGATTAAAAGATTCTTGTCAGCTAGGGACAGAATGTCTCCAGTACAGATCTCTAGGGTTCCACCCTGGGATCTCTCCTTGGTTCTAGAACAGTTAACTAAGGCTCCGTTCGAGCCTTTAGACAGTATTTCTATTAAACTTCTCACAGTTACGTTTACCTTTCTGCTGGCGATAACGACAGCCAAAAGAGTAGGTGATATGCAGAGCCGTTTTTTCGTTTATTTGAGGACAGGGTTGTTCTCAGGCAGGACCCCCTGTACCTTCCCAAGGTAGTATCAAAATTTCATAGAACACAGGAAATAATACTCCCTTCTTTTTGTTCCAATCCCCAGAATGAAAGGGAGGCTTCCTTTCATTGTTTGGATGTCAGACGATGTCTGCTTTCTTATTTGGATAGAGTTAGCATTTTCAGAAAATCCAGCCACTTGTTTGTTAATTTTTCTGGTCAGAAAAAGGGCCAACAGGCTTCTAGAGTAACCATAGCTAGGTGGATAAAACAAGCAATCTCCCTAGCTTATGACCAGGCTGCTAAGACAGCCCCGAAGGTTAAGGCACATTCCACTCGGTCTCTGGCGACCTCCTGGGCAGAAAGGGCCGGAGCTTCGGTCGAACAAATCTGCCAAGCTGCGACATGGTCAAGCCAGAACACTTTTTTGAAGCATTATAGAGTGGAGTTGCTGTCGCCTCAGGACCTCTCATTTGGTAGGAAGGTCCTGCAAGCGGTCGTCCCACCCTAAGGTAGGCCTGCAAATTACTTGCTTCTCTCTCATTGTGCCGTCCTGGAAGACGTCTTGAGAAAAGTACCAGTTACTTACCGGTAATGGTCTTTCTGGTAAGTCTTCCAGGACGGCAGGCCTACTTCCCACCGCTCTGGTTAAGTATATTAATAAATATATATATAGAGTTGTTGTGGTATGTTGTTTTCACTCTCGTGCACTAGTGTGGAGTACTTTTTCACAAACTGAGGAGCACAGGGAGGGGTGGGGTTTTTAACCTCTTTGATTGATTGTGTTTCCTGTCAGGTGGACTAGTCATCTCTCATTGTGCCGTCCTGGAAGACTTACCAGAAAGACCATTACCGGTAAGTAACTGGTACTTTTTTGTGAAATCCCTGATGTTCCTGCCAGTTCCTCTGCTTTCCCATTACACTGTTACTAAACCCAGGACCCCCATTCACTATATCTGGCCTCCCACTGTACACAGAACATGAAAATTCAATTATTTTAGTAAATATAAACTGCTATAAATACCCTTTCTCATCAGAAATTAGAGCAGTCTTGTGACTATAAGTTTCTGGTTAAAGCTTGTAGGAAGAGTTTTCATTCTCCCCTGATTGTCCTATGAGGCTGCAGGACACCTGACCCTCTGTCTGGATAGTGCTGATCACATACACCCTCCCAAGAAAATAAAACTCTCTAGCAATACACACCAAACTGAGCATGTGCAGCTTGCCCCGAAAGCCTCGTACACACGGCCAGTTTTCTCGTCAAGAAACGACAAGAAAATTGCTGGTAGAGCTTTCTTGCTGAGAAAACCGGCCGTGTGTACGAGGCTTTCAGGTTTCTCGTCAAGAAAACTGGCCAGAATCTCGACGAGAAAAATAGAGAACCTGCTCTCTTTTCTCGTCGAGATTCTTGTCGGCCTGTTTCCCGACGAGAAACCCGGGAGTGTACGCTTACCTGTCGCCGTGGAAACCTGTGCATGCTCGAAATGACTGACGCATGTGCGGTAGCTTCCTAGGCATAGGTAGGGTGTAGCAAGATGGCGGCGGCGGTGGCATCAAATGTGACGAGCGCACGCTCGTCGTAGTCGATGACGTCACAGCGTTCGTTCCATTCAAAAGAACGGCGGTTCTTTTGAATCGAGTGTGTGTACACTCGGCCAAGACAAGATTCTTGTCAGGAAAAACGTGTTTTTCCAAAACGTCTTTCAGGACAGCACCCGAGAGATCATGGCTCCTCCTCCTACAGGAAACACCTCATCAATTAAGTCTTTAATTGGAGGCCTCCACGTTGCTTCCATCAGTTTTTTGTGTTTCCTCCAGCCGGAGGAACACCTCTGGTGAGAGCCACGATCTCTCAGGGCTTTCCTGGGAGACAAAAGGTTCTCAGTCAGTCTTTTTTTTTCTAGGAGAGTGATCCTCCCACTTACCTCCTAGCATGGATGGTCCCGTGGGCTCCCTCTTCCTCTTCCGTGCTCGGGGAGAGCCTGTACAGCCCGGGAGGGCTGCCTCCATTTTTCTACAGAGCGGTGGTTTGCTGTATTCTCGCCGGCCGCTTGCGAATAGCGGCGTGGAGCTTTACAGCGGCCGCCATTGTTCTGGTGGCCGAGGAGAGCCTCGGCCGCGTCCTGTATGGGAAGAGGCAGCACTTCCGGGTCGGCGCGCGGGTAATTTCCGGCCGCAAAGCGCAGAGGGAGAGGGCAGGGTCACCTGGTGCCTTTAAAGTTCCGGTTCCAGGTCAGCGCGGCGGCATTTTCGAATCTGGAACCGGCGTTTTCTTCACCATGCGTCCGCAGACAGCTATGGATAGCGATGCAGCGGATAAGGGGGCAAGCCAAGGCACCAGCAAGGCTAAGGTAAGGGACTGTGTCCTATTTACACTGGGCTGTTTTCTCCTGTGGGTGGGTTTTCACCCTTCCCCCCCCCCATCTCCCCCACCCCCCATCTCCCTGGTGGTGCAGTGGCTGGTGATTTAGCATGTCTGCATAATATCTAGGGTTTTTTTTGTAAAAGGTGGTGGTGGTGCATGGCTTGCGGGGCACAAGGAAGTGAAGGTGTTTTTTTTCCTATGTGCACCTGGGTGTACTGATTTGTACTGTGTAACAGTTTTTCTTAGCGTGGTCCCTGGTTTGTTTCTTTTCTGTTGGTGCAGGCCAAAAGTTCTGCTCAACCACTGAAGAGAAGGTGCCCTGTCTGCAAGGAAAAGTTAAGCGAGGCTTGGACCAAGTCGCTTTGTGCAGATTGCACTGCAAATGTAGTCAGGGAAGAGTCTCCATCCTTTTGTGGCGATCTAGTATCTACAATTAAGGATGAACTCCGTGCCACCTTTCAAGCTTTTAGGTCAAACCTAAGAGAAGAACCAGGCCCCTCAAGGGAACCTAGGGCTCCGCAGCCTTCTTCAGAACCCCAAGACGGCTCTCAAATATTATTGGGAGGTCCGATAGACGCTTCCCAGGAATCTGCTTCCCTTGCTCCAGATGGAACAAACTCTGAGGAGGAAGAAAATGAAGCAGAGAGCGCTTCTAAGTACAAAATGTCGCTTGAAGAAGTCGCAGGACTTTTAAAAGTAATCCATGCGACTTTGGGGATTGAAGAGGAAAAGAAGGAGCTCTCCCTACATGACCGAATATATGCAGGTTTGGGTGATCCAAAAAGCCGTGTTTTTCCAGTCCATTCAATAATCTCGGACATGATTAAAAAAGAGTGGTTGGAACCTGAGAAAAAGCCATTTTTTTTCCCGGTCTCATAAGAGAAGATTTCCATTTGAGGACAACCCGGATTCCATCTGGAACAAGGTTGCCTTTGAGGACATGGGCATGTTAAAGGAGCCCATGGACAAAAGAATGGATTTGCTTCTTAAAAGGGCCTGGCAGTCCGTGATGAACAATCTAAAACCAGCAATGGCAACAACATGTGTCGCTAGGAATTTAGAACACTGGATTAACCAGATGAAGGCCCATGTTACGGCGGATTCCCCAAAACAGGAGATTCTGGACTCATTTACAACGCTTTCTGCAGCAGTATCGTATATTGCGGATGCTTCAGCAGAATCCATTCGTATGTCAGCCAGGTCAGCGGCTTTGACCAGTTCTGCTAGGAGAGCCTTGTGGCTTAAAACTTGGCCAGGAGATGCTGCATCTAAAAACAGACTGTGTAGCATTCCCTTTGCAGGGGATTTGCTATTTGGTTCTGAGCTGGAGTCCATTCGTGACCGGACGGCTGACAAAAAGAAGGCGTTTCCGGTCAAAAAACAACAGGTACAGACCCGTAAGCGTTTTTTTCGTCCCCAAAAAGGACAACAGGAAGGAAAAACGCAAACCAAAAGGAAGCAGTGGTCTTCCCAGAAACCAAAAGGTAGGAGTGGAGTGCTCTTCCATCCTCCTGCGACCTCTGGAAAGCCGCAGTGACAATCCACCCCAAGTAGGGGGAAGACTCCAGGAGTTCATTCCCCAGTGTAGAGACATCACTACAAATCAGTATATTGTAAACATGCTCTCCCAAGGATACGTCGTGGAATTCACGGAAGAACCCCCAAAGAGATTCCTAGTGACAAACATCCCAAGGGATCCGGTCAAGGCACTCGCCATGAAGTCCCTAAATCAGGAACTGATATCCCAGAGAGTCATTGTTCCGGTTCCAACAAAGGAGTTCTTCCAGGGGTTCTATTCTCACGTTTTCCTTGTACAGAAACCTTCAGGAAAGTACCGCCTCATCCTAAATCTAAAAATGCTGAATTTGTCAGTAGAATACAAAAGATTTCGGATGGATTCCATTTTCTCAGTAAGAAGCCTCCTGAGTCAAGGATGCTTCATGGCGTCAATAGATTTGCAGGACGCATACCTCCACATTCCTATTGCTGCCAGATCTCAGGGATATCTGAGGTTAGCACTGAGAGAAGGGAAGAAGGTGGTACACCTGCAATTCAGAGCTCTTCCATTCGGCCTGTCATCTTCTCCAAGGGTGTTCATGAAGGTAATGGCCGAAGCTCTAGCACCCTTGCGTCTAGAGGGATTTTCAGTGATTCCTTATCTAGACGACCTGCTACTGTTTGCCCAAACCAGAGATGGACTTCAGAGAAACTTGGACAGAGCACGTGCTCACCTAGAATCCATCGGATGGATACTAAACCTCCAAAAGTCCAATCTGATTCCCTCTCAGGAGGTGTTATTCCTGGGTTTCCGTATCAACTCTGTGGAGCAAAAGATTTTTCTCCCAGAAGAAAAACGGGAAAAGCTGTTAGAGGTTGTGTCACTCTTACAATCCAGTCAGCTTCTGTCCATCAGGAGGGTCATGTCAGCATTAGGAACCCTGACCTCTTCCATACCGGCAGTACAATGGGCAAAGCTCCATTTCAGACCGCTGCAAAAGTTTCTGTTAAAAATCTGGGATCGCCAGCAAAATTCACTGGATTCACTGGTGAAGATCCCCACCAAAGTAAAGAGGAGTCTCTGGTGGTGGAAGAACAAGGCAAGACTCTCAGCAGGCCTGTTGTGGTCCTTTTCAACCCAGGTAAGGCTAACAACCGATGCCAGCTCCTGGGGTTGGGGGGCTCACATGAGCGGTCGTTGGGCTCAGGGATCTTGGTCCACAAGGGAAGCACTGAGATCCTCAAACTGGAGGGAACTAAAGGCGATAGAAATGGCCTTATTGTCCTTTGCAGAAGAAGTCCAAGGGCGACATACACAAATCCTGTCGGACAACGCCACGGCGGTGGCTTACATAAACCGACAAGGGGGCACCAGAAGCAGAATACTTCAAGGCCTAGCAGAGAGCATTCTAAATTGGGCAGAGCTTCATACTCAATCCTTGTCCGCGGTCCACCTAAAAGGGACCCTAAACAGGATAGCGGATTTCCTCAGCAGGAACCAGGTGTACGAAGCGGAGTGGCAATTGAATCCAGATGTCTTCAATCTAATAGTGAAGAAATGGGGACAGCCAAGTGTGGATCTCTTTGCGACTCAGGAAAATACACAAATATCCCTCTTTTTTTTTTTTTTTTTTCCTGAACAGGAACGAGTCATCTCTGGGGGTAGATGCTCTGGCACACAGTTGGAATTTTCACCTCTGCTACGCCTTCCCTCCATTTCAGCTGATTCCGCAGGTCATAACAAAAATCCGGAAAGAGGATACGACAGTAATCCTCATCACTGTCTTCTGGCCCAAAAGGCCTTGGTTTTCGGCTCTTCTACAGATGCAGATCAAACCATACTAGCACCTTCCATTGAGACAAGACCTTCTGTTACAAGGTCCTCTGTTTCACCAAGAAGTAAAAAAGCTAAAACTCACAGCTTGGCTTCTGAGGAGGAACTCTTAAAAGGATTCTCGGATAGGTTGGTGGCTACCCTCCTATCTAGCAGAAAGAATGTTACCAGAGCAATATATCACAAAGTCTGGAAAGTCTTTAACTCCTGGTGTACTACATCCGGCAGACCATTAAAGCAGATTTCTTCTATCCTGGAATTCCTACAAGAAGGAGCAGACAAGGGCCTAGCGGTCAGTACCCTAAAAGTTCAGGTGGCCGCACTGGGGGTATATTTTGAGAAATCTATTTCATCAGATCCCCTAGTTATCAGATTCTTTAAAGCCCTCACTCGGGCTAGACCGATAGTGATCAAAAACTGTCCGTCATGGGACTTGTCAGTCGTTCTACAGGCCCTGACCAGGGAACCTTTCGAACCTCTTAATTTAACCTCCCTGAAACTAATTACTTTGAAAACAATTTTTCTAGTAGCTATTACAACAGCTCGAAGAATCAGTGAGCTGCAAGCTTTATCTATCAGGGAGCCATTTTTTTCTAATTTTTCAGACAGAATTGTGCTGAAGACGGATCCTAATTTTTTTCCAAAGGTTGCTTCAGTTCAAAATAGAACCCAGGAGATAATACTTCCTACGTTTTGTTCTAATCCGTCGGGTAAGAAGGAAGAAGAATTCCATACCCTGGATGTTAAAAGAGCAGTCTTAAGTTACCTGGAAGCTACTAAAGACTTTAGGCGTTCAGACGCACTATTCATTCTATTTTCCGGAAATAAAAAAGGAAGACAAGCTTCTAGAGGAACCATTGCCAGATGGTTGAGAATGGTTATCTCAGACGCCTATTCCCTTACAGGCCAGGAGAGTCCAGTAAGTATCCGGGCTCATTCTACTAGAGCTTCGGCGGTGAGTTGGGCAGAAAAAGCTGGTGCCACCCCCGAACAAATCTGTAAGGCAGCTACATGGACAAGTCTGACGACCTTTGCCCGTCATTATAGATTAGATCTCATGACGGCTGGGGACCAGGCTTTCGGAAGGAAAGTCTTACAGGCTGTTGTCCCACCCTAAATGGGGTAAGTCTCGATTATCCTCTCGGGTGCTGTCCTGAAAGACGTTTTGGAAAAATGCAAGTTAGACTTACCGGTAACTTGTTTTCCAATAGGCTTTCAGGACAGCAGGATCCCGCCCTTTTTTTATGCTGTTGCTGTAATACTATGTGATAACTGTCACTTATGTGTTGCAGCTGGGGCAGCTGGGGCTGGAGGTTCTCTACAAACAACTGATGGAAGCAACGTGGAGGCCTCCAATTAAAGACTTAATTGATGAGGTGTTTCCTGTAGGAGGAGGAGCCATGATCTCTCGGGTGCTGTCCTGAAAGCCTATTGGAAAACAAGTTACCGGTAAGTCTAACTTGCATTTTTTCCGGACGAGATGCTCGGCCGTGTGTACGAGGCTCAAGACTCTGTTCTATCAGCAGATAGATTGGGGACAGTGGAAGAGGGGAAGGTTAAGAGAAGGCAGCATTAAACAGCCTTTTTACACAATGCAGAGGATTACCCCCGTACCTTCCAAAGTGAGTATAACAACATGCTTTACTGCATATACAGACGGATTTTACTGTTGTGGGTTTAGTAACACTCTAAAAACTGACTGCACTAAGCATGCGAGTACATCCTTCCCAGCATGGTCATTTTTTGGCTGTGCTGGGAGCTAATCTAATGATCCGGCTTGTGTTGACACACCCTCTTTCCTGCACAGCCATTCACTGGGAAGACCAGTGTACAGCTGTTTCTCCTCCCCCAGCTCTCTGAGATCCTTATGTAGCTGGGTACAGAGGATATGTGATCACTTATCAAAAAAAAGTATTTATAATGTTTTATGTGTACATTGGGTATAGAAAAACATCACCCCCACCCCCCCCTCTTCTTTAAAATGGTCACATTTTGTTGCTTTGCAGCCTGAAATGAAGACAGACACAGATTTTGTTTTATACAGCTGTGTTTACTAGTGCAACATATAGCATCCAAGTGAAAGACTGAACACCAACATGTCAGAAAAAAAATAAAAAAAATAAACAGAATCACTGAGTTGGAAAAAGGATCCCCCCCCGTCCTAAAAAAAAAAGGGGCGGGGGCTTTCTATACCCACTGTATACATAAATGTTTTGCCCTTTATTTCTACTTTAAACTGAATGAGTTGATTTACAAGGTGAGGGTTTACATATTCTTTAAGCACATCTTTACCAAAAGTATCAGACCTGTCTTTCAGCCTCTGGAGCTCCATGCATGTTTCTTCAATAAACATCGGAAATGAGTACATTTTAGCTGCGCTGTTGTCAGTTCCTATATTTGAGGTTGCGTAGAAACTGTGATCAGGCCTATTATGCTTACACTGATGATTCATGTGAAGATAATGCGTGACCACAATGTCCTATATCCCGCAAACATCTCTATCACTGCATCACACCCTGGTCAGACAGTTTTAGTAACATGAACTTTGAAAATCTAAAAAAAATATATATATATTTTTTTGAATTTAGCTAGATAAAAGGATCTTGGATTTGTATTTTGGAAACCACCAATTTCCTAGAGGAAATGGTGACTTATTGTTGTATAACATTGTTTATTACGTGCAAGGGTGAAATCGGTTACCACAACTTCCTAAATGTGCACAGTACTTTTTTGGTGTGTGGCTGACGGCATGCTGACCTACATTAAAAAGTCGTAGATGGCATCTAAAAATATTGTTATCAAAAGATGTAATTATTTCTGATGAACTGTTTATCGTTTTTTGGTCTAATAAATGCCTTCGGTGCCACTTGTTTTTTATCTGGTTTTAGTACATATAATTATTGCTTAGGCATTTGCGCTATTTCTGATCAACCTTTTTTTTTTATGGTTTGCAGGCTCTGTGCCAGGAACTGGAAGCCAAGTTTTATGAAGGAACTTTCAACTGGGATACAGTGAAACAACACGACGCTGCCAGCCTTCTAAAGTTTTTCGTTCGCGAGCTCCCTCTGCCATTACTCACTGTGGAATACATGAAAGCTTTTCATTCTGTGCAATGTGAGATGATATTTAATTTAATCATCTGTTTTAATACGCAGTATGTTAGCCCTACAGCAGAGGATTTTATTTTACCCTAAAGATGCAGTTGTCGCTGTAGTATGAAATTGATTTTGTTTGAAGCGTAGGAAAGCAACAAAGGGGCATTTATAGTAGGAATAATGAAGCTATTGACAGCTGGGCCTTTGGACCTTCTATTATATTCTCTCTTGCTCAGTACGACACTGTATCACTTATTACATCATTACCAGATCACGAAGTATAGCGCAGTATGGCACGTCATATGACTAATTTTGCAAGACTAAGCATTTTATTAGTTAAGTTAATTTGAAATATATCCTTATAGTATGCACAGTAAGCTTTTGTTGTGTACTTTCTGATTTTGTTCAACAGATAAGCATTTTACATTTCGTTTATAGATATAAATTTCAAAGATAACCTCTATCCTCCTGTGAACTGGCTGGCCACAGCTCTTTTTTCATAGAGTACAATGGAGACCCTGTGTGTCATCACAGGGCTAGAGCACGAGTCAGTCTAGCATAAGATGTGACATTTGGACACGATCTCCCACTGATCTGAGGTCTGAGTTTGGGATTATTCATTGAATGGGAAGGTCAAGAGGAGCAGTAGGGCTTAAATCTTATAAGTAGCATCCCTTATATTATAAGACATAGAGGTGTGTATACTGTAAGCATGCACAGTATGTTTTTTTTTTTTTTTTTTTTTTAAGAAATGAGTCCTTTTCCCATTGTAACAAAAACAAGACATGCCTGTGCTCAGATCCCAATAATTTGTACAGGTATATAAATATCAGGTGCTAAACGCGTGTGACCACATGTTAACCAGTGCCCATAAGGGCGCACGGGAGCTGCCCCCTCTCTCCAGCCACCCCCTATATCACCAATAGATAGATTCATGCATTGCATGAATCTATCTATGGCCTCCGCTGCCATCCCCTATTCAGGCGCCCGAACCGCCTCTCCGCCAATCAGGTGCTCAGGTCTGTTACCCGTCACCCCTGATTGGCTGAAACGACAGGCACTGTGATTGGATGCCTTTTAGGCATCCAATCATAGCAGATGATGGGAGAAGACATTGAGGAGATGGAGGAGCACGTCCATGGAGGAGCATGGAGGACACCGCTCGCCACCCGCCGCCGTCACCTGCTGCCCCACCGAGACAGGGTAAGTGCCGGGCGGACAGGGGGGGGGGCCCAATGGGAGCATTTGATGGCGCACACTGGGAGCATTTGATGGCGCACACTGGGAGCATTTGGATGGCACACTGGGAGCATTTGGATGGCACACTGGGAGCATTTGGATGGCACACTGGGAGCATTTGGATGGCACACTGGGAGCATTTGGATAGGGCACAGTGGCAGCAATTGATGGGGCATAGTGGCAGGGTTTGATGGGGCACAGTGGCTGCGTTTGATGGAAAAATGGGAGCATTTGATATGGGCACAGTGGGAGCGTTTGAGATGGCACAGTGGGAGCGTTTGAGATGGCACAGTGGGAGCGTTTGAGATGGCACAGTGGGAGCGTTTGAGATGGCACAGTGGGAGCGTTTGAGATGGCACAGTGGGAGCGTTTGAGATGGCACAGTGGGAGCGTTTGAGATGGCACAGTGGGAGCGTTTGAGATGGCACAGTGGGAGCGTTTGAGATGGCACAGTGGGAGCGTTTGTGATGGCACAGTGGGAGCGTTTGTGATGGCACAGTGGGAGCGTTTGATGGGCACAATGGCTGCGTTTGTTGGGCACAGTGAGAGCATTTGATATGGCACAGTGGGAGCGTTTGATGGGCACAGCGAGGCTGCAATTGATGTTTTTTTTTTTTTTCGAATTTTTCAGTTTGTTTGCTAGGCATTGGAAAACAGGGATATTTAGTTTACACAAATATTGCAATACGTGTTTAAGCTAGCCAACTGCATCAAAGTAATCCCTCTTATGGCCAATTCTACTCTGCTTTGCCACTGCCAATGCTACGGTGGACACCATGCCAACATGTAGTTTCATTGTACATACCTCTCCTTAAAGTGGTTGTACACCCCGTACAACCACTTTCACCTACAGGTAAGCCTATATTAAGGCTTACCTGTAGGTGCTGGAAATATCTCCTTAAAGGAGTAGTAAAGGTACATGTTTTTTCACCTTAATGCATCCTATGCATTAAGGTGAAAAAACATTCGACAATAACCCCCCCCCCCACCCCCCGAGCCCCCGTTTTACTTACCTGGCCCCTCGAAAGTCCCGCGCTCGTCCCCGTCATCCTCTTCGGTTCTCAGCCTGGCCGCCGATTGGCTACACTGGATGGATTGAAAGCAGCGCAGCCATTGGCTGGCGCTGCTGTCAATCACATCCAATGACGCGGCACGCCGGGGGGCGGGGCCGAGTGATACAGTCGGCGGCTATGGCCGCCGCTGTATCACGGGAGCGCGCCAGCAATAATTCCATATCATGCGAGCTCGCTCGCATTATGGTGTTGAGTCCTTGCGGGGAGGAGCCAAGACAGCCGCCGAGGGACCCCAGAAGACCAGGATCGGGGCCACTGTGTGCAAAACGAGCTGCACAGTGGAGGTAAGTATAAACTGTTTGTTATTTTTTTGCAAAAAAAAAGGGAAGCTTTAGTGTCCCTTTAACTTACACGGTTTAGGAGATATTTACAATGTCCCCGAACGCTGTCGTCTTCTGCGCATGCGCTGATGTATTCGGCATATGCGCACTTTAGAAAGGGCACGCTGTGCCGTTTCTAGAGGGGGTCATGGCGTGACTGGCCGCTCCCCTGCGCATACGCGGAAGTGACGTCATGCGACTCCGGCCAGTCACAGAGCCGGAGTCCGCAGCCCTGGAGGGAAGAGGGCTGAAGATGGACGCTTCCAGCCAGCTGGGACATCGCAGGCTTCGGTTTCAGGTAAGTGACACATAATGGGCTACTATGTGATGCATAGTAGCCCATTATGCTTTACCTTTGCAGGGAAATAAGAGGAAGTAAAACCCATCAGGGTTTACTTCCTCTTTAAAATGTATTTAGACTTGTACTACTATGCAGGGAATACTGCTCACGTGTTAATAAAACCTGACTCTAAACATTATTTAGCTTTGGATAGAGTGAGAACAATTTGAAATTCTTGCCAGGTGTTTATTTTTGTCGCTCACCCTACTGGGGAGATGTTCCTTACCTTCCTATCCCTCTTCTGCCTGTGTAAGGAAAGAGGGATGGAGTGGATCTAATCCAGCCTTACTCTACTAAAAGTGAGTTTTTGTTTTGTTCTTATCAATGTCATTAGACTAGGAATGTGCTTGGTCGGGTTCCTAGTCCCAACCCACCTGCCTGATTCCGCCAGGAAGCCGACACTGCACACCGCTAATCACAGGCAGTGAGACATTTCCCGATCCGCAGCTGCACAGATTGAGAAATGTCCCACTGCCTGTGATTAGCGGTGTGCCTTGCGGGATCGAGGCAGGTGGGTTGGGGCTAGGAATCCGAACAGGCCCGAGTCCATCTCTATTCAAGACCTCACTCCCTGTCCTGAATAAAGGTTCTGAGAAAGGCCCTTTGCTCCCCCATCCAAAACAGAAAATCATTTGTTGGCCAACGTTTGGCTTTAAACGCGGGTGATTAAAATGAAAAAATAAATAAAAATAATAATAAAATGACATTACTTTCACAGTGTATGCAAAGCAATGTTTTATTTCGTTTTTTTATTTTTTTTCTGGACCCTCTGTCATGTTTTTATTGCAGCCTATGCCTTGCTAGAGAGATTAAGTCTGTTTGATCTCTGCTCCTGTGACAACTTGTAAGATAGGAATTCTGTTCATTTTGGAGAGTATAGTCTTATTAACAGTTGTATCCCCAGGACAGGAAATGAAGTGAAATCTACCTAGATGGACATAGGCAGAAAAAAATAATAGAGTAAGGAAGCATTATAACTCCTATCTAAAGCAAAAACAAAGCGTTTGCTCTACATACACTTTTGGTAACTAGACTCTAGCTTTCTTTGCACCAGTTTTAATAAATCAGTTTCTATTTACCGTATATACTCGAGAATAAGCCGACCCGAATATAAGCCGAGGCACCTAATTTTACCACAAAAACTGGGAAAACGTATTGACTCGAGTATAAGCCGTTGGTGTCCATCTGCATGCCTCACTGTGCCTCGCTTTGCCTCACTGTGTCCATGTCCATGCCTCACTGTGTCCATGCCTCACTGTGTCCATGCCTCACTGTGTCCATGCCTCACTGTGTCCATGCCTCACTGTGTCCATGCCTCACTGTGCCCATGCCTCACTGTGCCCATGACTAGACTGACGTTTAACATGGGAGTCTATGGAAGGGGTGCCTGGATTTGAAAAATCGGTGCTCCCCGGCCATAGGTCCCCTAGAAAACAAACTTTGCACACTTGTAGGAGAAATGGGGATACATGTGTCCCAAGCTCCGCATCTATGGAACCTACGACCTGCCAGTACCGGGTCCCCAAAATCACCAGAGAAATGACCGTTTAACATAGAAGTCTACGGAAGGGGTGCCTGGCTTTGAAAAATCGGTGCTCCCCGGCCTTAGGTCCCCCGGACAACAAACTTTGCACACTGGTATAGGAAGAGTGGGGCTACATGTGCACCAAGTTTTAGGTCCAGGGGACTTACGGCCGGCTGGTACCGGGTCCCCAAGTTCCAGGAGATCAGGCGCAAAAAGTTGACTCGAGTATAAACCGAGGGGGGCATTTTCAGCACAAAAAAATGTGCTGAAAAACTCGGCTTATACTCGAGTATATATGGTACATCAGAATTGAATTGGGTGTATATCTTTTGTATAGTAGTACTGTAAAAGATGCATCTTAAACCACACGGTCATAAAGATCTTGCATATTGATGTATCAGATCTAAATTCAGAGCAAATGTAATTTCTGGGCTGTCATTGACAGGTATTGCATCATGTCTAGTTATATTCATTCTTCTTAGTCCTATATTTAGTATGGTGCTTTTTGTTACTTCCAGACCTCCCAACAAAACAGCATAGGCTTCAAGCTCTGAATCTTTTGGTCATTCTGCTGCCTGATATTCACCGTGACACCCTGAAGGTCCGTTTTAAATTTTTACTTTTTTTATTTATTGTACATTCCTCTGTGTAGTAATGCGTGAACTTTGGTAAATGTGAAATATTCCTTTTGTTTGTGGATGCATTTAAAAGCTGACAGTGGGTTGGAGTTGTTAACAATAGATCCATTCTCTAAAATGGTGTAACTGAAAGCACATGGATAAACTTGATCTTGTTGTGCTGAATGTAAAATGTCCTTTGTGTCCTGTTTTAGGCTTTGCTTGAATTCCTTGAGAAGGTTGTGGATCACAGAGAGCAGAACAAAATGACTCTGAAGAACGTTGCCATGATAATGGCTCCTAATCTCTTCACTGACCATACCTCCTTAATAAAAGGTGTAGATCAAGATGCTGTAACCAGTGCGGCCCGGACAGCTTCCATCATGCTTTTCATGATCAAATACCAGAAACTCCTCTGGACAGTAAGTGGATAGTCAGAAAGAATGTGCTGTCATAATCTTTCTCCATACACATGTCAGTATTACGGAATGTTAAAAGGACAGTAAATTTTAAGGTTTGTCATAAAACACCCAATTTTTTAAGAGGGCATGCTTGCACACCAGCACTTAGATAGATATATCTATCTATCTATCTATCTATCTATCTATCTATCTATCTATCTATATCTCTCTCATATATATAATAGATATATATATATATATATATATATATATATATATATATATATATATCTCTCTCTCTCTCTCTCTCTCTCTCTCTCTCTCTCTCTTTCTCTTTTTTATTGGTGTATAAAAGTATACAAAAAGTACAAAACATACACCAACGTACAATAACACAAAATACGAACATGACACAGTCTCAGTCAGTACACCCAAGCAGGAGCTCTACAAAGGCACTACAGTATAACGATAAAGATTAAGACAACCGAGAACTGTGACCGTAAGAACGACTAATGTGGCTCTTGCTCAGTGGGAGAATAACGGTGTGTTAACTCAAAGGCTCATTGCGAACCCAAGACGGCCCTTGGACTTATCGGGGAAGAGGGGGGTGTGATAAGGGATACCTTTCAGGCGCCTTAAACAGATGTTGCAGTGGAAGGGTCTGCCAGCCCCTTTGCCCACACCTTGTCGTATTTTTTCGGGCAACCTCTATGCAAAAACGTGTCTTTATAGAGTGGCAAGACGGTATTGACTTGCTGTTTCCAAAGAGGGAGGCAAGATGGAACCTGTTTCTTCCAGCATAAGGGGATAGTTTTCCTAGCATAGAATAAGAGGAAAACTTCGGGGTTCTTTCCATCATCCTAGGGTACCAGTTCCTCTACCAGACCTAGCAGACATACTCTGGGGGATGGAACTATGGAGACTCCTGCTATTGAGTTTACCACAGGGAGCACTTGTGCCCATTAAAACAATACTGAAAATACTGCCATGAATCATTGGCCAGACCCTTCCCATTATGCAGGGGACAACACTCTGTCCCTGTCTACCAATTGTGCTCCTGTGTTGTCATCCTGTCACTTACGAGCATAGTGGATATTACAAGCCGCCATGCAAACATACATTGTGCATGTATATTTCACTTTTGTGACTATTGGGAGTCTGGAATGTGCCACCAACACTCAAGTGCCATGCAGGTTGAGAGGAAGCTGCTGAGTTTGCAGGGGGATCTGGAGATCAGGAGCACTGAGGTGGGGAAAAAAAGATATAAAAAATATAAATCCTTATTTTCTAGCACTACTATCACACTTTGAGCATTACTGTATTTATGTAATTTTACAAGCTTTTTTGGTCTGTTTTTCATTTTTATGTCGTTTAAAGTGTCAAGACCCTGCGTTCACTATATCTGGTCTCCAACAGAACATGGAAATGCAATTAGTTTAGTAAATACCTTTTCTCATCAGCAGTATGTAGCAGTCTTGTGATTTCTATCCGTTCTTGGTGAAGCTTGTAGGAGGAGTTTTTATACTGCACTGAGCTGTCCTATGAGGCCTGCAGGGCTTCTGACCCTCTGTCTGGACATGTCTGGACAGTGCTGATGGCTCTGTGCAGATCACATGCATTCCCCCAAGAAAAAAAACAAAAAACCTCTCCAGCAATACACACCAAACTGAGCATGTGCAGCCTGACTCCAGAGGCTCTGTCTTATCCGGACTTGTCCAGAGGGACAGTGCAGGGAGGGGAGGATCTGTGCCTACAAGATCAAACAGCCTTTTTACACAGTGCAGAGGATTAACCCCTTAGGTTCCACAGTGAGTATAACAAGCATGCTTTACTGCATATACAGACTGATTTTACTGTTGTGGGTTTAGTTACACTTTAAGGAGAAATGTGCTGTGAAGGAGCTTCTTTGAGGCAGGATCGCTCATTTTTGGCCCCGTAGACATTTATTTTTAATTTTTTTATTATTATGAGACGCAGTTTGACCCTTTATTTATTTTATTTTTTTTCAGTAGCTCCCTTTAACCACTTCCCTACCCAGCCATAGACAAATGACGTCCACAGATGGGATCTCCCATCCTGGGTGGACGTCATATGACGTCCTCGGCTATGTAGGGGGATATCTGAATGATGCCTGCAGCTAGAGGCATCATTCAGATATCCTTTTGAAGTGCCGGCGATTCTGTGCACCATAAGAACGATCATAGCGGCGGTTCCACCGCTTGATCGTTCTTATAGGCGGCGGGAGGGGACACCCCCCCCTCCCGCCGCCATCCGGTGCTTCTCCGGGCTCCCCCGTGCGATCGGGGACCCGGAGCGAATCTCCTGGCATCGTTGGTGGAGTCACGTGATGAGCATAGAGATGACTGGTGACCAGATGGTCACCAGTCATCTCTATGATCGTCGGAGGCCCGGGCGCGATGTGATGACGTCACGCCCGGGTCTCAAATGTAAACAAAGCCGCCATTGCGGCTGTAAGTATGAAATCAGTGAAAACATTTTCACTGATCTCATGCTTTCCAGCCTGGAGGAGAGATGTGGGGTCTTATTGACCCCGCATCTCTCAATAAAGAGAACCTGTTGCACACATTCCTATTACAAGGGATGTTTACATTCCTTGTAATAGGAATAAAAGTGCTCAAAAAAAAAAAAAAAAGTAAAATCATTGTAAAAAAATAAATAAATAAGTAAAATAAATAAATAAATAAAATTAAAACGCCCCTGTCCCCGGTAGCTCGTGATCAGAAGCGAATGCACACGTAAGTCGCCCACATATGTAAACGCCGTTCAAACCACGCATGTGAGGTATCGCCGCGTGCGTTAGAGCGCGTGCAACAATTCTAGCACTAGACCTCCTCTGTAATTCTAACCTGGTAACCTGTAAAAAAAATTAAAACGTCGCCTATGGAGATTTCTAAGTACCGAAGTTTGGCGCCATTCCATGAGTGTGCACAATTTTAAAGCGTGACATGTTAGGTATCTATTTACTCGGCGTAACATTATATTTCATATGTTCCCAAAAAATTGGGCTAACTTTACTGTTTTGTTATTTTTTAATTCATGAAACCATTTTTTTTTTTAAAAAGGCGTTTGAAAAATTATTGCGCAAATATTGTGCAAGAAAAAATGTTGCAATGACCGTCATTTTATTCCCTAGGGTGTCTGCTAAAAATACATATATAATGTTTGGGGGTTCTGAGTAATTTTCTAGCAAAAGAATGATGATTTGTACATGTAGGAGAGAAGTGCCAAAATAGGCCCGGTATTGATGTGGTAAAAAAAGCCCTGTATTAAAGTGGTTAAAGTCCATAGGACCAAAAATCTGCCTGAAGACAAATCTCATGTATTTTAAGCAACAGGCACCATATAAAACACTGAGATTTTGCTTTATATGGACAATGCAAAGTGTATTTGTAGCTTCGACTTACAAATACACTCAGGTGTGAATGCGGCCCAAACGTCGAAACAGTCAGAAGCAAAGACACTGTGCTTTTGCAAACTCAGTGTAATCCGGTTAGGGTTTACATGTACTTTTATTGATGGTTGCAGACATAGAAATGCTCACACTGACTAGACATATTGTTGTCATAAGCCACAAATAATATTAGATTCTTGCATTAATAAGCTAATTTGACTTTTGACTGATTAGGAAAATTCAGAAAAATAATTGTTCATAGCTTATATGTTGAGTTTCTTTCTTTTTCCATTTTCTTAGGTATAAGTGCCATTTCGTAACTGACTGATTACAAAATAGATAATTTTTCATACACAGATTCCAAAGTTCCTTGTTGCACAAGTAAGGCAACATAACATTGTCAGTCAAAAGAAAAATGTCAAGGAAAAAGCTATGAAGAAACTTTTAAAAAGGATGGCATATGACCGAGAGAAGTCTGAAAAGGCAGAAAAAAGCCTTGCTGATGTGAGTAAAAAAAATAGATTATTCTGCATCCTATGCACTATATGTTTTACATTACTACAATGGTTACTAAATATGATCTCATTGGTATATTTTATCTGTCCGGCTGCATTTTTGGAGAAATGTTCTTGAATTTCTCATCTCTGTTTTCTTAAAGGAGCCGTATAAACGAAAGCTGGCCATACACAGTTTGAAGCTCATCCGGTTCCTGCTGAACCGTCCAAGATTCGAACCGTTAATGGGCAGGCTGAATTTACCAAGTTGATCGATCAACCAACTTGGGCACAACCAGCCTGCCGGATTCTCTTGCGATTATTGCTAGCAGCTGCTATAGCTGGTAGCGATAATCATTGTCCTCTCCCAGCGAGGATGACTTCCCCTGCCCCCCCCCCTGCCCTGCTGGGAGAAGACAATGGCCTGGCAGGAGGGATTTCTGCATCAATACTGTCTGGATTGATGGGGAAATTGAGCAAATTTATTTCCTGCAACCCGCAGTTGCAGGAAAGAAATTTGCTCCGTGTATGGCCAACCTAATACTCCTATCACAGTTGTACAGTGTGACACTCTGTGGCCTGTTACATCCATCTATATAACTGTTACAGTTACATTTAAGGCATGATGTTAATTACTGTCACAGTTGCTTGTGCTCTCAGCCAAACTGTTAAGCCAAATGGCTGGTACAGTGCCGGGACAAGGTCATTCATCACCCAGGATCATATATAAATCGGGTCTTTGGTCCCCAAGCCAAAGAAGGGGGGGGGGGGCGAATGGACTATTGCGGTACCGGTGAGTGGGTGAAATCAATAGTAAAAAGGCAGATATAAAACAAAAGGAAATTTTATTGATACAACATCAAAAGAGACACATAAAAATATACAATTTAAAATAGTGACAACCCATGCACATCACCAGTATAATCACAATGGGATTGAGGGTCATGACAATCATCTCAACTAGTTTAGCGGCCAATGCTGCTTCGTCAGGAGAGTATCTAAAAAGCCCAGATGGTCGAGGGCAACAGGGGGTCACCAACCAGGGTCTCCCGTGGCGACCAGGGGGGACATGCATATAAATGGACCTACTTCCTTGAGTAAAAGGATGTAGACATAAGGGGTCCCGGGATGGAACCCAGCTAGAGCAAGTGCTAACACATGTTTGCACAGCAAAGGATCGGCAATGGTGATGAAAGTGTGTGAAGGGAAGTCACAGAATTGGGGAGAACTAGGAATTCTATAAGTGATAAGCATAACTGACAGGTTGTGTCGTGTATACATAACAAAGAGAGGAGACCTTTACTAGCAGTGCAGGTAGAGTCAAGTGATGCAAATATATAAAAGAGAAATTGTATAGAACTTTTATGGAGGGTTGATGGCAATTAAATCATAGTTAAAGGGTAAGTTCACCTTTTACAGAAAAATCTGTAAGGTGAAAAAACACAGGACCCCCTCACCCCCCCCCCCCTGTCCCTCTCACGGGTCCGGGGCTTAGAAATCCCCCCTCTGCCTAATTTCCTAAACGTACCTAGTCAGGAGGTACGTTTAGGAGCATTCTAATTGGCCATGTGACAGCGCCGACCAATCAGAACCCACGTAGCCCGTCCTGTCACCGCAGGCAAAGAAGAGAGAATGCCGAAGGGATTTCAAATCCCCAGACTGGTAAAGCGGCTATACAATCTGTCAGTGCGGGGGATTGCCGGACTCCAGGTTAGCGGGATTGGGTGCAATGGGAAGGGGGTCTATTGTAAGTTCACCTTATGCAATATATAATGGGATTTTTAGTGTGCATAGAGCAGTGCACATGACCACAAGTAACAAAGCAACGGATGCAAAGGAGAAAAATTAAGTTTTTGGAAGCGCGCACAGGACTGGACAGGAAGACTGAAATAAACAGAATGGATTTTATAAAAAATGTAATACAGCGCCTTTAAAGCGGAGTTCAAATCCCCCAAACACTTTGTTTTTTGTTTGTTTTTAAAGACTGCTCTGCATTTGTCCAAACATGTACCTTTACAACATTTCATCTGTGTTGCACTTTTACTTTATTTAAACATCGTTTTAACTCGCAGCGCTTGGAAACAGACAGGTTACATTTTAGCTACGGGTAGCTGAAGCCCTCCTGTATCCAGTTCTAGGATTTCCGTGCAGCTGGCTAACCAGCATGCACCTCTCAATCTCACGCATGCGCAGTAATGCTGCTGCGCGGCTCTCCTTCCAATAACGTGAGATTTTGGCAGTAGGCGAATGGCAAGAACTCCTGGGATACATGACGCCGCTTTCCCAGGCACCCTTGCGAATCCCCTAGTGACGTAATCGTCTAGGCGGGGACAGGGACAGGTGGAAGTGCAGGACAAATAACACTGAAAAGGATATTTCCAACCAGAAAAAAAAAAATTGCATTGGGAAAATGATGAGCTAAGGGGATACCATAGAGAGAAAGTGCAGAAATTGGGTGGAATTCTGCTTTAAGTAGATGTGTAGGCAGGATTTTTTAAAAATAGTCTTATTGTTTAGTTCTACTTTAAAGAGAGGGTAAACCCCCCCCCCCCCCCCCCCGAAAAAACGGGATAAAATAAGACCCTGCAAGAGAAAGGCATAATGAGCTAGTATGCATAGCACTTACCTGAAATCAAAACCCCCGAGGTCCTCCTCGTTCCCCTCCACCGCCGCCATGTCCCCTCTGAGATTCTTCCTGGTATCGGCGCTCCGGCGCTGTGATTGGCCGAAGCGGCGATGATGTCACTCCGCGCATGCGCGCGGGAGCCGTAAAAGCCGGCATTATTATTCAGAAAACCGCCATTTACAGTGCGCCTGCGCCGATGTGTAGGGCGCGCATGCGCCGTACACATCGGTGTACTCCTTTTTCTTTTCTTTTTTTTTGCAAATATCTCCTAAACATTGTAGGTTTAGGAGATATTGCAAACACGTACAGGTAAGCCTTAATCTAGGCTTACCTGTAGTTGCAAGAGTGGGTTTACAACCACTTTAAGGCTGTTTGACTTGAATTTAATATGAAGTTGCAAGCAGATGAAGACTTCTTGTTTTTGCTGCTGGCAGATCACAATATTTTAGAACACTGGTTCTCACTACACACTAATAACTGTTGACAGTGCTCCTCTGCCACAAGCAGCCTAAACTGTTATTAGTGGTAGTCAGGGGTTTAGTCCCACCTTACATTGATGGTCAGTGTAGTGCCGTTTTTATATCGATGGTCACTGGTGAAATGGTCTCTTAAGCCTCGTACACACGGTCGGACTTCCATCGGACTTTTCCGTGGATTTTTGTCCGAACCGAGTTGGCCGGGCACACCCATAGCATACACACCACAGGACTTTTCTGCAAACTTTCCCAAAACTTTTTCCAACATCACGTGGTTTTTCTGCTCTTTACCGCCACCCTTTGGTCAACTTCTGCTATTGTTGGTTGATTTTAACATTATTTGTTTTGTCCATCAGGCAAAAGTCCGATGGTTTTCTGTACACACGGTCGGACTTTACTCCATCGGACTTTTGTTGGCCAAAAGTTTGTCCGTTTGCAGACCAAACTTTTGTCCGATGAAAACCAAAAAAGTTTGTCCGATGGAGCGTACACCTGGTCGGATTTTTTGGCAGACTTTCTCAAAATTAAGTTTGTTGGCAAAAAGTCAGGCCGTGTGTATGAGGCTTAATATTGGTAGTCCTCTTACATTGTTGGTGGTGAAGGGACTGACCAAGGCTGTAGTGCCCCCTACATCGGTGGTCCAGTCCTTCCTGGCAAAAGAAGTAACTGCATCCTCTCTGAATATCAGTAGTTGCAAATCAGGGTCTTCAGTGTTCTTCATTAAATATGCCTGAAGTTTAGATGATAGTTTAAGGTCCACAAGATAATGGGAATGTAAGTATCAATGAAATAAAAGTGCAAAGGCTTTCTTCCTATTTGTAGCCAGTTATAATACAGTAAGATTTCATACATACATCGGCAACCATTCAGCCAGCAACATAACGAACAACCATGATTAGATATATTCTGCTATCATGTACAACTTCTCCTTTCTTCTGCGGAAGTCACAGATTAGATATAGGCACTCAATGAATACAGCAATCCTGCACAGTGTCCCTATCAGTAAGTACCAGGGACAGGAAACCTTTAGTGACTCCCTGCAGACTACTACAGTTTTCCATCATCATAAAATACTCATCATTTTTCACTTCCACCAGGTCATTTTTATATTCCACTAACACAAGCTATATATTCTATTTGGTACCTGATATAGCAATGCAATTACTGAATATTCAATAAAAAAAAAAGTAGAATTCATAGATCCTTAGTAGATTCCGGATATTCAATCTGCTTAATTCATACTTTTGCAAAGAAATAAAAACTTTAATACATTTTCCCACAAAAAGACAGACAGATGATCTTGAAATGCCAAAAAATATATATTAAATTACTTGTATATCACTGCTTCTAGTCCAGCAAATGCATTATCCTGTTCACTTGAATATTGTGTCTCTTTCATGCCCTCTAGTGGAATGTTATAGGAATGGGTTTTGATTTTTCTGTAAGCGTATACAGTATAACACTTTAGAAGAAAAAGCTTGTATATGCTTACATACAGTATTTCAGCTTTAAAAAAAATAGGAATGGTTTATTGTCAAATGTTGTTTCTCTGTGTGTACTACTATTTGTGTCAATAATTGCCCGACGATGCACTTAACCACTTCAGCCCCGGACCATTTTGCAGCTAAAGGACCAGACCCCTCTTTTGCAATTCGGCACTGCGTCGCTTTAACTGACAAGTGCGCGGTCGTGCGACGTGGCTCCCAAACAAAATTGGCGTCCTTTTTTTCCCACAAATAGAGCTTTCTTTTGGTGGTATTTGATCACCTCTGCGGTTTTTATTTTTTGCGCTATAAACAAAAGTAGAGCGACAATTTTGAAAAAAATTCAATATTTTTTACTTTTTGCTATAATAAATATCCCCAAAATATATATATATATTAAAAAAAACATATTTTTTTCCTCAGTTTAGACCGCTACGTATTCTTCTACATATTTTTAGTAAAAAAAACTCGCAATAAGCGTGTGATTGGTTTGCGCAAAATAGGGGATAGTTTTATGGCATTTTTATTAATATTTTTTTTTTTTTACTAGTAATGGCGGCAATCAGCGATTTTTATCATGACTGCGACATTATGGCAGACACATCGGACACTTTTGACACTATTTTGGGACCATTGTAATTTTTACAGCGATCAGTGCTATAAAAATGCACTGATTACTGTAAAAATTACACTGGCAGTGAAGGGGTTAGCCTGTAGGGGGCGCTGAAGGGGTTAAGTGTTACCAAATGTGTCTTTCTTACTGTAGGGGGGCGTGGCTTGGTGTGTGACGTCACTGATCGTCGTTCCCTATGACAGGGAACAGACGATCAGTGACACTCACACTAGGAAGCACGGGGAAAGGTTTGTTTACACTTGCCTCTCCCCATTCTTCAGCTCTGTGACCCGATCTTGGGACACCGGCGGCGATCGGGTCTGTGGGCGTGGTCACGGCGCTCAGGACCGGGTCGCGAGTGCGCCGGAACGCGCGAGACCCACGGCTGGGCTCTTAAAGGGCAACGTACCGGTACGTGGATGTGCCCAGCCGTGCTATTCTGACGATGTATATCGGCGTGAGGCGGTCCTTAAGTGGTTAAAGTGGAACTTTAGTCAGAAAATTTAAGTTCTGCCAGATGACTTCAGGTTGGCCCCTTTTTGCAGGTATAGCTACGTAAAACATTAAAAATAAGTGTCTATACTGTTTAAAATCCAGTAATACACTGTCTCACCCTGCTCTGCACATATACTCAGTTGCTCTCCATTTTAGGCATTTTTAGGCACTGCTGAGTTTGTAGAGGTCGATCTGCTGACAGCTTTAAAGCAAAATTAAACCCTCTCATCCTTTACAGCCAAGGAAGCTGCTTCTGTTTGATTTGCAACTGCCATGGTACTGGACATGTGATCAGTTATGTCTCCAGCCATTTGATGGTTTGACAGTTTGGTTGAGGACACAAGCAAATGTGACAGTTAGCAATTACGACCTTCCAGGAATGTAACTGTTTTTTGAAACTGATAAATCAATTGATTTAGTTCTGCTTTATGATTTATTTACTGCTGTTCAGGGGCTTTGGGCTTCAGCAAAATGGCAGCCTCCAGCAAGAAGAAAAAAAAAGCAATGTAGGAGGCAATTTACAGCACACGCAAATTTTGGAGTATAATTATTATTGTGGAATGTATGTTCCTTGCTAAAAACATTTTTTATCAAGTTGTTATGGGTTAACTTTTGTTAACTACTTCAATACAGGGCACTTTCACCCCCTTCCTGTCCAGACCAACTTTCAGCACTGTCACACTTTAAATGAATGACAATTGTGCAGTCATGCTACACTGTACTCGTATTACATTTTTACCATTTTTTCCCACAAATAGAGCTTTCTTTTGGTTGTATTTGATCACCACTGTGTTTTTTTTTTTTTCTTAAAAAGACAGACATTTTTGAAGATAAAAAAAAGTTTTTCTTTGTTTTCTGTTATAAAGTTTTGTAAATAAGTATGTTTTCTCCTTCGCTGAGGAGGCAGCACCGATAGGCGGCACTGATAGATGGCACTGGGCACTAATAGGTGGCATTGATGGGCTGCAATGATGGGCACTGATGGGTGGTATTGATGGGCACTGATGAGGAGGCACTGACAGTCATTAATGATGGGCATTGTTCGGTATCTTTGATTGGCACTTACATGTGTTACTGATGAGAACTTATTGGCATTTTTATTGGCATCTTATAGGCACGATTGGCATCTCTTGTGGGCACCTCTGATGGGGGCTGCGCTGATAATCATTCTGCTGTTTGATACGACCCTGTAACGTCACACTTTCCGTCAAACAGCAGAATACGAGCGAATACGAACACGAGGAATACGAGAGAAGGGCAGCGGGAAGGATGTGAGAGATCAGTGTTACACCGAGGGTCTGCCGCGACATATATACTCGTTTTTGGTGTAGTTGGATGCAGTGTATTTGCAGTGTTTAATGCTCATGAGTTACAGGCTACATGTGAGTGCTATATTTGAAGTGGTTTTTAAGTGTGTTATTAAAGTGGTTTACGTTATCACACTATTTGGAGCTTTCTTTATATATTTGCATATGGAGTAATCCTTTAAATCACTTGACTGGAAATTGGAAGATTAACTACACTGAGTTGTAAGATCTTGTTTATGTTTTTCACGCCAAACACGAAAGTGTGAGGCAACTTGCTGTGGTGAGTGTCCATCTGACGGGAGAGGGATCACTGAACACTGTGTGTGGTGGAAGATTGGAAGAATTTCTGCACTGGATTTAATTAGACAATGTGTGGCCTTTCTTCTTTTTTACATTTTTTTAGGTTGTGCACATATTCACTTATGTCACAGGGTGTTATTTGTTAAGGACAATATTACGCTAGAATATTGCTCTCTAGCGCCACTGTGTGGTTTCTTTTTAGATTTGACACTATTGACATGCTTTTTCATTATTTAGGTGGTGTATTATTATTCACATAAGCGCAGTGGTGGTACATAGGAAGGGCACAGTTAAGGGGTACCGGTTTCTCATAATAATGTTACATGACTATAACAACTATGTATTTAAAAACAAAATTCTTTGGGCCTTAATTACCGGTACCACATTCTATGATTATAGGATTAAACCATAAGGGAAAAAAATGGAGGGAGGGAAAGGGGGACAAGAAAGACCAAGGTGGACTTTTGAAGTACCAAGAAATTACAAATGTATTATAAAAAATATGCTATATTGTTAAAAAAATATATAAAATTGTAAAAATGACAGCCACACAAAGCTTCCCTCATAAATATATCCCAGTCCTTTATACAATAGTTAAAAAGATAAAAATCTGTATTTGTTTAAAACCATACAGTCCATATACACAATAGTTCAGCAGGGGAGATTGCTGTACTAACACCAGATTGTTAGTGCAGCAGCTCTGACCTGAGCTGAAAGTTGAATGAAAAACCCACTGGATTAAAAAAACAAAAAAAACTAGTGCTGTGTACTAGGCTTTATCATGAAATAGCCATAGGGAGTGGATTAAGGCAGAATTGGGTTTAAGACAAGGTTGCAGCTATGTCCCACCCCCACCCCTTTGATTGACATTAGCAAGGATTGTAAAGGGAAGCCACTCCTTTTGCACTGTCTTTATTGACATGATTTACGCCATCAGACACCAACTGCCTACAAGTTCATCTTACCTTGTGAAGTAACTGGCAGATGCATAGCCTTGACCAGCTGTGCTAATCCCTGTGTTTACTACTGGAGCATAAAAGTTGTAGTTGGGCCCCCTGGACATCCACTAGGCCCTAGGGTTCTGCTTTGGTTGCCTTGTGAATGATCTGAATTTGCCCCCACATACACTGAACTATTGAATTGCACTGCCTTTTCTTTTCTTATGACTGTCACTACTCAGGGTCTGCATGTCAAGACATGAGCACCTGTAAACAAGGCTAAGAAAACGTTTTAATAAAGTCTGAGTTCTGTTTAAGATGTATTTTTTAATTTAGAAATTAAGCTGAGGGAGGAGAGGTGCCTAGTTTATTTTTTTTTATTTTTTTGGTTAAAGATATTTTTAAATCGGCAAGTGAGTATATTAAATTAAACATTACATTTTTGTAGGAGTGAATTTCCTAAAAGGTTCTTAAGTATGTATTTTGTTTTCTTAGAATGATAAACCTCAGGGATTTATACGGGTACAAGCTCCTCAGTTTTCCAAAGTTTCTATGGCGGTACAACTGACAGAAGATTTAAAAGCAGGCGACATTCTGGCACGCTTCCTTAATCAAGAAAGGTATATAATTGTTTAGCAATATGCTCTAACTTGTGGATTAGACACCTGTTACTTTTTCTGTATCTGTGATTGGGCCAATGTATTTTCATATTTTGCTGTTTTTAAATGTGCCTACATGCAATAGCTAGCTTTAATATAGAAAATATCTACTGTCATGAAAAATAGGAGTTTATCTTTTTGGGTTTAGGTAACCCTAGCAAAAGTGTACCCAATGCAGAAAGGGTAAAGGCTTGGGATGTAACAAAGGTAAAGTAATGTCTGGATAACAATGTGAATGTAATGGCAGCAGGCAGTATATGCCAGAGAGGAGTGCAGAAGGGTATGACAGTGTTCAGTATGTTAAGGGGGTGAGTGCAGAAAGTATGACAGTGGGCCATATGTTTGGGAGAGGGGTGTAGAGTGTATGACAGTGGGCAGTGTGTGCAGAAGAGGTGTACAGAGGGTATGACAGTGGGCCATATGTTTGGGAGAGGGGTGTAGAGTGTATGACAGTGGGCAGTGTGTGGAGAGGTGTACAGAGGGTATGACAGTGGGCCATATGTTTGGGAGAGGGGTGTAGAGTGTATGACAGTGGGCAGTGTGTGAAGGAGAGGTGTACAGAGGGTATGACAGTGGGCCATATGTTTGGGAGAGGGGTGTAGAGTGTATGACAGTAGGCAGTGTGTGCAGAAGAGGTGTACAGAGGGTATGACAGTGGCACATATGTTTGGGAGAGGGGTGTAGAGTGTATGACAGTGGGCAGTGTATGCAGAAGAGGTGTACAGAGGGTATGACAGGGGGCCATATGTTTGGGAGATGGGTGTAGAGTGTATGACAGTGGGCAGTGTGTGCAGAAGAGGTGTACAGAGGGTATGACAGTGGCACATATGTTTGGGAGAGGGGTGTAGAGTGTATGACAGTGGGCAGTGTATGCAGAAGAGGTGTACAGAGGGTATGACAGGGGGCCATATGTTTGGGAGATGGGTTTAGAGTGTATGACAGTGGGCAGTGTGTGCAGAAGAGGTGTACAGAGGGTATGACAGTGGACAGTATATGCAGGAGAGAGTTGCAGAGGGTATGAGAGGGGGAAATATGTGCAGGAGAGGATTGCAGAGGTTATGACAAGAAAGGCCTGTGCAGGAGATGTTAAAAAAAAGTCTTAGTAAGCAGTATATATTGGATAATAATGTGAATGGATTGACAGTGGGCAGTATGTGCAGATTAGGTGTACAGTAGGTATGACAGTGGCCAATGGGTTTAGAAGACTAGAGGGGAGTGGGGGGCATGACGGCGGGCAGATTTTGCAGGAGAGCTGAGGGTATGGGAGATACAGTATGTGCTGAAGAGGGGTGTGGAGGTTATTATGGGGCATTATGTGCAAAAGAGGAGTGCAGAGGGTATGACCGTGGGGAGTATGAGCACCCAGAGTTAAATAGGAGAAGAATGTGAGGAGAAATTGAGGGAAATGGAGGTTGAAAAGGAGACGACAAAATTTAGGCCCCTTTCACACGGGTACCTCCTGTGAAACAGAATCTGCTTGCTTAGCGGGGGATCTCTCTGCTGATCCCCGCTGAGCAGGCGGGTGACAGGTGCGTGTGTGCCCCGCTATGCAGAGTGGACACGGATACAGTCCCGCTCTCCCCTATGTGGAAATTGAATGGAAACAGGCTGCCTGTTCTTTTTCATTCGATCCGTCAGACGGATGGGGACAAGGACCACCATCAGTTTTTGTTTTTGGAGGACGGGATCGGATCAGATGGTGGCGGGTGTCCATAGAAGAGACTAGAACGCCCAAACGGGTCCGCCTGGAAAAACTCAGGCGGACCTGATTGGATCGCCCATGTGAACGGGGCCTAAAGCAGGTTATTAGCAAAGAATGTGTCATGGAGTCAAGAAACAGTGGAGGTGTTGCTGTGGGTTTGTGGGGGGGGGGGGGGGGATTAGGCGCAGCTTTGTTGTCAGGGAATGTTTATGTAAGGAAAAATACAGTGGAGCTTAGATTACAACTGCACGAGAGTCTGTGAAGATGACTCATATTTGGTGTGGTGCACTGAATAAATGTGAGGGATTATATCAGCTGGGCTGGAGACTTGGGACTGAAAAGTTAAGACCCACTGGGCATGAAGGAGTAATTACACATACATTGGGCACTGGCGGCTGAGGGATTAATGCCCATAAGCAGAAGAATAATAGCTGGTAATGAGAGATTAAAGCACATACTCTGCTGGTTTAAAACTGGCTTTAAGGCTCTGTGTACTGGGCTATAGTATCTACAAGTGCTATAGATACTAAGTTTGTGTGCTGGGGCAGGATACAGGGGAAAAACATTGTGTGTTCTAACAGACACACACACACACACACACCTTGGACTACACATACACTCAATCTTTACTAAAAAGCAATGAGAAACCTACTACGGCATAAAGGGGGAGGAAGTAGAAACTGCTGCTGAACTGAGATTCCCTCTGAGTGCTGAACCTCAAGACTATGTCTGGGTTCTATGTGCAAAGTTTATGGGGAGTTTAATAGGCAATTTGTGTGTGACTACAAATTTAAGGAGTTTCTAGACGAGAAACAAGAGTGTGATGGAGGAGGGATATAGAGAAACAACAATTATATGTGTGCTGGAGGTGAGATCTCACTGGGAAAAACCAATCTGTATGCTGAAGGTGTGATGTCAGTAGGAAAGAACCTGGAAGATGCAGAATCCCTCAGTGGCAAAATTTACAGTATCCTGAACATGAACGTGAAACTCTGCTGTGAAACAGAACTGTGATGTATGGCTTATATGATCAAGGAAGGCCTCACACCACATTTTTTTTTTTCCAAGACGGAGATCTGCACAATACAGATTTGAGCTGCTGGTGAAATCTGCTGTAGCAGCAGAAACACCTAAACACATAAAACACAAAGCAATGGTTTTAGGTTGAAGAAAGTGGGGGAGATTTTCTGAAACTGGAGCAGCAAAAACTGGAGCACTCAGAGTCCATTGCAGCTGTGCATGGTAGCCAATCGACATTTTAAATTCAACTTGTTCTATTAAGCTTGGGCAATAAAACCTGGAAGCTGATTGGTTTCTATGCAGGGCTGTACCAGACTTTGCACGCAGAGGAACAGTGGTTCCACAGTGTTTACAAGCAGATTGCAGAATCCATTGTGGTACATTGGAAAACCCTTTAAAGCAAATCTGAAGTCTTCTAAAATCAGTTTCATATCTAAGATTTCCTTTTGAGTTTCTAGGAGCCCTGAATTGAAAGGTGCTCAGGTATGAAAAAAATTACAACCACCTCCCATGGTTGACCGCCTCCTATGCACTTTTTCATTGGGGTACATTGGAAAACCCTTTAAAGCAAATCTGAAGTCTTCTAAAATCTGTTGCATGTCTAATATTTCGTTTTTGATTTCCTGGAACCCTGAATCGAAAGGTGCTCAGGCATGAAAAAATTACAACCATCTCCCATGGTTGACAGCCTCCCATCTTCTGCACCTTACCTACAAGCCAGTGAAGCAATCCATCTCATTGGTGGCAGGGAGAGGGAGAGACAAAACTATTGACCATGGGAGAAGTTTTTGTACTGCAATTTAAGGCTTCAAGGGAACTCAGTAGCTAAGCTAATCTGACAATTAGATAAAATTGTAGTGCACATTAAGGCTCAGTTCACATTATTGCGGGCTGTGTGGGCCCGCGTTTGCTTGGGCACGGCAGCCCATTCATTTGAATGGGCCACTGTGCCCGTGTTTCTCGCAGGAAAAAGGTGCATGCACCTTTTCAAAAACGTGACTGCAGGGAAACCGCCTGGTCTTTTTGCGCTGCTGGCTTAGATACGTGGGGGTGCCATTCAGAATTAATGGCAGCCCCCACACGTCTTGTAAGAGCAGTGCGATTTGGATGCGGTTGGTTGCAGGTTTGGGAACAGGTGCAATTCCTGCACCCGCAACCAGACTGTGACACTTCATAAGCTCTGTACTAATATTTAGAAGACTTCAAATATACGTTTGAAATATTGTTAGTCTTCAACTAAAGCTTTTCTTTTAGTCAATAAGTTTTGTTGCATCATGGTTTGTTAAACTAAGATTATAATGCTATTTGTTAAATTTTTTACAGTGGTTCATCAATGACTGTGACAAGAGAAGAAGTTAGTTTATATGAAATTGGGGGGAATATTGGTAAGTTCTAATTAGTATGGCTGTGTCTTTTTTTTTTTTGGGGGGGGGGGGGGTTTACCAAGTTTCTAAGGGTTTTTAGGCCCCTTTCACACATACTGACATCTCTATAGAAAAACGGATGTAAATGGATGATCATCTATTTACATTCGCTTCCGTCAGCATTCATTTTTTGATATGGATCAAAGCCCTATTTTTCTTCTGTTTAAAAAAACAGATCGGAGGAAAAAACAAGTGTAAATGGACGAATGGTCCGTTTTTGCATAAAAAAAAATAATAAATAAGTCTGCTGGCACTCTGTACCAACGTGATAACAATTTGTAATTTGTTTCTTGCATTTTGGAGTCTGCAGAGCTAGAATGTGTCATCTGATACAGGTATGACAATTGGGAACTCATGAGTTCCTGCCCCAGTTCTCTTTCCCATAGCCGTATGCAGGTGGGTTTGGGGGCCGAGGGCCCCAACAGTTGATACAGTTCCGACACCATCCGCGGGACTGGTTCGTCTGCTACGAATAGGCCCTCGAAAGGTGTGAGTGTCGTGAAGTCTCTTATCGAGCTACTATTTGTCCCGAAAAAGTGGTGCAACTGTCTATATTTCCAGAAGTTCAGTTGTGGTTTCCCCGTTCTGTCTGTCAAGGAGTCGTAGGGTATCAGTTTGCCGTTCCGCAGTAGTTTCCCACAACTGGCATTCCTATCGTCGACCCATGTACCAAAGAAATCTGCGTTTTCCCCAGGGGGGAACCAAAGGAACCCTCCCAGTGGGGCCAGAGGTGACATAGGGGGGGCTAAGCTTCTCGTTCGGTTAAGTTTGTCCCAAGCCCTGAGTGTCAGAAGTGTCAGAGGGGATGTGCTATCCGATAGCCCCCTGTGCGCCCTCAGGAGCCAGGGTGCATAAGCTAGGTTCCTTCCTGCCATATACTTTTCCATTGTGACCCAAAGCTTGGTTTGGTCATGAAATCGCCAATTAAGCAATCTTTGGAGAATTATAGCCTGGTAGTAGGTCTGGGACCCCCAAGCCACCGGAGCGCCTTGGGCGTCTCAGAACCCCCATAGCTATACGCGGTTTCTGGGAGTTCCATATGAACTTAGTGAGCATGTGGGATAACTTGCTATGTATTTTAATACTGATTCACACCAGAGATGCGGACATTGACTTTTTTGGATCTTAGGGCCTTGATGGGAACCCTATGGAATCTGCTCAAATGCATTTAAGAGTGGACTTAAAATTTTGTCCTCTGGCATGCATACAGCGTATATTACACGCTGAATCGCCTATAATCTGAGATTTACTGGCATATTCAGGTTTTGGTATACAGTGACCCAGTGGACAAGACACACTCTGCCTATCATCTCTGATGAGTGAAGAGGACTTCAGCCTGGTTCACACTGTAAAAACATTTCTGCTCAACCCAGCAGGCTGAACGAAAAAAAAAAAAAAACTGAGAAACTCGCTGTACTATCTATGCGATGTCAGTATAGCAATTTCCCCACTGAGCTATTGTTTTCTGACAGGGGGACGCTCCCCCGCACGGGCAGCGCTCACAGTCATTGCGGATAGTCTGCTATACACACTGGATCGTCGGACGGTTTCTGTTAAATCGGCCAATGTTCTGTCCGTGTGTACCAGCCTTTCCTTTTTTGGGGTCAATAGCCCAGCAACAGTTCAGTTTTGGAAATGTTATATACTGTATAGGCAACTCCTATTCTAATATTGATCAGTGGTTCCAAATTAATAACAACTACTGCAGTAGAGAACAGAAACAAAAATATACACCTACATCTATCCAAATAACTGTTCTGTTTATAAACCATGTGTGAAACTGAGTAAAACCTTTAAGAAAACCTAGGATTTCATTCTTCAAATATAATGAAAAAATAAAATAAAAAATAACCTTTAATCCTTACTGTATCTTGAATTTCTGTGCTAAACCACACAACACCACAGATTATTGCTCTCTACTATCTGCAGAGTAGTATTCTTCAATCCTTACTATGTCTTCAATTGCTGTGCAAAAACATACAACTGTGCAAAGTGGCAGATAATTGTTCCATACAATCTGCAGATTATTGTAAATGTATAATATGATGTACGGTATTTAAACAATGCTCTTTTTTTTCTGTGCAAAAACAATATAAGCAAATTGACTATAATCTTCCTCAATCTATACTGTGTCTTCAATTTCTGTGCAAAATCATACAAACTGGAAACCCGCAGATTATTGCTCCATGCTATCTGCAGGGTATTAATCTTGAACTTCTATTCAGGTGTATTTAAACAATGCTGTGTCCTATGTAAAAATAAACGTGGATTGTGCAAATTACAAAATGTTCAGCAAAAAAAGGAAATGACACAAACCGATCATAGGTTTTCTTAAAAAGTTTTATTTGGTGTCACACAGTTCATACAGACATCAGTTGCCCACACAGGGGTTTCTTTCATATAACATGCACAAACGAAAGGTACCAAGTCACCTGGCTCACTTGTTGGCAGCACTGCTGCTCCTCTTGCCAGTCCCTTTGACTGTAATGTCCAGCTCTCCTGGAACACTTGGCTCCCTAGCCTTTAGTCACAGCGTCCGCTGCACGGCCCACCTCTGGCCTATGTATTGGGGTTCTCCTGACACTCCTGATGGGAGCTGATCTGACTCCTGGAACTGAGACCTGCTGTCTCCTGGCTTCTGGCTGAGCCCTCTGACTACTTAAGGAGACCCTCGGTCTCTTGGCTTCTGGCTGGGCCCTCTGACCCTTCAATGAGACCTTTCCACACTGGGAGCGGTCTTCAAACTGGAAGCTGTCTCCAAAGTATATAATGAGCCCTCACACCGGTGCACTCAACCAGGTTGCAGGTGTCCCGCAAAACCCGAACACAGGATTAACTGCTCCAATCCAGAACTACAGAATCCAGAGAGCTCCAAATACACAGCTTTCTCTGCCTAGAAACACTAGTCTGGAATGTCGCATTTACCATAAATGCGAATCTTGTGGCATATTTTACTATATTCTCACAGTGACAGAGTCTTGTCCTGTCACAGTAGGTATCACAATATTAATACAATTGTACTACACAGGTGGGCTAGTTTCTTATCAGGGTCTTAGAAGTGAGTATATAGCAGAAGAGTTAGTATAATGCCAAGGACGTTGGCTGCAGTGGACAAAGCATACAAAATCAAGTACATGTGTGTGTATACAAAGTTTAAACTTTTTTTCTGCTGTAAGTAGGTAATGTTGTTCCAGGAATACAAAGTGTAATCAGAATAGACAAGGAGAAGCACTGTGATAAAAAGCACATCAGGTTGCAAAGGTCAACAGAAAACAAGAAAATGGGAATTGCAGAAGGTGTGGTGTAACAATTTTGGTTGTGAATCACAGACCTTATTTTTCGAATTACCCGGTCATCTAGATGAAATGATCACAAGAATGTTAATGGGAGTAGATGAGAGGTGCTTCCGCTGCACCCAGCCCAGCTGAGTAACTGACTTGCCCTATAGACCTTTAGTGTGTTTTCAGATAGAGAGTGTGTGTATGTGTGTGTATGTATGTATATATATATGTGTATGTATGTATGTATGTATGTATTGTGAGGGGATTAACTCGGTAGCGGGTGTGTGTGACCCCCTGGTTGGGCTCCCCACACAAAAACAGGGCCAGCAGACGGAGTTTGTGGTTTTCCAAATCAAAAGGTGCGGTTTATTTTTCTATGTACAGTGACAAAAACACAGCAAAGCCAAAAGGAAACATAAACAAAATAAATCCTGGTCAGCTTGACCTCTGACTAAACATGCAGGTTTCCTAACTAACAACTGGGATCAGCCTAGTGCTGTCCTAGTCCCTAAGTCCCTGGTTTAGTCAATGTCCAAATAAATAGCCACACAGGCTTTGTCTCACCGCACAGGGGTTCACTCTCCCTAGACAGTCCACACAGGTCTGGGTCCAGGCATGAGCCAACACCTAATGAATCTGGGAGTTTTTGTAGAGGCCTTAAACGAGCTGACAAGCTTCAGCTGATCTCATCAACTCCCTGCCTGCACGACGCCCAGCCCTCTCCCTAGTTGTATAAGTCGGCATAAAGCCTGAATCTGGGAGAAATATATCTACCCCCCTGGATGCAACCAGGTGACTTTACCTTCCTGCTGTCACAGTGTATATATATATATATATATATATATATATATATATATATATATATATATATATATATATATATATATATATATATATATATATATATATATATATATATATATTCTCTCTATCTATATATAGCTTGTAACTCTATCGATAGAGAGAGAGAGAGAGAGATATCTCTATCTATATCTATATCTATATCTATATAAAAATCTATATATCCCTGTATATAAAAAATGTTTAACTTTTTGTAGTAGCAGCAGCAACATCCTATGTTTTTAAATTTCCCAACTAATGTAGTTTTTCACTAGATTCATCTGGGAAGCAGTGGTAATTTTTTTAATGCTTCAAGTATACATGTACCTCTGTACAGTATTTTTTCAACTTTTTTTTAATTTAGCAAAAGAAAAAATATTAATAAGCCTGTGGACAGTATCCAATTTTTAACTAGGTGGGAGGTATGCAGTTGCTTGTTTATAAATAGTACTTCACAAAAAGTGTAACGTATACAGAGACCTCATTAGTAGGCTTGTGCAATTCGTTTCGTAACGAATTGAAATTCGTCCGAATTTAGCAACTTTCGGACATTCGGAAGCATTCGAATTTCCGAACAAAGCAATTACGAATAAGACCGAATCCGAAATAAATTATACCGCAAATAGCGAATGCCCGAATGTCTTCGGCATAATTCGTTATGAAAAAGTTACGAATGTACGAATCCATACGAAGCACAATAACACTCACTCTGCTCTGCTCTCTGCTTCTCCCTCACCGTGCTGAACCCTCTCAAAATGGTGTACAGGGGCGGAGCCTATAGCCGCATGTTAAAAACGAAAGTAAAATACGAGATTTCGAATCGTTACAAATAACCGCAATGTATTTAGAAAAGTACAAATCCATTCGAAGCACATTAGGCATAATAGGCAGCGTCGTTGTGAGAGAGACATGGAAAATTACGAATCAACGAACCCAAAAAAAGTTACGAAAGTAGGAGTTGTGTCCAGAATCAACGAAAAACAACGTACTCTACCGAAAGTACGAATTATAAAGCAACAAAAAATTCAACGAAAAATGTCGCTTGCAAAAATACGAATGAGTCCGAACACGAAAAATCCCGTCTAGCAAAATTACAAATGATTACGAATCAACAGGACCGGAAAGAAACGAACCGAAACGGAACAAATTTTTCCGTTGTGCACAAGTCTACTCATTAGCAACAAGCAGAGTTAAGCTGTTTCCAGTTATCATTAAAGTGGAGTTCTTCCTGGGTGAAGAAAAAAAATAATAATCAGCAGCTACAAACACTGTGATTTTTTAAATAAGGACACTTGCCTGTCCAGGGAGCCCACAATGTCGTCACCCGAAGTCGACCCATCCATCAGCTCCGGGTGCAGGCTCCGTCATCTTTAGTAAGGGAAACAGGAAGTAAAGCCTGTTTCTTGCTGAGCTGTCTGAATGGTGCCCGCTATCTTCTGGGACCTGTGTGTCTCCCAGAAGGCCATGGGGGGGGAGGAGGAGGGCCGGACATTGCGTAAATGGCTGCACAAGATTTTGGCGATCTTTCCCTGGAAGTGGGAGCGGATGCCTGGTTTTGACAGGTATTCGCTCCCCCCCCCCGAAAGGTGCCAAATGTGGCACCGGAGGGGGGGGGGGGAGGAATCAGATCCGCAGAAGTAAAATTTCTGAGTGGAACTCCGCTTTAACATTAGAATATTCTTTCTATCTGTCTTGATCAAGTTCCAGTGTGTAAAATAAGATGTTCTTTTACCAATTATTTTTTACCTTTCTGAAACCCACTCAGTCTGATACTACAGCCTCGTACACACGGTCGGACTTCAAACAAACTTTTAAGTGGATTTTTGTCTGAAGGGAGTTGACCGGGCACACCCATAGCATACAAACGGCAGGACTTTTCTGCAAACTTTCCCAACATCACGTGGTTTTTCTGCTCTTCACCGCCACCCTTTGGTCAACTTCTGCTATTGTTGGTTGATTTTAACATTGGTTCTGGGCATGCGTATTTGTACTTCGGACAAAAGTCTGATGGATTTCTGTACACACGGTCGGACTTTGCACCATCTGACTTTTGTTGCCGAAAAGTTTGTCAGTTTGCAGAGCGAACTTTTGTCCGATGAAAACCGAAAAAGTTTGTCCAATGGAGCATACACACGGTCGGATTTTTTTAAAAATGTGCTAATTTTGAAGTTTCTTGGCAAAAAGTCAGACCGTGTGTACGGGCCTTACCACCCATCTGTATGCAAAACAACTTGCTAAGGCTATGTTGTATCAACTCCAATGGTACCTTCTAAAATATTTAGTGCCACTGTTTAAACAGATGGAGCATACACAGTTTTCTACTTTCTATTCGAGATGGAAAACATTTTTTAAGCATTCTGATGGAAATTACTGTTTTTTAAGCGATGAAATACCACTGTTTAAATGTTCTGTTTCCTGGTCAATCATTTTGTCATGTTTTGTATGTAATTCTAGGTGAACGCTGTCTAGAAGATACTACATATATGAAAGATCTGTCTCAACTTAACCCTCATGCTGAATGGGTTATAAAACCGAAGCACAAAGAATGACTTGAATAGAAAGAAAGAAAAACCTCTTCAGCTTCAAGAAAGCTTCATAAAGACTTGAACAAGACTCCTCAAAATGAATAATGCCAGTTTGTAGTAATAAGTTGCCTATTGGAACTTCCATGTTTATTTAAAAAGACATTTATATTAATGGAAGTGAATGGCTAACAACTTTACTGCCAATAATGTCCCAGTCCCCTTAATATAGACACTGGGGACGTGTCTGTCTACCATATTGAAAATTATGTATATGCATGGAAAAATATTTGTAAATACCCTTCTTAATAAATAAAACCTAAACCAATATTCCATGGTATAGCTGGCGCCATTAGGTGCTAAAACATACCATGTGTTCTTGTTTGATGGTTCCTAGGTGATCCCAACGAGCCCCTCTACCTGGAGAACATGTTCTATACAAATATTGATTTTCATTTTAGGAGCTACTGAAGTAAACCAGTCACTGGGGAATTGAAACTGAGCATTAGATTTAAAAATTCTAATCAGTGAAGAACAGATATGAAAACAATCACTAGATGCAGGGATATAGGCAGCAGAACATATGTGCAAACGTATCCTCTGAAATTTGCCCTTACCTTAAGTTTTTTTCCTATTTTTTATTGAGACTGCCCTTCCCCGTAAAAGAGTGCTCAGGATATTCAAGGTGATACGTCCAAGGTCAACTTTTTAAAAAGAAAAACAGAGATTTGTACATAACTTTTTTGTTTCTTATATCTTCGAACTTTCCGATTTTTGTGTTATAGGCTTTTCACTGAAGTTAAAGCGGAAGTAAACCCTGATGTGTTTTACTTCCTCTTTTTTCCGCTGCAAAGTAAAAGCATAATGGGCTAGTATGCATCGCATACTAGCCCATTATGTGGCACTTACCTGCAAACGGAGCCCACGCTGTCCCCGCTGGTGGCTGCATCCATCTTTGCCCCTCTTCCCTCCGGGGCCACAGACTCCAGCTCTGTGAATGGCCGGAGTCATGTGATGTCACTCCCATGCATGCACGCAGGAGCTGCCAGTCACAGCACTTGCTAGTGAAGAGACAGCACAGAGGGCCGTTTCTTCGAAGTGCATGCGCCGATGACATCACTACAAGGTAAATATCACCTAAATGGCGCACGTTTAGGAGATATTTACAGTACCTATAGGTAAGCCTTATTATAGGCTTACCTATAGGTAAAAGTGACACAGAGAGGTTTACAACCACTTTAAGCATTGGTATGGAATTTTTTGATTATATGCTTAGGTTAAGTTGCCCAGACTTGTAGCAGGTTTACTTTTAAGTAACCCTTTCAGGTCCAAACCACACCTGTCAAATGAAAGAAAAAATTTACTTGCCTTTCTGGTGGCCATGTCTTAAAACTCAAAAATAGAAAAGTGCCTTTAAGTAAAAAGGTTTATTTTAAATACAGCAAGTCATATTCAGTACTTACATAAAAGTAAGTGCAGGCATGCTCCGTATGGAGTGGGGGTTCATGTATCAAATGTCAGAATCCAGTGTCCGTTTAGGCTTCGCTGGGGGTCCCACAGGTCCGGTAAAGATTTTTTTTATTGATCGCATTTGTTTTGCCGCTAGCTTTGAGCTTAAGGGCAGGGACTTTCTTACAACAGGTTCCAGCCTCTAGTGATTCCCCATGCATATCTCCTAAGCGCTGACATTTGTCCTTATTTTTTCTGCATTTTATGTCTTAAAACTCAGCTGCTTTGCTGCTCCCTGGTCACTGCAAGTATTAAACCAGTCGAACTTGTAATAAAATACATGCTTCCCCAAAACACACTGTGATTCCTCCTGCCAACTCCTAATTTCTGGTTTCGATGTATGCCTGTGGAGGCAGGTATGCCATATATCTGGAAGTGGGGATTTCTTGCAGGGGCCAGAAAGCAGTTGCATTTCAAGATATGGGCTGCCAAAATGGTATATTCTTTTTTCACAGGTATGGTTTTGGTTACAAGTGATTCTTTGTCAGGGGTCACTTTAAGCATAGCCCCACTCCACCCCTACCCAGCATTGTACTGAACACGCCTTAGCCATCTTTAGGACACTTTAATTCCATAATAATGCTGCTTTATTTCATATTTTGTGAGTGCAGGTTCACTGTAAAATAATCCTCTAAATTAATAAGTGTATTCCTAGTAGCCATTTTCAAGCATCGCTGAATCTATGGATCATGCAAGAGACAGCCAGTGGACAATGTTCAAATTACTTTTTACCGATGTAAAGCACTAATATGCTTTAGTTTTTATGTTGGAATGTAAAATAAAGTGGTCTTTATTTCCAACATACTCTTATTATAATTTTTACCTCAAGGCAAATAAATGAAGGAATTGTTGTAGATTTTCTTTTTTTTTCTTTCTTTTTTTTTTTTTATAGAAAGTGCATATTTTTGTTTTTATGTATATAAATATATATATATTTGAAAAATATTCATTTGTCATATTTGCCAGGGATCAGTGGCTGTACAAAATAAAGAAGACATAAGCTGTATCCTATTTAAACTTTTTTTCTTTTCAATATTGAAATGTCACATGACCTATTTATTAACGAGCAATTTACTTGTCATTCTTCTAATTCTAAATTGTACATTTGTGCTTCAAAGAAAAAGCTCCTGACAGCCTCTATCTACAATCTACAGCATATGTGTGTGTATATATGTGTGTGTATATATGTGTGTGTGTGTGTGTGTGTATATATATATATATATATATATATGTGTGTGTGTGTGTGTGTATGTATGTATATGTGTATGTATGTGTGTATGTGTGTGTGTGTGTATATATATATATATATATATACACATACATACACTCTGGAGATCAAAATTGGGGGAAAAAACCTACAATTTCCTAAATTTCAAGGTCACTGCTTAGTCTTATTTAAAATGATCTAAACTGGAGTAAAAGAGCAGTTATGTTAAGCATATTTCATGAGTTACATATGTTTTGAAGCACAGAATAAAAATTCAATAAGATTTGAAAAAAGAACATTTAGCACCTTGTGCTATTTTTTCTTTTTAATTATCTGACAAACCCTATTTAACTGGCAGCCTAACTTTCCAGTTTTCACTGACTTTGCAAGATGGTGAGCCATTCTAAAGTCACTGAAACCCCCTGGCAGCAGTTTGTCCAGGTGAAGGCCACAGGGATGACCCTTTCAGCCATAGCAAGAGAAGTTTGTTGTTCTAAATCTGTGATTTCCAGAATATTGCATCTTTACAACGTCACAAACTCATTCACGTATCCCAAGAAGGCTGGTCGTCCACGAAAGACAAATGCAAGCAACTACATGGGGTCCCCGACTAACGAACGCCCGAGTTACGAACTTCTCCTACTTACCGGGCGCTGCGGGGACCCTCTGCCATTTTGGGCAGACCGTCTGCTGTTCTGTGCATGTGCGGCCAGACGGAGCCTCGGGAAATGTCCGTAATTGGCCACGCATGCGCAGAACGGCATTCGACGGAACATCGGAAATGTCCGTAATTGCCGGTCTGTGCATGAGCGGCCGACTTACGAACATTTCCGATCTACAAACAGGAGGAAAGTCCCTAATGGGTTCGTAACCCGGGGACCCCCTTTACAGGATAATGCAGAGAATCTCAATGGGCAATCGGTTCAACACTGCAGCTTTGATTGCTCGCCAGTTCAGTGCTGAACAGAGTAAGGATCTGTCTTGTCATACAGTGTCTCGTGTAAGAGAATTTGGACTGAAAGCCCACTCTGCAGTGACTAAACCTCTCAATAGTGGAAAGAATCGAAAGGCTAGACTAACCTTTGCTGAGCATAATATTGTGTGGACAGAGGAGAACTCGTCCAAAGTTCACTTTAGTGATGAAAACAAGTTTAATTTATTTGGGTCCGACGGGAAACATTGTTTGTCGTCAAACTGGGGAAAGACTGAACCCAAAGTGTGTAAAAAAATAAATAAAAAAAGTACATAAAAGGTGGTGGGGGAAGCGCCATGCTTTGGGGGATGTTTTCTGCAGCAGGAGTTGGGCCTCTTATACAGCTACATGGCAGAGTGAATGCAAATGTTTATCAGAACCTTCTTGGACAACATGGGGTTCCTTCCCTGTGTTTATCAGCCAGCATTTTTCATGTACGACAATGCCCCCTGTCACACAGCAAAACAAGAAAAGAAGTTCCTTGAAGCTGAACACATTGAAATAATGAAATGGCCAGCCCAGAGTCCTGATCTAAACCCAATAGAAAACCTCTGGAAAATCCTTGGTGAAAAAGTTATGGCCAAGAAACCCACTACAGTCACGAACTGTGGAAGGGACTGGAAGAAGAGTGGAACAAACTCACACCAGAGCAGTGTGAGAGACTAGTGGTGTTCTCTGGCCGCAGATGTGTGAAAGTCATTCAAAGCAAGGGCCTGTACACCTCCTACTAATTGTTGATTGTAAGTTGCAGAAATTTTAGTTGTAATCTTTCTCCGTGCTACAGTCATTGCTGTTCTCTAATTTTCATCATTGATTTCTACAAAATAAAGTTTTTTTTTTTTTTTTTTTAAGTGCTTTGGTTATTTTGAAAAACACTGTTCTATTAGCATGGTATAGCCACGACAAAAATTCCATCAAATGTTGAGCAATGAAGATTACATAATTTCTGAAAAAATCAAGTGTTCATAAATTGTTCTTGAATTTTGATCTCCAGCAGTGTATATACATACATACACCAACATGCTGCTGGATTGATAGTCCTGGATTTTGTATCTTAAAGGATAAGTCCACCTTTCAGGAATAAAATAATAAATGCACATTATTTTTGCAGAAACACATTTTCCTATAGGAGTCTGTGAAGCATTGACACAGCAATACATGGATCTTGGGTGCAATGCCAGGCTCCTGCAGACAAATCCTCCAGCTTTCTTGGCTGCATCTCTGTATCAGCTTTCTGTTAGCCCTTGGAAGTGTGAATGCACAGTCCATTGAGAACAGTGGCAGATGAGACTACAGCCACGCTGATTTTGAATGTGACAGCAGGGGCGTGCTGGAACATGTTACATCCTAAATAACATGTAACATGTTCCAAAGGTGAACTTATCTTTAAAAAAAAAAAAAAAAGCTTTAGTTTTCATTAAAATCCAGCATTCTGGATCAAAGACAGGAAAACTAATTTGCAGGCTTACAAAAGCTTCCTAATCATTAATATATACAGCTGAACTCTTTTCCACCCTACCATTCAGTGCAGTGCGATTTTTCAGCCCAATTAATTGAATGGACTGAAATTGCACCAGATCACACCAAAATAAGGGCAGGCAAATGCACTGGGTTGGCAATCTGCATTTGTGGTCTCATTAAGAATACATTGACACAGAAGATCGCACACCCGGTGCGAAATGTGGATTTCCCATTTGTGCTTTTGGTATGAACGAGGCCTTAGTCCATAATACTCCTTAAACTGTTTAGCAGTCCAGGTATTATAAAAGACATGCACTAAAAATAGAAAAGCTTGATTCTGCCAATTTTTTTTGAGTATTCATCTAAAACATTATGGACTTAATTTACTATACTATTTTTCTCATGTCTAGCTGTTACTTCCTTAACCACTTAAGAACCGCCGCACGCAGATTTACGTAGACAGAATGGCACGGTTGGGCAGATGGGCGTACAGGTACGTCCCCTTTAATTTGCCGCCGTGTGGTTGCGCGTGTCACGGAGCTGAAGAACAGGGAGATGTCAGTGTAAACACAACACAACATCGCTCCGTTCTTCCTAGTGACATGTCACTGATCGAATGCTCCCTCTCATCGGGAGCAGCAATCAGTGACACGTCACTCGTAGCCACGCCCCCTAACAGAATCACTCCCTAGAACACACTTAACCCCTTCAGCACCCTCTACAGGTTACATTTTTTTTAAATTGACGCTTTATTTTTGTTTATAGCGCAAAAAATAAAAACCAAAGAGGTGATCAAATACCCCCAAAATAAAGCTCTATTTGTGGGAAAAAAAGGACGTCAATTTTGTTTGGGAGCCACGTTGCAGTTAAAGCGACGCAGTGCCGAATCACAAATAGTGGCCTGGTCTTTGGCCACCCAAATGGTCCGGGGCTTAAAGTGGTTGTAAACCCACTTTTTAAACAAAGACCTACAGGTAAGCCTAGATTAAGGCTTACCTGTAGGTGCATGAAATATCTCCTTAACCTACACGGTTAAGGAGATATTTGTATGTAAATGCGGTGACGCTGACGTCACCCCATTCACAAATTCGGCTAGGTCGCAACATTCGACGACGTAGCCGAATTCGACAGCTCACGCGTGCATGCGCGGAGTCACGTCTTCGCCGCTCCGGCCAATCACAGCGCCGGAGCAGCACTGTGATTGGCTGCAGCGGCGATACCCGGAAGTAACATTCCGGCTATCGCCGCAGCGATGGATGCGGCTAGAGGAGGGACACGGACGACTTCGGGGGCCCCGATCGAAGGTAAGTGGTACATAATGAGCTAGTATGCTAGTCATACTAGCTCATTATAGCTTTGTCTTGCAGGTTAGTAAAAAAAAAAAAAAAGATAAAAGGGTTTACAACCACTTTAAGTGGTTAATACCACATCTTACCTACCTCATATCTCTTAAATCTCAATTCACAAATTTCATAACACACTTTAGTGAAGTCTGTATGTAGTGGTATTGTACCATACTTGTGCTGTCAGTACTATCAGTGTTATTTTACCTTCCCATAAAAAATGTAAAAGTTAGTTTACAAAGATTAGTTATTTTTTTGTATAAAATGAGCCCTATTTTTGTGCAGTGTTTTTCATCACTAACTTGGCTCGTTTTTTTACTACTTGTAACTTGTATGGTAAAGATTACTAATCCTGGTGAAATTTTTGATTGTGAATTTAACTTTTATAGGAGAAAATTTATTATGTCACACTTTCTCGATGACTTTTCCTCCTGGCTACCTTACTTTCTCTCCTCTGAGGTACCCGCTATCATCCTTGGGGACTTTAAAATTCCAATCAATGTTAACACCACAGCCATTTCTCAACTTAACCTCCTCTTTTAACCTAATGCAATGGACCCAAACAACCACTCACTCCAATGGCAACACTCTCAAGTTCTCAACCTCGTATTCTCCCACCTCTGCACTCCCTGCAACCAAACACTGCCTTTCCTTTTTCCGACCACAACCTTATTCCTTTCACACTCTCCCTGTCTCCTATCTCCTATGCTTCCAACCTGCAAACTGTTACCTGCAGGAACCTTCGCCACCTCAACCCTCCCCTTCATATTGCTGCTGACTGCCTTTATGTTAAAATCACACCCCTGTCCTGCTCAGACCTGACCACTTCCATCTACAACAACATACTGTCATCCTCCCTGAACACACTCGCTCCTCCTCCTACACACAGAACCAGACTTTGCCTGCTACAACCCTAGCAAACGGACAACACCAGAAGTCTCAAGAGACGCAGCCGTGTTCTTGAGTGAATGTGGGGTAAAACTAAATCTCTGCAAATCTGTCCTTCTCAAATACAACTCCTGCCTCCACACTGCTAAACAAACCTACTTACTATACCTCTCTCATTTAAACACTCTCATCCAATCCTCGTCAACTCTTTTTGACCCTTAATTCCTTACTTCACCCTCCACGGCCTCCACCCACCAACTTGCTTACGGCCCAGGAGATTGCCAATCATTTCAAAAACAAAATCAACATAATTTATGATGAGATGTCCAGCTTCCTCCCCAAACCAACACACCAGGTCCAACACTGCACTCAATACTCTCCTCCTTCAGTCCTGTTACCACTGAGGAAGTTAACAAACTCCTTTCCACGGTCCACCTTACCACCTGTTCCCTGGATCGTGTCCCCTCACAGTTACTGCGACCAGCTTCCTGCTGTATCCTAAACTCTCTAACCCACATCTTCAACCTCTGGCACCTTTCCCTCCCTGATCAAACATGCACAGGTTACCCCCATACTCAAAAAACCCTTGCTGGACCCCACCTGCTTGAACAACTTAAGACCCATCTCCCTGCTCCCCTTTGCCTCCAAGCTTCTTGAATGCCTTGTTCACAACTGTATGAGCTCCTACTTCACTGACAACAACCTTCCTAATCCCCTACAGTCCAGCTTCCGCCCACAACATTCCACTGAAACTGCCCTACTAAAACTCACCAATGACCTACTAACTGCTAAAACCAACGGCCAGTACTCTATACTCAAATTCTTGGACCTTTCTCCTGCCTTCGACACAGTTGACCATCCGCTCCTCCTCAACAAATTCCACTCCCTTGGCCTCCGTGATTCTGCTCTTTCATGGTTCTCCTCCTACCTCCGCGCAATTTCAGTATCACATACAACATCTCCTCTGCTCCTCTTCCTGTTGGGGTACCCTAAGGCTCTGTTCTTGCACCCTCCCCATTCTCTCTCTATACCTCTTGCCTGGGCCAGTTGATGACCTCCCATGGCTTTCAATACCACCTCTATGCTGATGACACCCAGATCTATCTCTCCACTGCTCAACTTACCCCCTCAATCTCCTCACGTATCACAGACTTACTGAGCAACCTATCAGTATGGATGTCACACCAATTCCTCCGCTGGGAAGATTACATGGGGGGGCAGGTTTAAGTATAGTTTGGAAAAGCTTGGGTTTCTTCTTTAAACAAAGGCAAACCTGGCTAATTTGTGCCTGCACCATGCTTTATCAGCACAAGATGGAGCTTGCCAGCTAGCCCTTACAAAGCATGCTGCTCACTTAAAATAGCTATAAATGTTGTTATTTTATCTATCATACATCAAATTTTTATTTTTATTTTTTTTGCAGTATCTAAACAAAAAGATATATGCAGTTTGAGTTTACTGGGTTCATTACTACAAAGTGGAAAACACCCAATCCACCGCTCTCAGCACATACAGTGCCTTGATTAAGTATTCATACCCCTTGAAATTTTACACCTTTTATCATGTTGCAACCAAAAACATAATTGTATTAAATTGGGGTTTTATGTCATAGACCAGGGATATGCAATTAGCGGTCCTCCAGCTGTTGCAAAACTACAAGTTCTATCATGCCTCTGCCTCTGGGTGTCATGCTTGTGGCTGACAGAGTCTTGCTATGCATAATGGGACTTATAGTTCTGAAACAGCTGGAGGTCCACCAATTACATATCCCTGTCATAGACCAACACAAAGTGGCACATAATTGTGAAGTGGAAGGAAAATGATAAATGGTTTTCAATTTTTTTTACAAATAAATATGTGAAAAGTGTGGTGTGCATTTGTATTCAGCCCCCTTTACTCTGATACCCCTAACTAAAATCTATTGGAACCAGTTGCCTTCAGAAGTCGCCTAATTAGTAAATAGAGTCCACCTGTGTGTAATTTGATCTCAGTATAAATACAGCTGTTCTGTGAAGCCCTCAGAGGTTTGTTAGAGAACATTAGTGAAGAAACAGCATAATGAAGGCAAAGGAACACACCAGACAGGTCAGGCATTAAGTTGTGGAGAAGTTTAAAGCAGGGTTAGGTTATAAAAAAAAAAATATCCCAAGCTTTGTCCACATGACAACTATTAGGCGAGCACTCCACAAATCTTATAAAAGAGTGACAAGAAGAAAGTCATTGCTGAAAAAAAGCCATACGAAGTCCCGTTTGCAGTTTGCGAGAAGCCATGTGGGGGACACAGCAAACATGTGGAAGAAGGTGCTCTGGTCAGATGAGACCAAAATTTTACTTTTTGGCCTAAAAAGAAAAACGCTAGGGGTGGCGGAAAACTAACACTGCACATCACCCTAAACACACCATCCCCACCGTGAAACATGGTGGCGGCAGCATCATGTTGTGGTGATGCTTTTCTTCAGCAAGGAAAGGGAAGCTGGTCAGAGTTGATGGGAAGATGGATGGAGCCAAATACAGGGCAATCTTAGAAGAAAATCTGTTGGAGTCTGCAAAAGGCTTTAGACTGGGATGGAGGTTCACCTTCCAGCATGACAATGACCCTAAACATACAGCCAGAGCTACCATGGAATGGTTTAGATCAAAGCATATTCATGTGTTAGAATGGCCCTGTCAAAGTCCAGACCTAAATCCAATTGAGAATCTGTGGCAAGACTTGAAAATAGCTGTTCACAGACGTTCTCCATCCAATCTGACAGAGCTTGAGCTATTTTGCAATGAAGAATGGGCAAACATCTCACTCTCTAGATGTGCAAAGCTGGCAGAGACATCCCCCAAAAGACTTGCAGCTGTAATTGCAGCAAAAGGTGGTTCGACAAAGTATTGACTCAGGAGGGCTGAATACAAATGCACGCCACACTTTTCAGATATATATTTGTAAAACATTTTGAAAACCATTCATCATTTTCCTTCCACTTCACAATTATGTGCCACTTTGTGTTGGTCTAGGACTTAAAACCCCAATAAAATACATTTACGTTTTTGGTTGTAAAATGGCAAAATGTGGAAAATTTCAAGGGGTGTGAATACTTTTTCAAGGCACTGTAGAAGGCACCTCCGAGTGCCTACATGCAGATATAAAATCAGAACTTGGTCCTAGACAAGTTATCAGCTCCCTCTCCCTTAGATTGACATTGATAAGAATTGCACTAGGCATGCACAAGCTGCCTCATTTGTCTTGCCTTCTTTGGCATGACTTACCTCATCACACATCTAGGTTGTCTTGTGAATGATTCTGCTATGATTATACAGTATGCTAAGGCCATTTCAATTTAAAGTGGTTCTAACGTCTAAGGCTGGGTTCACACCTATGCGAATTGAATGCACATTTCACCGCATCCAATTCGCATAGCAGGAGAATGTGACTGGCTCTCTATGGAGGCGGTTCACATATCTCTGCAGCGGGTCCGGTGCGGTGTGCAGGAAAAACGTGTGCCTTTTTTGGTGATTTTCAGGTTTGATTTCAGCTCAAAATTCGGGCTGAAATCGGACCCCTGCTGTGAGCCGCATGTGGCAACGGTGTGAACCTGGCCTAAAGGTTTTTGACCCTAATGCATTCTCTGCGTTAAGGTAAAAGCCTTCCACTGTGTGTTTTTCCCCTCGCTAACATCTACCCAACTCCTTTATTGATCCAGCATTTTGCCCATATCTTTCTGGTCTCGCAGGCTTTGTTGATAACAGCTGGAGCCAAACCCAGTAAGCAAAAAAAATGAGGGGAGGGGGGGAGACGAGCAAAGCCACGCTGTGTGTGTCTATGGACACACACAGCCCAGCTCCGGAGCATGCCCATGTGTCTTTTTTTTTTTAGTGATTGCAGCACGTCATGCTTCCCATACACCTTTGTGTCCGGCATCCCACACACACTTAAAGGGCCAGTATTTTTCTTTATGATGAGTAGCTTTGGGGAGGTGGGGGCTTGTACCCCCTATGGGCGGGCCGCCACTGAGTGAAAGAAGAAATATTACCTGTTTGCAAAAACGTTAAAATTTTTTTGTTTTTTTCTAAATTTCGGTCTTTTTTTCGTTTGTTTTGCAAAACATAAAAAACCCAGTGGTGATTAAACGCCACCAAAGAAAGCTTTCTTTTGATAGTGTTTAATCACCACTGGGTTTTTCATTTGTGTGAAAAAAATTATACAAATTTCATATGGGTACAGTGTTGCATGACCGCGCAATTGTCATTCGAAGTGTGACAGCGCTGAAAACTGGCTTGGGCAGGAACTTCTTAAAAGGGTCCGGTAGGCAAGTGGTTAAAAGGGGAAGTAATGTGCCATCTGTGATATCACTGGAACTTTATATGAATTCAAACAGGCGTCTTTAACTTCTGACAACAATGATGATCTATTACTTTTTTGATAACACTAAATCAGAAATACTGCTAAAGTGTTTTTCATTGCTTGTCCTGTGCTGCATGTGCATGACAACGTGCATTCCCCAGTGTGGTGTATTGGAGTAAATCTGAACATGCTGACAAGTATTAGACAGATGGATATCAAGCTGTGTCCCTTTGTGCAATTACTTGCTTAGAAATAATGACAGCTTTCTTTATAGTCAAATGGAGAAGATTCAGCTTTTCAGATCACAAGGTAAACTGAAGTAAAATAAAACACTTTAACTCGCTGGTTTCCATTTCTGTTGGTCAGAGACCACAACATACTTATCAGTACTGTAGTAGTGAGGTTATTCCCTCTTTTTTTAACAGTTACCTGTTTGCAAAATATTTTGTAGTGGGGTCTCCTTTAAGACTCTCTGAACTACATCTCCCAGAGTCCTGTTTGGCACCCAGGGTGCAGTGTTGCCACCGCAGAGACTCATGGGAGGGGCTATTTAAGAAGGAGGCGAGGCGGAGCTCGGCCTCTTTGGACACCGCGCTGCTAGCAACAGCTTCTTCCTGTGCGGATCTGCTGAGTACAAGGCCTGAAGCCTGGGGCCTTGCGCAACTTCCGAAGAGCCCTCCATCCCGCTGCGAAGCCTGGGTGGCACCTGACTTTGTTTGCTGCAGACATCAGTTGGATCGGGGACCCGATCGTCGCGGACGCTGTGTGTGGAGACACAGCAGGTGGAAGTCTCGGACTGGGATCGCGTCCGGAGTGGTGAGCGAGCACCTGCTCAATCCAATCGGTTGTATTGTGTTTAGGCCTATAGACTGCCTTGGCCCACCGTTCATTTATTTGATGTTTCCGCTAGAGACCGGTTGCAGGACAGAGTTAAAGGGTCTCCAGCATAGTGTTCCTTGTGACTGCCTACTTTGTGGATTACAATACTGTTCCTGAACGTGCACCACCATTTCAAGTTTGCATGCAAAGAAACCTTTATTCAAAAGACTGAGTTTGATTCTATGTCAGGCCTGACTAGGGAGGGGAGATAGAGTATTGTTTAGTGCGCCATAGGGCGCGTAGATAGCAATAGCTGCACGTGGTGGATTACCGCGCTGTGCTATTGCCATATATATATTACATCTATTGCTGCAGGGCTTTGTAAGCCAGTTATATGTTATGTTTTAACCCATGCCCTTTTAACCTAAAGTAAAGCTGTTATACCTTGCCATTTGCTATCACTGTGTTATTATTACTCATAGTGCTTACAATTAATCTGGGGTTAAAGTGTGTATGTTACCAGGTGTAGATTGCGATAGAAAACATCCCTAGACTAACTGTGCCACAGGGGACTATACAAGATTGCCGGGGGTTGGTGGAGCTGTACTCAGGGCCCGAAAAATCAAACCAGCGGCTCTCTTAACTGGGGGTAGTGCTACAATTACATGTGTTGCATTTGGTGCAAAAGGTGACTCTTATGCTGTTAATCAATTTAAAATCTTCTGTGTTGCTCTACCACATAGAGCAACACTGTCCCTGATTTCAAGGGACTGTCCCTGATTTGGAACAATGTCCCTCTGTCCCGCATTCCTCCTCATTTGTCCCTCATTTTTGGTCTGATCCATATAGTTGTATGTAAAATGCACTTTTTATCTATCAAAAAGTGTTTTCCAGCGTTAAACCTTTCATCTGTTTTCTAAATTGCTGCATTTGTAAATTCCAAAAGCCAATAGAAAGGAATAGTAGTGGTAAAAAAAAAGCACTCGTGGGTTTAACTAATCTTGTTTTTTTGTACAATTCTCCTTTAAGGGGGTGTGGCAAGGGGTGTGTCCTATGCCTGCATACTTTTGCTGATAGGTGTCCCTCATTCCCATCTCAAAAAGTTGGGAGGTATGATAGTGCACGTTGCATTTCCCTCACCAAATGAACATAGGATACCTCCACAAATATTTAGCCTATAAATCAGCGATCCTATTCGTTTGTTAAGCGCAAGCGTGTTTTGTAATATTCAAAGAGGTTCATACTTAAAGGGGTTGTAAAGGTTTTTTTTTTTTTTTTTAAATAGGTTCCTTTAAGCTAGTGCATTGTTGGTTCACTTACCTTTTCCTTAGATTTCCCTTCTAAATATTTTTTTTCTTTGTTTTCTTTGTCTGAATTTCTCACTTCCTGTTCCTCCTCAGTAAGCTGTTCAGTGAGCTGTTCTGGATGACTCCACACCACTCGGATGAAGGTGTGAAGTTTAGTGAGGAGAAACAGGAAGTGAGAAATTCAGACACAGAAAAAAAACATTTAGAAGGTAAATCAAAGCAAAAGGTAAGTGAACCAACAATGCACTAGCTTAAAGGAACCTATTTAGAAAATAAAAAATGAACCTTTACAACCCCTTTAAGCCTAGTACACACAATGAGAATATCCGAGGCATATTCTAGTTTCTTATCGTAAATCAATAGGTTACTAAAGTTAGGAAAATTCTCGTAAGACAGAAAACAACTGCGGAAGTGATGTAATGTATTCTTTTGTTTCTGAGCATGCGTGGTCTTGGTCACTCAATTTTTTTCCGTACAAATACTATACTAATTACACGAAAATCGTTTGTTCTGTTATCTTACAAGAAACTTTTTCATGCCTTTTCCTTTGGATATTTTCGCAAGAACTGTCGTAATTGGCTTTTGAAAGCTGGGTACTAACGAACAGATTATCGGACGATCACTCAGAATGCGTTATTTTTTGTCCGATATTCTCATCATGCGTACTAGGCATTACAATGACAGCATATGTTTATTATATTCAATCAACCAACTCCCTTGGTTGATTTTTACCTATAGGTAGGCCTATAATAGGGCTTATCTATAGGTAGTGGTACTGCAAATATCTCCTAAACGTACGCCATTTAGAATATATTTACTTGCGAAGCTGCCAGTGATGTCACCAGTGAATGCGCAATCAAAAGACCGGAGCCCGCCAACCCAGAAGGAAGACTCATTGAAGATAGAAGCCCTGTCAGCGTGCCTCTGAGGGATTCGTTTTAACATTATAACTTTGCCTTGCAGGTTAAAGAAAGCTGGCGCTTTACTACCACTTTAAATTGTGTATGTTACTCTTTTCCTATCCCTATATTATATATTTTCTTAGGTATTCTTCCACTTTTCCACTGTGCAGATCAGCCTCTTTTTGATACTTTCCCAATGATGTTACACCTACAACACACAAATTTGTCTTTCCTCAATGAACTCCCACCTCCAGCACACAGTTGCTCTTTCCTCAATGAGATTACTCCTCAAGCATACACCCATTGCTCCCTCTCCTGTCTCTGACCTCCAGCACATACTGTATAGCACTCACATTGTCTTTTGTACCGTCATTCCTTTTCCAGCACACACATCTTTCTTCCCCAGTGCAGCACCCTCCTAGAGTAGGATGCTAGACACATTTTGTTTTGACTCCTGCAGTGAAGGGAGCAGTGATTATTTGCTTTGGTCTGTTTGGGTTTTCACAAGCTAAGAGTTTGACTGCTTCCCTCTGCTTCTGGAAAAGGATTTCAGAATATGGGACTGGGAGAGGCAAATAACCAGTCTGAATATTTTTCATGTCCTAGCCAATCCCTTGTGGGGAGTGTCCAGAAGGTGTCTGGGGAGGTGATAATTGTTCTGGAGCCCTAGAGATATTGTTCTTTTTCCTCCCCAGGAGGATCCCAAGTCTTAGGGGGGCTGCTGCCCCTCTGAGGCAGACTGTTGACAGTGTAGCTGATTTTGGAGGTCTTAGCTGTGGCAGAGCTAAGAGCCTGAAGCAATCTTTTTTTAAGGCTAATTACACCTTTGTAAAAAAAAAAAAATATGCAGATTTTTTTGCAGGTAAAAACTGTGCATTTTTTTTTTATTAGGAGACTGTAAAGCATTGCACCCATGATCAGCAGATGACGGGTAAAATCTGAGGCTCCTTCAGACTGTTAGTGTAGTTGTCTGCCCATACATCATATGGGTAGGCAGTTACTGAATAACAGGAAGCATCATTGAACTATATAGAGCACTCATTAGCGCCCTGGTTGTTCGTTGAGAACTTTAAGCCATCCACCACAAATAGTAGATGGTAGTTGTAGTTCCCCCATTCACAGAACTCTGTGAATGAATGATGTGCCCAGGTGGGCGGAGCTGCATCAGTAACATGTTACACCCTGGATATGGGTGAACTTATCCTTTAAGGAGCTGGCTCTGGGACTTCACCATAAGGGATCGGGTCTGGAGAAGGATTGTCTCCCTCACTGGACTGTGTCCATAGGAACCTGGAAGGTGTGCAGCTGTCCTGGGGACTTGAGTAATGACCTTAAATTGTGATCCTTGGTGACTGTGTGCTCTTTGGATGTAAGTGCCAGAGGTAGCTATGGAATAAGTTTGCTCTCATAGGGTCTCAGAGTACTGGCCATTCCCCTGTTTCCCCAGTGGAACCTGTGTATGTGAGCCTAGAGAAGAGAGTCATCCTGTTACAGTGCAGTATCCGATGCCCTAACCTCTCTCCTGTTTAAAGTTCTTCAGGCAATAAATATAAAAAAATTCATCCCTAGACTGAGTTATTGTAGTGCGTGTACTGTACTGGTGCTGGTGGTGGTGGACAGCCTCTGTACTATTAGGGAAGAGCCAGCTATTAAAAGTGGCCCTGCCAGCTCCGCATGGAGTCCTGAGCTGCCCCACGAGCACCCCTCTACCTCCGGGTGCTTCCCCCCTTCCACATGGACCGATTTGTGGAAAAATCCGGCGCCCGCACGCAAACGGCCCAGACGGCGCCGCCGGCCCAGCCACAAATCGAGGCCCCGGTCTCGGCCTACCCGAATCCTTCTGCAGTAACGCTGACGGCGGTGATGGAGGTAAGCGGCTGCACAACCCCCCCTTCCTCCCCACATGCTTTCATGTCACAGCAAGCTGGGGACAACACCACAGAGCATATAGCACAGGCTATGTCTGCTCTCTTGTCCCCCATGATAGCTGCATCTGTGGAGAAGGCCGTCAATGCAGGGATGGCTCAGATCAAATCCCAGCTAGGGGAACACAATACCAGACTAAATGAGTTGGAACACTGCTTATCTAGTGTGGAAGAGGAGCTTTATCAGACGCAGGCCACAGAGCAAGCCCAGGACAAGACAAACCAATACATTATCCAAAAGTTGGACGATTTAGAAAACCGGTCCAGAAGGAGCAACCTGCGATTCGTAGGCGTCCCGGAATCGCTGCAAACTCCTGCTCTTGCTGAATTCTGCGCCATGAGCATCCCAGAAGCCCTAGGCCTTCCAGGCCCCTAAACAGTGGAAAGGGCCCACCGCATGGGAGCTTTCAACTCCGACCGCAAAACAACTCGGACAATAATTGCCAAATACCTAAATTACTCTGACAAGGCCCTTATACTACAAAAGTTCAGACAATCCCGCTCACTTCAAATTGATGGAATAAGGGTCCTAATATTTGCTGATTACTCAATTGAGGTCTCAAAGAAAAGGAAAGCTTTCCAGCAGGTCTGCACGGAACTTTATAAACAGCAAATCAAATTCACTCTGGCCTTTCTGGCCACTCTCCGCCTCAAAACCCCTATTGGCGAACAACTGTCATTCCATGACCCCTCTGAGGCAGAAGCCTTCTTACGGTCTTTGCATGCAGGCCCACACCCCCATACTCCATCCAAAACCGCTCCAATCAACCGTCCCCTGGACCAAAGAAGCCCACGAAAGGACTCCCCTAAACGCTTCAGGCCTTCGGCCCCGGACCACTTCCGGGCACCTCCACGCTGAGATGGATGACGCAACTCTTGTCCCTATCACTCAACTCCTCACGGTCGCATACAATGCAGTACCCCAGGTTTGACTTTATCTTTGTATAAGCATTTTATTTTTACATTTTATCCACCTGTGTCTACCTCCTGATGCCACCCAGTTAAGGTGGCAGTTATACACCCTTGTGCTCTACGGTAAATTGTTCAGCTAGTTATGGTAACCTTGCTCAGCTAGTATTGTCTGTTTATTTTCTTCTTAAACTGTTTTTAATATACTATGCAAACCCCTCCTGGCCTCACTGTGTACAGCCATTTCATTTCCCCTCATTTATGACTCATGCCAGCCGCACAAAACCCCCTTCCAAACGCGGGCTCTCGGATGTCATACTACCAGGGTCGTGCACTGGGAACCGGCTTACACAGTGATTCCATGTGGAAAGAAGTGAAGTTCTTACGATTGCATATGTTGTTTTTGTTTCAGGTTTCCCACCTTATCCCCTCCCCCCCCACCTTTTATTTTGCCTGGGCACCTGCACGGTACCAATCTCCCTGACACCAGTCTCCCATAGCGAGAACAGTGTCTTTCTTCTTACTCTGGTAACTACCTCACAATTCAAACTTCACGGTGGCATATCTGTAACTTCGTCACAAATCCATTTCCCAACCCCCTAACATGAAAATAGTTTCCTGGAACGTAAAAGGGCTCAGATCCCCTAACAAGAGAATGAAGATACTCCGACATCTCAAAATAATTAAAACTGACATCGCCATACTCCATGAAACTCACTTATCAACCCTTGATTTTCATCGCATGAAAAAACTCTGGGTAGGCACAGTCCTAGGCTCAGAGGCCATTGGACGTAAAGCAGGAGTACTCCTGCTGATTCATAAGAACCTCCCCCGTACGGTCCTCCTCGGTACAATCAGACAATCAGGGACGGCTCATTACAGCACATGTCCAAATAGGAAGCAAGGAATTAGTAGTCTCAAACATATACGCCCCTAACAGTCCCGGTAAACCCTTTTATAGTGAACTTTCTGCATGGTTACTTCAAAACACCCACCTCCCACACTTTATTGGAGGTTATTTTAATGACATTTTACACCAGATTGATGACATATCATCCCCTAAACGCCCCAGGCCAGGACCCAACTCCATCACTCCCACACTCTTTGCATCCACCATGGACTCCCTTCACCTCCAGGACCTTTGGCGCTTAAAACATCTCGCGGACAGGGAATTCACCTTCTACTCCAACCTGCATAACGTTTTCACCAGAATCAACTATTTTTTGGGCTCTGACAACCTAATCCCCATGTTATCTGATGTAGACATCCTCGACGTTGCCATATCTGACCACACACCAATTTTAGCCCAACTTGACAATCTCGACCTACCTCCTCACCCCAAGATCTGGCGTTTTCCTTCCTACCTCTACAACAACACTGATTTCCAGCAATTCATAGAAAAATCGTGGACAGAATATTCCACGGCCAATGCTCCCCACTCTGATGACCCGAACCTCTTCTGGGATGCCGGCAAAGCATTCCTCAGGGGTCGGATCATCTCTTATGCTACCTCCTTTAAAAAGAATACCTTATCAAAATACAAATTAGCTAGTACCCGATTACACCAGGCACAAAGATCCTTATATAGCACGGACTCCCCTGACAATAGAAACTAATGGCATGCAGCCAAGAGGTCCTTCGAATTCTTGGGCAGACACACTTGAATTAACTAAAAAGGCACACTTAGACGCCACCCTCCACAAATTTGGAAATAAATCAGGCAAATTACTATCCAGGCTCTGCAAGGGACCCTTCCGCCCAACCCACATTACATCCCTAAGAGATACTAAAGGCAACGTAAACACCACACCACAAACGATAAATAGAGCCTTGCTTCAATACTATTCAGCACTGTATGCTCCAGACCCCATCGATAAGCAGGCAGCGAGTTCTTTCCTAGAGAACATAGCCATTCCCAAAGTTACTCCCTCACAACTAGAGGCTATTAATGCTCCCATCTCTCGTTCCGAAATTTCGGATACCATCCGTAATTTAACCCCCTCTAAGGCCCCGAGTCCCGACGGATTCACTAGTGAATTCTACAAGACCCTCCAAATTATAACAGAACCCACCCTCCACAAGGTCTATAACGGCATATGGACTGGCGGCCCTTACCTACAAACGGGCAATCAGGCCATTATTAAATTACTCTCTAAGAAAGGTAAAGACCCCCAGGACCCAGGTTCCTACAGACCCATCTCCCTAGTAAACCTAGATGTCAAAATCCTATCCAAAATCATCGCCACTAGGCTTGCTGCCATAATCCCCTCCCTGATGCATCCAGCACAATCTGGTTTTGTGAAAGGCAGAACAGCCTCTCTAAACATTCCCAAGGTCATGTTGGCCTTGGAACATGCCAAACAAAATCCAGATGGCGACTTTGCCATCATCACATTAGATGCGGAGAAAGCCTTCGATTGGCTCTCCATGACTATGACAAAAATGGGCTTTACAGGCCCCTTCTGCCACCTCATTAACGCCATGTACACGACCCCTGCGGCTAAACTGGTGGCAGCAGGCCTACTCTTGGATGAATTTCGCCTTCACAAGAGTACACGACAAGGATGTACCCTATCCCCGCTCCTCTTCAACATTGCACTAGAACCCCTATCCAAACATCTTGCTCAAAAAGCCCCCTTACATGGTATTAAAATTGGCAAACATGATCTGCGTACTTCCCTCTTTGCTGACGATGTCCTTATATTCTCGGCAAACCGCTCCTCTGACATGTCCACCATCAAAAAGGTATTTGATGAATTTAGATCCTGCTCAGGCCTCCGCATTAATTACAGCAAGAGTGAAACTCTCCCCATAGGAACTCTATCCAACCCTCCCTGGGTCCCACACTCCATTTTTTCTGTCGCTAGATCCCATATCACCTATCTCGGTATCAAAATAGGAAAATTGCCATCCTCTATGTACCACCTTAACTACCCTCCTCTGATTTCAAAAATCTCTCAGGAATTGGTAAACTGGATGGATTTGCCCCTTTCGCTCCTGGGAAGATGTCATCTGGTAAAAATGGTCAGTTTTGCTAGATTATTGTACCCACTGCAAACAATTCCTCTACTTCTTCACCACAAAGACAATAAACTCATTAACTCAGCCATTTCAAAATTTGTATGGCAAGGCAAAAGACCACGTATAGCTTTAAAGAAATTATATCTTCCCAGACGCGAAGGGGGTATTAGCCTCCCAAATGTCAGAACCTATAACTTAGCATTAAAACAAGGGAAAAGAAATTGCGCTACCAATAAAAGATAATGTGCAAAAGGTGAAGCAGCTGGCATAAACAATAAGATGGTATTGCTATAGAAATAGAAAGACCTTCAATCCCTCCCTAAAAAGCGTATATATGACCACCCGATACTAAAGTAGGTCTCAGGTCCCTGTGTGAACGGAGGGACCTGATTATCTGCCCAGCCGACAAAGGCAGGGGATTGGTCAGCTTAGATAAAAAAGACTATCATAATGAGATGTGCCGGATATTAGAGGATGGGAATACTTACATTCCTTTGCCTTATGACCCCACTAAGAAACTCAGGAAGGCCCTGGTTGAATTAGTAGATGCAGGATTTGAACAAGGTATCTTGGATAAAAAGGAGAAGGAATACTTAGTGCCGGTAGTTCCTCGTATCCCGGTAATGTATTACCTTCCAAAAATAGACAAAAACACCACTCACCCTCCCGGTAGACCCATTGTCAGTGGGATCGATTCTGTAACTTCTAGAATCGTCAGGTATATTGACTTCCATCTACAGCCACTGGTCTGCAAAACACTGTGCTTTTTAAAGGACACTGGTGATACCATACGCAGGCTACAGGCCGTTGAATTTAATGACGATTGTATCCTAGTGACTGCCGATGTAACGTCCTTGTATACCTGCATTCCTCATCGGTTGGAATTCAAAGCAGTGGAACATTTTCTTTCCTGTAGTAGTACAATGCCTGAGTTACAACAAATATATGTCATGGAATTACTCAAGTTTCTTACACAGGGTAATTACTTCTGGTATCATGACCAATTTTTTCTCCAGCGTAAGGGGGTTGCCATGGGGGCCAAATTTGCCCCCAGTTTGGCAAACCTTTTTTATGGCCATGTGGGAGGAGGATGTCGTCTATGCCCTTCAGCGCCCTGAGTTGGTGTTATGGGCAAGATATATAGATGACATCCTCCTCCTGTGGAGGGGTGACGAAGAATCTCTTCATGAGTTCATGGTTACATTGAATGATAATGAGATGAACATAGTTCTTACCTATGAGAATAGTCACAGTTCGATTCACTTTCTAGATTTGGAGATATCCGTTGTCGACCATCGCTTGGTTACGAAAACGTTCTTCAAGCCGACTGATCGCAACGGGTATATCCCTACGGTGCCCCATAGTCAACTGCTCAGAATTAGGAGGAATTGTACCAGTGTTACAGACTTTCAACAACAGGCTGAGGTTTTGAAACTGAGATTTACTGAGAAGGGATATGAATCAATAAGTATAGATGACGAGATTGACCGCATTTCTAAAATTGACCGCAATTCCTTAATTCTGGAACGTCCTAAACGGGCCCCTGATGCCAGGTTTAAGTGGTCATTCATAACCCAGTTCTCAGTACAACATAAACAGTTGAAGGCCATTTTTTGCAAACATTGGTCGGTTCTTAAGAATGACCCCTTGTTGGGTCCTGTACTCCCCGACCGGGCCGGTATCATCTATAGGGGTGCTCCTTCTCTAAGGAATAAGATAGCTCCTAATGTAGATATCCCTTCAACCAAACCTAGCTTCTTTCCCAATTTTAAGGGATTCTTTGCCTGTCGAAAGTGCAAGGTGTGTACGCACAACGCCTGGAAGGGGAGGAAAACAGACAGTTTTAAATCTACCGTAACTTCAACAGTATATCACATGAAGGAGTTTGTCACATGTGCCACCCGCTATGTGGTCTATCTTATCACGTGCCCGTGTCAAAAACAGTATGTGGGTAGAACTATTAGAACTATTAGGACATTCTCGATCAGGGTGAATGAGCACATCACCAGTATCAGGAAGGGTCGCACTAATCACAATGTCCCGAAGCATTACTTGTTAGGTCATCACAAAGACCCTACCGGCACGTGTTTCCAGGTGATCGACAAATTCGCCCCCCATTGGAGGGGTGAGTCGCGTGTCAGGGGAGTCTCTCAACTTGAAATGTTTTGGATTTATCAACTTTGTTGTTTTTTTCCATATGGTCTCAACATAGATTGGGACATCGCATTTATCAACAAAGCATGATGACTGCGTTTGTGTATCTTGGAGGGTTTGGCGGAGATTATTCATATATCTCCTTTTTTATTTACAAATAATTATATTTTATATTATATTATATTATATTATATATTTTTTTCATATTTTTTTGCTTTTTTTGGTTTTAATGATTCCATTATTGGTCGATGTCTCTGTGGAAGTTCTATGTATGTATATTTGTTTTTATAATACACATTATATATATTTGTATAACAGTTCTTAATAGTCCTTGACCTTCAGGTTATGACAGTGGCTTAACTTTTTAATAACATTTTTTGTATATGTTATACCACTTTAAAACGGAGTGGGATGATGTTTCAGCTAAGTGGTGAGTATCCCCATGTGATGTTTTTACCACAGTTTGCTTTCTGGATGTCTCTTGTTAAGTGATTGCAGATATCCGGGTGTTCATTCCTACGGAACGTATCATCCACACTAGAGAGGGCATCACTCCGCAGCGAGAGATCACGCCTCCCATCTCAGCTTAGGCTTTCACGTGTGATGACGCGAGTTGTTTACACGCGCCACCACGTGATGCACTGTCATATGACGCATACTGTGCACCTATTGGATGTGACTAGTCGGTGCGTCCTCTATGCTGATGGGGGACGTGCTGACTGAAAGCGTCCCCTACACTCGCTCCCACTGGATATGAGCAGTGAGCGTGCCCATTGGATGCGATCAGTCAGCGCGCCTCTATGACGGTGGGCGACTCGCCGCCTGTAAGCGTCCTCTACAATCGCTCCCATTGGTCAGGAACAGCTAGCGCGCCCATTGGATGAGATCGGTCGGCGCGCCTCTATGATGGTGGGCGATTTGCCGACCGATAATGTCCCCTACACCTGCCGATACATATAGAACTGGTGTTTATGTATGGTCATGGCTGGTTGTCAGATGTTTACTGATCGGGATAAATGTGATTTGGGCGCATTATTATGACGCTGCCCTTCTCTCATTTATAATTTCCACAGTCTGATTGAGTAGGTGTTAATCTGCATGACAGGTGATCTGTATGTATGTAATTATCCCCATTGAGATTGGTCTGTGCTATCTGGGAGGCGGTTTTACACTCCAGCTGTCCCGCATTACAGATTATCAATTAGTTTTAGAAACAGCATTTATACAGCGTGATGCAAGCTAGCAGGCTAACACCCCAGTGGAAGGGCTTTTGCTCGAAACATGTCGGGTTTTTAGCTTGCTGTTACCCTTGCCATCACGCTTTTACACATTTTTTTACCTCAAGGACTTGTCTTTTACCTGTATCTATCAAGGCTACATGTAGTGTTACTCTTTTTGGATGTAATGCCAATAAAGGCTGTTAATTTTTTTCCATAACTTGGACCTACTTTCACTATGTGGAGCCATTTTGTTTTCTTTTTATGACATCTGGCCCAAGGGGATATCTATTACAGAAGGTATACTGAGGCGTAGGCCTTTTGTATAAATATCACAGAGAGAGGCCCTTCCATACCACATTTCCTTTACTATCTGGAAGCTGGATTGGAGACATCCCCATTGGAGTACCTGGTCCTGGGATTTCGTCTATGTCTATTCACATCTGACTCACGGTAAGAGTATCTATTTACCACCAGTCTGTCGTTGATGTTGGATGATACTTCAAGTATGCTCGAGGTGTCTAGATGCAATACATCTGCACACGTGAATAATCCACACTGTACATCAGATTCTACACATCCATCACGGATCAACTAAGACTTTGGTTTTTTACTTATTTGGGTGTTATCAATTTTTCCCCATATATGGTTTAGGCACAGTAATTTTAGCCTATTTCTTCACCTCATACTTCACTGTTGAGTGGAGCTATGTCTGGATGGTATTTTTTGTATTTATTCACATAGAGTTTCACCTGGCATTTCTCTGATCGTTAGCACTGCATTTTTTTGTTCTTCTATAACTTAGCATGCCTATTAAGAACTAGCCTGGACTGGATTTCACAATCCTCAAGGTATTCAAAATACTCCATGGAGTCTGCAATGGCCCACCCTTTCTCCTTAGTGGCCCTTCTTCACTGCAAGTGGAAATCAGTCCCACCTTTGTACCAACACAATCTCCTGCTGAGAGATATGGCTATCGCCTGGAGAGAAACCAGAAAGAGCCTCAAGCTCTCCCCATTCATGTCAAACCACCTACCAATACAAGGGAACCCTAGCTTTCCCCCTGGTCTGGAACATAAACCGTTCAAAACCTGGCAGGAAAAAGGTCTTACAAAATTCTCATCTTTATGTGACACTAAAACGGGGCTTCCTTTATCTTTCTCAACCGTTGCTGAAAATTACTCACTCCCTCAATCCCATGCTTTTCACATTTGGCAATGCACCAGCTACTTGAAAGACGCATGCAAAGAGGACTGTAAGCGATTCACACCTAACATCACAGACTAGCTACTCCTGGAAGGATCTTATAAAATATCGGACATTTACAAACCTTTACTTCAAAAGACCACCCCCCTCTGGCATCCTCATCTGCAGCCAACTGGGGAAAATACTTTCCGGGACATAGTACCCTCCCTGCAGGGTCTCTTTAAACAGGTCCCCGGCCGGGATGCACCTGACCACATTGAGATAGACCGGACTCACAGGGCCCTTCGTCCACCTTCGGATGACCCAAATAAACCACGGGACATTATCTGCAAGTTGCAAAAATATTCCCTAAAGGAAAGCATAATGGCTCATGTCAGAGGTGTCCGCCATGTGGACTTTGATGGCACGCAGCTGTCCTTTTTTCCGGATCTCTCCAGACGCACCCTGATGCAACGCCGAGCCCTTAAGCCGCTACTTGAGGCCCTACAAGATGCACAGCTGCCTTACAGATGGGGCTTCCCTTTTCAATTGTCCGTCACTAAAGAGGGTCGGCAAGTTGTTTTGCGCACCATTGAGGACCTGCCACGGTTCCTGCAACAACTAGGCCTGCCAGTCATCAATGTCCCAGATTGGAAAACTTCACCGGAGATCCCGCTTCCTTTGTAGCCACAACCTTGGCGTTCTACCTGTCGCAAAGGTCGGAACAGACGCCAGTCCCGAGTGGATTCTCACTAGGATGCTCCGCATTCCCCTCCACATTCCCCTTCCCAAAGGGGTACCTGAAGGACCCTTGAGATTTGATCATTTAAAGTTGAACTGGTTCTGCTTGCAGGACCCAGTACGCCCCCTCTAGGGGTGCTGAGTTGTATTGTTCTGAAAATGTTTCACACTGCTGCTGTCGTATATTTTTGCATTCGGGCTGGCACATCTTAGATGTTGCTATGCCCCTCTGTCCTTACGGGGTGGGTCATTTTGGTGGGCTCACACTTCGTGCTGTGCCTCTGCCCCCACATAGGTCAACTCCCTGGAGTTATGTCCCGAGTTTGGGACCCCATGCTACTCGCTGACCTTCCCCCTCCTGTTGGCCAGAGGGCCAGGCAGAGGTTCCCGACTAGCCTAGTTTGGATGCCTTGGGAGACCTTTGAGGCAACTCCCCTCTTGTTCTGGTTGCATGTTTTGATGGGTTTTTATTTCCCCTGTTTTTATGTTTTATTTTTTCTGTTGTTTTTTCAGTACTCATTGACTCACGGATCGATCACCTGCAGGTCTCTTCTCCCTCCTGACTGGAGATTTCTCCATGATAACTCTACCTCATGGCTTCCCTGAAAGTGGTATCGTATAACGTCCGAGGGCTAGGATCGCCTAACAAACGCAGTAAGTTGTGGCTAGAAAATAAACAACGCCTGGGGGCACAAGTCCTTTTTTTGCAGGAGACACACTTTCGCACTGAATCGGTCCCCCACCTTCCCACACATCTATACTCTCAATGGTTTTTCAGCAACTCCTCTGGACATTAAGATCCTAGCAAAAATTTTAGCAAATCACCTTCAACCCATTCTTCCTTCTCTCATACATCCAGACCAGATGGGTTTTATTACTGGGAGGGAGGAAAGGGACAACTCAAATAGGGCCATTCAGTTGATCCATTGGGTGCAGACCCGGGCTGACCATACACCCTGTCTCCTTCTTTCCACTGACGCCGAAAAGGCGTTCGACAGGGTGGATTGGACGTACCTTCGTGCAGTGCTGTCCAGATTGGGGCTTGGCCCTAACATGCTCTCCTGGGTTTTCTCTTTGTACAGCCGCCCTTCGGCCCGAGTTAAGGTGAATGGGGTGCTTTCTGATACGTTCCCCATTGGTAATGGGACCAGACAGGGGTGCCCGCTGTCTCCTCTCATTTTTGCCCTCACCCTGGAACCCCTGCTCAATAGGATTCGCTCTAACCCCAACATTAAGGGTCTTAGCGTCGGATCACAAGAGCATAAACTCTCTGCATATGCAGATGATGTCCTATTTTATGTGGCAGACCCGTTAATCTCCCTCCCCAACATTATGACCGAATTGCAGACTTTTAGCTCCATCTCTAACTGACGGACAACCCACCACCAATGAATGACCGCTAATTGTTACCTGAATTACTTAAGTCCCTAAAGTCTTTTACCCACTCCACCATCCACCATCTCAGATATTCTCTACCTTTACAGTAAAGAAGACTTTCCGCTCTCAATAACGCTACGCTAGACTTGGCAACCACCCCCCTCCCCCCTCCCTACACCTATGTGTTCTTCTATATTATTTTGATTCCATATTATTTTGATTTGTTATTCTTCTTGTAATCCTAGGACATTATTGTACTATAAGATCCATCCAGTTACCTACTTATTGACAGCAGTTACAGTTCTGATGTAGTATGATATATCTCCCCTGCTATTCCAATCTGACTCGTCTTCCAGGAACCCTAGATTACATGGCTTTTTTCTAACTAAAATTGTTTTTGTAAAATGTCTTACAAATGCTGTTATTTTTTGTTATCTACGATCTTCATATATCTCAATAAAAACTTTTTGAAAGAAAAAAACAGCGGCCCCTGTGAGGGTAGCGCTACACCTGTATCCCTCTTCCAGCACATACAAACATTGGTTTCTCCCCTGTATCCCACCACCAGCACACACACATTTGTCTCTTCCTTGTATCCCTCCTCCAGCACACACATTAATCTCTCCCATGTATTTCAGCACCATGTCACACACATTGGTCATCCCCTTCTATCCCTATTTCAGCAAACACATGTTTCTTGACTTTTTTCTCAGTATCCTTCCTTCAGCACATACATTTGTCTCTTTCTTGTATTCTTTCTTCAGCACACACATTGGTCTTTCCAGTGTATTCCTCCTCCAGCACATGCATTTGTCACATGCTCAGTTCAGTGAATGTCTCCCAACTAATGTTTTCATTACTTTTCAGTGCATGTGTGTGTGTTAGGACACAAATTGGTCTTTCCTTGTATCCTGCCTCCAGCTCACACACACTACTCCACAGAATCTATAACAGCAGTGAGATGTCCCTCCGGTATACATAGTTCTCTAGCCACTTTAACGGCAGAAGAGTAGGGGCATTAACCCATCAATGACCATTCTGGGGGGAAATAATTCTTAGCAATCAGTTGCCACAGAGGAAATGTTTTCCTCTTTGTCCTCCCAGTTTATAAGCAATTATCCCTCAGTGGCCTGCTTAAAGAGCTTATGTACAGACCCCTTGTTGATAAATTATCAGTGTGTAATACTACTAGAAAAAAAAGGAGGACTTTAACGGCTGCCACTCGTATCCCCAAATAAAAGGAAAAAGACACTAGAATATAGCATATAAAAATTGTACAAAATGTTATTCAAAGTTCATAAAAAAAAATTAAAAAACTGCCATCCATATAGGATGTTAAAATCATCCCACATGGGGTGACATTGGCCTCTATACTTTCCATACAATCTATAGCCCAAAGGTTACAATACATGTATAGTGAAATTGCCAAATACAGGCAAATATTATGAGCTGGATGATGGAAAATCCAAGTATAGATCTTGATCTCTATGCATTTCGCCGAAACTGGCTTCTTCAGGAGGCCAATATTGTATTATCAGAGGCAATTGATAGTTATTTGCAGGATTCAAAAGAACAAACAAACTTGTATCTTACATAATAATACATCTAGTGTCAAACTGGCAACATATATCCAGTAATCCACATAAAGTAAAGTAAGTGAGGGGTTCAAAGCATGCTCAGTCTCACATCAGGGGGTCTGAGACTGAGTATGCTTTGAACCCCTTGTTTACTTCACTTTATGTGAGTAGTAGATATATTTTTCCAGTTTGACACTAGATGTATTATTATGTAAGATACAAGTTTGTTGCACTACATGCTGTAGCAGGGTGCCTGTAAAACAGGTTAAAATTTACAGGAAAAGTGATATATGTTCCTCTACGGATTCTTAGATTTGCAATCTAAGATAATACCAGCAAAGACTTTAGGATAAAGAAAGATAGTTCTTTATCCTGTGTTGGTAAAGTTTGTTCCGGGGCTGGTTTTATTGGGAGTCTGATAGAGCTCTGGGTGGGACAGGCTTCCAGGTCCGTGGAGCCGCAGTTTGTTGGTTTCCTTCCAGGCCTTGATTAAGGCAACTGGTCTCAGCTCTGAGAGAGAGAGTGTCTCCATGTAAAGAGAGAGTGTCTCCATGTGAAGAGAGAGTGTGGGTCTCCATGTGAGGAGGCATCCAGGAGCATGGCTGCTTACCCCTGATTATTGGATACAAAGGATTTACATTTGTAAGGACACTTACTACAAGACCAAGGACTGGTCAGTCTATGGACACAGTAAGGCTCGGTAGAGCAGAAGTTTATTGTTTGATGGGAAGATGTTTTTCTTCTGTTTGGGAATATCCTGTGGAATAAACGTGATGTTTTCCTAAAGAAACTGTGAGTTTGTCCCTGCATTGAGCCTAATTCCCCACAAGTGGTGGAGAATGCGGGCATATAGACGGTAGAATCCGGGTCTCTGCTCCAGTGGTGAGTCGCATCAGGAACTGCTGCTAGCTGTGTGTGGCAACCAGGCGAACAGCGTTGCGCAGAAGTTCATTTGATGGACTGTGTGGCATGCAGGTTGTGTACCTGTGAAAGGAGAATCAAACATATATATTTTTTTCTCTGTGAACTGTTACAAGTTGCTGTGTGCAAGACCGCAAGGATGGGGCAGTCAAAACAGAAAAAGGAAGCAATCCTTGCTAAAGCCCGGGAACGGCTAGTGTGGCTAGAGGGTATTTCACCACATGCCCCAGCCGCACCAGAGAATTCATCTGAGTGTGAAATCTCTGAGTCCTGGGGTGAATTAATCATGTCACCCCCAGTTAAAAGGGAAGTTAAAGAGGTTGTCCCTGGCAACAGGAAGCCAGCCAGACAACAGTGTGTGGAAAAGAGTATGGTCATCCGTGGAAGCAAAGTCCAGGCCAACAGGGATGTTGGGGATCCAAGGAGTCTGTCTGCTGATGGTCGTGACCAGTGGTATTCCATGACAACAGAGAGCCTGGCATGGAGGAGTTGGCAAGAAAGTATAGCTCAAGGTCCAATACCATGCGTGGAGTGTGGCCAATCGGGGCATGGAATCTTTATTTGCCCAAGGTTATGGAACACTGCTGAAGAGTCTGGAAAGACTGCGGTGTTGTCCTGTGGCCACACAGAGGCAGTAGCTGGTATGGATGCAGCTGAGAGACAGCGCCCTCAAGTGAAGGCTATGATGCCAGCTACTGAAAATTGTAAGACTGTTTCAGTTTGTAAGACTGAACAAATTGAAGTTGGAGTATTTCCAGTGGGGAGATCCGCAGTACCAATAAACATAGACTTTCTGCAGTGTGCTACCCAGAGCAGTGGGGAGGCACAGCATAAAGCCCAACTAGCCGCAGGGCTAAAGACTGGAAAGGACATGGGGACTATGCATGTGCCTGCGATAATCCAGCAGAGTGCTGGAGAAGCTAAACTAGGGGTGACCAAAATTTTTCTTGTGCCATGTTCCCTAGTGACAGATGCTGCAGAGTTGCCCAGGGAAACTTCCAAGGAGCTCGCAGTGACGGAGCAGAAAGTTTCCCAGGTCAGCTATGGAGTTGCCCAAGGAGCAAAGAGTTCCTCTTTACATATAGAGGGTGCTGTGAGGAGAGGCTCACGGGCTGTGGTGGGTAATGGACAATCCACAAAAGTAGCAGTTATGTCTACATGTAATGAAAATTCTGATGGTTATGCTGACAAAAGTGTTACTGTTGGCAAATTTGATGGAATTGGTGATAATGACATTGAAAAATGTGTTTCATTTATTGTCATGTCTGAAAATGTTGGAAATGTGTTTACTACCAATGATGGGAGTAGGATATTTCCCGTGACAACCAGAAGCGCAGGATTGTCCATGGAAGTCTCATGGGGCCTCCATGTGTTGGAGCCAGAGGTTTTTCAGGATGGTTGTGGTGCTACTCTGGTGAAACAAGGGAAGACTGAGTCACACAGCAAGAGTGTGTGGGCGCAGCCCCACAACCCTAAGTGTAACACAGTTGTCAAGGGGTTAATTCAGCCTGCAAAAGCTGAAAGTGCAGAGCTGTATTTGTCAGTAGCGCCACCCGAGCAAGTAGGGCAAAAGCATGTATTACAGCCTGCCTTGTTAGATAATGTGTCATCCCAAGGGGATATGTATAGAAATGACCCAGGTGATGTTTTGGCTAGTGAATCCCAGGTTCTTGTGGGGCCTTCTAGAGCAGGTGATGCAGTGCTGTGGAGCACCAGGGATGGAACCACAAGGGACTGGGATGATTGGTGCAAGGAAGTACTTGCGACACTAGACAAAGCGACAATAAATTATAAAGCAATGATGGGTAACAAGTTTGTGGACACAACATCTGTTATGCCAGACAGAGGGTTTGCAGAGCGGCCGGTGCTCAAGGGCATGTCAGCCCCTGTGAAGGTTGATCCCCTCCAGTCTAAAGGAATGCTTCTGGGCCTAGACATGGCAGATGGGTTGTCCACAACCCAGCAACTAAGTAATGTTAAGTGTCAAGGTGACAGTGTGACTAATGGTGACTTGCAGAGGCTCATTGGTGTAGCGTTAGAGGTGAAGAGGAGACATGTGTCTGACAGCGCTCCAGGGGAGTGTAAGGAAAGGTTCCATCCGCTGGTAATATTTATCATCTGGCGTGCAGTACTGAGGTCCACCAGCAGGTGTCTTCTGGCAGTTTTGAACTGTCAGGGGAACTTCTCTCTGCTGGTGTTATGTCATCCTTGGGCCGCAGTACTGGCGTTCACCAGCGGATGGATCCTGGCAGTGTGGTGCAGATGTTACTTCCTGCAATCAGGGGTCACCTGAGCCTGTTAGCAGGTATAATATAAATACCCGGCAAGTGCACACACACACTGCCCTGGTATCGTCCTCGTGCCCTGATCTGTACCTGCTGCCTGTTTACCTGAACCTGTTTCTGAATCTGCTACCTGAGTTCCTAATCCTGTCTCCCTGTCCTGACCCATCCATCCATCCATCCTCTCCCTGTCCTGTGTTCCTTACCCCATCTGCTGATCTCCCTGTGTATGACCTTGGCCTGGCTAACGTTTATGTTTCTAGAATAGGGATGAGCTTCGTGTTCGCGTCGAACACACGTTCGACTCGAACATCGGCCGTTCGATCGTTCGACGAAGAACGATCGTTATGGTCTGTTCGCGCTAAATTCGTGTTGCGCGACACGGCCTATAATTCACTGCGGCATCGCAGCGCATTGCTGGCTGATGATTGGCCAAGCATGCACTATGACCCGCATGCTTGACCAATCACAGCGCGGAAAAAACGGAAAGCCGTAATTGGCCAAAGCCAGGGTGGCTTTGGCCAATTATGGCTCAGGGGGTTTAGTACACGCCCCACACTACATAAGGCCGTCTGGAAGTCGGCCTTTGTAGTGTATTGGCGTTTGTGAAAGAGGCAGTTTCAGAGAGATAGACAGTGTCATTTATATTGAGTTAGATAGAGCAGGCAAGTGAGTCAGTTAGCTGCTGTTACAGTGTGTAGAGGATATATATGCATCCTAGGTGTTGTATATACAGTATATTTATACACTGTATTGAGTTTAGATAGATCCGTTCCTGTTAGTCTCTATACTGTGACAGGCAGGCAGGTGATTGTGCTAGCTGCAAACAGTCAGGCCCCTTTCACACTGGGGCGGTTTGCAGGCGCTATTGTGCTAAAAATAGCGCCTGCAAACCGAGCCTAAACAGCGGCTGCTGTCTCTCCAATGTGAAATCCCGAGGGCTTTCACACCGGAGCGGTGCGCTAACAGGACGTGAAAAAAAGTCCTGCTAGCCGCATATTTGGAGCGGTGAGAGGAGCACTGTGTTTACCGCTCCTACACCGCTCCTTCCCATTGAAAGCAATGGGAAACCACGTTAATACCGCCGGCAATGCGCCTCTACAGAGGCGCATTGCCGGCGGTATTACCCCTTTTTCGGCTGCTAGCGGGGGTTAAAACCGCACCGCTAGCGGCCGAATACCTCCGCAATTCTGACGGTATAGCGCCCCTAAAAATAGTGGCGCTATACCGCCACCGCACCCACCGCCCCAGTGTGAAACCAGCCTCAGTGTTTCACTTAGGCTGGTTTGACAGTGGGGCGGTGGCGGTATAGCGCCGCTATTTTTAGCGGCGCTATACCGTCGGAATTGTGGAGGTATTCGGCCGCTAGCAGTGCGGCTTTAACCCCCGTTAGTGGCCGAAAAAGGGTTAATACCGCCCGCAATGCGCCTCTGTAGAGGCGCATTGCCGGAGGTATTACCGCGGTTTCCCATTGCTTTCAATGGGAAGGAGCGGTGTATGAGCGGTAATCACACTGCTCCTCTCACCGCTCCAAAGATGCGGCTAGCAGGACTTTTTTTCACATCTTGTTAGCGCACCGCTCCAGTGTGAAAGCCCTCGGGCTTTCACATTGGAGAGACAGCAGCCCGTGTTTAGGCTCGGTTTGCAGGCGCTATAATAGCGCCTGCAAACCGCCCCAGTGTGAAAGGGGCCTTAGTGTACTACTGTGTCCTTTGCATAGCGATCACCTAAAGCTCACCTGGATACAGTTATTCTCTATACTGTGACAGGCAGGCCGGTGATTGTGCTAGCTGCAGACAATCAGTGTTTCACTTAGTGTATTACTGTGTGCTTTGCATAGCGATCACCTAAAGCTCACCTGGATACAGTTATTCTATATACTGTGACAGGCAGGCCGGTGATTGTGCTAGCTGCAGAAAGTCAGTGTTTCACTTAGTGTACTACTGTGTGCTTTGCATAGCGATCACCTAAAGCTCACCTGGATACAGTTATTCTCTATACTGTGACAGGCAGGCCGGTGATTGTGCTAGCTGCAGACAGTCAAACGAAAAGGAAATGTTCCCCATGGGGCTTTGGACAGCAATATAATAGGGTTGGAAGTAATAACAAATGGATAACAAATAGAATACATTTATTGTGATTGTACAAATGTCAAGATGCGTTACAACATATAAAAGAACTGGCCAACAGATACAATGCATTTTCCACAATACAGCCAATAGGTATACACAATATTAATTATCAGAATGCTGAAAATTATGGAGTCCCCAACGCGTTTCGACCTCTGTAGCGGTCATCATCAGGGGGAAGGTAGGCTCTATAAAACATAGCATGATTTCAGAAATTTGAAAACATCATAATAAGTCCCAATACGGGTCTAAAATGATAAAATGTATGTTTACCGCTGAAGTGGAATGGATAGTCCCATGGCCAGATGAGTTGGAGATCGCTGGGTGATGAGGTGGACCCCACACGTGCACCCATCCCCCCAGAAGGGGAAGAGCCCAACCCGAGGAGCTTGCAAGGAGCCACATGAAAGACATCCTCCAGGGGACAGGGGAGAAGGCATCTGCAATGAATACCCAATCAATGACCATGTATACAGTACAAAAGTGTAGATAAATTAACTCTAAACAGAGTAGCAAAATTCTGGGGTGTGTGGACTAACCACTAACACAATGACTCCTCAGGTACCAAAAAATCCCAAAATTTGGGCAGTACATGCCTATAAATGTTATATAAGGTAATGGAGTTAGATAAAAGGATTGGATAAAAATATGGAGTAGGTGGAAATATTGTGTATATTTATTGGCTGTATTGTGGAAAATGCATTGTATCTGTTGGCCAGTTCTTTTATATGTTGTAACGCATCTTGACATTTGTACAATCACAATAAATGTATTCTATTTGTTATCCATTTGTTATTACTTCCAAGCCTATTATATTGCTGTCCAAAGCCCCATGGGGAACATTTCCTTTTCATATCATTTCGGGGTTTGCAGCACATCTCTCCCTTTTGTGTCCTTTCCTCTAGCATACAAAATTGGGTGGTTAAACACCCCTTCCCCCTCCATGACACAGGAGAGACATGATAAGATTGTGCATTGCTCTTCCAATCATCCCTAAACCTGCCAGTTATTTTTTTTAACCCTACCACTATATACATTCAAGGGTGACATACCGTCAACCTCACATTGAGGTCATTCCCTTGAATGAGGGAATTGATCTTTAGAATCCTGTAGTGTAGTATGTTCGAGCAATTAGTTCATAATTGTCCTGACGATACATGCATGTATTTGGGATCATTGAGCTTTACACCACTCTTACATACACCTTACAACCTTACAATGGATACTGTCATCAGCATGTAAACCTTTAATATTTATAATGTTATGACCACTGCCACTTTGGTATGCACATGCTTGTTGGACATATTCTCACTGCGTGGTGTGGTTGGCTCCCGCGGCACCTGCCTCCCTGGTGGGGTGGTTTCCGGTCCGATCTGGCTTCCCGGCGGGGTGGGGGGGAGGGGATGTGGACCAGTCTGCATCCCCTCCTCTCATTGCTTTGGTTGGTGGACGAGTCCGCCAACGCTAGCGTCACCCTGCCGGCGGCGTCCCGTGTTCATCTCGGGACTGATCTTGGCAAAATGCGCATGTGCGGGATTCTCCCGGCGTGCGCGCAACGTCATGATGTCACGCATTTGCGGCGAAGATGACGGCCATGTCCGGGGCGTTTCCGTCTTCTGGGACGCCGAGGGAGCCACATGCAGGCTGCAACCCTGTCGCCTGGGCATCCATCTCCAGAAAGGGGTGGGGGAGGAGAAGGCAGCACCTGCGTCGATTTACCCTAATTGCCATTGCATATATCCATGACCACCGCCTGCAGATCACAACATGACTGCTCGCAGGCCATAAAGACGCCACCACACAGACTCCTCTTTGGTTTCCAGCCGTCAACCCTTCTGCTTTATCGCAATTTACTTTTTTACTTATATGAATCTACTCAAGGTAAATGTTACCACCATGGACACACTTCCATACCCTTCACACCCCTTTCACTTTCAGTACTGTTTTGGTTCTGTTTTTGTTTTCTTTCACATTTTTTCAAACACCTCCACCTCCTTTACACTTTCACACCACTTTTGTAGATACCACACCCCACTAGTTTGTATTGCCCTTAACATTCTAACTTACATTTAGTTTATCAACACTCACACACCCATATACACTCACGCACACACACACACACACATTCTCTTCTCTTTCCAACACCTGTAGTAACACATACCACTTATTTATTTCCACCTACTCCATATTTTTATCCAATCCTTTTATCTAACTCGTAATGGAGTTATATAACATTTATAGGCATGTACTGCTCAAATTTTGGGATTTTTTGGTACCTGAGGAGTCATTGTGTTAGTGGTTAGTCCACACACCCCAGAATTTTGCTACTCTGTTTAGAGTTAATTTATCTACACTTTTGTACTGTATACATGGTCATTGATTGGGTATTCATTGCAGATGTTGCTCCCCTGTCCCCTGGAGGATGTCTATCATGTGGCTCCTTGCAAGCTCCTTGGGCTGGGCTCTTCCCCTTCTGGGGGGATGGGTGCACGTGTGGGTTCCACCTCATCACCCAGCGATCTCCAACTGATCTGGCCATGGGACTATCCATTCCACTTCAGCGGTAAACATACATTTTATCATTTTAGACCCGTATTGGGACTTATGATGATGTTTTCAAATTTCTGAAATCATGCTATGTTTTATAGAGCCTACCTTCCCCCTGATGATAACCGCTACAGAGGTCGAAACGCGTCGGGGACTCCATAATTTTCAGCATTCTGATAATTAATATTGTGTATACCTATTGGCTGTATTGTGGAAAATGCATTGTATCTGTTGGCCAGTTCTTTTATATGTTGTAACGCATCTTGACATTTGTACAATCACAATAAATGTATTCTATTTGTTATCCATTTGTTATTACTTCCAACCCTATTATATTGCTGTCCAAAGCCCCATGGGGAACATTTCCTTTTCGTTTTCATATCATTTCGGGGTTTGCAGCGCATCTCTCCCTTTTTGTGTCCTTTCCTCTAGCTGCAGACAGTCAGTGTTTCACTTAGTGTACTACTGTGTCCTTTGCATAGTGATCACCTAAAGCTCACCTGGATACAGTTATTCTCTATACTGTGACAGGCAGGCCGGTGATTGTGCTGGCTGCAGACAGTCAGTGTTTCACTTAGTGTACTA